>VDFB02000003.1:375408158-375466563 GCA_007258455.2 Sequoia sempervirens | reverse complement strand
ATTCTTGGGAAAATCTAATTGTTGCAATTAGTGGTAATGGCACAGATCCAAAGATGAAAAATATCATTCCTACGCTCCTATCAGAGGAGATGAGGAGGAAGTCTAAAAATGGCTTCCAAGATGCCTTTTTTGTAAGAGGTAGGCCTAAAGAGAAGGAATCTAACGAAGACAAGAAAGGAAAGGGTAAGTCCAAAGGATGGTCTAAAACCCCTGGAAAGAGTAAGGAAAAGTGTCAGAATTGTGGAAAACTTGGACATATTAAAAAGGATTGTAAGAGCAAGAAAAAGAGTTCTAATGCAACTACAGACAAATCCACCAATGGCAGTAATGATGCATTAGTCATTTCTTCTAATATTGTTGTTGATAACTCTTGGCTTATTGATTCAGGTTGCTCCTATCATATGACTCCTAACAAGGAGTGGTTCTCTAAGTATACTGCATATGATGGAGGAGATGTCTTCTTTGGAGACAACAACACAACAAAGGTTTTTGGCAAAGGAGAGGTAAAATTGTGTTTCAGTGATGGTAGGGTTAAGACCCTTAATGATGTTTTACATATTCCAAGACTTGCTAGAAATCTACTCTTTGTCTCTAAGTTCAATGATTCTCGAATGCATGTGGCATTTGACAAAGGTGGTTGCATATTGGTGAAAGGGAATATGGTGGTTGCTAAAGGATCTTAGATTGGAACTTTGTTTAAGTTGAATACCTCCAATCTAAATATAATTTTATCCAATGTAACTAAAGCTAAAAATACATGTATGCTATGGTACCATAGATTGGTCCATATAGGTGAAAAAGGTCTTAGGACCATTCTTAATAAAAAATTGGTTGACACTATTCCTAATTATAATATTGGAAAAAAAGACTTTTGTGAGCACTGTGTGTTTGGAAATCAATCTAGATCTTTAAATTTCCTAGTGGTACAAATAAAGCTAAAAGATTATTAGAGATTATTCATTCAAATGTAATGGGCCCTATGGATATTGACTCTATTGGAAAATCTAGATACTATGTCACATTTATTGATGATGTCTCAAGATACACTTGGATATATTTTATGCATAGAAATTATGATGTGTTTAATAAGTTTAAGGAATTTAAGGCTTTAGTTGAGAAACAATCAGATCGTAAGATAAAAGTGTTGAGATTAGATAATGGTGGTGAGTATTGTTCTAGGGAATTTGATGATTATTGTAAGCATGGAGGAATAATGAGACAAAAAACTACTCCATATACACCTCAATAAAATGGAATAGTAGAAAGGATGAACCGGACCTTAATGGAAAGAGCTAGGAGTATGTTAAGTAGTGCTAAGCTAGATTGGTCCCTTTGGGATGAGGTTGTTTGTACTTCTTGTTATTTAATCAATAGATCCCATAGTTCATCTATTGAAGATAAAACTCCTTATGAAATGTGGTTAGGAAAGAAGCCTGGTGTTGCACATTTAAGGATCTTTGGTTGTGAGTCTTTTGTTCACATGCCTCAAGAAAAGTGATCTAAATTGGATCCTAAAGCACAAAAATGCATATTCATAGGTTATGGTGAAAATGTAAAAGGATACAAGCTTTGGAATCCACTAACTTGAAAAGTTTATTTATCTAGAGATGTGATTTTCAAGGAATTTAGAGCTAATTTAGGAGCAGAACAACCAAAGGAGAAGGATACTTATCAAATAGTGCATTTTGGGATAAATAATCAAAAGCAACAAGATGCACATGTTGAAGAACAATCAGATGGATTGGAAGAGGAAAGTTCAGAGAGTTCTTTTGAGATAGATGCTCAAGATGAGCATATTGAGGAACAAGTAGAAACCGCTTTGAGAAGATCCACAAGACAAAAAAATCCCATTGATATGTATATCCCACCTAATTTGCGTTGTATATTTTATTTAATGAGTAGTAATGATGAACCTAGTTCTTACAAGGAAGCTTTGTCCTCAGATGAGAAAAAGCTTTGGTCACAAGCTATGCATGAGGAAATGGAATCCTTGGATACTTGTGACACATGGGATCTTGAAAGTTTTCCCAAAGGAAGAAAGGCCATTGGTTGTAATGGATCTTTAAAAAGAAGATTGGTGCAGATGGTAATCTCGAAAGGTACAAGGCTAGATTAGTAGCCAAGGGCTACTCTTAGAGAGAGAGGGAGTTGAATTTAATGAAATCTTCTCTCCTATTGCTAAACTTACTTCCATTAGATTCTTTTTGTCAATTGTTGTTGTACTTATGATTTTGAAATTGAGAAAATGGATGTGAAAATTGCATTTTTGCATGGGAATCTTGATGAGAAGATTTATATGAAGCAACTTGATGGTTTTGTTGTAAAAGGAAAAGAAGAATTGGTTTGCAGGTTAAATATATCTTTATATGGATTGAAACAGTCACCTAGAATGTGGTACCACAAGTTTGATGCTTTCGCATTGAAAATTGGTTATGTTACGAGTGAGGAAGATCATTGTGTTTACATAAAATTTATTGATGACCAACTTTTAATTATTATCTTGTATGTTGATGGCATGTTGCTTATTGGTAACAACAAGGTAATGATCAAAGAATTGAAAGCACAAATCTTGAGAACATTTGAGATGAAAGATATAGGGGCTGAAAAATATATCCTTGGTATGGAGATCAATAGAGATAGAGGTAACATTAATCTTTTCTTAAGTTAGAGAAATTATGTTGATACTATTTTGAAATAGTTTAACATGTAGGATAGTCAACTAGTTAATATTCCTTTACCAGTTGGCATGAACTTAAGTTTAGAAATGAGTCCTAAATCTAATTTTGATTATGAGGAAATGTCTAAAATACCATATGCTAGTGCAATTGGTAGTTTAATGTATGCAATGGTCTGTATGAGACCAAATATAGCACAAGCAATGGGAGTTCTTAGTAGGTTTATGTCTAACCTTGGTAAAGAACATTGGACTTATGTTAAGAGGTTGTTTAGATATTTATGAGGAACTTTAAATTACTATTTAGTTTATAAGGTTCTAATAACATTGATATTATGCATAGATCATTGGAAATAAGGGTTTTGTTGATTCAGATTGGGCAGGAGATATGGATAGTCGAAGGTCGACAAGTGGTTGTGTACACTTTTTTTGGAGTTGTGGTTAGTTGGATGCGTAAGAGGAGACCACGGTTGCTTTTTCCACAACAAAAGTATAGTACATAGCTGCTACACATGCCTCTAAAGAGGCAGTTTGGTTACAAAGACTTGGGAAAGGTATTGGTTTTAATTGCAAGCAAGTTAGGCTTGAATGTGATAGTTAGAGTGCTATTTGTTTAGCCAAAAATCCTATGTATCATGCTCATACTAAAAATGTAGATGTTTAGTATCACTTTGTGTGAGAAATGGTTGAAAGTGGAAAAATATTAATTGAAAAAGTTCACAATTTGATTAATGCTACAAATTATCTTACGGAGCCAGTTCCTACAGATAAGTTCTTGTGGTGCAGGAAGGCCATTGACCTTGACTCCTATACTTGATTCAAAATTATTATTCCTTTTTTAGAATAATTACGATGTATAATGTCAAGTGGGAGAATGTTGAAAATAGGATTCCATTTAATTGCAGTCCTAAACATTATTTATTTCATGTATCTCCTAAGTCCTTGGAAAGTGCTACACAACACTAGGATTAGAAAGAAATTAATATTTGATGAAATAATCATGTTAATTGACATTTGTAATTAATTCTAAATGTTAGGAGCATGTGAGGGAATCTATTATGAATTCCTAAATAAAAGGTGCACATGGGGCGCCCACATGGTAGATGACACTCACCTTGAGTTTAGTTAACTATTCAGAGTAAGAGATAACACTTCTGAAAACATATAAAGATCCTAGGAGTTAGGGTTTGATGTTTGCATGCATGAAGTTCAATTCAATTTAGTTCAATTTAGTTCAGTTTAGTTCAGTTTAGTTTAGTTCAATTCAATTCAATTTAGTTTAGTTTAGTTATGGTTCAGTTAAATATTTAGTTAGTTTTAGTTGAATGGTAGTTGACTTCAGTTAACAGGGGATGACCATTTTTGCATGAATGGTGTTGAGAAATGTTTCAGTTAACAAGAAATGACTTGGACCCAACTTGGGTGCCCAAGTAGGCTTCTTGGAATTAACTCCTTTGCATGTTGAGATATTTTAGAAGGCTAAGTTAAGTGGGCCCACTCTTGGGCACCTACTTTGAGGATGAAGCCTTGAAGATATTTACAGAATAAAGGTTGAGTTGCTACTTTAGTTTGGGATGCCCAAATGTATAAAGATGAGGATTTGACATTTTTCTTCATGGTATAACTCTACTTGCAAGAGAGAGGCATACCATTTAGGGATAGGGCTTGAGCATTTTAATTGTAACTCATGTTGAGTTTACAAAGTTGTTTAATGCCTATTTATCTCAAGCAAGTTGAAGAGAGTTATTATTAGTTTTATTGCAGGTTGTGAAGAAGATTTAGTGAAGGAAAAAGAAGCATTCTCAAGCAATAATTGGAGCTATTGTAATCTACTTCAAAGATTGAATAATAGATTAATTCTTGGTGGAGTTTTTTCTTGAAAGGGTTTCTCCACAATACATGCTTGTGTAATCTTTCTGATATCATGTCTAATTCTTCTATCAACTTCTATCTATATTCTACAAACAGTAAAATGGATTAATTAGATAATCACCACAAATAATATGTAACAAATGAGTGGTAGGAATAGGCGCGAAGTGGGAATTTTGAAAATTATAGAGGATGGAGAGGCGGATTTAGAAGATGACAATGGAGATTGGTTTGGCTAGGTGCAATGCGCCTGGCTAGGTAACTGATGGAGAGGAGCGACAGGAATAGGCATGAAGTGGGACATTTGAAACTTGCAGAGGATGGAGAGGTAGATTCAAAAGATGATGATGGAGATTGGTTTGGCTAGGTGGGATGTGCCTAGCTGGGTGGGTTGCATTTGGCTGGATGGGATGTGCTTCTTCTGTGTGTTGCTCCTACTGAGGTTTTTCCTTGGACCTCTTTTACTTACCTGGATGGGGATGTCCCTATTGGTGTGTTGGTCTGTGTTGAGCTTCCCATTTGGTTCTATTGCAGGTTGATGTCTATCTAGGTGAGTCCATGGACTCCTCCCTCTTTGTTGTTTGCTTCGATGTCTCCTGGATTTGGTTCCTACTTGTGGAATTTTTTTTTTCCTGTAGTGGTTGGCTTCCTTTTCCATGGATGGGATCTCCTAGTGGCCTCCTTTTGTTTTCTTCTGAGGTGTGTGATGTAGTGGGGTTTCTTATCTGCTGTGTTTTGGCCTAGTCTCTTAGGTGAGGTGGATTTTTTGGTGAGGGAGACCTTTGCTCACTTCTCTTTTTTCTCTTTGTTGTTTCCTTCAGGTGGGTGCTAGCACTACCTGGCTCTTTGCTCAGATTGTGGTGGCAGCTCTTAGGTCAGTGGTCTGGCTTTGTTCTAGACTATTTTCTTTTGGTGCCTATTATTCTATGTGGATGGGAATGACTCTCCTTTGTCTAGGTTCTTGCTCAGGTTTTGTGTGTTGACCCAGTTTGGTTTGGATTTCATGTGGTTGGGGATGACTCCCTCTTGGCTCTTTTTTGGGGCTCTGGTGTTGTACCCCTATTGGGGTATTCTATTTTTATTTTCCCAAGGGTTGTTCTCCTCTATGCTTGTGTTGGCCCATTGTGGGGCTCTCTCTTTTTCTCCTCTCTTTTTGGAGGATTTTGTGTTCTTACTGTCTTCCTACTTTCTCTCCTGGGGGAAATTTATGTTTTTGGATGTTGTCGTGGGTTTTAGGTATTTTGTTGTATTTGGAGCCTATGATGTTGGGGGTTGTCTTGTTCTTTAATCACAATTTCTTGTCTCCTTCTCTTCTGAGGCCTCAGGTTGCTATGAGTGTTGAGAGCACTATTGTGGTTTCTTTTGACTGGATTTTTCAGATGGCCTCTGTTCTAGAGGTGAAGCTTGCTCTTGTTGAGGTAGAGCCCACTCCTTTTGAGGCATAGTTGTTTGTTGTAGGTCCAATGGAAAGTTTTCTTCTCCTCTGCTCTTTCCTATTGAGGTGGAGTTGGTGTGAGCAGGAGTTGGGCTATGGTGGTGGTTTGAGCTCTCATATATTCCTCCCCTATAGAGGGAGGCACTGTCCTATGGAGGTGGCTTGTGGGATGGCTCTTTAGTTTGGTTGGTGCTGCAAGAAGGCTATGGTTTCTAAGTCAGCTATGGTTGTGGGTTTAAGGTCTCGATCAAAACTTGTTGTTAGCTCTTTTTTGGGTTCATGGTCCCTGAAAAACTAGGTTAAGGGTTTAAGGTCCCTTCAAAACATTTGGGTTTAAGGTCCCAGGTAAAAACTATTTGTTTGAGGTCTCAAGATTTTGGCCCTTTTTTTTTTCCTTTGTGCAACCTGTGTGTTCCTATTGTATCTTTAGTGCTACTGATGATTAGCTGCTAATGGTTTATGGTTCACATCTTATGCAGCTTGTGGTTCTTGGATAGGGTTGTGGGTCCCTTCAAAATCGTTTTGTACTGGGTTTTAGGTCCCAGCAAAACCTATTTTCCCCTTAATAAAAAGCAAAGGAAAAGCATATTTAGATCAGAAATCTTAAAGGTTTACAAAGTATTAAGCTAAGAAAACACCTCAATTTTCAACACAAAGTGGCTTGATTGACTTTCCTGCATACCCACCACTACCAATCGACCTGAGCTTCTTCTTCTCAACATTTTTGAAGAAATTTGCAAGGGCCTTCCTAGCCACAACCCTGTCTCTGTAAAATTTCCTTCCATTGGAAGGAAGACCAACCACCTCAGTGATGAAATCCTCATTAATGTTAAATTCCACACCTTTGTATCACATAATCATGTTGTTCCACCCTTTAACAAAAGCCTCTGTCACTTTAGGGTTCGGACCATGGAGCTTCAACATATAGGGGTAGACACCGCCCTTTCCTAGATGCTCCTAAATAGTTTCATTAGTCCTAAACTCCTCACAAGATCTCGGCTCCACTCAACAATGAGCTCCTCCCATGACGACATGCAAGGAACAATACTCCAACTTCTTAATTTTCTGCAAAGTTAAGATTAGGTGAACAAAGCACAAGGAAATGTAAAAGATACCCACAAAACATGTGAGCCTGCCACACCAAGTACAACCATACCTTAGTTGTCAGTCCATAATCTCACGGACAAATAAAAGGCAATTATTAGAAGAGTAGGCACAAGACTCGACATGCAAAAACCAACTCAGGAAGAAATAAAAAAGCCTTTCTACCAGCTTAACCGCCTTCATGACATGACAACTGGTCATAATTAGAAATGATCTTAAGATTGACTAGCAAGGAATCATAACCATTCCAATTATTTTGAGCCACCCCTCCTAAATTAGCTAACCCATTAGCCAACGAGTTAGCTTCCCTAAACATGTGAGAAATTCTAACCTCATCAAAAGAGTTAATGATGGATAAAGAATCATTAATCAAATGGGCCATCAACCATGTTGGTAGGTTACTCTTTCGAAGAAACTTAATAATGTTAAGGGAATCCCCTTCAAGCCAAAGTTTTAAGACCCCATAATCTTTAGCCAATAAGAGGCCATGATAGACATAATGTGAATGTGTTATAACACACTCACATTATGTATTATTTTAGAAATTTCCAAGCCTTTGGCTTGGATTAACCTTGGTCTCCCAACCCAGAGGTTTGGAGTGACTTTTCAATGTCCAAAGACATGTTTATACAAATAGTAAAAAGATAACATAATCTTGAGTGTCCTCCCCATTAGGTTTGCATGTGTTTCAATGTCAAGTAAAAAAAATACCATGATAATTTTAATCTCTCTTTGATTTCTAACCATGCAATTTCCTTCATGTTTTGAGTATGTTAAGGTTTTCATCTTTAATTTCTTTTGTTAACTAGTGTATCTATTTTTTGTCAAAAACCAATGTGGTATTTTTTACTGGATTTTTAACTATTCATCGAATTTCAAATTAAATTACATACTTAGAAACTAGGCTCCATTCTACACATATTTTTAAAAAATCAATCAATTTTAAATTTTAGAGGGGAGCACCTTCAATTTTCTATTTTTCAAGATTTGTCCACATTGAAAATTAGTAAAATCATATATTCATTAAAAAATAGCAAAAAAAAAGGGTATAAACTACATAGTATTAGCTAATTTCTCATTGAAGCAATTTTTTAAATACTTAAAAAAAGGCTAACATTTTAGTGGGCCATAACAGATGCTATATTATTATTTTTTTTAAAAACAGGACCACTTTGTGTGGCCCCCCTTTTTGAACCTCTTAATCTTTACCATTTCTTTTTAAAAATGGTAGTTTAAAAAGTAGATTTGAAGCACCAACTCTTGTTTTCATTGCATCTTCAAATTTTGAGTGTAACTATCTTCAATTTATCATCCAAGGTTGGTCTTTCCTAATATCAGAAGAACAAAAAAGTGATTGCTTATGACCCTTTTGGTGCCCCATCTTGTTGCACTTACCCTATTTTCTCACAAAGGTTTCTCCACATAAATATTGTATCTTGTGTTTTTCAACTTGTGGTATTCTTGATTTTATATTTATGTTGAATGTGCAATCACACTACCATATTGGGTAATCTTTGTTCCATATATGCAAACACATATAAAAGTTAATATTGTAGTTTAGTTTACCTTGTTTTTCCAACAAGTTGAACATTTTGATAAGGAAATGGAACCATTTTAATTTGTGACTCCTCATCTCTCCATAGTGGTATTGTTGAATTATTTGTGGATGAGTTTTCATTGTGTTAGTAGATGACTTTGGCATAGTGTGATGCACAAAGGTGCCACCTATATTTCCATGTTGACTATATTATCGAAAGTTCAAAATATGATTCTTGTAAAAGGTAGTGATGTGTGTTATAAGTTAGAATTTTTGGTTTGGCTTGGAGGCGTGTTCGATATTACTAAATCCATGGTATAAATCACCAATTTTTTTTGTAGAAGTACGATTGCTACACACAAAAAAATGTCTAGAGTGTCATATATGGATTATTTGTCATCTACTTAAGAAGGATGAATGATATTTGTATCATCATGAGTATTTAGAAGGTGCTCTAGTGTACCACATACCATGGATGTGTTAGCACAAGTACTGGAAGCCAGGAGAATGGTATTGGGATTACTACAAGAATCAATTTTGAGAGATCTTCTTGCATCATTCTTCCATGACCATAAAGCTAGTCCAATCAATGATGTCAACCTAAAAGAACTTGACTTCAAAAAACTAGAAACCTATCTAATGAGTTTTCAACACCACCAATCATTAACAATTAGCAAGGAGAAAGGATCACAATGAAAACATGTTACATCTATCTATCATTAGCAAGTTCAATCTCATCAATTGTAGATCACTTCTACATATTAAGACATGTTCCCACATAAAGTTAGATTGATCACCTAAACAACATTTTCAAGCATTAATGAATTTACAAACTAATATAATTCAATGGCAACTTCTAAACACAAAAAATCCATTTTCTATACTATGATGAATAGAATTTACTCTTCACAATTTTCCTTGAACCTAAATACTTAGATCTCTACATTTAATTTCCTAAATGAACATTTGAGTAATTTTAATCTTATTAATAAGATAATTTGTTAACCTAAAATTACATTAAGAAAATGTTATTTGTCCTTTAGAAACATATGTGGCCCTTTAATAGTGAAGCCCTAGCCATGTTTAGCGTAATAAACAGGCACTACAACAAATTCCGAGGAAGGGAAAGCACATATTGCTACACGTTATATAAGATAAATAAAAAATTCCTTTGTAGGTTTCCCACAATAGATAAGATAAATAAGGTAAATTATGTGTTCTACTAGATTTTATTAGAACATCATTGCATTGTCTTATTCCAACGTGCAGTCTTAATGATACTGTATTCAGGCTTGCAATGTATACACAAGTAAAATGAACAAGATAATACGAAGCTAAAAAATTCAGACAGAAGTTTTGAAGCTATATTAAAATCTACAATGCATTCTTAACAAATTTGAATATTGTAATGAAATACTAAAGGTACAATCAATAAAATGTTCCTTTGGGATTTCCTGATGACTTATGGAGAATAATTGAATATAACCGTAGAAATATAAGCATTGAAGTCTTATAAAACATCATGTCAAGTCAATTATTTAACAGTCAATGTGTTGTCCAAAATAATAACTAGATTTGATGATCATTTTAATTTTAAGAGAAGATAAAAATTGAGAACATCTTATTGTTCGAGCTGGAATTGACTTTGTTATATATTGAAGGTTAACTAGTAGGCAATGGTAGTCCTTCAATGAAAGCCTTGAACAAAGTGAGTGCTTGTGATGGAGAAGTGTATGGAACCTCATGTGCTGCACCCCTCACTGATGCAAATGTTAGAATAGTTTCATTCTTGCCATCCACTGGGTGCCCATAAGATTGGGTCCATCCTGCCACCTAATTAGATTTTCATGATATTGAATCAATATATTAATATATAATGTTGGATGCATTTATTTGATTGATGTATAATCAACTTTTTAATTTAAATTTAAGCTTAGAACTCACCTGTTTATTGTCATACCAAGTACCATATGTGTTGATTGTGAATAGATTTGATTGCTTTGCTAGAATATTAGCAATTGTTCTTGTTGCAGTAAATGGGACAACTGAGTCTTGATCTCCACTGTGAATTTCATTTGATATTTTATCAAATAAGTGAGAACTAATAATAATAATTCTATGTACATTAGATTGATAAGAAAGTATTACCTGAAAAGCATAACTGGTAGACCAGAATTTAGAAGTTCAGCTAGAATGGGTATAATGTTGATTCCTCTATTCCTTTCATCATAGTTCAAAGGCCTGCATATAATACTGTAGACATCCAAATTTGGACACTTAATTTATCCAAATTTATCACTTTTCGTCTAAACATCCTCTTATCCGAGTTAATTAAATAATATTACTATTATTTAATTAATATCTTTAATTCTGCCAAATCCCTAAGGTATTTAATTAATAATTAAATACCTTACCCTCCTTAATCCTCTTTCATCAAATAAATTAAATAAATATTACATTTATTTAATTCTCACATGTCATTTTCATCTAATCCAATCCATCTCCTAATTTTTTCATTTATCTTAATTCCATTAATTAAGCCTAATCATTCTCCAAGGAATTTTTAATTCTTTTTAATTCTATAGATTCTCTTTTATATGTGAATTTTTAATTCACATTCCATCCTTCTTCTTGGACTTGTCTAATCTCCACATGTGACCAACCTTGGACTTGTCACAATCTCCACATGTGACCAAGTCCCACCTTTTTGGAGCCCACCTTTTATCCTCTAGATCATCCTATGAATGTGAATTTTTAATTCACACTTATTCCCCCAACCACCTTTCACTTTCCCATGTAGATTTTTGAGGAATTCCAAAATTCCTCAAATGTCCCTTTCACTCCCACTTGGGGACAAGAAATCCCTTTTTGTGGAAATCTCCTCACTCCCCAAGGTGTATGTTCTTTTCCACCTCATGTACCTTCTTAACAACTCATCTCCACCTCATATCCTCTTGTCCACTTCACCCTCCACATGTCAAGATGTGAGGGCTTGTGGGTTCTCAACCCACCACAGCCCTTCATCTTGGTCTTGTTGGATGCATCTCAACCGTTGAATTCTCTAGAGAATTTAAATTCTGCTATAAATACCCCCTCCTCAAGGGCATTTTTAAAACACTTTTGGATTTAAGCAACTACATGCTGCCCATTTGCTTTCCCAATCACTTTGCATTTTGATAACTACATGCTGTCCATTTGAATCCTCAAGCCTTTTCAATCATTCAACCATCTTTATTAATCATTTTGCATTTTGAAGCTTGCATTTTAGTCACTCAATCCATCATCTAAGGAGCACACAATCAATTCCAAGCAAGGGCCAAACAAGGAGAAATCAACAGCAAGGAAGGTGAAATCGTTTGTGTTTTATTTAGTCCATTTTCCTTATTGTTTATCACTCTTTTGGCTAATCTTGAGGTGTCTTTGGTATTTTATCACTTGCATTTTAAGTTGTTTTGCACATTTAGAGCAGTAGAAATATCAAGGTATCACAAATACATGTTGAATTATAGATCAATTCCCTACATTTTGCAACAGCAGCAAGAGAATGCCACCAAAGTTTACTTAGGAAAACACTTTTCTACAAGTGCTATCGTAGGGCTATAAGTATTATCCCTTACCTTTCATATTTTAAAATGAATTATTTTTAGATGGTTATGTATCAAAATTTTTAGTGGATGATATTAATACAATATCTTTAGTTTGATTTTACTTATATGATATTGGCATCAGACAAATTTATCATGAAAAATTCACCGCCAACAATTTATCGCAGGAAAATTCACGACCATGACAAATTCACCTCAAGGAAAATTTGCCACCAAAAATTCAGGGCCATTGCATTAAAAGTTTGCGATTAATTTTCCACCGTGGTGAATTGCGGGTGATGAATTTTCCTTAAGGTAAATTTGTCATGGTGGTGGGTGAATTGAATTGCTGACGGTGAATTTGCCTGATGCCATTTAATTAAACAAAAGATAATTCCTATAGAAATGGTAAAACTGATAAACAACTAACTAAATTAAGGTATTTTAGGTTATCGTTAAGAAATTGAAACAGAAAGATACATTATAGTGATTTCTTGATACTAGATTGAAAACTCTTAATCTAATTTTGAGTTTGTGATCATCAGAATAATATTCATGAAGTAAAGAATATATAATTTATAATAGAAAAATATAAGAAACATAAACATACCCATCGCAAAAGCTCCATGAATAAGTACCATTACTTCTACTTGCATGAATGGCCTTCTGCACCTCATCTGTGTTGAGGTATGAATTTATTTCATCACCAGCACAAAGGTTAATTCCATTTACCACATTTAAATTCTTTTGAGAAAACTTTGATAGAACCTTTCGGAAAGCAAACATTGATCAGCCTATGATTAAACCCATAAATATTCAATAAAACTTTACATGCTCATTTGACGGTTTCATGGACTTACTCCTCCTTGAAGCTTGGACAACTGTGTTTTAGATGCATTGTCACCTAAACAAATCCCTAAGGTGACATCATAGGCATCGATATTTCCGGTTTCTTGAGACACTTTGTCGGACACTTTACTACAAGCTTTAGATGTATTGTTATCAACAAAATATTCTATCCATAATCTAGAATTATTGCAGATAGTTTGAGTCAGTTGATAAGTTTCATCTGAAATCAAGCCGTGTGACCATTGAAATTCACCGTTGTTTATACTAATCTCAATGTCAACATAAGGATTTCCTATCTGCAACCATTTGAAATTTCAAATATGTGTGTCATGAACATTGCTATATTGTTCCACATTGTTTTCATAATCACATAGAGATAATATATTTCAAGGAAAAACAAAAATTACACATACAATAATTCCCTTCAGGTTGATAGGGGTGATGCTTGGGATTTTGTTGTAATCTAGCACAAGGGTTGCCAATTGAAGTATATAGTGCCCTGTAATATGGCTTTGATTGTGAGTATAAGTATCATGTTTTAAAAAATTATACTTAAATTATATCTATTTTTAAAAGTAAACAATGATCAATTGAACTAGTATAATTATAAAAATAATATATATATATTCTTTATTGAATAGATTTGAACTCGTGACCATGTAGATGACTACAATAGCAGCTAAGCCATTCCACCAAGCATTGACCAACGTAAAAAAAATTTTAACAAATGAAATTAAAGAAGACTTATCTTTATACCTCCATAGCTCTCTCCTGTTATGTAAAAGTCTACATCTCTGAATTCTGGAAATTTTTGAAACCAATTCAAAAGGAATGCCAAGTTGTCTTGGGCTACAATATATAAGAGACTTAATTAGTTTCTATATTTAAAATATGGCCTACATAAATCAATGATAGAGAATGTAGATCTAGAGAAGAGAGAGAAAACATACGGACACTCTAATTTTTATTCAAATGATTTATTGTTTATAATCTGAGGTATACAAAGATAGAATCCTAGGATTAGTAATTTACTCACTAATTTTTTTTAAAAAAAATTAGGTTATTCATTAAAATAGAATTAAACAGTTTATTACTAATTTAACACACATTAATTAAATCCCTATCTAATATAGAATTAAACAATTTATCACTAATTTAGCACATAATTAAATCTCTATCTAATCTAGACTACCAGTGATGGTAACTAATAATTCTTGTAGACACCTAAACTATTTTTAATATCTATCAATGTTCACCACCATATTAACATTAGTCTAGTTAGCCTCCCTCCATATTAATATTCTCAGCATTAATTAACTCATTGAAAGTCTATCATTAAAAAATTAAATATATTATATTATTTAATCTAGTTTAATTATCTCATACTTAATATTTAATTAGTCTAACTTGTACTTCATACTTAATTACATATTTTATTATTTAATTAGTCCAATTTGCATGGCATGCCTAACTAAATAATTTAATTAGTACGAGGAGTCCCATATATGCAAGCCATCTCTAGACCCAAAAATAGATCACCTAGTATCGTGGACTATAAAAGGACCTTTCCTTTCTTTTCTTTTTTCACCTCACATTAAGTAAATAATTTTTGTTATTTAATTTATTTATTTCCCTCCACCATAACAAAAAATTAAATCATCAACTAATTAATTTTCCTTCCTATTTTTTGTTGGAATTATTTATTTATGACCTTTTCTATTTTTAGCCAACTTAATCTCATCCACCCATTTTGAAAAAATAAATCATGGTCATCCATCTTCTCCATGATCCAAGGAAAGTCATCTCAAACAAACTTCACTACAGATTCTCCAAAAAAACTCCAACCATCCATCTTTCCATCTAAAAAACTATAAATAGAGCTTGAAAAGCTTCCAAAAAGGTCAAATTGCATTCTACAAGTACATGCTTCGAATTTTGAAGTAATTTTTTCAAGTAACTACATCCTACATCCATTGAGCACATCTAATTTATTAATGCAGTTCATAAATTTTGACAATTATTTGAATGAATCTTTGTTGTTTTGAATATCCATTAGCTCTAGATCTAAGGTGAGCATACTCACATTCTAGGAACTCTACTAGGGATATTACCTTGATTTTTTTTTAAAAATGCATGTTTATATTAGTTATTGATTGAATCTATGAAGAAAATTAGCTTCTACCCTTTAGGTGTCATTGTAATAGGGGAAATAAAGGACTCATTATTATCAATATCCAAAATCACTGACAATCAAATGATCATGGAGGGAAATCCTCCACCAAGTCACCTCACTCTTGTGATTTGAGAACAACGGAAATCTACAACAAGGTTTCTAATAGTGAAGCATATCCGATAGTGAAAGGGAAGATCCTCATAGTCAAGTGTCTAAGTCCATGGTATATCCTTGTAGTGTCAAAAATTGTCTATACCATTGCAATTTCACACTCATGCATTGCGCCCACTCTAATTTTAATATTTATGATAAATTTTATATCTTTAATTTAAAGATTTTGATTCCAATATTGAAAAATATGAAGCATTATCAACCTAAGGTTTGAAAATCAGAAGAATTCCTTTGGAATATAGTGCTATGCATAGATATTTGCATGATACTAGCATTCCATGAATCTTTGAGATTCAAAAGTGAACATTCGACATGGCTTGTTCACAATAGAAGTCATAATTCCTATACAAAGAATAAAAAATATTCCTACCCATTTGAACAAACAAAACTCCTTTCTTTTCCATTTTAGACATATTTTTTCTATTCTCTCAAACAAGTACTCTTCAGCTAGGGGAAACTCTACCAAAATATACTCAACCATTAAAGCTCTATCATAGAAAATACTCAAGCTCTCGTGATTCACGTTTATTGACAACAGTCCAAGCCTTCTTAGCTAGCTCTCATTGCATTATCCATTGTGAATATTGAGAAGGGAAGGGAAATACTATCAATAACTCTCTCTTTTTTATCAATTTATTATTCTATACTAGTAGAATAGTAATCTTTAAATATTGATATAGCTTTTATCATTTATCAAAATCAATAAAATCTCATGGAATTTTTCCTTGTAGAGAAAGGTTTACACCATATCTCTATCTTATTTTGAATATCTACTTTTAAATTCCTACTATAGTTAGGGTTTAAAAGAAATCATTTATCATTATCTTTTTTATCAATCCAATATGGTTATCTATGGAGGTAGAAATACCAAAATGGGGGTTGGACTGAGGAGAGCCATGAAATACTCCCCCAAAATTTTTCATGTTCTTTTTGTGTATTATGGAAACTGGTAACAAGTGTTTTATAGGACTTTTTGACTGACTATGCCAGGATAATAGAGCTACACATTGTAGTCCATGGTGTGTACTACGGTCTGAGGCCAATGACTTCCTCATCCATTGCCAGATTCCTCTCTAACTCTACTTTATTTTTTATAATATTTAGGTTTTGATTTATTTTTAATCTAGTAATGATTTTATCATTTTTCATTTATTATTCCTAGTTATTAAGTTACAAAGTTATTCCTTCGATACAAGTTATTTCCTATTATACTTTCTAGTCACCCTCCATTTTTAGAAGTGATTAAATTTTTATCATTTGAGGTAACTTAATCTTTTGTTAGTTTAAATTATATTTTTCTTTAAGTAGATCAAAACTCTTCTTTTACAATCTCTAATGAAAAATTAAATATCCCTAGGTAGGTCCTTAGAGGTGTCAATGTCCATTAACGTAAGCATAAGTAATATGGATAAATTTTGATGACATTGCATCCTCTTGTAAAAATTGACCAATAGAATTTCTAATAGATTTAAAACATCAAAATTCACAAAGTTGGAGAAGGAAATCAATCAGTATGACCCATATAGGCATGATATGTAAGGATTATGTTAAATGGTTGAAGGAAGGAAACCATGATTTGAGTGAGAGGGAGTGTTATCTCCACACCCAATTCCCACCCTCCAACACTCTCTTCCTACCATCTTTTGAATGGAAGGATGCAATGAAAAATTCCCTAGTATAGGGATATAATTCAATCCTACACTAAGTGAGAGGTCTCTAAGAGTCCAAAACTCATTGTTTAGATCTTAAAGGGAAGGATAAATATGATTGAATCTACAAATGAGGTTTGATCAATTAAAATATTCTTCATTATCCATCACCTCCTATCCATATATAGCATGGGGGAAGGAGAATAGGAAATGGATTGAGGTTTATCCATAGTTATTGGCAAGCATGTCCCATCAAATGGTGTTACCTAAGAGCAATAGCAAGAATTCCTACCCTAGTAATATTTACATAGCTTTTCACCACAACACTAGGCACAAGAGATGCAACATGAGCATGAGTAGGCCACATGGACACATAGTTGACATGAATAGAAAAATAGTATCCATGAAAATAAAGGAAATCACACCCTTCATACCAAAATTCAAATAAATAGGATTCATAGTAGTAGGAATAAAACCCACAATCATAGAGGATGTCACATTAGACACACCATTTCTAGTATTAAGTAAAAATAATTCCTCATCTTATATGGCATGCAAACCAAGAGAAATGAGTGGGTAGCAAGTCAAAAGAACCTTTTCCAAGAATTGTTTATCTTTTAGTAGTTGTTCAACTAGGAAATTTGGGTTTTTATTTTTGTATTCATGATTAGTTCACTACTTTTTAATTGAACATATAGATTTATTTCTTGAATCAACAATAAATTATTTTTATTTTCAATATTCTAATTTATAACTCTAATGTGTTTATTGGACTATCCTATGAGAAACATGTGAACCTATATATGCATTAAGCACTAAGGAAATGAGGAAGCAATAATTCTAAGGTGAGTGATAGCTATAGAAATGTGTCGTAGAAAAAAGTACCCTTTGCTTGACATGGGATTAATTCGTGATAAAATGGACTTAATGAGGCATTAATCTAGTGTTGTGAGACATTTTATGCATCCACATTATGTCTTGGACCCTTATACATTGAATAACATGCTTTTAACGATGTCTTGTAAAGGTGTTGTAAAGTCTTGTAAGGGACTTTCACACGTTTCTAGAAATAATTAACCCATTTCTCCCTAATTCAACATTATAAAATATATTTAATAACATTATAAAAACAATTTAGAAGTCTTGTGAATTAAACTTAATGTTAAACTAGTGTTGTAATGTGTCTTGCACATTCACATTGGTTTTTGTGTCTTCCTAGGCTATGTGGACCTCATTTTAGTGTTGTAAAGTGTATTTAATCACACTTTCACATTGAATTATGTGTCTCAAGCCCTATTTAACATTTGAATCATCACTAATAGGCCCCTATTAACCCATATTGTGCATCTCGAGGAGTAATTTGATCAAATAATCGACATAGTCATCATATAAGCCTAATTTTCTTACTTCTCAACATTCCAGCTAGCAAAAAAGGCCCCTGTGGGACCCATTCTCCATTAGTGGCGAATTAGTCCCATCTAGGTGGGACCCATTTTCCATTAGTGGTGAATGAGTCCCATTTGAGCCATTTTTGGGGTTTTGATTTGGAAAAATTAGGTTTTAAGTTTAATTTTTCTCCATGTCAGCCTTAGGGGATCTAATTAATGGGGAAATAAGGTGAATTGCATATATAAGCACCTTTATAAACTCATTTTTACATCTATTCATTCATTAACACATTCACATCATTCATTCATTATTTATCTTCTATCTCAAGTCAAGCAAGCTAGGGCATTTATATTGCAAGTCATCAATTTAGCTTCTTAAGATATCTAAGGGTAGATTATACATGTTATGTTGCAGACTTTCAAGATCAATCATCATGGCAAGGTAATCCATTCCATTGTTTCATGTTTCATTCCTTTCTTTCATCATTTTTGTTTAATTACCTAAAAGGGGTTTGACCAAGGCAAAACCCCCATGCCCTAACATTCAACATCTCTCTCTCTTGTCTTGTATGTTTGCAGATTTAGGTCTCTTGGAAGATTGGAAATAATTAAAGATCAAGTTACAAGGTTGCTAAATTCTTCTCCTCATTTATCAATTCAAAATATCAACAAAATTGCATTTTCAAACCCATAAATATGAGTTTCAAAAGTAGATACCTATAGGGCATCAAAGTGCAGATCATAAGCTTTGAAATCTACCTTTGAAAATATAGAAATTCAAAAGTGAACTCATTCACCATGAGTGGTGAATGAATCCAAATCTATTGTAATTTTTGAGTTTTTTGCATTTTTGAGTACCCTTTTGTTAGAAATGGGTTCCGATATAGTTTGGCAGAATTGGGACTGATTCACCCAGAATAGCAAATAAGTCCCTCCAGGCATAAATTTCAGCATAAAAAACATTCCAGAAGTTATTTGCATTTCTCATCCATATCTCAGGTGCACACTTTCAATCTAATCCATTTCGGTTGCAGTTTTCCATTTGTTTTAGGTGATTTTGTATTACATAATGTGTTTTCAAACAAGCCATTTTCCTTTAGTTTCTACTCATTAGTTAATCAGTCTCATTTGTTTCTTGCATTCAAGAATTATATCTAGGAATATTTCAACCTTATTCTATCCATATTGGATTGAATTTGAATGTAACATGAGCATTTTTGGTCCATCTTTCTCCTTCTAGGTGAAAAACCTTAGGAGAGCTAGAAAGCAAGTGGGTGCCAAAAATCCATGCTACATTTTGGTGAACCTGATTTTTGAATACTTCTCTTTTCTAATTTGGAATCATTCATCATCATAGATCTAGCTTGCATCAGGGTTTGCATGATTCATTTGTATGCTAGATGTTAAATTTTGCATTCATAAAAAGTGCATTTAGGTTGCATTTTTGGCATCTAAATTCATTTAAATTTTTTGAATTTCTGAATTTTTCATTTAGGTTTGCATCATAGCACTCAGAACACATCAAAATCAATTGAAATTTTCTGAAAATTCTGAAAAAAGTCCATACTAGGACTTATTTGCCACCTTGGACGAATCAGTCCCTTTTGACCCTTGAAACTATTTTTTACAAAGCTGAAAACCCTATTTTTAGGCTTCTGTTTGGTGCCATTTCATACCTGTATTAGTTGGCTACATTTTTGTATCATGCATTTCATCAAATCTAGCTTAATTTAGCTCATTTCATGCATGGTTTAAATTTCACATTTGCATTCTCATATTCTTACATCTAGCATAATTAGTTAATTATTATAAATGAAAATTTCATTTCATTTCAACCTTTTACATTTCATTTTCAGTTAGCATAGATTCTTCTTTCAAAATGTTAGTTTCAATCTTTTCCAAATTTGCAAAGAAAACACTAGTCAATAAGCATTCTAGTCTTTCATTCAATGCATTCCCTAGTTATGATAGCCTCTTAGCACAAGATAATGAAAATTTTAACGCTTGTCTTAAATTTACACTCCCTCCTATCTCTCCCATTTGTGAGGATGATGTTTTAGAAGGGAATACAAATATAGATAAACATGATGATCCTAATTGTACTTCTCTCAATACCTTTCCTTTTAGTGACAAAGGTATCTTGGTGAAAGAAGGTACAATCATTGAGCATCATGAAGATCTTTTTTGTCCTTCTCCTCATTCCCCTTGGGAAGATAGTATAACACTACAAGATGAATGCATGACCACCACTTTACCTAGTTTCCATTCATCTCCCAACACCTCTCCTATTTGCGACAATAATTTCATGAATGATCAGGACCAACACATTTTTGAGGAGGATGTTTGTATCAAGAAACCCAATGATTGAGAGTTATAACATTATCTATCTCCTTCCTAATGTTCCTAACAATTGGAAGGATCTATCTAAACAAGAATATCCAATCATTGACACACATGAAAATCCTAGTTTTCCTCCCCTTCATGACTCCCCTATTTGTGATGAAGCTTCAACATGTGATGCACCTCTTTATTGTCACTTTCCTCAAAGGTCTCCTACTAGGGTAGATACTATGGACCAAGAAAATGAGATCATGGAAAACAATCAACTTTTCCCCTCTCCTAATATCTCTCTATTGGTGTAAATAAAGTCTTGTACCTAGTTAATTCATTACTAGGGGACTTATTTACATATGTTAAGTTTACTTGGGTTCTAGGAAGGAATATTTCTAGAAGATGTTAGTTGTCATTAGTTTTTATCTTATCTTTTGACAACTACTACCTGTGAACCTAGGTAAGTGTGATTAGTTGTCTCATGTCATATGATTAAGACACTTGTGATAATCCTATGACATCTTGCATCTCACCTTGGCTATATAACCAAGGGGTCTCTCATTGTAAATCATCTCATATCATTTACATTGAATATAGTTTATTCTTGTCATATTCATCTCTCTCTTTTGTGCTTTCCATTTGGTCTCGAGATCTTAGCATCCATAGCCAATTCTAACATGGTATTAGAGCAGCTTGGGTGCCATTGGAGTGTCTTTTTGTGAAGAGAGATACCAGATTTGGGGGAGTTCCATTTTGTGGCTCTTTATTGTAGGTTCATATTGGAGCTTGTTGGTGCTCACCATTGCATCTGGAAGGTTCAAGAAAGTTGATTTTTCATTTTCTTTTGTCCAAATTGGACATACGAGGTAAAATCTATGAGGGTTTGAAGTTGAAGAGTGGTTGCCAAATCCAAAAGGTAGCTGCAATTTTGGAGCATTTTGGGTCAAATCCGACACTACCATCGCATCCAGAAGGGCCAAAAACCCTATGATCAATTGTGAAATTATCCAAATCAGAGTTTTTGTTTGGTGAGGAAAAAAAAATTTCCCAAAGAGTCATACGGCCCCCAAGCCATCATTATGATGTTGGTACGATTTTTTGAAAAATAAATTTAAAAATTTTTAGTTGAAATTTTTTATTTCTAGCGATCAAATTTTATTGAAAATTTTCTTTTAAAAATTAAATCAAAAATCAAAAAAAGGAGGGCAAAGATTTCGGTCTGCCGAATTTACATTCTGCAAAAGCATACTTCATACTAGGTATGCGGAAGGCTCCACATGGCCCTTGTAGGCCCACCCCCCATTGGCTAGTTGGTTAAATAGATCAGCATACAACTGACAACTCCAAATAACTTGCGGCCCAATAAATAAAATTTGGCAGTGTCTTCATATAATCCGAGGGAACTTCAAAATTTACCTAGTAGCCAATGGTTATTAAAAACCGAAGAGTCCCGAGCATAAAGGAATATTCAGATTGAATATTCCCATCAAATATTCTTTTAGCTAGACATGAATCTGTGATGGTCTGAAGGCCGTCAAACTTAAGCACCAAGTCTTGAGAATATTCTATTGGTGGAGGGCATATTATTTTTCTAATGCCTGCATCGTTGTCAAATTTAATATAATGAATTACTAACGTCAGCAATATGTCAGCAGCCTAAAAAATATTTTCCCCCCTCACCGTTTGTGTTTTGATTTTGGAAGGAGAACTTTGAAGCTTCATATCTTAGTCATTTTAACTCCTTTTTCAGTGCAATTATTTTTTATTTGAGCTAACTTTTCATGCTCTTCATAGTGGTGCAATCAGTTTTTGGTTTTGGTGTCTGGATTTTGCAGAAATTTCAGATTCTCACAAGTGTTGCTGCTTCATCCTCATTTTGGGAACTTTGGGAGCCCATATCTTGCTCCTACAGTAACATTTTTGTGTGTAATTTTTTTTGAAAGTGCATAATTTTTTGTGTACTTCTCAATGGTATGATCAGATTTATCTCATTTATTACCAAAAATTGTACTTGATTTTGTGGCCAAATTTGGCATTTGCATGTACCAAGATCAAAAGACCACTTTGCTATTTTGGCAAGTGGAAACTGTAAACGCATTACTCATAAAGTTCCAAGCTCATATATTGATAGGGGTTTTAATAATTGAGTTATTTGGGGGGGGGTAATCTTGTAGTGATTTCTTGCATTCTTTTGCTTGGTTTTGTGTTCTTGCAATGGGGAAATCTCAAATTGAACTCCTAACTCCACATAATTATGCTACATGGAGAAAATTAGTATGGAACTATCACATGATGAAAGGTCTAATAGTTCATCTAAAGGACACCATTCAAAAACCTACTAATGCTAAAGAATTAGCAAGGTGGGAGATTGATCGTGAGAAAACACTTGGATGCATATGTTCATTAGTCTCATTTGATTTGGAATTTCATATTGAATCTTGCAATACACCTAAAGAGGCATGGGACACTTCAATGAAAAATTGTATGGTAAAACAAATAAGATTAGGGGTTATCAGATTGATAATAATTTGATGAATCTTGATCCTAAATTTTTTTACCGCATCCAAGACTACATCTCCAAAATCAAGCAACTAAGAACATAGTTGAAAGAATTCAGCATTGAAAAAGAGGATTTACAATTGATTCTTAATGTGTTATCCAAGCTTGGTCCTGAGCATTCAGTTTTTGTTTATGGCTTTCATACCCATCGAATTTCTATGGGATCATCATATGTTGATCCTAAGTTTGATGACTTTGCAAATATTCTAATCCAAGAGGAAGCTAAGTTAATGAGCATGGGTCTAATCAAGTCTTCCAAACCACAAGCATTGGTGACAAGTGAATCTAAGGTACAGAAAGAATTAGGGAATCTTGATAAAAATAAAAAGAAGAAAAAGAACAAGCCACATAAAGAATCAGAATCCAAATCCTCAAAAGGAGAATCATCTAAGAAGGAGAGGCCTTTTTGTGCATATTGCAAGAAGGATGGACATGAAGAACACTATTGTTACAAGAAGGATATTGATGAGTTGAAAAATATTCTCAAAAGGAATCACATTGATTTTCCTTCTAGAATGTTTGAATCTTCTTGTCCTACTTCAAAACAGTCTAAAAAGGACAAAGGTCAAGCATCAACATCAGGAAATAAAGGTCAAGCTCTTTGTTCTCTTTCAGGTCCAAGATCAGTGAGATGGCTTCTAGATTCAGGAGCATCTCATCATATGGAATCTTCACAGACTATATTATCTTCATTTCAGCCTTGTCCTATGTCTCCTATATTGATGGGAAACAATACATACATGAATGTAATAGGGAAGGGATCTATTAGTTTTGGGGACAACACTTTTCAAGATGTCTTGTGTGTTCCTCATTTGACGAACAATCTTCTTTCCATATATCAGATTACACGTGGTGGAGATGGGAGGACTATGGAGTTCACACCTAATTCAGTCATCATTCGAGACTTGGAGAGTCGAGAGATCATTGCTACTGGGGTGGTTGATCATTCATCTCGGTTGTATACCTTTGCAGATTTTTTTTTTTGATGGTGACATTACATTACTTTGACTATTGATATGAACCATGATTTGGAGGAGACTTTTGGCTACTTGAACTTAGGAGTTCTCACATCAGATCCAATACTTGAGCCATGCATTTCATCTCCTCCACCTACTATTGCAGTTGATGATGCTTGTGATTCCAAAGTTTAGGTTGTGATTCAGTGTAGCAGGACATACCTCATTGTCTTTCAGATTTGGCTACCTGGGATGGCTTCTTGATAGGTATTTCAAACTTGTTTGTGGAGTCTCATCTTGCATATTTGGAGGACACCATTGATGACATTCATCTTCTCTTTGATGAAGATGTTCCTTCTTCAGTTGTTGTGAGGGAACACCTTGACCCTCTTGTTCATTCTCTACATGATCGTTCTTCACAGTTCGGCTTGAGTGTGGATACTTTTGGACAACATTTGGAGGAGGCTTCTTTGTCTTCAGAGAGGATTTCATTTTCTTTGGATCATGTTCTACATTCATCTCTACTAGATGTTGAATTGACCTCTTTAGTAGTGTGGCCTAGAACACCTGTTTTGAGTCTGTCAGATTTCATAATCAACATGGAGACACTTGAGCATACTTCATAGACATCATCATACATCATTCATCATCTTGAAATACTACATACATCCATGGTTTTGTTTCTTCCTAAGGGGAGGAACGTTGTTCAGCGAGATTGGATCATCTTCAGCATTCAATGTCAAGCTTCTACCATCATTGTAGGAGACTCAACATTGAAGGGGGGCTTCCTTGTATCTCTTCTACTTCTCTCTTATGGGGGGATATTTTTCCTCACATGGGGTTTTTACCTTCTCATGCATCATTGAGAGAATTTCTTTTATTGTATTTCATCTCTCTTTTGGGGAGGAGTTTTGTCCCATTGGGTTTTCTCCTTTTCTCCATTTGTGAGAGATTTCATTTGCATTTGCATTGTACATGGGTAGCTAACATGGCCTAGTAGCTGAAACCCATCTTTGCATCTTTGTGTCATTTGCATAATAATTTTCTACTCCCTAAGTTGCACTTAAGGGGGGTGTTGGTGTAAATAAAGTCTTGTACCTAGTTAATTCATTATTAGGGGACTTATTTACACATGTTAAGTTTACTTAGGTCCTAGGAAGGAATCTTTCTAGAAGATCTTAGTTGCCATTAGTTGTTATCTTATCTTTTGATAACTAGTACATGTGAACCTAGGTAAGTGTGATTATTTGTCTCATGTCATATGATTAAGACACTTTTCATAATCCTATGACATCTTGCATCTCACCTTGGCTATATAACCAAGGGATTTCTCATTGTAAATCATCTCATATCATTGACATTGAATATAGTTTATTCTTTTCATATTCATCTCTCTTTTGTGCTTTCCATTTGGTCTCAAGATCTTGGCATCCATAGCCTATTCTAACACTCTCCTATTAGTGAAAATGATAGTATGGTGTTACATGATCCAATCAACAAAAATCATGAGCATCCTATGTGGGAAAACATCATAAAACAAGACAATTCAACCATGAATAACTACCTTACGATGATGATATTTTGGAAGAACAAATCCTTGAATTTCAAAAAAATTTGGATTGTCGTTCTCCTAAGAAATCTTCTCCTAGGGAGACTATTATGGTGCAAAAAAATGATTTGTCTTCCTTAGGGATACATCAAACCAAAACCGTTGAGGTTATGCATGTGCAAGTATCTATTAGATCCCCTTCAATCAATGAACCTCCTACATACCCCATGGGACATCCAAAGAATCCTCTAATTCTTTACCCATCATCACACAAGCAACAAATTCAACACCAACCCAAACTCATCCTTTACCCACCATCACACAAGAAACAAACTCAACACCAACCCCAACTTGTCCTTTACCCACCATCACACAAGAAACAAACTCAACACCAACCCCAACTCATCCTTTACCCACCCAAGAATAATTTTTCATACCAACCAAGTTACAATGATCGTGCTCACATATGTAACAAAGTATATATAATCAAAGACAATCAAGCCAAAAATTTGTTTACTTATCCACATAAATAACATTAATTGTTGCTCCTTTCCATGCAATAGTTGTAGGATCATAGCATACTCACCATTGCATGTTTTACATCCCAGGGGCAGCATACCATCATCAATTTTAAGCTCACCTTTGTCCTGTGCAAAGTGGGGCAAGGGGTTCGATAGCCTTGACCTTGTATGTCACTTGTCATTGTCTCTTTTGAATCTTCATTAACCTTTCATGAACATGTAAGAGAAAGCTTGGGATGTGGACAACATGTCTTAAGATTGACTCCTATGTGACATATTGCCCTCTTTTCATGATGTAGCTTATTAGAAACATATGACTTGGCATAGGGATTTTTGAATAAGCTCTCATACCTTCTTCTACTTTAAAGAAATTGCTTACAATAATGGTGTTAGAAATCGCTTTAAAGTGGGGGGCATACATAGGAAACATCTTTTTTCAAATTTCATGGTGTGATTTACTTTTTCTTGTGACATGTCATCGCCTTGGTGGTGTCATTGGGTTTGATACCTTCCAAGAGTGTATGATCAACTGAAGTGGCTTGATGCGAATGAGGAACCCCATGGATAACAATCTAACATCTTGAATTTTCCTCTCTTGGAGACATTAGGCACAATTCTCCCTAAGAAGAAGACCTTACATGAACACAACAAAATCCCCTTCAACAAATTTTTTACATGACATTCAAAAACATTTACAAAAAGAATTACCTTGTGGTTCCTTATCAATGTTATCAGGAGCATAACTTTAGTATGGTTTGTATAATGGGAAGCCGACACACTGGCATGACTTTCTCACTAAACCACTTCTTTTGGGCTTTCTCACCCCACGTACAACCAAAAGTCCTGTGGCCCCAAAGTGAGTATGCATCTTCTTTTTGGAAAAATAACCTAGATCTAATCCATAACTAGTTGGACACATGATCAAAGCTTAATCCACCTTTTCATTTTCATATTTCTCTTTCTTTCCTTTACATGATTTTTTATCTTGGAGAATTGACCTACATATGGATCTCTCTTGAATGTCTACTTTAGTGTGAGTTTGAAGCAATTTCATCCTCTCGCTAAAGTGGGGGATAAATATGCTATAGAAAAAAGTACCCTTTTCTTGACATGGGATTAATTTGTGATAAAATGGACCTAATGAGGCCTTAATCTAGTGTTGTGAGTCATTTTATGCATCCACATTAGGTCTTGGGCCCTTATAAATTGAATAACATGCTTTTAACGATGTCTTGTAAATGTGTTACATAAAGTCTTGCAAAAGACTTTCACACTTTTCTAGACTTAATTAACCTATTTCTCCCTAATTCAACATTATAAAATGTGTTTAATAACATTATCACTTGACAATTTAGAAGGCTTTTGAATTAAACTTAATGTTAAACTAGTGTTGTAATGTGTCTTGCACATTCACATTGATTTTTGAGTCTTTCTAGTCTATGTGGACCTCATTTTAATGTTGTAAAGCATATTTAATCACACTTCACATTGAATTTTGTGTCCCAAGCCCTATTTAACATTTAAATCATCACTAATAGGCCCCTATTAACCCATATTGTGCATCCCGAGGCATAATTTGATCAAATAATTGTCATAGTCATCATATAAGCCTAATTTTATTACTTCTCGATATTGCAGCTAGCAAAAATGGCCCCTATGGGACCCATTTGCCATTAGTGGTGAATTAGTCCCATCTAGGTTAGACCCATTCACCATTAGTGGCAAATGAGTCATTTTTGGGGTTTTTGAGCAGGAAAAATTAGGTTTTATGTTTAATTTTTCTCCATGTCGGCCTTAGGGATCTAATTAAAGGGAAAATAAGGGGAATTTCCTATAAAATCACCTCTCTAAACTCATTTTTACATCTATTCATCCATTAACTCATTCACATCATTCATTCATCATCTATCTTCTATCTCAAGTCAAACAAGCTAGGGCATTTATATAATTGCAAGTCATCAATTTAGCTTCCTAAGACATATAAGGGAAGATTCTACATGTTATGTTGCAGAATTTTAAGATAAATCATCATGGCAAGCTAATCAATTCCATTGTTGCATGTTTCATTCTTTTCTTTCATCATATTGGTTTAATTACCTAAAAGGGGTTTGACCAAGGCAAACCCCCATGCCCTAACATTCAACATCTCTCTCTCTTGTCTTGTATGTTTACAGATTTAGGTCTCTTGGAATCTTGGAAATCATTGAAGATCAAGTTTCAAGGTTTCTAAAGTCTTCTCCTCATTCATCAAGTCAAAATATCAGCAAAAATCCATTTTCAGAACTGTAAATCAGAGTTTCAGAAGTGGACCCCTGTAGGGCATCAAAGAGCAGATTGGAAGTTTCATAATCCACTTTTGAAATAATATAGAAATTCAAAAGTGGACTCAGTCACCATGAGTGGTGAATGAGTCCCACTCTAGGGTCAATTTTGTGTTTTCTACATTTTTTAGTACCCTTTTGTTAGAAACAGGTTCTGATACAATTTGGAAGAACTAGGACTGATTCGTCCAAAATGGCGAATGAGTCTCTCCAGGCCTAAATTTCAGCATCAATAGCATTTTGAAATTCATTTCCAGTCCCTATCCATATCTCAGGTGCACACTTTCAATCTGATTCATTTCTATTGCAATTTTCCATTCGTTTTTAGGTGATTTTGTATTACATAATGTGTTTTCAAACAAGTTGTTGTCCTTTAGTTTCTACTCATTAATCGATCAATATCATTTGTTTCTTGCATTCAAGCATTATATCTAGGCATATTGCATCCTTATTCTATCCATATTGCATTGACTTTGAATGTAACATGAGCATTTTTGGCCCATCTTTCTCCTTCTAGGTGAAAAACCCTAGGAGAGCTAAAAAGCAAGGGGGTGCCAAAAATCTATGCTACAAGAAAAAACATATTTTTACTATTGTGTGGAAATATAGAGTGTAATATAGAGGTCTAAGCATATGAAATAAAATGTATTTCCTTTATTACTATAGCATGTAGAGTGAAAATAAAATGCTACTATAAGCTTCGTTGCCTTATAAAATCATGTATTTTTTGGAACATTAATTATCCATTCATCTACTAGTGCTACCAAATTTCTAACCAAAGAAATAAGGCACGTCTTTCTAGTGTGAAGGATTACACCTATGGCATAGTTGAGAGTATAGTAATATGCTACATCAAAATAAATGGAAGCCTAAACCTTCCTACATAGTTGATGAAATGTGACTTCCCTTTAAAAATGATCATCATAGGTTCCTTGTTCTTTTCTTGTTCCCAATTAAGTTTCAACCATTTATATAAGAATTTTTTTTCATTATATTTTTTATTCCTATGTGCTTCTCACAAACATGTTTCATTAGTTTCATGGGTTTCTAAATTGATAATGGTTGATTATATTAAATTGTCGATTCAATTTATTTTTTGGTTAATATATATTGATTCTCTTTATATTTATATAATTTTTTTGATAAATATATAATAATATATGTTTTGATTATCAATAAATAGCATATTATTTCTTTCATGTTTTTATTTTTCTAACTTGTAGGGAAATCATGTGTCAAAGGAAAAATTCTTAAAACTACTAGCACTTTTGCATGTAGGTTTGATTGCCAAAGATTATGAAATTTTAAACTTCATTTATGTATTTTTCTTAAAAGGAGTCACTTTTTCTTTCTTTTTATTTAATTTGGGATTTTTCCTCATGAAAAAAATTCATATAGTCTCTCTTATTGCTCCTCATATTTTACTTTTGTAGCCTAAATATTGAGTATGTAAGCTCTTGCCTTTCACAATTTTGTGATATTGAGAATAAAAGATTCCCAATTCTCTTTTCTAGGGGCATTCTATCAACTTGAATTTGATCACAAAGAACTATGGCTCAAACCCCATGTTATGGTGGGGAATATAAATTTGAGGAAGGGATTTTTTACTTTCGCTAAGTGGAAATACTTTTTTTTAAACAATACCCCCCTCAAGGAGAAATTGTCATTTTTGGTGTAACTTTGTTCTAGAAGAAAAAGTGAAGTAAGAAGGGTTTTGACTATAATAAAACACCTAAAAAAAACTCCCTAACTTCATGAAAATAGGCCTCACATACCTTCAAGTATAAACATGGCTCCCTTATCTAATGCCATGCAAACATTTTTTCTATTAGGTCTTTATAATGTATTTGTAAGATACTACCATTGGGGTGTTACTTATACTATACCTTTGGAAATATGATAGTAGGTCATGTATGCTCTCCTCTCATGAATTAATGGAATATTGAGGATAAAAAATGGTTACTTCCCTAATAAAATGGATCATATTATCTATGAAAAAGTCTAGTATATTTATAGGATCATGAAATTTGACACTCCTACTTTAATAAAATGGTCATTGGTATGTTTAATTTATCTTCTCCTTTGTGTGAAACTAGTGTTAAATCCTTTAAATTCAAAAAATCATAAAAATAAAAAAAATATCCAATTTTTTTTATCTTTTCAATCCAAAACTTTTAGCTCGACTAAAACCAAAGTCTAAAAAAAATCATATCACCTACTACTAGACATCAAGAAAAGTATAAACATAAAATTCCATGAAAAAATTATTTTCTTCTAGAACACTCATGTATCTAAAATCCATACCGTGTTGGAGAAACCTCTCATCAAATTCCACATGAAAACCATGTAGCTATTTGTATGGATATTCTCCCCAATCAAAGTGAGTATTCCCATAGCTATCTTGATTTCTTGAACTCTAAAAAAGGATGCACCCTAATTCATACAAAAAAATATGGTGGCATACTTAAAAGTATTATGGAATTAGGATCCAAGGTACCTCTTTGTTATAACTTGGATAAAATTGATAACATAATAAACCAAGGCCCATCAAACCAAAATCCTACGAATGCCAATGTTGATCAAAATCATGTTGAATAATACAATATTAACCCAAAAATATAAATTATCAACATGAGGAAGAAATGACAACATGATCCCCCACATAAAGGAAAAATAAAACCTCAAAAGTCAATTTTTCATGGAAACCCAATCCATTATACCAATTATAATCAAAACCCTCAACAAAATCAATATGTTTAACATAATCAAAGAAACCAACATAACGAAAGAAATATTTAAAATTGGTCTAGTCTAAACCATTGGTTAAATAAAATCCAATACTAAAATTAAAACATACCTACAATATATACACAATGAACACTATAAAAGTAATTAAACACCTCCTGCTAATATACAGTTCCATTTGACCAAGAATGACAAGGCATGAAAGACAATAAGGGACTTACGAGAAGGAAACCAAACTCAACATAAGGGATACACATTGAAGAATTATGTCTTTGTCCACTAGATAAATTCATAACACAAATCTTGTTCCCTACACATTTTAATATGCTAAAATTTAATAAATATAAGGAAAAATGAGATCCTCAAGGGCATGTTAGTGAATTTTACATGGATACCAAAGTTGATTTTGACATGTATAGATTAGATTATTTCTATAAAGCTTAGGTAAAAAAGCACTTGAGTGGTTTTTACACTTACCAAAGAATATCTAGATCACTTTTAGTTGAGATATTTATTTCACACTCTTTGTAAGAAAGTGAAGATGAAAACTAGTTTTCTACACTAATCTTGAGAGTAGTGTACAATTTTTTTTTTTAAATTGCTCTAAATAAATAAAATATAAATAAAAAATATATATATAAAATCATAAATAATGAAAATAATAGCAATAAGATTATGTGGGGAAAATCCTTTCAAGAAAAAAACCCCACTTGAAATGAACTCAATATATTATTCAAATCCAAAAATAGATTACAACACACATGTAAATGAATCTTTCACATGAGCATCACTAGCATACAATCTTGGAGTAGTTTTGTTAGACTTCTAATACTTGTAAATTCAATATGCAAACTATAACTCCCAAGAACCATTTATAAAATATTAAATCCAAGAAACCACCAAATAGAAACCAAAAAGCATGGGAAAATTTCACCCACAAATGTGACACCTAGAAATTGGATCATAAAATCCAATGCCCTACATCATGGCAAAAAAAATCCACCAAAAATAGTAGATCTCTTACACCTAACATATGTCATCATAAATAATAACCCATTTCATAAATATAACACTCCATTTTTTGTTCCACAATCTCTTATGACATGAATCATAATGCTAGTCAAGATTTTGATGTAACACTCTCATATTGGCTCATACATGTCATAAGAATCTATCATAACATTTATCATAGGATCCCATAAATCTAGGAAATACATATCCACTAAATATAAAAAAAAATAAATAACAGTTTACAACATAATACAAAGTAACAATACATGAAAAATGATCCCACCTCAAAATCTAATGCCTCATTTTCAAGGTGAGGTAATATTAAATAAAATAAAATTTGGGAAAGTAATAAATAATTAAAATATAGCTCTAGTAACTTGTAAAGATTGAGACACCTTAGTTCCCAACTTTATCTTACTTATAATTGAATACCTTTTGAGAACCAAAGGGAAGCCCACAAAAATTGGAATCTAATTTCTATATGCCAAGAGGCCCATAGACTCCAAACATCATTTGAATTTTTAATGTTTATAGGCTTTTTCAAAACATTTATAAGATTTGTCAAAGTTTGTACTTTATATAATTTTATCCTTACATCTTCGACCATGTCTCTAACAATATCATACTACACATCTATATTCTTGGTTCTTTCATGAAATGAAATATTATTTGCTAAATAAATTCCACTTTGACTATCACAACAAAGAGTAATTGCACCTGAATTCATGCCAATATTTGAAGATGATATTTTAAACCAAATGGCTTGTTCATAGACATGAATCACCATAATATATTATGTCATAGTAGTGAACAAAGATACCACAACTTATCACTTTTTCATCTAAATTATCACACTACCATTTAAAGTGTAGCAAACATACACTAGTGGATCTTATTTTATCTACATCTTTAGCCCAATTTGAGTCCACATAACCATAAATATATAGAGAATGAAAGTATCCTATAAAATTACCTTGATAACACAATGAATAATCTAAGCTACCCCACAAATATCTAAAAGTTCTCTTGACTACATCCCACTAAATTCATCTAAGAATGTACATAAATCTAATAAGTAATCTCATTGTTTGGGAAACATTTGGTCTAGTACATATTATAGTATACATAAGGCTTCCAACTACACTCTAATAATGTACCCTACTCATGTATCCCATCTCTATTTGTAAGAAATAGGACATTCTATAACAAATAATTCTTTCCCAAAAGTAACAAGAAGACACAATGGTTTAGAATCCTACATGGTAAACCTATACAACATGGAATTAACATAGTTACCCTAGCCAAGCCATCAATTTATGTTTTCTCTATCTTTTATTATCTACATACTATGAATGTGTGTAAACACATAGGTAAGTATTTTATTTTAATATAGTTGTAAGTTGATACTTTAGTTCTAAAATCAATTATTTCCCTTTTTTTTAGGGGTTTTTGGCCTAGACTCCCTTAGTTTCATTCTTGGATCTCTCATGAATGGGAGCCTCTAATTTCTAGTAAAGTTCAAATTTTCCCCATGGCTAAGGGGTTTTTTGTTGCCAAGTTTGATAATGCTCAGGATAGAAATATAATTTTATGTGATAATTTTTTTAGCTAGGAGGACAAACATTTGTTGATGCTTAAGCCCTAGTATTCTGATTTCAACCCTACTTCTGAAACTTTCAATAAGATCTCGATTTTGGTTTGGCTGCCTAATCTTTCCCTCCACTTGTGGACTAATCCTCTTCTAAAGGAAGTGGGTGAAGCCCTTGGTAATTTTTTGTTGGTGGATGATGAATCCTCTGATATTTTTCATTCCACCTTTGCCCACATACTAGTCGAAATGGATGTTTCAAAAGGGTTGCCTACTGAGATTGTACTTAAATCTTCTAAGGGGTCTTGGGTACAATCTTTGGACTATGAGGGGATTCCCTTCCATTGCAGAAGATGTTTTAAAATAGGTCATGCTACTACACAATTTGGTTGTGAGAAAAATGCACCATGAAGGCTACATGGTGGAAAGGTGCTTCTGAGCAGCATTATACGGTTGAGAAGAAAGTTGAGCAGACTAGGAGTTTTTTTGAGCTAGTTGCTTTGGATTCACAGGGCCTTGGGGCATCCTCTCCGGATGTCTCAAATGGAGGGTTAGTTGATGTTATGCAAGACTACAATGTTGAAACTCCTAAAGAGAATGAGACTGGGCCTATGGCTGCCACTTCTAGTTTTGGTGCTCCAACTATCATTTCAGGTGGCTCTCCTAATATGGCCACGCCTACTGGGAGGAACACAGTTCAAATCTCTAAGTTAGTGGCTGCTTGATAAGGAAACACAAGTGGAAGAGGGCCGGATCACTGTAAAGGGAAAGAAAGATAAGTTCTCTAAGCCTCAATTTGATATGACTCTCTGCTCCCACAAGAGTAAATCTAAATGTAAATCTTGATAGTTCTTGCTTGGGGGCCAGTTTTTGGCTGGTTGTTAGCTCTTGTGGCTTTGTCGTCAGTTGTGGTTCTTTGGCCTTGGTTTCCTTTTTATCCTTTGTTGTATGTGCTTTATTGTATTTATTTTTAGATAACCTTCTAGTTGAGGGTTCCAGATCCATTCAAAATTTGCTTGTAAAGGGTTTCGGATCCCTTCAAAACCTATTTTTTCCTTTTATCAAAAACATATCATCAACATATAATATAATAAAACTAGTGGGGAGTCTCTTATACATCACCCATACTCATCTTGGCATTTCTTATACTATTGGCATGGTTTATTGATTTATACAACACCCTAGTGAATTTGATTTGTAAGCTTCTACTTATGAATATTGCACAATGTATAGGGGACACATTCATTAGGGATACACTATGTGAGACATGCACTTGGTAGGCTTTATATATTCTAATTGGGATAAATATTATAAGGATCATATGCCAATATTTTGCTATAACTTTTACCTTAGATGAAGTCATATTTTTTGGTTAAGCAAGATTCAACATACTATTGCTCTTTCATGTATCGAGGTGGAGTACACAGATATTTTTATTGTCACTATATAAACCATTTGTTATCAACACATCTTGATTAAGTTTGGAATCTACCATTGGTTACCATTAGTCATCTACAATGATGATCAATGTGATATTGTAATTTAGACATCAAGCAATGTATTCACCATGCTAATCAAGGTGGCACTCTTTGAGCTTTTTTATACCAAGTCATATAGCAAGACATCAACCACACCACATAATCATAAATAGATGATGATTCACACATAGAAACGATTCTATTTTTATTGTGAATCTCAAATTTCATGACATGTAATCTACGTATGCATATATATTTGTAACATTAAAAAATAGCCAAATAGAAATGGAGATAGGTAGATAATAACAAAAAATAATTAGTAGTCATTATACATCTTTACAGTAAAGAAAAATTTACTAATTTAATTTTATATCTCACTTAATTTTATACTACATTGTCTCACAAAGCTTTTGTACATTCACATAATTTTGATCCTCCTCTAAAAAGTTATCAACCGGGTTTCCAACTAAACCCTAGATCAATAAACTAATAAAAGAGAATATAGAAATATATGAATATATCTTAACTTATTTTTTATTAATACCTCTACTATTCATAAAGAAAAAATATATCGAGACTCTTCTAATCATATTATAATTAGGGATTTGTCGACTGAAATAAGACTTAGACTTTATTGATTAAAATATTATTAACTAAATTACCACTAATTTAATACTTATTAATGGTCTCTCTATCTAACCTAAACCACCATGGATCGAAGCTAATTATTCTAACAATTTATTTTACTTAATACAAAAAGAAATCTTGATGCACAAAAATTCCACCAAACTAGTGGATTTTAGGGGCATATAGAGTAGTTTTAATGAGTATTTGTTTGTAGGAGTGGGGACATAAAGAGTGATACTGAATTTTATTGCCAATTATTGTTGTATATTTTGTATATCACTTGTTGTAACTTGAAATTCTAATCTACAACAAAAAATTGTGTGAGTCTAAAATTCTTCTTTCTTTTGTTTCTATTTCTAATTTCTGCTATCTACTTGTATTTTCGTAAAGCCTTTCTTTTTCAATAGTCATAGACAATAAAATTCGCAGCCGAATTTTATATAAAATATAACCATATTTCTCAAAATTTATACACATTTTCAATTTGAATTATATTTCAAATAAAATTTTTATATCATTATTATTATATATGTTTCTTAATTAATTAAAAAATAATAATTCTAATAATACTTTTGCTACTACAGAATGATCAACAATTGATTTTCTATTTAACTAGTTAAACATAGTTTTGAACATCTTTCTGAATTTTTCTTTGTTTCTTTTTTGCTTTATTCAACATTCATTGAATGCTCCTTCTAATTTCTATACAATAGTTGAACTTTAACAGTCCTAATTGACATATTTCATCATGAATATATATATATATATTTTTCAACTATACCATCATGAGTATTTTAATAAGAGAATTCAACCTATCTTATTACATAATGAATATAAATAAGCTTCAAAGATTAAATTGGTTACATAAGTTTTACAATTCATACAATAATCTCATAATGTACAACATTGCAGAAGCACAAGTGGTAGAATACAAACATTACCATCTAAAAAGAGGTAAGAGATAAATTTAAAGAGGTGGGAGATGAATTACCAGTCAAAGTGTCATTAAACGAATCATAATCTGAACTTGTATTTGAATAAGAAAATCCCACTCCAATTAGGCTCTCTACATAGAGCATGTTTGTTTCTGTCATCAACAACTTCGACATATCACTGAGGAGCACATGATTTGAAGTGATGGAAAGAATAAGAATGTTGACAATATTCTGTACCTGTATTCCAAGAATATTTGTTTTGTTCCAAAAATTTGTCATTGAATTTAAAAGGACCATTCTCCATGAGCTCCTGCTCCAAGGGATGAGCATCCAGGCCCTGCAATGATTGATCAAAGATTGTGGTACAGTGAAAACTCAAATTTATATTTCATTAAAGGTAGAGTAAATTAGAAAAGATTATGATAATAAGATTTATTAAATAAACAAGAAAAATGAAGCACTAAAGATGCAATGGATTGTTCACCTCCATTTAGCCACAAGGCCAGGGGCCTAGATGTTGCATTGGTCTGGGCCTCTACAAAATAATAATACAATGTTCTACCATGCTGTTCATCAGTGGTAATGTACCCACCATACTGCTTGAAAGGAACAATGTCTGTTTGGCCTGGCAACTTCTCTATAAGATCAGATTCAGGAGCAGCAATAGCATTATGAACCATAAGCAGTGCAAATACAATACCCAATTCTACCACCTTGATAAAATCCATTGCAGCAATGATTTTGTTATGGTGGGACAACAAAAGCAGAAAGGTGGTATTGAGTCAATGACAGCAGAAGGCAAGCATCTGAGAATATTGCATGCATTTCCTCAAGCAATATTTGATGGTAGAATTTAAACTATAATTCAAGGCTATTTATGATCTCTTATAATGAGTGTTTGTCTAATTTAAAAATTTGTTTGTTTAGAATCGTTTGTTGGTATCAAAGTTTAAATTATTATTTATAGATTTACGATGTAAACAACCTACAAATACCTGTTTTTAACACTGCACGGCATATAGCGGAGATTGCCATTATCAATTATGTGAAACGACAATAATTATAAGACGAACACATAATCACAAGAACAATTATTGAAAGAAGAGGATAAAAGTTAACATAGAGCCCATCAACTTTTGTTTGCTTATCTGTCTGCACATGAGTAAAAAGTAAGTTGGTACTCCCTATTACTAAGAGCTTGGCTTCCAAAACACTTGACACAACATCATCTTCTACAATCTGACTATTTTGTTCCCAACCTTATTGAAAACTTATGGTCCATTATACTTTTCCCAATCCTCACATTGTTCTTATCGTCAAAATGGCTATCATGATTATCAATCACTTAATCAATCAGATTTATAACTTGACCAAGGAAATATATTTATTTATCTTTGCGTCATTTTGCATGCTTTCTAGCTTGATTGTATGTATTATTATTTAATTTTCTTGTGACCTTTTCTTTTGGGTCAGTCTTTTATACATTTTATAGATCATCGCCATAGTCCTTATACCTTGGTGTGTAACATGAGCTACTACATTAAACATTGGGTTGATCACATTGTCTTAGCATGACTATCCTCCCTCTCCAATCCCTCCCCCTTTCAACCAATCTTGGTATCTTCATTCATTTATCCTTCCATTTATTTCAAGAGCATACTCATGTTCTTTAACATACCTATCCTCTCAATGGGGCATATCTATATCCTTCCTCGTCATCACTTCTCTCCCACCAACAACTAGGGCATCATGCAACTAGTCCTATCTCTTTAAAGCCACTTTATTTTATTTAGTTTTGAAACAATATTGCTTCATCTAGTCATAACACCATCTCAAAAAGGGGTAAAATGTAGACACCTAAAAATTCATATTTCTTGATTTTTGTTAGTTAAAAAAATTTTAAAAAATTATTTAGTTAAATTTCACATTTTCCCTAGTTGTTAAACCTAAATAAATAGACCGTCATTTATTTATTTATCCTCCACTTCTATTTCACAGTTTTTTTATTAAATTTATTATTAAAATCCCACTTTTCCCCTCAAAACACTAATAATTCCTAATTAATCACTAAACTAATCATTTACACTTAAAAATCTAATTTTGTTTACTAAAATCTAATTTTTTTCTCCACCCTCCATCACACAACCAATTAACCAACTTAATTGTATCCTTTGATCTTCTCAACCAATCTTAACCATTGATCCACACAATCAAAAACCTATAAATTTACCCTTCTATAAGCCATTTGGATCCTAAAATACAACATCATGTTGTTACTATGAGAAATCATATTCTATCCTTCTTCAAGAAAAAAACATTTGAGAACAACTGCCATTAGTGCATTAGGAATCTTGTGTGGGTAAGAAAGTTTCTTGGTTTCTTTTATTCATGTTTAGTGGGTTTCCTTTGACTAAATTAAGGTGTAGATAGATTTGAGACGGGGTATTAATTTATATTTTTATTTCATATTTTGTTAGACATTACTTGATCAATATGCACTTAACTTAAATAAACAAGTTTTTTTCATAAATCAATGCTTCCCTTAGTGGTTAGTAATCAAAGAGGAACTATTTGGGGAAAATAGGCCTTAGAAATGGTTTCATACCCACTCTTTATAATTCACATCAAAACTTAGGTGAAAATAGAACTACATATGTTGTATCTTGATCTTGTGGCTCATATAGGTGTACATAGGTAGTTTGGATAAACAAAGGAGGTTATTAGTATGCAAGTTTTTTGAAATGTGGTCGGTACTTTCTTGAAGATTGGATAAAATAAATTGCACAAACATTTTAAAATGAATATACAAATAATAATAAGATAAAGTTAAGTTTTATTATACACTCATAAGAGTTCCATATGAACTTATTGCATCCTCAAGGATTTATATTGAATTCTCAAGTGAGGTAAAAATTTGAATTTATAACTCTTGATAGATGGTGACCTTGTTTCTTTTCTAATAGGGAAAAGTAGTCTATCAAGAAGACTTATAACATGGATTGTTCTGATGAGTCAAAGTATTTGGCTAGGTAAATCATACATGTCCCATGTAGATAGATAAATTCCTATCTAGTATGGATAGAAGTATACATGTGTTGAATGGAAAAATGACTGAATATCCCATATGGATAGAAATATTTTTATCTCATATGGAAAGATGAATTTTTATCCCATATGTGTTAGAAAATATATGTCTCAAACTTGCAATTATAAAAGGTTACTATTTATATAAAGTTAAATTTCAGCACAAGTGGCTTCAAAATTTTCACCAAAGCTATAGAATGGCCAAATAAATATGTTGATAAAGTTCTGACTAAGGTCATGTTTGGATTTCAAGATATTAAAGTTTTAATTTTTAAAAGTTTTAATGTTAATTTTAAGGCACTTAGAGGTCATTTTTGGGCTTAAAAGTGGTTGTAACTAGAAAATAATGATCTAGTTTTATAGATTACTTCATTTAAGCTTTCCAAGGATTCAAATAATTTTCTAATCAAACACCTAGATCAAAAGTTATGGCCTCCAAAAGTCTGGTCTCCCAAATTGAGAAACGTGAAAACATGTTGGACATAGAAAATAGTTGTCAAAATGAGTTACACATGTTGGTGTGTGTTTTGACACATCATAGCACAAATTTGATTGGAGATAAGGTGGGTTCAACTTTTTGGGTGGTTTAAGCTCATGGTTCTATAAATACCATTTGACAATTTCATGTATTTTATTTCATATTTATTATATACTTGAGATGGAAGTTGAGTGTAAGAGTCCTATATATGTTGAGTTTCCTCTAAATCTTTGATTGGTGATACTCGTAAGAGAGCTTTCTCTACACATATATTATAATCATGTTGTTTTATAAATAATAAATTGGGTGGATTTTGGAGTGCGAGGTTTTTCTTTCGAAAGGATTTTCCCCACTTAAATCACTATGTTGTATTGTCATTGATATTTATGTTTATTTTCTGTAACTTTGGTAAAGATCTATTTTTTTTTGCATAACCCTCCTCTCAAAATTAGTGTCAAAATTTTATTTGCTACCATAACTTCCTTAAAAGTGGTATTAAAGTTTGATCACCTTGGGATTCAATTGTGGATTGTTGGGTTTTTTAACTAATCCAATTTTGAGTGGGAGCTTGTGTAGATAATACTTTGTGATCTTATTATAGGAATTTTTCAGATGGAAAGAACATAAGGGAGAATAGAGATAGATAAGTTTATAGGTATAAAATTTTGAGATGTGGAAATTGAAGATGGAGGATTTGTTAATTGATTGAGATTTATGGGATGGTGTTGATGATAATGTTTCAAGGCTTATTGATGCTACTTTGAATGCTCAATAAAATATTATGGACCATAAAATAAAGGGTCTAATAAAATTATTCCTAGCATATTTGTTTTAATGAATGTCTGGATGAAGAATAATCTTCAAATAAAATATGTAAGAAACTTGGTGAGATATATCAAGCCAAATCCTTATTCAACAATATTTTCTTGAGGAGGAAATAGTATTCCTTGAGAATGGAGAAGGGTGGATGAATTTCCAACCACTTAAAAATGTTAAATATTTTATGGTGGCTCATTTGGAATCAGTTTGTGGAACAATGGATAAGGAGGAGAGAGTTCAAATATTGCTTTGTTCTTTTCTTGATTCATGGATTCACTCATTATGATTATTGGGAGTACTTATGTTGTCTTGAAATTTGAATATGTTATGGGTTCTTTTCTTTCTGAAGAAATGAGGAGGAAGGTATCCATCAATGCTAAGGAGGCTCTAAATGTTCATGGAATACCTAAGGAAAAAGGAAATAAGAGTGAAAACATAAAAATCGAAGTCCAAGGGGAGATCCAAATCTCCTAGAAAGTCCAAATCTACTCATTGGAATTGTGGTAAGCCTAGACACTTTTGTAAGGAGTGAAAATAAGAAATTTGACTTTGATTCTAAGACTGAAAAATAATGTGTTGATGTGTTTATTGCAAATTTCACCCATCATGCAGTTAATGATGTATGTTTAATTGACTCAAGTAAATATTTCCATATAACCTCTAATAGAGATTGGTTTTTTGACTATGAATAATTTTATGGAGGTAAGGTGTACTTGGGTGATGATTGTTATTCAAGTATTTTTGGCTTTCATAAATTTAAAACAATTTTTCTTGATGGTAATTAAAAGGGATTAATCTTGTGTTGTATATCCTTGGATTAGCATGATGTTTATTATATGTAAGAATACTAATAGATGTAAGTGTGCAGGTAGTCTTTTATGATGCAAGATGCAATATGTTTAGAGGTACTTTGACTATTTCTATACATGTTAGATTTGGTACATTGTATAAGCTTGACTCATATATTGTTGAGTGGAATAGTAATTTTGTGAAAAGGATGTTTGTGGAAACTTAGAAAAAATGAGGGTTTTATCTTCAATGCATGATCATGGCTTCTAGCTACCCAAGGATATCTTTTTTTTTTCTGAATCAAAATTACCTACAAAGGAGACCATTTTATGGCACTAGATACTTGGAAATATTGGTTAAAAGGGTCTAAGGAACTTGAAAAATAAAAAATCATGTTGAAGGGTTGACTAATTTTAATCTTGATTTTGATTTATGTGAGCATTATATTTGTTGGTGTGAATATGGTATTTTACTTGACAAGTTCACCTAATAGTATTCCATATTCACATGGTAAGTTTACTTACATTCTAGGAATATTTATAGAACTATTAGTTGGTATTAGATCTTATCTTATCTCATGTCATTTGCTTATTATGTCCTAGGTAATTTAATATTAGTTGTCTCATGTCATAGGATTAAGAAACTTGGTATGGTCTTGTCTAATCCTATGTCTCACCCTTTCTATATAACCAATAGATTATCATTTGTAAGGCAATCCATTTTCAATGCATTATGTTACATATTGTAGGTATTATATATTTATCACATTTGATCAATATTATTTTACATTCATTATTGAAAATTTATGTTCTTTCTTTTCTCTCTTGTATAAGGTTATTTTTTGTTTACAGGTGATGCTAGGACTTTGAGTCCTTTAGTTACTCTAAAAGTACTCATGGTAAAAAAATTGCATTCAATTTTACTCGAGTTCTCATTAACTTGTGGTGCATTAGATCTTATTCATTCTTATGTGTTTAGTCCTATAGACATTCTTTCCATTGGAAAATCCATGTATGATGTTTAATTTATTGATTATTATGGTAGAAGGATGTAGATATATTTTTTAAAGAGTAAATCTAAATTTTTTAGTCAATTTAAAGAACTTAAATCAATGGCTGAGTTAATAATTGGAAACAAAACAAAATATTTGAAGACTAACAATGGTTGTGAATTTTTTGATAATGATTTGATATTTATTCTGTAAATATTGTGGTATTCATAGACAAAAGACAAATTTGTATTCTCCACACTAAAATGGATATTCATAAAGAATAAAAGGGACATTGATGTAGAAGGCTAGGAGTATGCTCAGTGGTGTTGGTCTAGAACAAAGGTTTTGGGCTAAATATGTGTCCACTACTTGCTACTTGATTAAAAAAAGTCTCCTACATCAAATCTTGTCGATAAAACACCTATGGAGGCATGGTTGAGTCACAAGCCTTCACTAAGACATCCTATATTTTTTGGTTGTGAGCAATATGCACATGTGCCAAAGGAGAACAAAAAATGGAGAATAATGTTGTCAAATGTATCTTCATTGGGTATAGTTATGGTGTGAAAGGATGCAATATTTGAGATCCTATTGCACATAAGGTAATAAATAGTAGAAGTGTGATTTTTAGAGAAACTAAGCCTTTTTTGTTACATTTCAACTAAAAAAAAGTGAACAAAAATATGTGATTCAACTTTCTTAGATACTCCAGAGAAAGTTGAATCAAGGCCCCTAGATAAATAAGAAGTTAAGAACTCATCTAGCTTTGAGTTTTTAGAATAGGAGGAAGTAACTACAACTCATCTTGTTTTAAGGTCTACAAGACATAGATAAACACCTAAAAGGTATTCATCTAATGAGTGGAAATTATTTTTCTTTAAATATTGACATGGATTCAAACCTAGATCTATAGAAGAGGCATTAAGTATGAATGGTGAATAATCATGGAAGATTGCTATGGAGTAAGAAATGGTAGATTTGAAAAAGAATGATACATGGGATCTAATACCATTTCTTGAAGGAAAATTTTTTTTGGTTGCAAATGGTTGTTCAAGAAAAGGATTGGTTCATATAGAACTATTGAGAACTACAAAGCATGGTTGGTTTCAAAAGGTTACTCTCAAGTGAGATTGTTGAGATCATGGTGAGATCAAAGGTTGTTGATTCTGGTGAGATATTTTGTTCTATTACAAAATTTACATCCATTAAATTGATTCTTTCTATTTCTACTACATATAATCTAGATGTTGAGGAAATGGATGTGAAAAAAACTTTCCTTCATGGTGATTTTGAGGAGGATATTTAGATGACATAACCAGAGCACTACATGGTGAAAGGTAAAATTAATTTGGTTTTTAAATTAATGAAATGCTTGCATGGCCTCAAATAGAGACCTATGATGTGGTACCATAAATTTGATACATATGTTTTGAGTTTGGATTTGAGTACATTCTAAATAAAATCACCTTTTTTTTCTATAAATTTGATGGTGATAATATTGTGGTATACGTTGATAATATATTTCTTATTAGTACAAGGAAAGGAATTATTTTAGAACTAAAGTCTCATATTATAGCTAAATTTTAAATGAAAGATATTTTTGAAGATAAAAAATTCTTGGGATGGAAATTAGAAGATATATTGTGAACAAAAACTTTAGGTTGGCCAGAGTAACTATGTCAATACATTTTTACAGAGGTTTAATATGCAAGATTCTAGACTATTGTGTTTTCCTTTTATAGTTGGAAAAAAATTATTGTATTCACATTATCCATCATCCTCATTAGACATAGAATACATGAAAAAGTTTCTTACCAGAGTGTAGTTAGAAGTTTGATTATGTTATGGTCTGCTCTAGACTAGACATTATCCAAGCAATGGTAATTCTTTCCAGATATATGTCTAATCCTCGTAGAATTCTTATTTATACGACTAAAATATTCTTCAAATATTTTTTGAGTACCTCATAGCCTTGTGTTTTGATGGTGATTCTATAGGAGATGGTAATTCTCTTGATATTTATGTTTTGTGGATTCAGATTGGGTAGATGATGTTAATAGCAAATGGTCCACGAATTCTTACATGTTTACTTTATTTGGTGGTGCAATCAGTTGGATGAGTAAGTGACAAGATATGGTTTATTTTTCCATTATTGAATAAAAGTATATGCGAACTACTCACACTTGTAAAGAATGTGTAAGACTAGAAATTGATGCAGGAGCATCCATGATAGTTGGCAATTCTGTGTCAAACAAAAAGATTTAATTTTTGTTGCAAGAATTTTTCAATTTTTTGTGTGAGTCAATTTTGGTTTGAAATTAATGTTGGTAGGTGGAAAATGATATATCTTAATTAATTAAACTTGTAAAATAAGCCTCCTTTGCACATTGACAAGTTGACTAGTGGGGTGAAAAACCAAGAAAAGCAATTTAAATCTTTAATTGCAAAATATTTGGAAAAAAATATGAGGCATTGGGGTTTGAAATATGAAGCTTTAAAAACACTCAATCATGATACCTAAAAATTAGGGACTAGAGAAGTGGGTGCCCAAGCTTGCCTTATTTTTTTTACTTTTTTGGGGAGTCAAAAGGAGAGGAAAAAAACTAAAATTGCTCTCTTTTGTGGGGGTTTTAAATGATTTTTATGTATTTTTTGAAGGATTTAATGTGAAGATATAGGAAGTGGCATCCCATATTGGAGAAGGATAAATAAAGTTATTAATTTTTTGACATGAGGAGTTAAGAATCAAAAAACCACTTTTCATTGTAGGGGTTTTGAAGAGGATCTTTGAAGAGAGAAAGAAGGAAGGTGTGGTATTCTCAAGAATATATTCTTGGAAATTTTCTTGTAGGTTTGGACTGATTTACAATAGTCCATGAAGGTGCTAGAACAATAATATTGAAGCCATAGAAGTTGGAAAAGGTGTTGAAGTGTTGGAAGATGAATTTGGTTGTAGGAGCTCACATAGTTGAGCATAGAATGTGTTAGATTACTATTAACTTGCATATTAGCTAATTGTATTTATTTTATTTACTGTATAATAGTCCATAAATGACTGAAAACCTTTTTTTAATCATCTTTCTTAAACTATGCAATTGAATGGTTCCATCTGCAAACAATTTGTGGTGTTAATTTGCAAGTTTTTTTATTATGTTTTAGCATTTGTTGTGAGGATTTTAAAGGGGGTTTAGAGTGTTTGAATCCCTCTCTACATTAGAAATTGAGGTTATAATAAACTTAAAGCATGAATCAATCATAGTAACAACTAAAATATGAATTCAATACTAACTCAAATGAATCTCTCAATCAAGAAAAAATGCAACATAGAAGATACCAAACTGATAGAATTTTACCCTCCTTTCTATGCTACCTTTGAATCACCTTCATTTTTTCTCTCTGAATGTATCCTTGATAATTTCTCTCAAATTTTTTATTATAAAATGTTGCTTCAAGCTTCAAATGTTGTTGCATGATAAAGGATGTCAAATATTGAGAATTTTTTGTTAGCCCTGAATGTGCAACAAGGATTATTTTTATATAAATGTTTATTTCAGATGAATGATCTAGATGCAAAGATCAAAGATGATCAATATCAACCGTTAATGTCTATTGAGAGGAAATAGATTGAATAGTTAACTGGCCTGATTGATCTAATAAAGGGAATTGATTGGATAATCAATGGAAATTTGTTTTATTAAATTTTAATAGGATTGGAAGAATCGATAGAAATTGATATATTAATTAGTGGGATTGGAATAATCAATGGATATGATTGATCATTCCAATAATTAGATTGAATAATGAGTGGATGCAATTGATCAATCAAAACTGTGAGGATAATTAATTAATTAAACAATTAATTAATCTTGAGAGGAATGTGCAAACAAAGATTGAATTAATAAACAAAATTTGATTTATTAATAGATCATGTTGAGCGAATATTACATAATTAAATAATTAAGTTAATTATTTAATTCAAAAGTGATGCAGGAGCATCTGGGCTCATAAGCAATCCTGCATCACCAAAAAACAAACTAAGTTAATTTAGATCTAATAAGGGCTGACATGCTCTATCAGCATGACCTTGACCTATTGATGTGACTTCCTACAAGTCCCAATGACATGTCGATGACAATAGTAAGGGAACAGTGCATGGAGTTTCATCAACAAAAGGACTATCTATCGGCAAGGCAACATTCAGTGTCCTAGCAATGGGCCGATATCTTGATGAGTGGTGGTATGTATATCATCGGTGGGTGTGTGCTTCATCGGTGGAATGATCCTTCTAGTCCCAATGATTGACCGATGTTGCTGGTGGAGGTTGCAAATGGGGTTCATCGGTGGGGAGATATCTCATTGCCAGGATGTTATGCCCTATATCCCCGATAGCCCGATCACACGTGAGCCTAGTGTATATTCTATCGGTGTGGGTGAACATCTTTGGCAGAACTCCAACCTAGGTCTCCCTGATGGCCCGATCGGTGTGACTCAACTGTATTAGTAGAACCTTCTTTGTTGTTTCCCTAATGACTTGATGGATTTCCACAGTGTGTAAATTGATCATTGGGACTTCCTTCGATGGTTTGACTCTTCAGTCGGTCCCAACAATACAATGATAAGGATACAATGGCGGGAAAGTAACTAGATGATGAGTTGACGAGTTAGCGTACGACACGTGGCAGAATGATACTCAATGTATTCCACATCGTTGTTGTGGAATACCTATCTATTGTCCAACTCAGTGGAACTGTTGATTACAATATAACTACTTGGGGAACTCGAGTGTTAATTGGATGATAATGGATTCTATGACATAAAGAGTGGGAAAGAATGAGGCTAACCTGGAGATTTCAATAGAGATATAAAATAGGATGGAATTTCCATGTAGGGACAAGGGTTGGAGTGTTAGAAGAACATGCAACAAAGAACAAGGTGTGAGTTCATATCTACAATCTACAGATGCATGTAAGAATCCCATGAGATGGCATGTGATCTATAATTCCATTCTAGTAATAAATGAACATATATTTTCTCTTCTTGCATCTGGTTTCTCTTTGTGTGTGTGTGGTGAGATTCCATAGGAGAGGGGAGGACCCTTCATCAAGTGGTATCAGATCCAAGTTATCTTGAGTGTGGAGAGTATCCACTAGGAGTTGTGGGAGAGAGCGATGGAAGTGCAAAGATCGAAACAATTTGTGTGTGTGTGTGGAATCTCAAAAAATTGAGAGTTGAAACTGTTGATTGGAAGATATGTCACTCTGACTAGCAAGAGGAAGAGGAAGACCTAGACTAGAGGGTGTACTAAAAATATTTTGTGACATGGTGATTGAAGGTATCAGAAACTAGGGAGAAGTAGGTGCTAGTAATAGAAGGGAAAGAAGAGAAAGAAGAAGAGAACACGAGCATGAGGAAGAAAATGATGGTGAAGAACATGAAAGAGGAGAATAAGAAGAAGAGGAAGAATAGACTGTAGATACCAAACAAGAAAGATTTTTGAGAGCTTTTTCAAAAATAATGAAGAGCAATAAGATGGATTTACCAAAAAAAATTGGAACATTAAATTTAGATGATTTAATCAATTGGATTGGTGAACTGGAGGATTACTTCAAATTGGAGGACATTAGATACCCACAACGGGTGAAGATAGCTCAAAAAATATTGAAAGGGCATGTCGTGTTATGGTGGAAAGGATTGCAGAAAGAATGGGAAATGGATGTGGATCCCCAAATAACTAGGTCGAACTAGATGTTGATGAAATTGAAGGAATTCATACCTAGAGATTATGAAATGGATTTGTTCAAGAAATTTCAAAATTTGAAGTAAAAATATATGAGTGTAAAAGATTACATGGAATAATTTTACAAGCTGGCTATTCAATCTAGAAGGCATGAAATTGATAGGGAAAAGACATCCAGGTATGTGAATGGCTTGAGGTTTAACTTACAAGATGAGATGAGTATGCTGAAGATTACCACAGTTTAGGAAGCATACCTATATGCATTGAAGGAAGAGGAAAATAAACAATTCAAAAAATTGGGGAAGTTTTGGAATTGAAAAGGGACAAGTGAGCAGCAATAAAGATAAACAGATTGAGGAAGAATCCAAGCTAAAATGGAGCAAAGAAGTGAGCCAAAACACCAAATAAAAGGAGGTGCTAACAAGAGGACGTGGTAGCAATAGTAGAGGGTTTTCATTTAGATGTTACCAGTGTGGAAAAGTTGGTCATCGTGCATTCAAATGTGATCAAATATTTAAGAGGGTAGAAAGAAGAGTGCAACAAGAAACCACTTGGCACAAGAAGATGAGAAGTGTAATGCATTTCCGGAAGTAGCAAACCTAGAAGAAGGAAAATCTCTCATAATGAGAGGAGTGTTGGTGACTCCAAAGACGATGGAGGAGGAACCATCCTAGAGAAGGAATCTCTTTTAGACTGTGTGCAAGGCTGGAGGTAAGTGTTGTAAGGTTATTGTTGATAGCGGTAGTAGAGATAAATTAGTTTTAGAAGAAATGGTGGAAAAACTAGGTTTGAAGAGGAATAAGCATCCTAGTCCATACAAAATTTTTTGGCAGGGAAAAATTTAGTGGCGAATCTTCGCCATTTGGTGAATTCTAGGAATCGGCCAAGTCAAAATTGGTGAATTTCTCACACCCAACAGGGTGTCCAAATCGCCTAAATTTTATGAATTATAGGTCCAATGCATGTCCATTTGCCAATGATTTTTTTTATAAGGCGTATTTAAGCAACAAATTCGCCATTTTCAAACTACGTGTTCCAATTGGACTGAATAATATTTCTTCCTGGAATCCCAAAAGCATTTAATAAAACACCTACATATTCGCCAATACTATTAAAAAACATTGTATCAGGACCCATTTTGCCAATTAAAATTTACAAATAGTTGGTTGTGAGGACCCATTTCGCCAATTAAAATTTATAAACAGTTGCTCATGAGGACCTATTTCACCAATAACATTAAAAAATAATTACATTTGAGGACACATTTCACCTTGAAAATTAAAATGTATCATTGTATAAGAACGCAAGATTCGCCAAATTTTTAATATACCATTTAAAAATTCTGTGGAATTTTCCAAATATGGAATCATGGATTGATATAAATACAATTGAAAGTGTCATTTATTCTTACACATTTTGTTCGGCTCTGAGGTTCTACTTCTTGATTCGAAAGTCGGTGAAAGACGAAAACGTAGATTTAAAAGGTGAGTGATCATTTCTTCATATTGTTATTAATTATAATAATAATTTTTCTTTATCTCTTTTCCATTCTTGCTTCAACAAAGTGAACCTTAGAAGTTAGAACCAAACTCTAAAGTTTTGAAGTTTTCGAAATCTCTGACCCACCAAGTAGAAAGATGACCAAGAAAGACTTGCAACTCAACAAAGTGAACCATCAACCAAGTCGGGAAATCGTAAAGTTATGAAAATTTACAACTCCACGACAAGGTTATATATAACTCTGAGGACTAGCGACTAAGTTTAGGAAAAGACCAAAAAATTATATTTTATTCCATGGTATTGAATTTGATATGTGATTTTGCACCATTTTTAAAGAACAACACTTATCACACTACTTATAAATTCCTATTGCATTGTCATTCACACAATCTTTGATAAATAATTGAAAGGAATATTATTAATCCATTCCTTGAATAGAAATAAATACAATCGAAAGTTTCATTTATTCAGAAGTCAGCCAAAGTAGAAAACTTAGAATTAAAGGTGATTGATCATTTCTTCATAGTGTTATTAGTTATAATAATAAGTTTTCTTTATCTCTTTTCCATTCTTGCTTCAGTCTTAAAGATGATATTGAGTAGGGAATGGGATCTATATTATTATTCTTTTTCCTTAAACAAGAAGACTTTTTTTGCCAATTTTTATTCGAAGTGAGAGATGAATATGTTGAGCGAATTAGAGATCAATATGTCGAGTGACTCGAGTAGCAAGGGTAAGGCTCCTGTCCCTCCTCAAGGTGGTGAAGAGACTACTGCCACTTCTCAGACTCCTTCTACTCGTCAGGGTTGTAAGGTTCTTGCTGCTCCTCAAGGTGGTGAAGAGACTCTTGCCGCTCCTCAGAGTGGTGAAGAGACTCATGTCACTCCTTAGGGTGCGGAAGAGACTCCTGACACTCCTTAGGGTGGTGAAGAGACTAGGAGGCCATCAAAATGCAAAAAACTTAGACATACCATATAGTCTTACTTTGGAATTTACAAAGCTTTTGATTCATTAGGTCAAGATGGAGGTACATCATCAAATCTTCCACCAAATATTGGTAGCATTCTCAATACCTCACCGCCACTAGAAGGTCAAGTTGAGATTGTCATTGATTTAAATAAAAATGTATCAAATCATGATAGCAATACTACAAAAGATGTTCCAAGTGATACCTTGGACCTAGTTAGCTAGAATGAGATAATTGACTTGGATGAGGATGATGATGTTGGTAGCAAGAAAAGGAAAAATAAACCAAAAAGGGGGTGCGAGTGGGAAATGACAATGAGTTTTCAACTTGGTTGGTTGTCAAAATACCCATTCATGGTACCAGTGGGGATTGGCAATGCAAATGATATTTAAAAAGAATCATTGGCCAAATGTAAGATTTATAGTTGGAAATTTGGAAGAGCCAAGACGTTGCAACTAAAGATTGACACTAGCAAAGCATATCAGTAAAGTTTATGAAAAAAAAATCATAAACATAAAGGAAGAATGTCTTGATGTTAGGTATGTCACAGATTATGAAGAGCATGTAAAAAGAATGTCGAACATTGTTGCATATGTAAAGGTACACTTGAGGCTCAATTTGAAAAAGCAATGGAAGAAACAAATATGTCAAAAATTGTTCAGATGAGTGTTTTTTTTCATATTTTGTCCAGAGGGCATCCTATGACAAACTACCCAGAATATGTTGGTTTATTATCTTATTTGAATGTTCCTCACTATCCCTACTCACATTGGTTAGTAAACACTAGATGGGATTGGGAAAACTGTCTTGCTACAGTGGAAAAGGAAGATTTAAAGGATAAAGTAAAAGAGTCAAATTTCATTGCATTATCTTTAGATGAAGTTACTATGGTAGACAATACTTCTTGGGTCTCTATGAATTTGTATAATGTACAACAACATGTTCACCAAACTCATCTTCTATGTGTTCATAAAATGAAGAACAATTCAACATCGCAAAATATATTTGAACTAGTCAAAAAAAAATTGAATGAAATTGCAAGTATGGATGAGTTGACAATTGCGAAAATTTGGTGTGTATAGGAGTTGATGGAGTTGCAGTGATGCAAGGTCAAAGGACTAGTGTTTGCACAAAGCTACAAACTACTTGTGCACCATACATGCTTGGCATTCACTGCATGGCCCATAGAATGAATTTAGCATTCAAAATTGTAAGCAAGTTTCCTACAATATCAAATGTCAAAAATCTAGTCCGCGAGATCCATGCATACTTTTGTCGAAGTCCTAAACATTTCACAGAATTTCAAAATTTTACTGAGGGAATAACACCAAGAAACAAGCTTCTCAAGGATGTCGATACCAGATGGATCTCCCTGCATTGACAAACGGAACGAGTTTTTTCAGAATATCAATCCTTGATTGGAGTGATATACGAAAATCGTAGCACAGTAGAAAAATCTCCTGGCCTCTTACATTGGTTAAGCGATATAGAGACACTCTTGAATTTTGACTTTAACTAGTCTTCTCCCCATGTTGGATGTGATGAACGATCTTGTGAGGAAAGCTCAAGATAGAACTATGTATATTAATGAATATTCCAATCTACGTAAACATACATTCTTGACCCTCAATCATCTATATCTAGATCTAACACAAGATGGCCCAAATTATTTCATGTGGCAAAAAATTACTAATTTGAATGATCCTAATAATTATTTATAGTTTAATGCAAGCAGACACTTATGCATCTGTGTACGTGGATATGAGATACAAATGTACCAATGTAAGACAACTAGGCACTCTAGCAGAGAAGTACCTGTTAACAAGGAATATTTTCAAGGCATTGTTAAATCTGTTAGTGATAATTTGAAGGAAATTGAAAAATATCTTTCCTCAGAGATTCGTGAAAGATTCCATCGACATGAAATACTTGAAGCCATGAGTATTGTGTATCCTAAATTTTGGGCAAACCGAGATAACCTAAAATATTTGCATGCTTAGGTAAAAATCTTGATCGAACAATTTTTGAAAACTGTAACATATAATGAGCAAAAAATAGAAGGAATTTTAGATGAAGTTAAGCTTAGAAAATAATGTAGAGTTTACAACATCTATGAAGGACCAGTATAAATCAATGGGATAGCACAAGGCCTTTAAACTGGGATCAATAAAAAAGGTTTAGACAAACTTAGGTCATAGTGAAATATTGCATGGTCTGATATCAGAATATTTCAAACTTGTTAATTTATGTCAAACAATGATATTGGGGTCGATGGAGGATGAGATATTTTTCAATACATTGGGGTTTTTGAAATCAAAGTTTAGAAACAAACTAGAAAATAATTTGGAAAATTGCTTGAGGATGAAAGGAACTGCATATAGTGTCAAAAAAATTCCTTTTGAAAGGGCACTCACAATCTGGAGGTCCACATGTGAAAGAAGAGGGACCGGGTTGTGCAACACTCCAATTCAAAAGGTTGGTACTAGTGGTACTATCAGTGGAAATGGGACTTGTACATATGACATTGACAAAAATGACACAATGAATGTTGAATTTGAGACATAAGTCGAAGAAAATGAAGAGCAGACTTCGAATCAAATTCAAGACGACTCTTTTACTTTATCTGATGATGAACATCAATTTGAGGACCCCGAGTCCATTTGGGAAATGGAAGAGATTCAAGAGAATTAGCATCTTTTAGGTATTTATATTGCACTTCATGGATCCCAAGATCATATTCCATTGTTCCATACTGTAGTTGATGATATTTTATATTGTATTCAATGAAATTGTGAATCATTGCACTTCATGATATTTTATTTTATATTGCACTTCATGAATCATATTCCAAAGTCAAACTATAGTTGATGATATTTTATGTTGTATTCCAAGAAATTGTGATATTTTATATTTTATATTGTAGTTTATATTTTAAATTAGTCCATGCATAGTATTCAATGAGATGTCAGATGATAGTGCCTTTGAAAGGTTTAGGCAAGATAAGTCCATAATTTCCTTAGAACCAAAGTCTGAAGTTTCAAAGTTTTCCAAACCTCCAACCCACCAACTAGAAAGATGACCAAGAAAGACTTGCAACTCAACAAAGTGAACCATCAACCATGTCGGAGAATCAAGGAGTTATGAAAATTTATAGCTTCACAAAAAGGTTATAAAACTCTGAGGGCTAGCGACTAAGGTTAGGAAAAGCACCAAAACCGTGACTTTGAGTGATAGTAACCACAACAATGAAACTAACCAAAAATCCATCATTCTAATTCCAATAATAGATAATCCACGGCATGAATTCATATAAATATTTAGTGGATATGCTAAATAGTCATGGAGATTGAGATTTTAATGCAATTTCACTAAGATTATGGATGCTTGGAATTAAAATCACCTTATAGTTCATATTTTAGTTGTGTTAAAAGTAAAACTTGAGCATGTGCTCAACGATTCATCACTCAACTCAATGCTTATTAGATTAATAACATTTTAACAATAGTATTAGTAGAATATACAATAGTGAACATAATAACAAGTGTATCTAGAAGTTGAAACCACTACCAAACTTTTTCTTCAAATGATATAATAAATAATATAGATAATTGAACATCAACACATTATTGAAGTCTAAATTTGAGATTTTAAATTGATTATCATTGTATCACATGAAGGAATACATAGAGGCATTGGAAATGCAAAATCTTGCTCAAAGACAACTCTACACAGAGCTAAGTTAGAACTTGGAAACTCATAGTATCAAAAATTAAATCACTACATCACCTTTTCTAGCAACTTCAACTCTTCAAGTGTTGGAATTGTGATTTGTTCTAATTGATGTTGTTTGACTTGAAGATTTGTTAACAATTCATGATTCAAATTTGAACCTGTCTTGGATTCTTCAATCAATTTTTCATTTAGGGTTAGCAATGGTTTGATGGAATCCAAATAGGTTACCACATTTGGGTTCTGAGGAAACTGGTCCAAATCAATCTTCCTTGCATCCTCCATCTTCTTTTTGAAATCATTCCATCAAACAAATTGCTCATTTGTGTCAAAAGCCTTTGGTAAACCAAGATCTATGAATTTCTTTAACTTTTCATCCACCTTCTTCATCTTGTCTATAGCCAAATGCAAATATTTCTCTATTTCACGCATTCTCAAACACTTTTCAATGAAAGATGACAACGTCATTTTTGTAGCAAGCTGATTAGTAATCCCTTTTGATTTCAAAACATTGTCACTGGCTTTGTAGACTATTTGTTGAATTTTATTTGTTGATTTCTCTAATGCCAGCACATATTTGTTCTCCATTAAATATTTGTTGAGCTTCTTATGATGTTGTCTGATAGCATCAATCAACTGAAACATGTCACACAAATTATCAATCCCCTGCATTATTTCATCCCAGATCTTTTGTTTCATATGCCTCATTGTTTCTCTACAAAATGAAGATAACTTATTTTGACAAGAATTAATTTCATTTTTTGCTTCCATCAGCTCTACCTCCAATCTTTCATTTTTTTTCTCTCTTTCTCCAATTTTTGTTCCCACTGCGCATTTCCATTTGCAATGGTTAGTCTTAATTTTTCTAAAGTGGATTTTCCCTCATCATATTTCTTGTTGCTCTCATCTAGCCTTTTCTTTAGTTCATTCACTGCAATCTCATTCTGCTTATCCTTTTTCCTTGTTAATGTAGAGGCAGATCTTTTAATTCTTTTGTATAATTCATTGCTTTTGTTATCTACTACTTTCCTCTTTGCTTTCTCATTTACTAGGTATGCCTATAACTTTTCAATTTGAGTTTGCAACCTTTTTTTTACCTCTATCTTTCTTTAGGAATGATGTGTACACAAATTCATTGTTCTTCTTTGATAAATTAATTTTGTCAGTATTTCTGAGTCCAGAAAAATCCAATTGAAAATTGTTCACCTTGAATTTAGATGGAGCCATCTAATTTGTTGGTTTGTTTTGAACTATGGGAACAAGAATTGTGTACTCCATGATTTATTTACTTGTGTCAAATGTGGGTAATACCATGGTTGTTGCAGGCTCCAGGGGTGATCCCACAATAGTGGTTTACAATTTTTCGCCAAACTGGACACTAATTTTTTTTAACTAAATCTTCACATTCAGGCATCTATAGCGGTTAAAACATGAGGAATTTGAAGATGATGAAAACTAGAGTCTTGTCATATTTTTTTCTGTAGATTCTAAAAATATTTTTTTCAAAATTTTTGGAATCAAATTGCACTTCTTTTTCCATCTCCCATGAAAATTGGTTTTTTTCAAAAAACAACTTTTTTAAAAAATGACGCATACCATATAATGCATAACTTTTTTTCCTTGAAAGATAAAATTTTAATTCTTTCGAATTTAGATTTTTAACTCCGACATCTAGTGCTTCCACTTGGTTAGATAGTTTTTTATTGAATATTTTTTCTTTAATCAAGTTTCAAAGTCAAATCAATTACAATTCAGACATAATGTGACCGTATAACACATAACTTTTACTGTATGTATCAAAATTCTAAGGACTCCAATATCTAGTGCACTCATATTTTCTAAATATTTTTTTTGATAATCTTCTATTTTTCCACATGTGCAGAATAGAGAGTTTTGTTTTCGGTGAAAAACCTATATTTAATAAAGCTTAAAAAAAATAGATAATATAATCAAAACATATTAAAATTATATTCATTGGATAGCTCATTTTGAGGGAAACCTGATACCAGTTGGGTTTCTAAGATCTCCATCTTCATTCTCAAATCGAGCTTTGAAGTGCAAAATTCTTAGTAATTTTGGTGCCTGAGAGGATGTGGGTGAAAATAAGTGGGTTCGGTTGAACAAAAACTTAATCTTCGGTCAAATAAGGGTTTGACTGAACCCATTTGACATACAATAAAAAAATAGATTTGAATGGGGTTCGGTTGAACATTCTAAAAATGTCCGGTCAAACCCCCTCTATTTAAAATTAATATTTAATATTAATATAAATATAAATTATATTCTTTTTAAATTATAATAAATAATATACTTATTATTGCAATATATTTTAATAATTATATTATTATTATAATATATAACTATTATTATAATATTAAAAGTATATAATTAAAAACTATATATATTATTATTATAATATTAAAAGTATATAGTTAAAAACTATATATTAATTTTTTCTAATCATGGTTTTTCAAATTTGGATTTTCAGGCTCAACATGAGTGTCATGAAAACACTCTCCTCAGGTAGGATAATGAGAAGCTTCGCTTGGAGAACATGGCAAATAAAGAAGCCATGAGAAATCCCATATGCACCAATTGCAGAGCACCTGTTGTTATTGCAGAAGTCTATCTTCAAGAGCAACAACTACGTATTGAGAATATTCAGTTGAAAGATGAGGTTCTTTTGCACAACCTAACTAATTTGATGATCTGCATATTCCAAATTTTTATATTCTCAGAATGTAAACTATGGTTAAAAGGATTATGAGTCACTCCTTTCTTAGTTGTTCCTATTCTGATTCTAATGTATTTATAACCCTATGAACTTCCTAGATTTTATTTTCTCTAGAAATATTTTTAGTGCAGTGATTTTCCCACAATGATGAAATTGCTTCATATCATATACTGTAGATTTAGAGACCCAGAAGTTTATTTTATTTTGATGCTTTAAATCACCTGAGCAATGAAGTTGAAGATTCATTAGCTTTGTGCTTATGGGTATTCTTTAACTAAATTCTTAAGTTTTTTTTAATGGGCCTGCATGGATTTTTTCAGCTGGAGAGAATGGCAAGTATGGCTGGAAAATTTTATGGAAGGCCCATATCATTGACTTGAGAGAGAGATAAGGAGGGAGTGGGAGAGAAAGGGAGAGTGGGGGTAGGAGGGAGATACTTGAGAGAGAGAGAGAGAGGGGGAGTGGGAGAGAGATAAAGGGTAGGGGGTATAAGGGTAGAGTGGAGAGTGGAGAGAGGGATAGG
>VDFB02000003.1:375227601-375400361 GCA_007258455.2 Sequoia sempervirens | reverse complement strand
TATTTATATGCATATGGGATGGGGAAAAAATTATTCTAGTGTACATGTAATAATTAGATCCTAGTGTAAATGAATCAAGAAGTAAACAAACAAGTTATTTCATTGTGGAGTTTGTTGTTATTTAATTCATAGGTATGCACAACATATCTAGTAATTTTAGAATTTTGTTAAAGTGTCAAAAATGTATATTAGAGGTATAATTTGAATTGAATTTTCTTAATTATATTTGAATAGAATTTCAAGTTACTTGTCAAAAATGTATAATAGAGGTTTAATTTGAATTAATTTTTTCTTAATTATATTTGAATTGGTGCAAGTTACTTGTCAAAAGAGTATAATAGCTCGATAATTTTAGTTCAGTTTCAAGTTACTTGTCAAATATTATATCATTCTCAACTCAATGGTTCATGTTGCTTAAGTCATTTTTTTAAAAATATTTATTGTGATCAACATGAATGAACTTAATTATAAAGTGGCATTGATTTCCCTAAAATTCTACTAGAGATCAAATGTATATTGAATATAAGGAAATGTACAAGTTGTAAGAGATCATAAAATAAGAAAATATGTATTTATATTGAATATTTAAAGAAAATGCATACATATATTATGTGTTACAAACATGTTTAAACCATAAGCAAACACATGTACATACATGTAAAGGGATTCAATATATATAAACATAACACATATTATAAGCAAAGAGGAAAATGTAAGTATATATTATATAAGAAAATATATGTACATATCATATAAGAAAATGTAAATTAAAGATCATCAAATGTCAAATACTAAAGATCAACAAATAAGCAAATGTATGTATATCATATAAGCAAATGTAAGTTAGAGATCATCAAATCTCAAATACTACAGATCATCATATAATCAAATACATGTTGTAAAGATCATAAATCTAGTGTGCATGGCCTAATATGAATGTCTACTCCTAGTTGAATGGCCATCTGAATGAGAACGGTCCTACTCTGATGGATGTGTTGAGCTCTGCAAATAAAATTATGTACAAGATGTGTTAAATACATTAATTTATATTAAATAAATTTTATGAAAGTTATTTTTAAATGAACTTGTATTTTTAAATATCAATCTAGATCTATGCATACATAAATATTGCATCTACATATATACATGTGTGATTATATAAAAATGTAAAACTCACATGTCCACTGGTAGCAGATTCATCCACAGAGTCACATCGATCATGCACACAATCTAGACCAAGGCTAGGAGTGATATGAGGTATGTCCACTTGTAACAATATATATATACATATGTATATCAACTTACATGAATATCTAGTTAAAAAAAATAATAATAATAATGAAAAAAGAATTGAAACATGCACATCATTTGATATTGGATGACCTAAGTCCTCTGAAACAGTCACTTCCACCATATCCACCAAATGGTCAAGCAACGAATCAACATCTCATCCATCTGATCTATCCCATGTCATGCCAGATATGATGAATGTAGAGAACTATGAAGTTCAGATGGCATCGATGATGATGAACTAGAACCAATCAACATATCAGCAAAACCCATAGTTTTTGCAGCTGTCGAATGAACTATAGGTGGATCCTGATGCACACTAGTGCTCGGATGAGAGTGATGGGATCCTGGAACTGAATGACCTCTGCATCTCAAATGATCAATAACATGCTCTATACTGATCCCATTATCTGATGCAATGTGGGAATATGCCTCCAACAAGTCCTTAGCCAAACAATGTAGAGTCATGCATTCCATATCTCCTATAAGTGCATCAAGTTGTGTACGAGTAGGGATGTCAACCACTGTAAAAGGATCCATGGTGGTCCACTATGCTAAAAATGGTGTGGATCAGGAATGTCTCGACATCAAATACTGACCTACACGATCATCAGATATCCTAGTGGTGGTAGCCACAATGTCACCTACAGTGTCAATTTCTTCCTTTTGGGAAGCAATGACAACCTCAATTTCTATGGGGGCTAGAGCTGGGGTGAGAGCAGGAGACCTCTCACCAGCCAATACCCTAAACACTGGGGGTGGTCTATCTGCTCAATGATAGGTGGGCCTATCAACAATCCTGCCATGCCTGTGACCAGCATATGGTGGAATGTCCTAATAGTTAACTTTGAGGCCCAAATGGACCTCAACATACAACTCCTGAACAAAATAAAATGAAATTTTTGGTCACTGTTTGGGTATAGACCATGTGTTGCAAGAAATCATGGGTAGATCAATGAGGCCATAGCATGATCGACACATCTAGTGACCTGGTATGCCCTAACCTTACACACATTTTGATAAAATGGAAAACAAGTGGCTTTTATCATTTCTTTAGTGACACTATCATGTATTTGTTTAAGGGGAACACCACCATGTACTTCTTCCTGCATGCGGGAAAGAATAGAAGCTACTCTATCTGTGGAATATGCACTAGTCCTCTCAAGTTCATCTTTTAGTTTTTCTAGACTATGCAATATTAACATGCATGGTTCACTATATATCCCTGGGTTTGCACCCTGTGCTAATGAATCTCTCAATTTTTTAATCTCATTACTGGTATTTGCAAACAAAGAATCTAGCGCAAGTGGAACATGATCTGCATTTTCCATGTTATATATATATATAGTACACCTAAAAGAGAAATGAGACTTTGGTAAATAATATATCTAGATAAAGGGAATACAAATCTAAAATAGTTGTAATAATTCATCTACTCATCAATAATATTTTCATACCATTAACAATTTAAAAATAATTGGAAGACAACTATAATCTATAACATAGCATCCTTAAATGGTTCAAATTTTAAATGAAACGATGAAAGAAAGAATAAGAATACAAATATTAGTATAAAATTAGTTGAAAATAATTGGGGATAAAAATATTTAATATAATAGTTGTTAACATAAATGAACTTCAAAATAGGATTATGTAAGTGAAAAAAATTTTCTATTGCCTTCATTGAACCTAAATTTATCTAGTTAAGATATGCCTAAAATTAAGAATTCACACTAGAATATCAATATCCCATAAGAATCTCATAAAGAGGATGAATTTAATGGAAGATAATATAAAATCCTCCATATGAGGATGAATTTAATCATTACAATATGAGTGAATCATCTCAATTATATAGCCAAGAACATCAAAAAATTATAGATTGGAAAGCAAAATAATCAGACATTTATCATATTTTTATATGTATAAAGTTTAGATACCATCAGACTATTTAACATCTATTTATTTATGAATAATTATATGGTTTACATTTATTTATTTATTTTCCTCTCATATTTCAACATCTATAAAAAAAATTTCCAAAAATTCTATCTAATTATCGATGAGCATTAATAAGGTTAAGTATGCTAACATTAGTATTAAGGTAGCTATCAGTATGAATATTGATAAGAGTATTAACAATACTCGATGATATTAAGGCTCCCTCTACAATTAATACAAACATTCTATCAATTTTATTACTCACAAATAATATTAAACTTTACTCATAATAGAAATGTTAATGTGATAGTGATATCATGTTTACATAGCACATAAACACTATTATTTGTCAGCTCATTGTTGCTTGCAAAACTTTTATTACCATCTTAGCATCCCTAATAAGATTATCAATAAAATACTTTTCTTAGTTAGGTGATTTTGTTTGCAACTTATTTTAGTATGACGACCCCCCTTTATATTACCCTCAATAATAGTATCCCTATTTGTTATTAATATATTTAATTTTAATTCTTTTATCTAACTCTTATATATTGTTATAGCATTTATTTAATTATTCATCTCTATTGAAAAAATAATTATATGATTAAATATATTGCATACTTGTTATAAATATCTCACTAATCCAACTAAAAAATAATTTGTATCCCTTATATCCTTTCATCTAATGTAGCCTATCTCTTAATTGAGATCCTCTACCACAATTAAGTTCAAATCTTCTAAGTTTTATTTCAATGGAAGCAACCACTCATTGTAGAAAAGTTATTAGTAAGTGCTAAAGCCAAAACAAGTTTTTTTTTTTTTTCTTTTCCATTCTAGATCTCTTTCTAGCCATATTCTTATTGTAGGATCATAGTAAGGTAGTACAATAGATTTGTCGCATTATTCCACAATTGTATCCACTTACCATTTTGATGAGGTCTAGGAACATCAACCAAAGGGATATTAGGGAAGCAAGGTGATCAATTTGATTGAGGTGGGAAGTGTTGAGCTTGAAGGATAGATTATTAGGTATGAGGAATAAGAAGTTTGAAAAGTTTAAAGAATTGGGAGGTGATATGTGAGATAGGTTTAATAGAATCTACTTAAATAAGGGTGTTTTGTGGAGAGGGTACAATGGAAAGAGAAATAACTAAGTTTTAATCTATCAATACAACTAAGTTTCCCTTAGTTCACCATCTCTTTAGTTGGTCCAAGTGAACTAGTGATTAGTATAAGAATATTTTTTTCTAAAATGGGATCTAAACCCCTCATGGTATTTCTAGTTAGGATGTAGGAATTCAATTATTTTTTTAGAGTTTATGAGAACTAAACCAACTTGTATCTTGGTTTTTCCACCATATCATATTCACCTCCTTGTAGCCATTTAGTCATAGGGAGGGCATAAAAATCCATTCCCACAATTTAACTTGAGATGAGGAGTCATTAGGCATACAATAAAGAAAAAATTAATAGGTATTCTTGGATTAGTAGTAAGCACTAAGCACAATTGTTGTTGGGATCCACTCCTCAATAGATGATAAACTTAGCCAAGTATTGGGAAAGGTGGGTAAACCTTGTATCCTAATATTTTGATTTATTATTTTGTCCACATAGTAGGAAATGAGGCATCTCACTTTGTGTTGGTAGTTATTTGTCATTTGTTGAATGCTTCAAGGGAGGTGTCTAAGATATTCTAAGAGCATATAATATTATTATAGATTTATAAAATGAAACCCTCTTATGACATATTCTTATGACATTTAAGAGCATGACTATAGAATATTTACAGTAAAGTATTGACCAACATTATAAATTTAAATTATAAGAAATCTTTTAAGAAATAGCAACTGTGTCAAGGAAAAAGATGTGGACATTTACAAGAAATTTTTTTTTAAGCAAAAGTGGGAGACCACTTATAATTTTATTTATATATAATATTTTACATATAGCTGGTTCAGGCGGACATACTGGCTAGAAAGAACCAGCAAGAAACCCCCCAGTTGCAGTTCGAGTAACAAATTTTACAAAATATTAAAAAGACCAGTGAGTTCCTAGTACAAATGACCAATTGTTTGATTACAATGTTACAAAAGCACATTGGTTGAATACATCGGTACATATGCACATTCTCTTATCCACCCAAAATACCAAAAATAAGACATCAAACTAGATATACCAGTGACCTTAATACATAACACAATGGAGATTACAAAACCTTACTAAACATAAGACTGATAAGATAGGAAGCCACTTTCAAAAAGATGCAGATTTTCCACCAACGTGCTAAAAGCCATTAACCGAGCTTTCTTTTGTTTCCACTCGTTTACCTTTTTGTTGGCGATCATGCTCAAATGAAGTTTTTGATTTGTTAATATCAGGCACATAACAATAACATAATTTCTTTTTGGATGAAGATGGAAGTTGCAAATCATGAATGCAAACATAACTTCTCAAGAAAGAAATGGCATGATATTTTCTTTTTAAATAATCAATCTCCTCCATGGAAATGTCAGATCTATATCTGTTTAGAACTTGGTAGAGATGTGAGGAAGTGTCATGCATTAATAACATGCCTTGGAATATGTGAACATAGGTCTCTTCTTATGAAACAAAACCTTCTTTGAATAATTAACATTAGAAATTAATACAGTTTGGTGAGCATATTGTATAATCACACTAGAAACCAACAATGGAAGATTGAGAGTCTCAACTAAGAATTCCACCTTATAGATAACATTCATACTAGAAGCCAACAACTAAAGACCAAATTTCATAAATAAAGTTCATGTGTTATCTATTATGCCTTTGAGGGGTCCACAAGTACCATGAGCCTTTTGAAATCCTTCTCCATCTAAATGCATCCATTCCAAGAGGTCATTGGGAGGTGGGTATACAATATGAGCCAAGTATTAATTTCTAATGTTAATTATTGAAAGAAGGTATATAAATTATTCGAGCATCTTAATTCTCATACAAAGTTACATCTTAGTCAATTTCTTAATGTATGAGTTCCATATATTTGTAATTTTTTCTTAATATGAAAACATATTTTATTTCATTAAAATTAGCCTATCTATTCCATGTTACAAAGGATGCTCTTATTTTAAATTAGAAGTATATAATTCAAAATTAATTAGTAATTTTCAAGATAGAGTACACACAATTTCTTTAGTTAAAATAAAATAATATTCTTATTTCCATGTGAGAGTTATGTAGAATGGTAGTTTGATGTCTCAAAAATATTTCTTTCATATATACTAAATTTTTATCATTACATTATGAGTGAATCATCTCAATTATATAACCAAGCACATAAAAAATTTATAGAGTGGAAAGAAAAATAATCACATTTATCATATTTTTATATGTATAAATTTTCTACCATCAAATTATTTATACTTATAGATTAAATTATTTTTGAATTTGGTTATTTGGGTTCAACATGTCAAGCTATAGGATTTTCTTGTGTTTTCACCATGTTGTCATGTGTAGATAGCTATGTATTTTATAGGTTTAGGAATTTTAGAGGAAGGCAAGGTTGAACAAAATGCATAAGGGTGAGATGGAGCCTTGTTTACCTTAGGATTTGGTTCAAAGACCTAACAACATCTACATTTTTTTGCATCAAAGATGAAAAATGCATTAGGTGAGGTGGAATAAATGCTTTGTTTCAAATTTTATTAATTATTTCTTCAATGGATCTTAGATTGTCATTGATCCGAGCTTGCAAGCAAGCCTCATCAGATCTTGGGTGTGGAGGTGGGGGGTTTTGAGGTGGAGGGGGTGGAGGTGGAGGGTCTTGAGGTGGAGGGGGCGGATGTGGGGGATTGATCAAATCCTTGACATCAAAATCATCCATGATATAAAGGTGAACCTACATATATATAAATATATGAACAAGCACAAAATTAACTTTCAATAATCTATGTTTAAATTATAAATAAACATATTAAAAACTAGATATTATACATGTTGAGAAATTACAAGAAATATTTATATTAAATGTATGATTATTTAAAATAAAAATTAGGATACATACACATGTACATCATTCAAATTGATCATGTACAAATTTCAAAAATTAAAATCTAACTATGTAATTTTAATACATGTACATACTAAAAAATAAACTTAAAAGATACACAAAAAGGTAAATTTCTAGGTAAATTTAATCCCCTTAAACCATTCTCTTAAAAATCCCCTTAATCCATGATATAAATGACCTAATGACCTAACATGATATTCTATAATAATAACTTACCCTTTATAATCTCAAAGTAATAAATAACACCTCCACCTATATTGGATCCCTCAAAGAAAAATATTAAGGTAAAAATGTGAGGAAAGAAGATAGTTGGAACCTAATAGTATGGGTTCAAATATATAAAATAATCCTAATAATCCTTTATTAGGCTCCCAAAGCATATATATACTAATTAAAACTAATTCCCTACAAGGCCTCAAATGGTAGTCACATTATTTTTTTAAGGTGTTCGAAAAGACTAAAAGTTTCCCTAGAAAGACCTAATTAAGGAATAAAAAAAATGGAAAGTGTACCTCATTGTATGTTGACCTTTCCCATATAAAAAGATCATGGAAATGCTAAATGAGTTGATATAAGAATTTTTAAGAATGAAGGCACAAAATTCATAACACTAATCCTAAAAGCAATAAGAAAGGCAATCAATAAAATCTTCCTAGTTATTTTGAAAGAAACTTTAAAAGGTTATAAATCCCCTTCACACCCCTCTCTAAATGAAGATAAAATAAATAAGTTACCAAATATTTCTTAGAGTTTAAGGTGGTGATTTTAATATGATTTGAGAATAAATAAGATAAATTAGATGAAATCAAGTTTTGTTGTAAAGGTAATGAATTTTGGGGGAATAAGATGAAAATAATTTTGAACCTAGTTGACTCATTAAATGGAAATAAGATAGATTTTAAAGGGGCTTTATTTAAAATATGTAATAGTTAGATATGTACTAATACATTATATTCTCTATTAGATAGTTATTTCTTCCATAAATATTTCTTACAATCTTATAATTTATTAATAATAGTGATGTGTGCATCCCTAGACACTCTTTGATAACCACACTATTAATGATTCTATTTTTACTAGAGGATACTCTAATTGAAAAGCATGTAAAGAGGAAGGGTTAGTTAACCTTGATATTAATGCAATGAAAGGTGGGATTATCTAGATGGTATCAAAGTTATCTTAAAGATATATTGAAGGTTTTTCTTCTATGCCTGAACACATTTAGTGAAATATAATGAATATGTGTTATCCTAGAAAAATATGTATAGCATTAAGGATAAAATTTAGACTTTAAGTTGAAAGAAAATGTCAAATATTTAGAATAAAAATGGTGGGGATGGAATACAAGCTTCGAGAATCTCCTTGTAATAATTAATTGCAATAATAAATGATTAAAACTAAACATGAATGGATATGTCACCAATAATTTTTAGATAAAAGGACTAAAATTAGAGCCAAGATATCTTAGTGAACAAGTATCAAGATAAAGGTATCAAATTCTTATTCAATGTAAACATAGCTGAGTTTGATAGATAAAAAGTTGGCCCCATTAATACTAGGGGAGCATTGTCTAATGAGAATAAGTTGACACTATTCAATTTTTAGAAGTTAAAACCCTAACATTTATATGAGGCTTGTGAAATAGAACCTTATTAGGAAGAGTAGGAGAGGAAAAATGAACCCATGATAATTATACTTATACAAATAAAAATAAAAATAATATTTAACCATTTCAAAATGTTAAATTTGTGTCACTATGGTGATCAATAGCTAATTTGTACAAGGAGGCCACAATTTATAGGGAAATGAAGACTACATAAGAGGAGAATTTATTAACATAGTAGCCTGGTTGTAGTTGTTTCTTTAGCATTAACTATTTTCTCTTTTTTCTTTTGTTGTTGAATATTTTATTTGATCTCTTAAAACTTATCAATGGTACTTGATCTTCATAATGATTATTTTCTTCTTTTTCAATTATTATCATCTTAGAAGGAATACCATTTGAATTTAGAGCAGGGAGAAATATATTTTTATTTTAAATTATTTAAAATATTATATTTATTTGATGGTTCCTTCTTAACCTCTTCCCTCCTTGGAAAAAATTATCCAACCACTTGAATCTCCTTATATTAATCAATTTACTTCTATGATTTATGTATGTGTTTTTTGTGATTTATTTACTCTTTATCCTTTCAATTTATTCATGATATACTTTAATATAGTTATAACAAGTATATAATAGTTTTTCATAATTGGATATGCCTTAAGAAACTCTTTAAACATGAAATTATTTGATGAGGGAAGATATAAATTAAGGTTATTATTTCTTACTTACCTCATGCTCATCCATATTTTTTGTCCATAAATATCTCAAATCAAATTGGATTTTGCAAAGAGGATAGCTATATTTTAAATATTTGCTCTTAGTCAAAGTCATTTATTTCTTTGTACAAATTTAAAATTGATTTATGTAATTTAATTTTTAATAGTTTTAACATGGATATATAAAGAATAGTTTTAAATATATATATATATATAGTAAAGTGGACATATTTTTTATATTTTCCTAATACTAGAAAATTTAATAATACCTTCATTCCTTCTAATCCTAATAGAACTAATTTATTATACATTTCATTCAAACAATCTAGTTTCTTTCCTCTAAATTTATTCTTCAATTCATACATTTAGTTCACCAACCATTTTTGGAGTAATGTCATAAGACTCAAAGGAAAAATATGAAGAATTTTATCCAAGTTTCCATTGTATGCACCCTAAACTTTATATCATGAACTGCTTGATATAATTTCTCAAATAAATTTGTTAATGAATTTGATATAATGCCTCAAATAAATTTCCAATAGTGTTTTTGATATAATGCCTCAAATAAATTTGTTAATGAACTGTTTGATATAGGGTGTATACAATGGAAACACTATTTCTATCATACTCCATCAAAAATTACCATGAACTGTTTGATATAATTCCTCAAATAATTTTTTTAATAAATTGTTTGATATAGGGTGCATACAATGGAAACACTATTTCTATCATGTACTCCATCAAAAATTACCATGAACTTTTTTATATAATGCCTCAAATAAATTGGAGGTGCCATTGTAGAAATGTATGCAAAATTTGGAAGCATAGACAGGGCATGTTAATTTTTTGACAGAGTAGAATTGTATCATAGAAATAGTGTATGTTGAAAAGGCTTTAGAAACTTTCAAACATATGTAGTTTCAACTCAACAAATTTGAAAAAAATTGCATTTAGGGTTTAGAAATTTAACAAACAAATGCATTTTGAAGTCTATGAAATTCGAATTTGACAAACCTGGTGAGATATGAAAGTTGGGCTGATGAACTGTGGAGAGATGAAGTCAATTTTTTCGTTCACCGGACAGATGAAGTTGAGTTTGTTCGCTATTTTTTGTTCACGTTCGTTGTTCACCGCACGCACAGAGCACAGGGAAATAGAAAAAAGCAAAAAATGGCAGTCACAAGTTTTTTTTTTTATGTCTTATTTGAGGGGGTTCGGTTGAACCATGTTCAATGAACCCATTAAAATATTAATTTTTTTGTTTATGTTTTGGGGGTTCAGTCGAACATAAAAGGTGGTTCGGCCGAACCATTGAGTTCGACCGAACCCGTTGAGTTTGGGGAAAGGAAGAAAAATGAAATTTCCTTCCTCATAAAATTTGTAAACCACTATTGTGGTTTGACCCTCTGAAGTTAGAGAAGATGCACTCTCCATCAGTTGCTTCTTTCTTTTTTATTCAATTCTAATTTCTTTTAAAACTCTTCAATGTAATCAAAACCCGGGGATGCAAGAACAATGGAATTCTTGAATGGTGAAGGAATAGGAGTACTTGCAGTTGCTAATGATGTCATAGACAAACTAAATGGCATTGGGGGAGTGCCTAGAAATAACTCCTTTGTGGTGGATCCACTGGTAGTGTGACTTGGAGTTGGACCTGTCAAAATCCTTTGCCTCTTTTGTATTCCTTGATCACCTGGTGTTTTTGTAGTATATTGTGTTGTTGTCCTCTTGTGTGTAATTTATTGTTGTAGCACATGTTGACCACTACTATTACTACTACCCATACCATCACCACCAGAGGCAGTGCCAGTTGTACTGAGCCCTCCACCATGGGCATGTCTTAGTTTTGATTGTGTCTGACCATGAGGATGAGGATTTGAATCTATAACAAATTGAATTGTTTCAGCTCTACTTGCTTTCCCTTGGTCTACTTTATCAGCTCCAAGGCTAGATTTATCAACTGGTTTTCTATGTTGTACATCTATTACTGTAGGAATTCCTTGTCCTTGGGACCCTAAACCACCACCTTCATAACCCATTTTTTCGGCTATGGCTGCTCCTATGGTAAATGTTTCTTTTGTGGCCTCACTTAAACCAAGTTTGAAATTGAAATGACTTTCTTCTTGCCTATCATCATCACTTTCTTCATCTTCTTGTTCATTCAGATGCTCTATATTCCATAATTTGCTAAACTAAAGATCTTCTTCATTATCTTCATACTCTGCAAGAGCTCTTGGATCACCTAGGTCCTTCCTCATAGACCAAAAGGCAATAATTTTTTATCATGAACAATTTTTTTCTATAACTTCCTTCTCTAGAGAATCTAGAATTTTTACTCTACTAGATGGTTTATGACTTTTTTCATAAAAATTGTTGTACCTCCTAATTGTCTTTCAATGCAATGCCATAATTTCTGCTAACAATTGTTCAAAAGAAATACCATTCTCAGCAACACTTTTCTCCATTGCTACTTTGACCTCATCCCAAGAACCCTTGTTTCTCAAGTTTTCAAGAAAGGGTTTACTTTGATGTTGAATTCTACTTCCAGCATTCTTATTGAGCACAATCATTGATTTAATGGTGTCACATGGATCACACTACTAGTGACAGATAGCATCAAAATTAAAAAAAATATATAGATCATGTACCACACTAAATGATTTTCTCTCAAATGTCATCCCTCCACATGAAAAAGGTAAATAAGGAAATAAGGTCTTCTTCCCCTGACCGCTAAAGTGTCTTTCATTAGTACTCTGCATCTTCCTTACATATTCCAAAGCAAAAACCCTTTTTGTCACATGTATTGGAAGTTTGTATGGTTGTACTTCCGATCCATAAAATATTAGCACAGTATGTTCTTCCATTAAGTACCAATCAGCCAATTATATTTATTTTCCTAGTTGAATGCAGTTTCTACATGCAATAGGCAATCTAGGCATTGAAGTATTTGTAATTTCTTGATACAATGGATCCAAAAATTAGTCTACAAAATGACTATAGTTCCTTCGAGAATCATGCAACCTAATAACAGTGGTCCATTCATATACTGGAGCCATTTTATTTTTCTCAGGATTACTATTACCATAGGGAAAAATCTGAAGCTTGTTGGTCTGAAACATTCCTCTGAATTTGAATAGAAAAACATCGCACAAATAGGTTGTGAACCTAAATGTCTTGGTGGAACCTCCTTTAATCATTAAAAAATGTTTATGTATGGATTTTACAATGTTCTCAATAAAATTATATTTGGCATGTGGAACACCATAATGGATATTATACACCATTTCAAGGAGGTATGCACCCACTTCCAAATTTCTATCCAGTCCGAGGAAAAATGCTAGCATAAAAATAGTATCCTGAACCCATGGTTTAAAAATATCCAAATCATAAGAGGCTTATGAACACCTTTCAATTTGTTTCTATCCTAAACAATTCTATTTAAGAAATAATTTTTTCTCCATTTCATCCACTACTTCATAATCACTAGCAAGCTTTTCTAGGTCAATGTGGACATTTCCAAATTCTTCAGTTGTAAACCCCAAGCCCAACACTTTTCCAAGTTCTTCTACATTAATGAAAAAAAATTATTCTTTGCTATCTTTATTAACAATTGCTCTTTTGTTATCATCATAATTTAGGGCACAAACCATAATAAATTCTGGGCAAGGGAAAACCTCATGTAACATCATGGGCCCTAATCTCGTTACCCATGGTGCACTGATACTATTAACTTAAAATTGTATTTTTTTTGCAGCCTTATTCTCAGATGAAAATCTAAGTTCTGAGGTATGCCTACCATAGGTTTCAGGATCATAAATATCATGGTATTCATCAGTGAAACCTGGGGTTTTAAGTAATTTTGCATAATGTATTTTTTTATCTGACATTGCTCTAGTGGTATTGGTGGTAGACATGCTGATACAATCAGAAATATGAAATTTGTGAATTTCCTATTAGTCCTTAATTTTTCTTAATTCTTAAGCCTCTTAACCCTAAACCTAAACTTCAAAGTTTGACAAAATAATATTTTAAGAAACGTCAAGCAATGAAATGTAGCCATAGGAATTCTTTAACTTACCCGAATTTTGAATTTTTATTCTTGAAGTTGAAATTGCGTTGAAGCTTGAAACTGGGTTACTAGAATGGCTTTGTTGGAAGTGGAACTAGTGCACTGCAATGAGAAAACTAAATGACACTAAAACATCTACTCGTTACTTATGGACTATATAGTACACAATTAGGTAGTACAATGTACATGACTGACAACATTTAAAATAAGCCATTAAAAAAATGATTTACTCTTGCATTGATAGCAAATTCTAAACTGTTGATCTATGTTAATCTAATGGTTATAGGGTGATTCCGGAGGTTTAAGTTCACAAGCATAGCACTCTTTGCATTTCATTATGGAATGCAACTACAACCATACATCAAATGTTCATCAAACGGTTGAGTAATTTATGATATAAATAATAAACATAAAACATGTGTTTTAAATTTGCTTTAAATTTTCTTTAAAACATGTGTTTTAAATTTTCTTTAAAGTTTAATGCGCTAGGATTGACATCAAAGCCAAGGGAACAAAGACTTAACATTTCAAAGGCCTTAATAAAATGAATTACAATGTCACATTAATAGCACAACCATTTATTTTATTACAATTGAATTACAATGTCACATTATTACATAGTACAAATACAAATGTAGTCACAAGCGCCAAGCTTTCGTTGGACTGCTGGTGAAAATTTGAGAACATAAATGTGATACATGTATCTCTGAAAATAAATGGAACTTGTCAGGTCAACCATGAGCTCTAAAAATAAACACATGGGACTTGTCAAGTCAGCCATGGGCTCTGAAAATAAATGCATGGGGAAAGGGGGCCTGATCAAACTAGAGAAATGGGAGCTGTGAAGATACAAAATGTACTTAACCCCTTTCAGAACTAGACTAATGCAGAAGATGAGGGATTGTAAACTTTCTCCCATGCAAAAGTTGAGCACTAAAAATAAATGCATGGGGCTTGCCTAGTAGGCCATGGTGTCTCAAAATAAATGCAAGGGAATCTCTTGGCCAACCATGCAAACGATGAGGGCTAGTAAAACTGCTCCCATGTAGAAGATGAGCACTAAAATTAAATGCATGGGAATTTCATGGGCAACCATGCAGATGATGAGGGGTAGTAAAAATTCTCCCATCTTCTACTTGCAGCTTTCATGCACTAGGATAGAACTTATCTCCATCAAAGCTCCTCATCGTGGTTCAAAACCTATCTGAGAAGTCAGGTGAACCAAATCAACTTCTTTCCAATTCCACCCATTCTGAACTTGAAGGAAATTGGTCTTTTACTTTGTAACTACATAACTGGAGGCAGGAGAATTTAGAGCATCCCCAATAATATTGCATCTTCTTCTTGAATCCTTATTAAGTTATTAACCCTACAAAATGAAAACCCTTATGACAATTAAACGAATGATTTTAGTTGTGCTCACTATCCTTATTTATGGGCCAAAAGTGCCACGACCAACCTAGTCCCTTGTACACCTCACACGTGTCACGTGTGAGGTTTTGTATAGTTACTACTGACTAGTAATAATTGCGATTCACGCAAACCAAAAATCCAACTTAATCGTTACCTCAAGTTAGCAACATGCAAAGTTTCAAACTGTACCTCATGCTGACAAGTTGTCAATTGTCAAAATTGGCAGTGCCACACAAGCTGTCGACTGTCAAAATCACTAGATTATTGACATCATCATCTATGATTCTACAGTACATCATGCAATTTTCAATATAAAGCTATCCAATCAATCACTCTAGCTATTCATATGGCATTAATCTGCACCATCTCCCACTACCACAACCAAATTGAGAATTTCAATAGAATAAATGAAAGGTAGAGTACTTTGATGCATTGAAAAGAAATAATTAAATGTTTCATTTTACCTTAATCATTATCAATGTCCTAATAAGTCACAATAAATTTTCCTCACTTATGATTAGAACTATATGTTGATTTTTGAAACCAATAATTAATAAAATCTCAACCATTGATTTCTAAAAATATAACGGTTCTAGTGTTATTCCAAAGGTTTCAGTTTGCAAGTCTAGTGCTTCAAGGATTTACTTCTAGAATACATCTATATCCGTCCATCTAAAATTCATCGAATGGTCCCTCTTTTAAAACAAACATTATGCATGAGCATAATTTCAAATGGGGACATCGCTAGGTTGAGGAGACTCGACCCTTAGGATTAAAGAGTTAAGCTTTAAGGATTTATCATAAAATATTTTGGTCTGACTTAGGCAATATTAAATGGTAAAAAAGAGCATCAATATTTAAACGGTAAAATGTTTAACGGTTCTAGTGTAATTTCAAAGGTTTCAATTCGCAAATCTAGTGCTTGAGAGATATACTTTCGGAATGCAACTAAAACTATCCATCGAAAATTCATCGAACAGTCATGGTCACTAAAATTTGGAACCTTCGAACCAAAGTCTGAAGTTTTGAAGTTTTCGAAACCTCCGACCCACCGACTACAAACTACAAAGATGACCAAGAAAGACTTGCAACTAAGGTTAGGAAAAGCACCAAAGCCCCAACTTTGGTGAATTAAGATAGGAAAGGTGGCAACTAAGGTTAGGAAAAGAAACAAAACACTAACTTTGGTGAATTAATATAGGAAAGGTGGCAAGGACAGTGCATTTATGAAGTGAAGATCGTAGGCATATTTTAGCAAGTGGACATGACTAGAGGATCGATGGGTAATTAAGATTAGTACGTGCAGAGTTTAGAAAATTATTACCTCTCAACCCTCGATTAGTGAAGTTAATAATAGAGTTTGGCATGGAGAAGAAGGCACACAAAAAGTCTGAAAGAGTGGTGGTGGTGGCAGTGTAGCTACAACAGTTTTCAAATGGAGGCCAACTTCACTCTGTGTTCGAGGAGGCAATTAAACCCATTTTATGGTGAAGCTTCTGACAAAAGATTAATGGGTATGTTTTTATTCACTAATGGGAGGTTGGTACAAAGTGTGCAGATGATTTTTGGGAAATCCTTTAGAAATCTAAGGCATAGATACACAACTAACATGGATGTATCCTCCTTGATTATAGCATTGGGTTTGGACTTGGGGGAATCGACAAGCATAGTGAGAGAAGTGATGGAGATGATGTAGTACCCCTCCATTTATGCTTATGTTTTCTGCTGTTGTGTTTTCACACTGTTCGATTATGATACTTTGTTTGGATATTTTGATTTCTAGTTTTGAGCAATAGTGGATTTATTTTGTGACATGATGATACATTGTATGGTGATTACTATTTTTAGACATGCTTTGAGATAATGTAGATGTTTACTTTTAGATGATTATTGCTATGTACATGTTTATGATGGACTAACAGTCATTTATTTTGTCAGTCTGTTGTGATGTGTATTGGTGTGGAGAACGGAATCGCATCACTCGCTTGTGAGTGCCCTATGATGTCCGTGATTTTCTCCACACGGTGTGTCTGTACAATGGTTTATATATATGCATGTTATTGTTTGGTTGCAGGATTGCAGGTACATGACACCGACTCCACCTAGGTACTCAGGTTTGAGCGTGTCAAGACTCAACGGATACGTTGATTGGGAGACAGTAGTTTGGGTCATCCTAGTTTAGTCTATAACCCGGTCACTATACATTGTCAGTTTTAGTTTTGTGTCGTGGTTGTTTTGTCATTTTCTATTTGGATAAATTGTTTGAAAGGTAAATTTGGTTGATTTTTAATGATAGTTTATTGTGCTTTAAATTACTGTTATTTAAATTAATTTTAATATTGAAGGAATTAGTTGCATGTTATTTAATTAATTAGTTAGCTTATTTGGTTAAATGGTTTGATCTTAAAAGATTAGAATTATTTAATTAAATTAATTAATTAATTAAATTAAATTATTAAGTGTGTGAATAGCTTTATTTGAAATTAAATTAATTTGTGGAAATGGGAATTTTTATTAATAAGTAAATTTGCATTTGAAAATTGAAAATTTAAATTAAATTAAATAAAAGGCATGCAATTTGAAATTGGAAAGATTGTCGAGAAGTGGTGGAGAAGATATTTTGCAACCACTTCTCGACATGTGTTCCAGTGCATTAATTGAATATTGTTGAGGAAATTTGTTGATGGAGGTAAAATTGGATCTGGGAAAATCAACAGAGGTTATCATATCATTCACGGGAAAATATTTTGTGCTCTGTTAAAAAAATTCCTCTGTATGTGTTTTATGGGATTTTATTGCAAGATTGTGGAAATTTTTGGTTGCTATTTGGGCTTTGGCTCTGTTCTCGGGAAAAAAATTGGAAGGCTACAGGCAACAATAGAGGATTTCATTTCCAGATTGTCTTCAAAAGCTTTGGGATATTAGGTATTCTTCTTGTGGATTAAATTAATTGTTTAGAAAGAATATTTGTGAAAGAAATCTCTTTAATTTAAATCTTCTGTATAATTTTCAAAAAAAAAAAAAATATACTTATTGTGTATTTCTGGAAAGGGGTTTATTAAGATTCTTTACTTTCTGGAAAAAGGAATTTGTGTGAAAGGAAATTATTGAAATCTTCTGGAAAATAAAATATTATGTATTCTATGAAAATTTTCCCTATTTTCCTTGAAAACCCCGTTAAACTTCTGAAAAGTCCTCTGTATGAAAATCTTGTTAAATCATATAAATATATATTTTATTTCATTTATAAATTGGATTGTGGAAGGAACTCATTTAAAATTTTGTGTTTATTTTATTTTGGAATCACCATACGGGCGAAAATCCGCAGTCGAAATTCTATTAAATTCGTTGTTTTTAATAGTGAATGTATTTTTTTTTTTAAATGTGTTAAAAATCGAAAGAGCCGAAGCTCTATGTGGGCAGGGGGCTACCCGCAGGGGCACGGCAGCGAGGGTCGAGCCAACGCCGCCCATGCGGGTAGCGCATGGCTTAGCCACCGCGGTCGAGCCTGTGGGGTGGGCTGCGAAGGCAGCCCTTCCCCACTGTGTGCAGCACTGTGCACGAGTTAGGGGTTTTGGCCCTAATTCCCATTGTATAATATGTTTTCAATGCACTTTTTAAATCCACGATTTGGTATTTGTAATATGAATTTATATTATATTTATTATGTATATATATATAATGTATATTTATACCATAATATATATTATATGTATATATAATATGCATGCATAATATTTATAATTATTTGTATTTATTTAAATGTTTATATGATTTTGGAAGAGTTATTATGTATAAATGAAATACTTATAAGAATGATTTAATAAATATCTAGAAATAGATATTATGACAATTGATTTATTTTGATTATGTTATTTGAGCCTAGAATGAACTATTATTCTGAAGTATTCATAAATTTCATTACAATAAATGTTTATGAATAGATTTCATTTTTGGTATAGAATGGAAAATAAATGATAGTTTAAATGATTGAGTTTGTGTATCACATACTTTGATTGATTGGATCTAGTATATCCTAACGTAGATTTTTAATTATCAATTGTTTTAAATTTTTGTTTCCTCGTTTGGAATATTGGAAAAGTATTAAATCAACAAGTCTTCCAGACCAACTTATTACCGTGGGGATTCTGTTTGTTAAGCTGAAATTATATGTTGGCTAAGATGTGTACATGATATTAGTTGGTACTTAGATACCTGATTTTTGTGAACGTAGACATTGAAGTTCGTTATGAATGGTGTTGAAATTGTTTGATGTATGTTGTACACCTTGTAAACCTTAGCCAGAGAACATAGAATCCTTTGTTATTTTTAGGGGAGTGGATTTTTGTAAGGGCCGACACACAAAGTGGTGTCAGGGTAACTTACAAAGAGTTAGTAACTCAGTGACAACTAAAGAACATAGTAGATAGATTAAAATTCTTAACCAGATGTTTATGCCTCGCTTATGACTCTTGAGCTAGTTCAGTCTTGAGTATAAGATGAGAAGGACTGGAATGGAAAATCGGTGTCTTGTTTCTTCAAAGGACATTCGATTCCGCAATAGTATGCAATGGGGCCAGATTTCGTAAGAGGTTACTAGGGTAACCCATGTTGGGGGCTGGAACCTAGGAAGAAACTCCAGGGTAACCTTTGCAATATTGTGATGACACTCCACCTAAAGTAACAGTTAACCTTGTGTTTGTAATTTATTCAATTGTCTAAATCTGGAAGCAATGTAACCATTAGTTTGTTATGTACTAGTTTCTAGGGTTAGTAGATTATGTCTAGGTAACCATATTACTATCTCCTAGCACGGGGGGTGGACCTACGGGTACCACATGGTTGGGTGGAACGTGCACCTTACTCCGTTGGGTCCCCAGTTTATGATTATGGCATTGAGAGCTTCATGGATGGAGAGCTCGCATTTGGAAACTTATGTGTACTTCTTCATTGCAATTTTGTAAATCTTGTATTTGAAAACATCCCTCAATTGTATATGAGGTGAACAATGTATATGTAATTGTAATTATTGTTGAACTACCTCACCATGATGGATGAGTATTGTATATTTTATGAAATGCAATGAACGAAACAAGTTTGTACTTTATTTTATCTTGAACGAAATTCAATGTTATGCAATGTTTATCTTTATGTTAATGTTAATTAATATGTGCAATGCGAAATACTAAAGTCGCTTATGGAAACTCAAAGTAGTGTATCATCGCGTAACTTAATGAATGTATGCAACTAATTAACTTAATAATTATACTTTTTAAAAAAAAATCACTTTTATACACTATTGCAACATTCCTTAGGTTATTATGACGAGGCATTACAGATGATTGTGCATAGAGATTTCTTGGAAGGATTAGAATCAATACTTGAATGGGTAGTTCCAGGTGAAGGTCTTGACATCCGAGAAGGATTTGAAAATGTGGAACTGGAAGGGGTAGAAGGATGCATCCCTTTTGTGTGTTGGACAAAGGATGAGATTAAAAATCAATGCAGGGAAGAAGCAAGGTTAGGTTGGGAAGCATTGAATGTCTTTATAGAGATGATTAAGGTGGAAGCATAGGTAAAAGTGGAGGAAGTGTATGAAAGAAAAAGGATAGAATGTGAGGAAGCAGAAGATGAATTAACGTAGTTTTTACAGAATTTATAGTATTTTGTAGGGTTTTTGCAAAATTAACGCAATACTAGTACTAAATTTTTGGCTTGTTGAAATATGTAAGGTAGATATAGATAGTTGTGGAACTAGTTTTAGTTGGGTAGGGTTACTTTTTCTGTTATGAAGCATGTTAAGATGTTTTTTTGAAAAACCTGTTATAGATGTAGGTGAATTTTGGATGGTTGATGAAAACAATGAGGCAAATAATCTTTATTTTCATGCATTTTTTTAATAGTTTAATATTATGTTTAATTCACCAATGTTTTTTTCCTAATCATTTGGAAATAGGTTTAATTTGCCAATGAATTTTATTTTTTAGTTTGAAAAAAAAGTTTGAATCGCCAACAAAATTATTTTTTCTAGTTTGAAAACAGGTTTAATTCGCCAATCAAAATATTTTATTTGTTTGAAAATAGATTTTAATCGCCAATGGAAAAATTTTAGTGGTTTTAAAAAATTTGCATTTCACCAAGATTTTCCACAGACTTTTAGCGATTAGAAAAGATTCACTAATGGACATTATTTTTTTCACGAAAAACAAAAAAAAATCCACTAAAATTAATATTTTTATTAGGAAGTATAAAAGATTCATCAGGATTTTACACATTTGCCAGGGGGGTTTCTTAAATTTTTCCCTAGTTGCAAAAGGAGCATGAAATGACTCTGAGAGAACAACTGGTTTAGTAAGTTTTCAGATTGGTTCTTATAGAGATAAGGTGTTGGGTGACATGATGCCTATGGCAGCATGTCATGTGTTGTTGGGTAGACCATGGTAGTTTGATAAGGAAGCCATCTATGATGGTAGGAGGAATGTGTTTACCATCTAGAAAGATGGACATCAGTATATGTTGACTTCTCTAAAAGAGAAGGAAAAGCAGTTGAAAGAATCCAGCTCACTTGTTTGTTGTAGTGTAGAGAAGCAACAAGTGGATGAAGAGGAATGAAGTAATTGTAGTGACTTACAGTTGTTCAAAGATCAGGTTTCAAGAAGAAAGAGAAAATTAAGTTCTGATTTATTGCAGTAGTGCAATATAGGCACAAGGAGTAGCATCCTGAAAAGGTGTGGTGGGCATAGGGGTGGTCCAATGGTAAGAATTTGTTCAAAGAAACATAAGAACACAAATGAATATGACTTGATATTTGAGGTGGAGCGAAAGAATACAGGGGAGGAGCCTCCCACAGATAAGGAGCAACTATGGATCAAGAATAAACATGGATTACCATCCCATGCACCTTCCAATGTTCCTGATTTTACCAACTCTAGGAACATTTCTCTTACCTAGTGTGTCTGATGCAAGAGCATCCAAGATCACAAGAAATCATACATCACCAAAAAAAAACCTAGGTTAATTTAGATCTAAAAGGGTTGACATGCTCTATCAACATGACCTTGACCTATCAGTGTGACTTCTTGTGAGTCCCAAAAACATGTCGATGACAATAGTAAGTGAACAGTGTGTGGAGTTTCATCAGCGAAAGGACTATCTATCAGTGGGAAAAGATCTAGTTTCCCAGCAATGGTTCAATATCCTGGCAAGTGGCAGTATGTATATCATTGATGGGTGTGTGCTTCATTGATGGAACAATCCTTCTAGTCCCAGTGATTCACCGATGGTGTGAGGTTGCAAATAGGGTTCATCAGTGGGGAGTTGTCTCATCGACAAGAAATTATGCCCTATCTCCCCAATTTCCTGATCACACATGAGCCTAGCATATGTTCTATTGGCATGGGTGAACATCTTTAGTGGAACCTGACTTGGGTCTCCCCGATCGGTGTGACTAGGATGCGTCGGCAAAACCTTCTGTGTTGTTTTCCTGATGAGCCGATCGATTTCCATAATGTGTAAATTGATTGATAAGACTTCCTTCATTGACTAGACTCTTGATTCATTCCCAACGATACAATGATAAGGAGACAATGGTGGGAAAGAAACCAAATTATGAGTTGATGAGTTAGAGTACAACATGTAGCGGAACGATACAGTTTGATGTATTCTCACTGTGAATTCTTCTATTTGCATCTACTATTACATACATACATATCTATACATAGGGGAAATACAGTTTATCATTCCAAGAATGTCCCAACAGAATAAACATAGGGATCCATATGTATCAATGGTGTTTGCATCTACTATGACATACATACATATCTGCACATAGAGGAAATACATTGTCCATCACTGCGAACAATGGTGGCATCAATGTTCCATAAAACACTCAAAATACAACTTATCATTCCAAGAATGTGTCAGTATGTATCAATTTTATTTACATTTTCTATGACATACATCCAAATCTACACATTGCATTGTTCATCACTGTGGTCAACAGTTGCATCAATGTTCCATATAACACTTAAAACACAGCTTATCACTCCAAGAATGTCCTAATAGAATAAACATAGGGATCAATATGTATTAATTTTCTTTGCATCTACTATGACATACATACATATTTGCACATAGGGGAAATCCATTATCCATCACTCTGATCAATACTTGAATGCACCTTTTTAGTTATTATTTCTTTCAGCCTCAAAAAGGAGTTGTTAGAATGATAGGTTGTATATTAAGTGTAATAAGGAACATTTATTTCACCATTGATCAGAGTGGTGGGCGATGTATGTTCTTGCTCAAGGGTTTGGTGAGAGCACATGAGGCTCCATGACCCAATATGGTAGGGTGGAGAGAAAGCCTCATTTTGTTTTGTTTCATTTTATATTTCCTATGTGCAAATCTATATGTTTATGACATTAGATGCAGAAAACATTCATATGTTTGATAGGTTGTAAATTAAGTGTAATATTAAACATTTATCTCAGCATTTATTACATGGGGACAACATGCTTTATTTTTTAATCTTTCACTAAATTTTTTTATATGTGGACATGTTTTTATGTCAAATTACTTACAATCAACATTCAAAGTGAACAACCCAGTTCAAGTGAAATGCATGCATAGATTTCAGTTTCCAACATATTCATGCTTACCTCAAATTCTATCAGTATCTAAACAAGGTATAACAACAATTTCTTCACTTCAACTCAACTCTTCACTTGAACTGGGTTCTTCAGCAATATGCATAGATTTGCCTTTCTCTTTTGCTAGATACTCCAGGATACATGCCAACAAATATAGTGCACTATGAATCAAAGAAGAGGATCGCATCCAACAATTGTGTTCATTTCCATCATCAAAATGTTGCTATTCTTTATGGTAACTCTAGTGCTTCTCTTTTCCCTCTTCATTTCCATGCATATTGAATTTCCACAATTTCTAAATTTGCTTCCTTCTTGTTTTTATATGTGAGATGTAATCATAGACATACTGCATCATGCCCTGTGCACATGGTATTCCTGCACCTTCTTTATTTGATCTCTTCTATTGTAGATGTATTACATATTTTTTGTTATAAATTATAGAACTATTTATATTTTGTAATTTAGATATTGGTTACCAATGAAACATGTTCATCTCACTAAACTTCACATTGTCCTTGTGTGTAACTATACCTGAGTCAAACCATTTTAGATTACAAACATTCTCACATGTAACCACAGATCTCTACAAGGCTAAATAGCTTTACAATCGCATGTTTCGCATGGTGTACAAGCTACAACTAAATTCTATTTATATACAAGGTAAGGCGATATATCCTTTATTCCATCTCTTATTTCACAACTGCATCTCAATTTCTTAAAAATGTATAAGATTGATTTCAACTCAAGAAAATTCTCAGGTGTCGAAGCATTTCTTTCACCATTGATCAAAGTGGTGGATAGTTTATGTTTTTTCTGATGGGTTTGGTGAGAGCCCATGAGGCTCCATGACCCAATATGGTAGGGTGGAAAGTAGGCCTTCTTTTGTTGTGTGAACAAGGTATGCATACATTTTATTTAACTAGTCCCTTCTATTACAGGTGCATTGCATATTATTTTTTATAAATTATAAAACTCTTTATATTTCCTTAGTTAGATATTGTATACCAATGACACATGTTCATTGCACTAAACTTCACATTTTCCTTTCATTTTTGCAGAACATACTCAAGCCAAACAATCTTGCTTCATGGATGTTTTCACACCATTAGATCTTCTATGAAGTTAGCAGGTGCTGAAACATTACTTTTACCATTGATCAAAATGGTGGAATTTTTTTTTTTTGCTCGAGGATTTGGTGAGAGCCCATGAGGCTCCATGACCCAATATAGTAGGGTGGAGAGTAGGCATTATTTTGTTGTGTTTATACTATATTAGCATGTGCACAAGGTATTCCTGTAACATTTTATTTAACTGGTCCCTTCTATTATAGGTGCATTGCATATTATTTGTTATAAATTATAAAAATCTTTATATTTCCTGATTTAGATATTGTCTACCAATGACACATGTTCATTGCACTAAACTTCACATTTTCCTTTCATTTTTGTAGAACATACTCAAGCCAAACAATCCTGCTTCGTGGATTTTTTCACGCCATTAGATCTTCTATGAATTCAACAGGTACCGAAACATTTCTTTCACCATTGATCAAAATGGTGGACAATTTATTTTTTTTGCTCAGGGGTTTGATGAGAGCCCATGAGGCTCCATGACCCAATATGGTAGAGTGGAGATCAGGCCTTTTTTTGTTGTGTTCATATTGCATTTCGTTGCATGCACAAGGTATGCCTACATTTTATTTATTTGATCCCTTCTATTATAGGTGCATTGCATATTATTTGTTATAAATCATAAAACTCTTTATATTTCCTAATTTAGATATTGTCTACCAATGACACATGTTCATTGCACTAAACTTCACATTTTCCTTTCATTCTTCCAGAACATAGTGAAGCCATAATGAGGATTTTGATGAAGTAATTTGTTATAACTAACCTAAGTTGAGAATAATCATAGTGACTACAAAATCAATCACAATGATGAACTAAAAAATTACTTCCTGATAGACTCTATATTAAGTGTAATAAGGAACATTGATTTCACTGTTGATTAGAGTGGTGGATGATGTATCTTGCTCGAGGGTTTGGTGAGAGCGCATAAGGCTCCATGACCCAATATGGTAGGGTGGAAAGCAAACCTCATTTTGTTTTGTTTCATTTTATATTTCCTATGTGTAGATTTGTATGTTTCTGACATTAGATGCAGAAAAGATTCATATGTTTGATAGGTTGTATATTAAGTGTAACATTAGACATTTATTTATGCATTGATTACTTTGAGACAACATGCTCTATTTTTTAATCTTACACCGAAAAGGTTTATATGTAATCTCTCAAGATATAGTTTGATCGCATGTAAAGTCAAATTTAGAAATAAAATAAAAAAATATAGTTTAATTTTTTTTTATCAATCTACTTTTTGATTAACATCAACAGAATCCTATGGATACAATTATCTCTTTATTGTTATGGTTGTGCATGAATTCTATAAATATACTTATTTGACATTTGTATGTCCTATTCCAAACCAATAATATTCTAAGCTTTCAAATAATTCTATTATCCTTTTGACATAGTCTACATGTATCAGTACCTTTATATATGCCCTATTATCTTAGCGTAATGGTATCATAAAAGGGTTATTAATGATGCCATGAGAATTTTTAAATGTGGTCACTTGATCTCTCTCAGGCATTACTATGCCTGGCTATTACATACCTTGTTTTGCTTGGATGTAGACTAACTTCCATTAGCTTACACTCTATGTTCTTGCAAAACAACCACATTGGTAGCATTAATGTTCCATATAACACATAAGATATATCTTATCATTCCAACAATGTCTTGGTATGTATCAGTGTTGTTTGAATTTTCTATGACATATATACATATCTGCACATAGGGGTAATAAGATTAAACACAAAAAAAATCAATGTTCCAAATATGTAAGCATCCTATGCTCTTTCTCAAATTGTTCTTAGCATCCCCCCCCTCTAATTGCTACTATGTCTATACACATCCCTGGCATTTGGACTTCCCCTCTGCCTATCGGCTCATTGTTGCATGTCACTACACGCAACTGCTAGTTGTAAATTATTTGATGTCATGGAGATACACGATCTTTATGTTAAGATTTTGGTGTGCTAGCTGAGCATTGACACGTTAATTATTAGAGAGGCATTGAGATATACTATTAAGAATAAGGCCTTTTGCAGGTTACACATGAAGAAGAAAGAATTATCTTCAAGGTTTTGAGAACATCAATTATATTACCATAAGAGGCTTTAGATTATAGTTCAATAGAAGCTATGTACAAAAAATGGTTGTGATAGATTATTTTCTAGGTTGAAAATAAAAATCACAGTGTCATGGGAAGCCATTAAGTAATAGTTAGAGTTTTGTCATGATATGGTTATTCTTGGAAATCTGTCACAAAGATGACATCTTTTCTATGGAAAACTTATAGTAAGCTTGCATGTAATAGGAGTTACTTACTAGGAATTTTTATTAATATTTGGTCATGTGTAATCTTTAAGGTTTTGGCTATTATTTGGAATTAATCTTATAATGTTGAGTACAATGATGATTTTTCCTTGAAGAAATTAAGTTTGAATAATCAAATTGTAAAATAATTGATGAAACACTACATAATTTTTTTCTAGGAAATTTAATTTAGGTGGCTATCACTCATCTAAATACTTCAGCTATAGTTGAAATCTTATCTCCGTTGATGAGTCGTCCAAAAATAGTAGTTGGTTAGATGAAAATTAATTGGATTAGAGTATTTGGAGAATTAATATATTCAACTTTTTTTTGATTTTTCATATTTATTTTTGGAAAGTTACATGAATATAAGAAATCAACCCTTGGTTACTACTTCGATCTTATATTTTCCACATTTCATGGAGTTATAAGAAGTAACATAATGTTGCATTGTCATCCACTGAAGCTGAGTAAAAAGTAGTTGTTGAAGCAACATGTAAAGAAATATGACTTATAGTTTGTAACCCACAACCTAATCTCTTGATTATTTATTGTGATAATCAAGGTGTGTTGAAGATGTCCAAGAATCCACTATTCCATGCTCACATAAAGCATATTGAATTCAAAAAAATTCACCAGTATATCACTTTATGGAACCTATAACAAAATGCTCGCATTATGTGATTTGACATAATGCAAGTGCATTATAATGTACTCATGTTATTTTTTATTTGACATAATGTGAGTGTGTTATAACATGCTCATGTTATGTTTTATTTTGGAAATTTCCAAGCCTTTCGCTTGAATTTTCCTTGGGCTTCCAACCTAAAGGTTTGGAGTGATTTTTCAACATCCAAAGACATGTTTATGCAAATAGTAAAAAATGGCATAATCTCAAGTGTGCTCCCCATTACGTTTGCATATGTTTCAATGTCAAGTCAAAAAAATACCATGATAATTTTAAGCTCTCTTAGCTTTCTAAAAATGCAATTTTTTCATGTTTTAAGTATCTTAAGGTTTTCATCTTTAATTTCTTTTGTTAGTTTATTTGTTTTTTGTTAGTGTATTTTTTGTTTTTGTATTTTTTTAGGAGGGAGCACATTCAATTTTCTATTTTTCAGGATGTGTCCACTTTGAAAATTAATAAAATTTATATATTCATTAAAAAATAAGTAGAAAATCAAGCATAAACTACATGATATTAGCTAATTTCTCATTGAAGTGATTTTTCAAATAATAAAAAAAGTTAACATTTTAGGGGGCCACACTAGATGCTATGTTATGTTTTTTGAAAAAAAAACAAGACCACTTTGTGTGGCACCCCTTAATTTCTTTACGAGTTTTTTAAAAATTAGTAGTTTAGAAAGTAGATTTGGAGCATTGACTCTTGTACACATTCGTCTTCAAATTTTGATTGTAACTATCTTCAATTTCTCATCCAAGGTCTTTCTTTCTTAATATAAAAAAGGCGGCCACTTAAGACCCTTTTGGTCCCTCACCTTTGTGAACTTACCCTATTTTCTCACATGGGTTTCCCCACATAAATATTGTATCTTGTGTTTATCAACTTGTGGTATGGTTGATTTTATATTTATGTTGAATGTGTAGTCACACTATCATATTGGGTAATCTTTGTTTCAGATTTACAAGCACATATAAAAGTTAATATTACAGTTTAGTTCACCTTGTCTTTCCAACATATTAAATATTTTGATAAGGAAATAGAACCATTTTAATGTGTGACTCCTCATATCTCCATAGTGGTATTGTTGAATTATTTGTAGGTGAGTACTAATTGTGTTGGTAGATGACTTTGGTATAGTGTGATCCACAAAGGTGCCACCTATATTTCCGTGTTGACTATATTATTGAAACTTTAAAATATGATTCTTGTAAAAAGGTAGTTATGTGTGTTATATGTTAGAATTTTTGGTTTGTCTTGGAGGCATGTTAGACCTTGCTAAACCCATGGTAGAAATCACCAAGAAATTTGTAGAAGTATGATTGCTACATAAATAAAAAAATGTGTAGAGTGTCATATATGGAGTATGTATGTCATCTACTTAAGAAGGATGAATAGTCCTTGTATCATCATGAGTATATAGGAGATGCTCTAGTGTACCACATACCATGGATGTGTTAGCACAAGTATTGGAAGCCATGAGAATGGTTTTGGGATTAATACAAGAACCAAGTTTGAGAGATCTTCTTGCATCATTCTTCCATGAGCATAAAGCTAGTCCAATCAAGGATGTCAACCTAAAAGAACTTGACTCTAGAAAAATAGAAACTTCTCCAAGGAATTTTCAACACCACCAATCCTTAACAATTAGCAAGGAGAAAATATCATAGTGAAAACATGTTACATCTATCTATTTTTTTTTTAAATGGAAGGCATTAAGCCTGTATATATATTAATATATAGAAGTAATGTTTTTACAAAATATAGGATCAATGGTTCTTGATAGCTAGAAATATCAACATGGAAACTTGCATATGACAAAATATTTTGTTTCCCTGACCCATAGTGACTAAATATTCACCTTTTCACACTATTCTTTCACTACTCGATATTAAGATTTATCCCCTATCTAAAAACCCTATACAATCACATGCAACATATACATCTATCTATTGTTAGCAAGTTCAATCTCATCAATTGTAGATCACTTCTATGTATATTAGGACATGTACCCACATAAAATTAGACTTATCACCTAAGAAACATATTCAAGCAATGATAAATTTGCAAACTAATATAATTCAATGACAGTTTCTAGACATAGAAAATTTATTTTCTATACTATGATGAGTAAAATTTTGCATTAGATAAAATTTAATCTTCACAAATTTTCCTAAACCTAACTTTATTAGTACTTCTAATCTTATTAATATGATCAATTTATTAACGTAAATATAACATTAAGAAAATGTTATTTGTCCTTTAGAAATATATATTATGTGGCCCTTTAATAGTGAAGCCCTATGTGTAGCGTAATAAAAAGGCACTACAACAAATTATGAGGAAGGGCAAGCACATACTCCTACACGTTATATAAGATAAAAAAAAAAATCTTTTGTAGGTTTCCCAATAAAGTAAATAATGTGGTCTACTGCATTGTCTTATTCCAACATGCAGTCTTACTCGATGATACTGTATTCAGGCTTGCAAAGTATGCACAAATAAAATGAACATGATAATACAAAGGTAAAAATTCAGATAGAAGTTTTGAAGCTATATTAAAATCTACGATGCATTCTTTTTTTATTGGAAGAAGCAAAATATACAATTTCAGAGCCATATTACATAGCTGTAACAAAACAGCAGTTTATAAATTTGAATATTGCAATGAAATACTAAAAGTACAATCAACAAAAAGTTTCTTTGGGATTTCTTGAGGACTTTGAAGAATAAATGAATATAGCCGTAGAAATATAAGTATTATTTCACAGTCAATGTGTTGTCCAAAATAATAACTAGATTTGATGATCATACTAATTTTATGAGAAGATAAAAATTGAAAACATCTTATTGTTTGAGCTGGAATTGGCTTGTTATATAGTGAAGATCAATTAGTAGGCAATGGCAGTCCTCCAATGAAAGCCTTGAACAAAGTGAGTGCTTGAGATGGAGAAGTGTATGGAACCTCATGTGCTGCACCCCTCACTGATGCAAATGTTAGAATAGTTTCATTCTTGCCATCCATTGGGTGCCCATAAGATTGGGTCCATCCTGCCACCTAATTAAAGTTCCATGATATAGAATCATTATATATTGTTAGATGCATTTATTTTCAATTGATATATAGTCAACTCTTTAATTTAAAATTAATCTTAGAACTCACCTGTTGATTGTCATACCAATTACCATATGTGTTGATTGTGAATAGATTTGATTGCTTTGCTAGAATATTAGCAATTGTTCTTGTTGCAGTAAATGGGACAACTGAGTCTTGATCTCCACTGTGAATTATATATGATATTTTATCACACAAAATTATTGAAGTGAGAAACAATAATAATAAATCTATATTCAGTAGGTTGGTAAAAAAAATATTACCTGAAAAGCATAATTGGTAGACCAGAATTTAGAAGTTCAATTAGAATGGGTATAATGTTGATTCCTCTATTCCTTTCATCATATATCAAAGTCCTGCATATAATACATTTGGAATCAAGGATCACTTCCCTTCACTGTGTAGCAACAGTAAAAGACCGCCACTAAAGTATACTTAGAAAAGCACATTTCTACAAGTGCTATTGTAGGGCTATAAAAGCATTATCTCTTACTTTTTGATTTTTTTATATGTTATGTACCAAAAATTTTAGTGGATGATACTAACACAATATACTTGATTTGATTTTAATTGCATGATATTTATGATATTGTTTCTTTGGTAGAATTCAATTAGAATATATTAAATTTTAGATCTTTTCTTCTTGAATTTAATTAAATAAGAGATAAATCTCATAGAAATGATAAAACTGATATAACTAATTAACTAAATTAGAGTATTGTAAGGTAAGTTCTTTTAATTCAAAGTTGTATGTTTCATGTCAAAAAAATTTCATGTCAAAATTTTATCATCAAGAAAATGAAAATGAAAGATACAGTGTAGTGATTTCTTGATACTAGATTAGAAACTCTTAAAGTCTAATTTTGATTTTGTGACAATTAGAATAACATTATGGAAGTAAAGAATGTATATTTTTTAGAAGAATAATATGGGGAGCATGAACATACCTAGAACAAGGGCTCCATGAGTATGTCTCATTACTTCTACTTGCATGAATTGCCTTTTGTACTTCATCTTTGTTGAGGTATGTATAAATATCATCATCAGCACAAAGATTAATTCCATTTACGACATTTAAATTCTTTTGAAAAAACTTTGATAGAACCTGTTGGACAACAAACAATGATCAACATATGATTAGACCCATGCCTCATTAAAAAAAATATATATTCAATAAAACTTTACATGATCAGTTCACGGTTTCATTGACTTACTCCTCCTTGAAGCTTGGACAATTGTGCATTCTCGCCTAAACAATTATCTAAGGTAACATCATAAGAATTAATATTTCCAGTTTCTTCATATACTTTGTTGAGCACATTATTACAAGCTTCAGATATATTGTTATCAACAAAACGTTCAATCCATGCTCTAGAGTTATTGCAGATAGTTTGAGTCAATTGGTAGGTTTCATCTGATATCAAGCCATGTGACCATTGATATTCACCGTTGTTTATACTAATCTCAATGTCAACATAGGGATTTCCCATCTACAACCATTTGAAATTTCAAATATGTGTGTCATGAACACTACAAGTAATGGCATGATATTTGACGAAGAATCATTTTCTTATATTTTATGGATGTCATGAAAAATAATATATTTCAAAACAAAAAAAAATCTACGCATACAATGATTCCCTTTAGGTTGATAGGGGTGATGTTTGGAATTTTGTTGTACTCTAGGGGTGATGTTTGGAATTTTGTTGTACTCTAGCACAAGGGTTGCCAATTGAGGTATATAATGTCCTGTAATATCAATTTGATTATAAGTATAATTATCATGTCTAAAATTATATTTAAATCATTTGATCAATTGAATTAATATAATTAAATAGAAAAATTTTAAAAAATAAAATTAAAAGAAGCTTAGCTTTACACCTCCATAGCTCTCTCCTGATATGTAAAAGTCCGCATCTCTAAATTCTGAGAATTTTTCGAACCAATTCAAAAGAAATGCCAAGTTGTCATGGGCTGCAACATATGAAATCATTAATTAGTTTTTGCATTTACAATATGGCCTACATAAATCAATAATAGGGAATGTAGATAGAAAAGAGAGAAAATACATGATTTTTACTTTTATTCAAGTCATTTATTGTTTATAATCAAAGGTATACAAAGATATCATTTTTAATAATATTATGGATGAGTAATTTATTTATTCAAATAAAATTAAATAAATTAAGATTATTTGTTAAAAGGGAACTAAACAAATTATCATTACTTTAGAATATATTAATTGAATTTTTATCTAATCTAGACTACCAATGATGGTAACCAATAATTCTTGTAGACACCTGAACTATTTCTAAAATACATCAATATTCACTATCATATTAATATTAGTCTAGTTAGCCTCCCTTCTTATAATTAATTGATTAAATATATTCTATTATTCAATTAATATAGTTCACAACAAAGTAATTAAATAAGCAAAATTATTTAATTTAGGTTATCTCATACTTATTATTTAATTAGTTTAATTTGTATGTCATGTCTAATAAAATAATTTAATTAGTTTAATTTCTACCTCAAAATGCTAATTAAATATTTTTATTATTTCATTTATTTATTTTCCCTTCACCATCCAAAAAAATAAATGACCAATTAATTTATTTCCCCTCTTTTTTTGGTTGTAACTAATTATTTATGAATTTTATATATTTAGTAAACTTAATCTCATCCACCAATTTTGAAAAAATAAATCATGGTCATTCATGTTCAACTTGATCTAATGAAACTTATATTAAATAAATTTTAGTGCAGGTTCTCCAAGAAATCCCAAACCATCCCTCTTCCATCTAAAAATCTATAAGTAGAGCTTCAATATCTTTCAAAAAGATCAATTGTATTCTTAAGTACATGCTACCTTGATATTTTGAAATAATTGTTTTACATCTTTCATATTTGACAATTGTTTGAATCAACATTTGTTGTTTTCAATCTCTAATAGGTGCACATCTAAGGTGAGAACCTCACATTCTAATAAATCTACTAGGGATATGGCCTTGAGTTTGAAAAAAATATTACTTACTTTATTAGTTATTGAATGAATCCATGAAGAAAAGTAGCTTCTACCCTTAAGATGCCATTGCAATATTCAAATTGAGCACTATATAGAAATAATTTTATTTTTAAGATATTTTAAATACTTTACAATAAATAATTTTAACACTAACAATTTTATTCTTTCCAAATTCATGATAACTATTAAATAAATAAAAAACTAGTGACATTTTTTTTCTATTTCAATCTCATGTTTATGATAATACCTCCATTAATAGTTTTTTATTAAAGGGGGTAAACAAAAAGGTTTTAAGGGCCTCTAAAAACCCTAAAAAATAGGACAATGTTAGAAACAACATAGCTAACCCATAGAAAAACCACATAAAATATAGATTTTAAAAGGACTTGAAACATTTTACAAAATTGTAGCCTAGTTTCCAACACAGATAGTTTTGAAGGGACCATAAACACTACACCATGAGGTTACAACTTAGCTAACAAAAAAATAGAACTAGATAGCTACCTACACAACCATAGACATTGTCCTAGCATTCCATGCACCCTTGACATAGGTGTGGGAAACACAAGCATGTTTACAAAGATATATCTTCCATCTTCGAACAATATTCTATGATAAATCATCCTCAAAAGACTCAAAATGAGGGGAGATGAGAGGGCTATCATTTTTCAAAGATCAAAATTGATTCCTTGCATGCATAGAAAGAGGAGTTAGATATTGCACCAAAACCTCTAGTAGAGTAGGACCAATAGAATGAACACCCAATTGTAAGAGGTCCAAAGGTGGAGTGGCCAATACTAGGCCTTAAGAATATGACCCATTAGGATAAATATATGAAGCCCTTGTATTATTAAGGGGAAAAATAGAAATAGACACAATTGCTCACTATACAAATTCACTACCAATCAAATTATCATGAAGGGAATTCCTCCACCAACTCACCTCACCCTATTAAACACTTGAATAATGAGAGGGAGGTGAATCAGTATTCTTTTAAACCATTTAAACATTTAACTATGCAACACATGTAACTTATTCAATTTGTTGTAATGAAGGAAAACATGCAAACATCCAACAACATCACATAACACATGAACACCAATATTTTTACATGGAAAGCCCAAAATAGGAAAAACCACAGTGAGGATTAGCTCACAATATATTATAACTGATTACAATATACTACATAACTGCTCACTGCAAGTGGAATCACTATCCAAGTGGAGTCACTTCCCACTAAAATAAGAAGAGAGATAAAAGAAATTTTGTGGCTCACAACCTAGATTTAACTATTATAATTGCATCTATCATATGCATGAGATACAATTCCAATGAGGCTCAATACACTACATTGACATATTTCATCTAATTCTGATCTAACACTCTGATTTCCTCTGCATTCACATCACTCTAACACTTTTCTCAACATTCACAATTTAGATTCACAATGCTCTAATAATATTCAATCACATGCTTACTTCGTATTTTTCATTCATTATTTAACCCTTCAAAACAATCTTATTCTTATATCCAACTCATCCACAAACACTTAGAATATCAATTAGTTCAGCCTAATTAGATGTACCATTCAACATATACAAAATCTAACTTGTTGGCTCAAATTCAAAAAAAATGACCTTCACACCATAAACCAAGGCTTGTAATATATCAATTAAGTTGGAATGGACCTACAATAGCTCCTACATAACTCCACAATACTTAATTAAGCTTCACATACCTTCAAACCTATTAGGTCAACATCATAAAAGAGCTAATTTTAAAAATTTCCAAATGTACATCCACATTTAGACATGCGGACCTCCAAAACCATGATAACTAGAATGCACACTCTAATGACATCTATTGAAATATCCTCAAATCCTTAAATCCAAAAACCAATTCATAGATAAGTGTAGATTCTCAAAATTATATGCATAGAATTGGAAAACACCTATAACTATCAAGCCAAAATTTTGTTACTCATATGTAACTTTCACACTAAGAGACAAAACAAGATGAAACATTGGAATTAGATACTTCCACCAACCAAAAACATTATAATAGAACTAAAAAGAAAAGAATTGAATGGTGGGTCGATGTGAACCCAAAAAATTGATTATTTGAACAGAAAATCACTGGTATTAACAAGCTTAGTCAATTTTTGTCACAATTGTTTTCACCAGATCAAACCTTCTTGCAAAATTTCCTTACAGAAATACCCTAAAACATGTTTGAGCCACTCAAATTGATTTTCATAATGATCTTCTTACTGGGATACAATGTTGACATCAATGACAACACTGCAATGCATAACAATATACCTTCTATTTATCCCACATGCTCATGTTGCCAACAATAGCATCAATGACAAACTCCTCATTATTTCAACAATCTCCCCCTTTTTCATTGATGGAAACATGCAAAAATCATCTCCAAAAACATCCCCCCCCTTTGAAATCAAGGGAAAAGGGAGCATACAGTAGGATTCTTTACGTGTACTTGATCTCCCCTAACAAATATATTCATATATACAAATTGAAAAATTTGAACTAACTCCCCCTAAGAATGCTATGCATAAAAAAATTATACTAAAAAACATGTTACACCATCCACATATGTACAGAGAATCTAAAATTGAAAATGAAAAGGTATAAGTAATAAAGAAATGTTGTCAACCAGAGGAAGTTGACTCTTGCAGCCTCTATAAATGTGTCTGCCATACTTGTTTTCCCTCTTCCCAGATCTTCTTGGTCATCCCAAGCATTCTACACTAGGTCTCTAAATCCATCAATATTTATTCTCCTTCTTCTAGAGTGTTGGGTACCAAATTGATCTTTGTATCTTTTTTAGCAATCAATAGGGCACTTGAAACAAATATGAATTTTGAATTTACCAAGTCCCTAATATTTCCAAACTACATAATGATTTTCTCTTTTTGAGCCTACACCTGGAAGAATCTATCATGCAAATCCTCTATTATTTTCCTTTTATTTCAAATCAATTCATGTACCAGATTATAGGAATTGGAAGCATTATTGATTTGGGACTCAATGGATTCCATCTCAGTCTTTATGCTTTGTGTGGCTCTAGGCCACTTCATATAATACTGAAATAGGGCCTTTGCTTCATCCACACAATTTTTTGCACCCTTCAAGAGGTTTTCTTGAAACTTATTGTGTGCAAGGGCACACTTCTCAGTTATCTCCATCATATTCTTGTCACTTATCTTCTTTTCAACCTCATTTCAATTTGTCCTTTAAGACCGGTAACATATTCTTTGAAAGAATCAATTAATAATTTAAAATTTTCCATGTACCAGAGAGTGAGTTTTCAATTCTTGAACTAGGTATGGTCTCCTAAAGATTCTTTATTGCTTCATCCATTAGTTTTGTACTCTTTTGAGGGGTATTTATTATCTCCTTTCAAGAAGATGCATGTAATACATCTCCCAATTGAAGCTTGTGGAGGGTGGAAATTTAATCAAGGCCCACATTCCCTTGTTGCATAGATAATTGTAGCAGTTGGGCTGATACAACAGGCTAGAATTGGAGTTGCATGCAAGTAGTAAGTTCTTCAAAGAATATTTGAAGGTGTTGAAGGACTCACTAGTATCCTTCACACTCTTCGCAGTATTTTCCTTTAACTCCTTTTCCTTCTTAGTAAAGCTTACTTGTGTCTCTATTTTTGTGTTTGTATCTTTAGATGCATCAAATTCATTATTTTCCTCATCATGTCCTTCTCATCATTTTCTTGGTTGTATTTCTTCTCTGCATCATCACTCTCCTTTTCATCATCCTTATTTTCATTATCTTCAACTATAAACTAATCTATGTTATCAGGAGGAGTAACTATCTTCAAGTTTCCTTGTATATTCTCAACATTCTCGATTTAGATACCAAAGGAGTAGAAGTATCCTTCTTAACAATGTCTTCTCCAATCATTGATTCCTCAACATTCTTCTCTATATAATTGATCTTCATTTTCCTTTTTTATTTCTTCCATTTTTAAAAGAATATTATCCTAAGCATATCCTTCAGATATGTTACATGCTCATGTTAAGCATCAATTCTCTGATCTTCTTCTCTTGTATTGATTTTCAGAGCAAGATCTTTTCTTTCCAGAGTCATCCCATACCTCCATGCTAGATCTGTTACCTTATCCACAGTCTCCTTCTAAAGCCTTTCAATCTCAGTTTTATCTCTTTCCATAAGGGTAGTCACCCTTTTCTTTGTCCTAAATTCTTTACTATAAAACTTAGCCAATATGGCTTTATTTTCCTTTGAGAGAGGGGCACCAATATTTCCCAATGCATATTTTTTTCATTTTAGCCTCTTCTTCTATTGCTTCTTGCTTTCTCTCCAACAAGACATTTCATAGCTCTGTAGGAATTTGGTTCTCAATGCTCTTCATGTCAACTTCTAAAACAACAATATACTTAATGATAGCTTCTACAATGGTGGATTTACCCACCTCATCTACTTCTTTATATAGGTTTATAGTTTCTCCTAACATTTCATGTTATAACATACTATTAAATAGTCCATCCAACTTCATGGGAGTATTTGTTCTTATCAAATGTGTTTTATTTTTCTTTTTCTTTTCATCCAGAGTCTTCTTCTTGCTAGCATGTTCCTTCTTTTCTCTCACTTCTATTATTAAATGTTCCTTTTCTTTTTCACCCTCAACTTCTTCATCAGTGTTGACAACATCAACTTTTTTTTCTTTGAACTTGCTTCACTTTGTGAAGCTTCACCTTTTCTTTTCCAAACCAATTTAGGTTCTTATTCTTCTTCTTCTTCCTCTTCAACATTTACACTTATGTATTTTTGTATTTCCTTTTGTCTTGTTCTCTTCTTGGTAGTGCCTACAAGTGGTGTTACTAGAGTATACTTCTTGTTCTTAGGCCTTGTTCTCTACACAATCAAAGAGGACTTCTCCTTCATCGGAGGACTTTCAATTGTTTTTCTCTTCTCTATTGTAGGGGTCTTAGTCTTAGAGGACTTCTAAATAGTAGGAAGGGTGGTAGTTGTTCTACCAGATCTTCTTATGCTTGATGAGCTTCCCAAAGCTCCAACCATTGCTCTTGCTTGTTTGAATTTATTTTTTGTGAGGCCCATGGCCTCTACAAACTATGTAGTCATCTTTTCAACCTTCTTTATTAGTGGTTTCCTTTTCTCCATATGCACCTCCATTGATTTTTCTTCATAGGTGTCATATCTTCCTTCTTTGGTGTCCTTAGGTTTTCTAAGCATGTAGTCCATAGATGAAGTAATTTCCTACTCATTATTCTCATATCCCATCTCTGGGATCCATATGATTCTTTATTCTACTGCATGTATGATGCACTCATTTATTGTTACCAAGAATATGATTTCATTCTTATACTTCTCTACCATTTTCTTAAATATTATTTCTCTTTCATGCATCCTCTTCTGAAATACTACAAGGAAATCCTCAAGAGTCTCATCTTGTGTCTTTGCATCACCAAGACCTTTCAGAAAGTCTCTAATACAATGAGAAACATGTTTAACTTTCAATCATACTACAGTTTGAGTCCCAAGGAGTTCTCTCAAGAAATAGAAAAGTAGGCATACAATCAAAGTACCATGCTTGAATGAATGTTTCTTCTCCTTTGTTTGTTTCTAATTATCCATTAAATTTTGTCTCAACAGTTCACATAGATCATAATTAACTCCTTTTTCCACCATTTCATAGGAAACATTAATAGTGATGGAAGATACAAAGTTTTCTTCTTCTTTTTTGTAAAGTAAAGCTTGTAACCTATCATCATATCTGTATACTTCACAACTAGATTTCTTATGTCTTTTATTTTCATAGCCCTTTTTTCAAACTTAACCCCTGTTAATTCTATGACTATATTTTTCACAGATTTGAGTATCAATATAGGTTTGATGGAGCATAAACTTATACCTTCTTTGATCACATCCTTTGTGATCAACCCAAGAATGTTAGTCTAGAAAAATCTATTGTGAATTATTCTCAATGCAATTCTAACCCATTTATCATCAAAGTGAAAATTTGGAAACCCTTACCAAACATCAAGTTTCTTTGCAACTAGGATTTGATATTCAGGTTTTAGGGAAAAGTTATCTCCAGTAAGTTCATTCACCTATACATATCCTAGCTTAGAATGATCATGCTCCTCTAACTTGTTATGAATATAAATCCTTATATCCTTTATATGTAAAACACCATAGAGAACATGTGAAAATGCTCCTATCGGATCGACCTCCATAGATTCAAAAGGATGTTTCTTAAACTTAGGTTGTGGCCTATTAGTAACCTCAAGCACCCTCAGTGTTGCCATTGCCAATGATTCTAAAATGTTTTTAAAATAGTTCTCTAAGAAACTAGGGAAAAATAAAGATGGTAAATATCTTTTGCTTCATTTTTTGGACTAGGGCTTGTGTGCACCAAATCCTAATCACCTTGAATACTCCAAATTGCTTCCTCACAACTCTACTTCTTCTCAAATGCTTGTTGTAAATGAATTTGGTTAAGTAAAATCACTTATTTATTTAACATTTTGAAACTATCCTAATTTCACATTGAATTCCATAAACAATAAAGTTGGTAAACCCTAACTATATGCATAGTCAACTTTCTTTGTCTCTATCAGATCAACCTTTATTAGTTGGAGAAAATTCTAGTAGAAAATACCACCCTAACTTCTTTGTCTTTGTTGGATCAACCTTTTGTATCGGATCATTCTTATTTATTGGATTATCCCTCTTCATTTTTTTTCTTCTACAAAACTTAGAAATGTGTCCAAGCCTATTGCAATTGTAGCATATAACATTATTTTGACCAATCTTACTTCCACTTATTCTGGATCCATATTTATTATCTTTATTCCCAAATCCATTTCATGTATAAAAATAGCCATTGAAAGATTGAACCATTCTACTATTTTTTTTTATTATAGGAAAAATAGGTTTTGAAGGGGCCCTGAAACCCTTTACAAGATAAGCCGCTACTTCATCATATAATAAAAACTAGAACAAGCAGCCAAAAACTAGCACACAACTAAAGATTATTCAAAATATTTGTAGTTTCAAGATCACTATCAACAATTTTTCGATGGAAGTTCATAACTTTCACCACTTCATCAACAAGAATACTAGTCTTTGCATTAAGTTTGGTCATGTTACAGGTACGAGCAGAAGGCCCAATATCACTAGTGGCATTATTCTGCACACCACCCTCCACCACCATGTCTTTTGTTCCAAAACTGTCTCCCATCCACTTCCTAGCCTTCTTATTTAGAAGACACAAACTCGTAGCCTCATTACGCATGGAATGCTTGTTGATTTCCACTACCTTGTCCAATTTTCCTTCAATAGTATAGCAAACTTTTTCTCATAGGCATTCTTCATTTTGAGCATTTCATCAGTAACAATATTGAGAGTATCAAAAATTTGGTTGACCTCGGCCTGCACCTTATCCAATTGAGCCTTCATATTTAGCCCCTTAGAAGAGGAGACCTCATCAACATTAGTACAAATAGCCCTAACCAGGACATTAGTGGAATTCATCTCATGAAAAACCCACTTAAAAAGCTTAAACAAAGAGAGGGAGCTTTCCTTAACAAGACCAAGATATATGATATTGCTATCAGGATTCAACCGTGTAGTTTCGAGTCAAACTCATTGACCCATGTCTCATGAAACATGGGTCAATGAGTTTGACTCGAAACTACACGGTTGAATCCTGATAGCAATATCATAATTTGATGCGCTATGGAAAAATACCTCCTACTTATCAAGACCAAGATAATCAAGCATAATATCCCTCCTAAAATTAAAACCATATTTTTCCATGGCATAATCTCCCTTAGAGTCACTTCTAGATGAGTCATTCTTCAAAGTCTCCTTCCCTTTTTGAGCAGAAACTGCCACCCCTTTATCCAAATTCTACTTCACCACCTAGAGCTCAACATCTGGCTGGTTGCCAACAGGATCCTGCTACATATCTCTCTCTAATTTCATAGGAAAAAATTTCCTCTGCTACCCCACTTTTTGTTGCACATTAGGATGAGGGGAGACCCCTGACTGACCCACCGTAGTCCCCTTCATATTCTTTCCACCCAAACCCTTCGCAAGGTTTGATTTCAAGTTAGGTCGATCATCCTCAACCTCATCTAATGTATCATATTCATTTTCCATTAAGGAAACTGGGGTTTACATTGCCTTCTTTCTTTTCTTGCCATCAGTTTTTTTACCCCCCTAACCCTTCACAACTTTTGACTTTTGGAAGGACTTCACAATTTCTTCCTCATCGCCATTAGTATACTCAACATCCTTGGAGGGAGCATGGGATTGGTTCTTTTTCCTCTTCTTACCATCAAAAACCAACAAGAGACTCTGACTCACCACCCAAGGAAGCATCAGATCCAAGGGAGTAGTCTTCATCCTTAGAATCCTCCTCAGACCCAATAACATAATCCAATTTTTTCTTTTTTCTACCAGCATTGGAAATATTAAGTTGGACCATTCTACTATTGTTATAGCCATTCATCCTTTGACTTTTGCATTCACTAGCTCTATGAGAAAATTTCTTGCATGTAAAACATTGACCAGAAAAAGATGGAACATTCTGATTCATTATGCTTCTACACTCCATAGGATTATGTCACAATTTATTGCAAGAATAATAGGAACCATTATAACAGGGTACCTAAGTTGTGCATTTGGTTGTCTATCTGGTGGTCTTCTAGCTGCATTCCTTTGATTCCAAATCTATTTGCCATTGTTCTTCTTTTCTTCGGCCTTCTTTTCAAAATTTGATGTTTTATCTAATTTTGAACTTTCACCCTTTTCAAATCCTAAACCTTTTTTATGTTTGTAGCCTTTCTAATTTGCAATCATTTCATCAAGATTTGTAGAACTCATCTTGATTTTTTCTTCATGACTCCTTTCTTTTTCTAGATCTAATCTCAGATTCACAACTTCTTGTTCATTCCTTGTGCATTCTTTATATTTTCTTTTCACCATTGCATTCAAACATTATTCAACTCTTTTACTTTCTTCAACTTGCACCTTTAGATAGATATGTTTTTCATTTGCTTGCTTCAACTGCTCATTGACCTCCTTACATGCCTTTCTCTAAGTTTCTTGATTTTCTCCCTCAATTTTTTAATGCATTCATCTTCTTATTTGAAAATTTCTTTCAAGTATCTATTTTCACCTTAAGTTCTCTTTAGATCTTCAAGAGAAACTTTGAGTTCTCCATTTATGTCAAATATGCAATCTTCTTTTGTAGATCCAACAATAAGAATATCTTATGGAGGAGTAGGTAATATTTTAAGAGCCATGTGTTCAACCTCCAAGATCTTCCCCAAGTGGTTAAGCTCCTTCCAAAGAACCAAGCTCTAATACCAATTTTTGAATATCCAAAATATTGAGAGGGGGGTGAATCAATATTCTTTTTAACCATTTAAACATGTAACCATGCAACACATAAATTATTCATTTTTTAGTAATGAAGGAAAACATGCAAACATGATTCCAACAACATCACATAAAAAATGAACACCGAGATTTTTATGTGGAAAAACCACGGTGAGGATTAGTTCACAATATATTAGAACTAGTTATAGTATATTATAGAACTACTCACTGCAAGTGGACTCACTGCCCACTGAAAGAAGAAAAGAGATAGAAGAAAGTTTGTGGCTCACAACTTAGATTGAATTGTTACAATTGCATCTATAATATGCATGAAATATAGTTCCAATGAATCTCAATACACTAACTTGACACACTGATTTTGATCTAACACTCTTCTTTCCTCTGCATTCACATCACTCTAACACTTTGCTCAACATTCACAACTTAGATTCACAATGCTCTGATAATATTTTCTCACACTTACTTAATTTCTAGGATTCATTATTTACCCCTTCAAAACAATCTTATATTTAAATCCAACTCATCTGCAAACACTTAGAACATCAATTTGGTTGGCCTAATTAGATGTACCATTCAAAATATATAGAATATGACTTTTCGGCTCAAATCCAAAATATTTCACCTTCATACCATAAACTAAGCCTTGCAATATATCAATTAGGTCAGCATGGACCTATAATAGCTTCCACATAACTCTGCAATACTTAATTAAGCTTTGCATACCTTTAAACCTATTAGGTCAGCACCGTAAAAGACCTAATTTCAAAATTTTCTAACTATACATCCAAATTCAGACACGCAGACCTCCAAATACAATTCCAACTGGAATGCACACTCTATTGACATTTTTCAACATCTCCTCAAATCCTCAGAGCCAAAAACCAATCCACGATGAAGTGCAAATTCTCCAAATCATATGCATAGAACTAGAAAATACCTATAATTGTCAAACCAAACTTTTGTTACTCATAACTTTCACATCAAGAGCCAAAACGAGATGAAACTTTGGAATAAGATATGTCTACCAACAAAAAACATTATACTAGAGCCGAAAAAGAAAAGAATTGAATGGTGGGCTGATGTGGACCCAAAAACTAGATGCTATGAACATAAAATCATTGGTATTAACACTTAGTTAATTTTCATCACAATTGTCTTCACTATATCAAACCTTCTTGCAAAATTTCCATACACAAACATCCTAAAACATGTCTAAGCCACTCAAGCTTATATGCACAATGATCTTCTTACTGCCCAGGTACAATATTGACATCTTAGACAATACTGCAATGCATAATAGTATACCTTGTGCTTATCCCACCTGCTCATGCTGCCAATAACAACATCAATGACAAACTCCCCATTCTTCCAACACACCCTTCTTGTGATGAGAATAAGGGTGCTCTATAGAAATATTTTCAATATTGAATCATCTCTTATAGTGAAACAAAAGATCCTCATAGTCGAAGTACATGATCTATCCCTAACAAGAAAGACAGTATCCCTAGGAAGATCCTTAGAGTTTTTCATATCCATGAGAATGTGAGCATAGGTAATATGGCTAAATTTTGATGACATTTCACCCTCTTATAAAAATGGCCAAGAGCATTTCTAATAGATTAAAAATATGAAATATCCCAAGATTGGAGAGGGAATCAAGCAGTATGACCCATATACATGCAGGATATTTAAAGATTTTTTTAAAGGGTTAAAGGAGAAAACCCATGATTCAAGAGAGAGGGAGTGTTATCTCCACATCCGAACCCCGCCCTCCAACACTCACTTCCTATCATTTTTTTACTAGAAGTATGCAATGAAAAATTCACTAGCATTGGGATATATTTCAATCTGGCACTAAGTGAGAGGCCTCTAGGATACCAAAACCTATTTTTTAGCTTTGAAATGGAATGTCAAAAATGATTCAACCTACAAATTAGAGCTTGTCATTTAAAATATTACCCATCACCTCCTATCCATAGATGATAAAATGGGAGGAAGGAGATTAGGAAATAGATTGAGGTTTACTGCATAGTGATGGACAAGAAATTCCCATCAAATGGTGTGACATAAGAATAATATCAAGTGCCCCTATCCTAGTAATTTTCAAATAGGTTTTTACCACCACACTAGAAAAAAAAAAAGGGTAAAAATAAGTATGAGTAGGCCACATGGTTTAACATAGTTGACTTGAACAGATTTAGGATTCATGGAAATAAAAATAGTACCCATGACCAAAAAGGGAATCGCACCCTTCATGCTAAAATCAAAATCAATAGGACTCATAGTAGCAGAGATAAAACCCACGAGCATAGAGGATGTTGCATAAGACACGCCATTTCCAATCTTAAGAGAAACAAGTAGGCAACAATTCAATAGCACTATTTCTAAGAATCATTTTTTATTAGTTGTTCAACTAAAACATTTGGGTTTTTATTTTTTTTATTCATGATTAGTTCTCTACTTTTTTATTGAACCTATATTATATTTCTTGAGTATGCAATAAATATATTTTTTATTTTCACTGTTCTAGTTTATAACTCCAATGTGTTTATTAGATTATCCTATGAGAAGCATGCAAACCTATCTATGCATGAAGTAGTAAGGAAATGAAGATGCAAGAATTCTGAGGTGAGTGATAGCTATAGTAAATATTGAGGTATATGTATATAGAAGGAAATGCATTTCTTTTATTACTCTAGCATGGAGAGTGAAAAAAGAACTAGTAAGAGCTAGTATAAGAGATTGATAGATAACAACAACATATTAGAAGGTTGATGTTGTATGCTTTTCAAAGGGAATACCATGTGTAGAGTGAACGAATAAATAAATAATTATGTACTATAGCTATATATCTCTCAATCTACGCACTATATTTTCATAAAGCTTCCATACATTCACATAACTTCATCTACATCCTCATCTAGAGAGTTTTTCATTACGATTTCTCTAGGGTCCTTGATTAGTGGTATTAGAGTTATTCATCTTGAGTTTCTTATTGAATAATATTATATTATTTTAACCATAATTTAAAATAACATGATCCATCAAATTCACTTCCAAGTTATTTAAAAAATGTTTGGATGGTGAATGGGTAGGCTCCAATCCATATGTTGATCTCAAAGATGAAATTTCAAAGGCCCTTTAAGAACAACAATCCTTTATGTTAAGTTGGTTTGTATAAGTCATTAAAGGTTTGGCTCCACTGAATTATCATTAGGTAAATGTTTTACTTATTGAGTTTGAGCGATAATTTTCAATTAAGCCTAGATTTTCCTATATTTGAGGGAAAGATCAATACAAATGTAGTAGATAAATAATTAGATTAGTTTTTCATATTTTACCATGAATAATTTTTTTGATGAAAAAAATATTAATACTTCACTTTTGAAAGTCTCTTCAACCATCAAAAAGTGGTAGCATGCCAATAAAATTTTGGAGGAATAGTAGGATGAGAGAAAATACAAGCCAACTTGGAATACATTCTTAGAATCCTTCAAAGATTACTAATAGCGTACAAATGCCTATAATGATTGATACATGTAGTGTTCATAATTTTGGAAATGATGTGACATTTTTTAATAAGTATGCACTAAATGCTTCCATGAATTTTATGTAAGGTTAGGCTCATTTGAGTCAGAGTGAAGTCAAGTCCTCAAGTACCACAATATCCTATGACCATCCATTTAGTCTTAAAAAAAAATTGGTTGAATTTAAGATGATGGAAAAAACCTCTTGAGCTAGACAAAAATATTCAAGGAGTCCAAGTATAAGGGAAAGTATGAAATTACCACTACACTAAAGAAGGCACTATGTTTAGACAATCAAAAACCATCCAAGCTAAGTAAATGGTGCAACTAACACAAAAGGAGTAATCATTCCAATACTAAGTGTCACACTTTGGAGAATTTATTTTACATGGCATAAAACATAGGATGATGATGCCAAGACCTTAGATGGAACAATTGACACAAATTCTAATGTTCTATTCAATGCTACAAAAGTAACCTTCATAACACCAAATGCTAAATGACTATTCCACTTATAGATGTGAGTGCAATGGTATATAATAGAATTTCTTATCAAAGGTGGTATATCATGAAGAAATTCATTTTTGTAGCATTGAATAAAATATTAGAATAGATGTTGGTATGGTTAGTTTCCTTGGTTGATAGTGCAAAAATAATAAAGGGATATAAAAATGTAAAAAAATTAAAGGTACATAAGATAGGTAGTGAAGATATGAAGGTATTATAATTATACCAATGTATGTAAAGGGGGTTATCAAAAATATAAATTTTAATGATAGAAATGAAATTAGGGATGTTTGTTATTACACTATGAACATAGGTTCAATATGATATTCAAGTTTATTAAGTGAATTCTTAAGAGTGTCTAGCACAGGTTCAATAGGGTCACACAAACCTCCAAGACAAGCTACAAAAGCTAATTCACAATGTACCTCATCACATTGTTTCAAGCATTCCACTTTAGACATCAAATAATGTATTCACTATGTCAACCAATGTGACACTCTTGGAGCTTGTCTAGGCTAGGTCATCCAGCAACAAATCAACCACACCACACAATCATCAAGAGATGATGATTTACACAGAAATAGTTCAATTTTCATAGTGAATCTCAAACTTCATGACATGTAATCTATGTATTCATATTTGTATCATTAGCAACTAGACAAATAGAAATGGAGATAGGTAGATAGTAACTACAAATTAATCAATTGTCATTATACATCTGTACAATAAAGACACATTTGCTATTTCAATATATATCTCACTCAATTTTTGCATTACTTTGTCTCACAAAGATTTTATACATTCACATAATTTCAATCATCCTCTAAAAAGTTGTCAACCAAAATTTCAACTAACTATAGATCACTAAACTAGTAATAAAGAATATATATAAATATATAAATAAATAAATCTATTGTTTTAATTAATAGCTCTGCTATTTATGAACCAGTAATATATAGACTCTTAGACTTTATTGGTTAAAACATTATTAACCAAATTACAACTAATTTAATACTTATTAACTGTCTCTCTATTTAACCTAAACTACCATTGATGGAAGCTAATTATACTAACATTTAATTTTACTTAATACAGAGATAAATCTTGATGCACGAAATTTCCACAAAACCAATGGGTAGCTGTTTTCGGGAGTGAATGGGAGTGGGGACAGTGCAAAGAGTGATACAGAAGTTTACTGTCAATTGTTGTATATTTTGTATATTACTTGTTGTAATCTGAAATTCTATATGCAATAAATATCTATGTGTGAGTCTAAAATTCTTCTTTCCTTTGTTTCTGTTTCTGCTATTAAATTTATATATGTTTCTTAATCAATTTTTTTTTAAAAAAATTAATAATACTTTTGATATCACGGTAGAATAATCAGTAATTGGTTTTCTGTTTTAACTAGCTAAGAAGTTTTCTGAATATCTTTCTATTTTTTTATTTTTTTTCTTTTCTTCTGAATCTTGAATGCTCCTAATTATTATAAGATAACTGAATTTTAACAGTCTTAATTGATATATTTCGATCATTAATATAATTTTTTCCTTTTCCACTATACCAACAAGGGTATTCTAATAGATTCCAATCATCTTATTCCATAATGAATATAAAATAAGCCTCAAAGATTAAATTGATTACAAAAGTTCTGAAAACCATACAATGATCTCATAATGTACAACACTGCAGAAGGGCAAATAGTAACATACAAACATTATCTTCTAAAAAAAGGTAAGAGATAAATTTAGAGAGGTGGGAGATGAATTACCAGTCAAAGTGTCATTAAACAGATGATAATCTGAAGTTGTATTTGAATAAGAAAATCCCACTCCAATTGGGCTTTCTACGTAGAGCATGTTTGTTTCTGCCATCAACAACTTTGACATATCACTGAGAAGAACATAATTTAAGTGATGGAAAGACAGAGGGATTAAGCACGCACATGAATGTTGAGAATGTGTACCTGTATTCCAAGAGAATTTGTTTTGTTCCAAAACTTTGTTATCGAATTTAAAAGGACCATTCTCCTCAAACGCTCCTATTCCAAGGGATGAGCATCCAGGCCCTGCCATGATTGATCAAATTAGAAAAGATTATGATAAGAAGATTGATTAAATTAACAAGCAAAGTGAAGCACTAAAGATGGAATGGATTGTTCACCTCCATTTAGCCACAGGGCCAGGGGCCTAGATGTAGCATTAGTCTGGGCCTCTACAAAATAATAAAACAATGCTCTACCATGCTGTTCATCAGTGGTAATGTACCCACCATACTGCTTGAATGGAACAATCTCTGTTTGGCCTGGCAACTTCTCTATAAGATCAGATTCAGGAGCAGCAATAGCATTGTTAACCATAAGCAGTGCAAATACAATACCCAATTCTACCACCTTGATAAAATCCATTGCACAGAATTGAAGCAATGATTTTGTTATGCTGGGACAACAAAAGCAGAAAGGCGGTATTGAGTCAATCACAGCAGAAGGCAAGCTTCTGAGAATATTGCATGCATTTCCTCAAATAATGAACTCTTATAATAAGAATTTAAACTATAATTCAAGGCTATTTATGAACTCTTATAATGAGTCTTTGTCTAATATAAAAATTTGTTTGTTTATAATCGTTTGTTGGTATCATAGTTTAAATTATTATTCATAGATTTAAATCATAGTTTTCAACGGCATACAGCGGAGATTGCCATTATTAATCATGTGAAACGACAATAATTATACGACGAACACATCATCACAAGAACAATTATTGAAAGAAGAGGATAAAAGTTAACATAGAGCCCATCAACTTTTGTTTGCTTATCTGTCTGCACATGAATAAAATGTAAGTTGGTACTCCCTATTACTAAGAGCTTGGCTTCCAAAACACTTGACACAATATCATCTTCTACAATCGTTTAGACCAGTTTAAGGAATGATGTACATAAAGGTTAGCTGGTTCAACCTTCGATCTCTCTATCTAGCCTTCATTCGTGTATCTCTTTAATGCAATTATGAACATAACTAGGAGCGCCCCGTCCCTCCCACTCCATGCTCTTTGCCCTTTATAAAGTATAGTATAGAAGGAAATTTTCTTAGGTATTATAAGAAAATTAGAAAGAATTGAAAGCTTTAGCGGAAGATGGATTTATGGTAACCATTTGTCGATTGATTTCCTCATCTTCGAGGAGATGGCATTCAAGTGCCTACCTCTATAAGGGTCAATGATAAGCGTTCATAGAAATAGGATGAGATGAAGGAGGAATGGTAACATTAGAGGCTGGAACTCTAGTCATGTACCTAATATAATCCCTATAGAATAAATCTCCACAAGGTGGTAAAGGTCTAATTAGAGTAGGCCAAAAATGATCTAACAAAAATCCCCCACACGATACAAGTGGTTTGTACCCAATTTCATGAATAGTGGACCCTGTGTCATTGTGAGGGAACTTCAAAAACTTGTGGACTATCGATGCAACTACATTAATGGAAACTATCCATGGAATACCTAGTCTCACTATGAATAGATCAAGTTTGAGAATCACAACAAATGGAACTTCAGTAGATTTAGGTCCAACCAGAATTTCCAAAGAAATAGAACTGGTAGGTGGTATAGAAAGGCTATCATGAGTGTGGATCATAGCCTTTGACTCAAAATATTTATATTGATGTAAACCATTAATAAAGAGTGTCTCCTCTATGATAATATTAACCCTACTGGCAAGGTCAACCATAACACCAATTATGATGTTACTGTAGACACTGAAAAAGCCCTGATTGATACTATGTATCTGATTCTGATAAATTAACACCATTTCTTCTGAAATCACTTCAAATTCATCAATTAATTGAATAATCAACATTATTTAATTAAATTCAGCTATTAATCAAATAATTAAATTTATTGGATTAATTCACCCTTCTTCTAACTAATTCTCATCATATTTAATTAAATAAAATCATTTAATTAAATCCTCTCATTTGATTAAAAATCAATCAAATCAAATGTCACATCTCCTAATTCACTCCAGTTAATTAATTCTGGATTAATTAATCCTAAATCAACTTTATAATCATCATTAATAAATCTTTCAACTTTTAACTCCTCAAAAGTTAGATCAACTCATGGTCAACTAACCAAGTTGCGCATGAAAATAATTTCTTCTAATTATCTAATTACCTCAATTTATCCTCACAAAGGAATATTCCTCTCAACAACCTCTCATTCAATTTCCCTCCAAAGGTTTTCAAAAACCTTTCACATCCACAATAAGTCCTCTTACAAATGCAATAAATTCTCTTACATCCTCTCAAATCTCAACCATATTCATTCAATTCCTAATACACCATTTTCAAATTCTCAACCATCAACATTTATTTTTCTTCCATCCTCCTCCACTCACACATTTCTCAAAATGTGCTCCACCCTCATCCAATAGAATTGTGACACTTGGCACATTCTCATTGAATCTCAATATATCATGCATTCATCAAATCCTCTCATAAGACAACCCTTGGCTTCTATAAATAGAGGCATCCTTTTCATAATATGGATGATTCACAACTTCATGCATTATCACTATAGCCATTTGAGTTCATAGCTTTCATCATTTTCATACACTTTAACAAGCTTATTGTCAATTCTAGACTTGGATCACCTACATTTCATCAAGCTTATCAAAGGGATTGGGAAAGGGATTCTTTCCACATCAAAGAAGCACCAATACCCCTATGGGATTGAGGTTTGGTTAGCTTAGTTAATTTCATTGTTGTGTTCTTGCTTTGTTTTCATGTTTTCAACTTTGTATTTCAAAGAATTCATAGGGAACATTAGATTTATGCTTTCTAACATGTTTAACACTTGATTGTTGTTCTCTTGTTAGTTTGTGCAGTTTTGGTGTTCACATTTTGGCACTAGAAGGAGGGCTAACCATTTAATTTTTGATGTTTTGGCTTAGAAATCATGTTTTTTGTAGGTTCTAGGAATCTAATGCCGCCTCTTGCAAATGCAACACTGCAGAGAGCCACTTTTGTCATCATAGAGTCAGATTTGAGGTCGCTGGTTTAGCATAGAGCATCACCTTTTGCAAATGTGAGCTCACAGAGCATCGCTTTTGACACCTTTTTGCAAATGCGAGCCCGCAGAGAGTCGCATTTGAAAATATAGCATCGCCTTTGTTTTCTTGTTTTTTCACTCAATCTTAAAATGGTCGTATCTTGGTCATATTTTGGTATTTTTTGGAGTTTTTTTTTTAATTGGGGTATAATTTCATAAGCTATCCAATTGTATAGGTGTTTCACAACTTTCATAGAGTTAAAATTTTTATATTTTCACCTAAAAAAAAATCACATTGAAACTTGGTCTAAGTTTTAGGGTTTCTATGCTTAAGCATTTATCTAACCCTCATATCTTCTTGTTTCTTGATTTCATCTAACATTTGGAGCTTGGATTGTAGGTTTTAAAGGATCATGGAGCATGGAAGTGAAAGAAAAAGCATTTGATACTCATTGTAATAGTGTTTTTAAACACTCATGGGAGAATAACCCATCATATATTTTTCTTTCATGCTTTAGGACCAACTAGAATTATTTTGGGCATAAAATTAACCTACAACTCAAGCTTTGTCAAGTTGGTTAAAATTAAACCTTAGACACTTACTAGAATTTCAATTTGGTCTAAAATTGAACAAGCAACTTCATAGTCAAGTTTGGTGCTATAAAAAGAACTTTTTATTACCTTTGAGGATTTAAAATGAACTTGTGCTTACTTTTTTTTGTAATCTTCTTTACAAGCTAATACCATTCAAATTTGTATGTACTTCTCTTACACTTCACAAATATTTTGAGAATCAAAAGCATTTTAGCGATATTAGGCTATCTAAAAGATTACCTCCACACTTCAAGTTTGGGTTTAAAATTGAACAAATCATGTGAGTGTGGAGAAGAGGAAATGTGTGTGTTCCCTCCTAAGTGTGTTAGGTGGTTAAACTAGAAATGTACTCCTTCACCATTGTTTACCTTTAGAGGGTCTGTCTTGGTGGGAAAAAGTACTCACCCGAAGGGAACGACCCAAATCGGTAACAAGCTGAAGCCAAGCTACTTCTGACTGGTATATAAAATGGATGCTTGAGGAAAGTTCAAGTATCATGAATGGAACTTATGCTAACAAGTGATTCCCTCAGTACCCATGTGGTGCACAAAACCCTCTATAGGCTAGGATTCCTCCTTAACGAAGCTCATCTTGTCATATGTATAGCCCACCTGAACAGATGTATTGACTAGAAACCAATTTGTGTAGAAGCCAAAATCATCTTCTATTTTTTGGTGCAAGAGGTCAGACCTATGAAGTTGTCCCACATAATTGCGGTTCTTAGTAGAGATGAAGAGTTTTTCATGGGAGATTCATGAGAACTTGAAGCTTGGCTGACCCAAGAAGTGTGTGTCATGGCAGGGAGCTAGTGTGGTCAAGCTTCTAATCATCCACTCTAAATAAGCGCAATTGGTTTATCCAAGTTGGAATTCAACAAATATTGTCTCTTCTATCTTAGGGTTGTGCATTATTTTGGAGTCAAAACACTTTTCTTGGATCTAAAACATTGGAAAGCAAACATTCAACACAATCATAAGAATTTCAAACCCTTTGGAAAGAGAAAATATCCTTGAAGAGTCCATGTGTTACTACTTGTCCCTATGGATTTTTATCCTTAAAGGTTTCTAAAAATTTGGTCCCATATCTCAATTTTCTCTCTCCAAAGTCAACATAGGAAACTATGCTCTTGAAACCTTAATTTTCACATAATGGACCTTGTGGGATGAAAAGGAGTTAAGACATAGACATTCAATTTGAAACTTAAGCAAGACATTGGATGTGGTAAAAGCAATTCATTAATCAAGATGAAATCAATTGAACCCCACACATGTTTGTTTATCTTTTGTCTTATGGTCTTTTGAGCAAACATTGATCTTTTGGTTTGAAGTAATCTTAGGGAAAAGCATGTTCTTCAAAATCTTGGTCTTGTAAACAAGTCCCTCTTAGATTCATTTAGAATCAAAACAACCAATCATTTCATCCATCTCAAACATCAATCAAATCCCATCTCACAAACAACATTTTGAACCATTGGAAAAATCATTCATACTAGAATTCATAAAATCTTTAAAATCAACATCAAAATCACCTTGTTTGGCCAAGTGTGTGTGGATGAATCCTTCCTCATACATCTAGTTAAATTATCATCCTTGTGGACAAGTTTATTCCAAGATAACATCCAACATCTTGGGGTTTATAAGTCCATTATCCAAATCAAATCAAATCGAAATAAAAAAATCCAAAGAATCCTAAAGTCTAGCATTGATCCAAAGATCCTAAAAGTTCAACACCCATATCATTCACCCCTTTCATCCTTCATCTCATCATTGGTCCTTAATCCCTTAGAGGTCAATAATGTCAAAATACAATAAGAACATGGAATATAAACTTGATTCATACATCATGAGTAATCTAAATCAACCAAACTAACAAAGCCTTACAATGCCAATTGATTATCAAAACTCACATTTATACAATCCATACATGGGATCATTATCTCCTACAAACCTCAATGGTACAACAAATGTGAGTATGCCCAATCTAAATTTTGGAACACCTTTCCCTATGGTATATTTAAGTCAAAGTACAAGCCTAAAAATCTATCAACCAAACAATCAATGCATGAGTCTTCAACAAAACAACATTATGCCACCAAATCCGTACATGCCAAATGTGAATATACCAAGTACAAGTTTACAAAACATGAACATTTCAAATCCACACTTGGTAAACTTTGGAATAGATATGTTTGTGAATCATACAAATGTTGTTCAAAGTCCAAACAATATGTTAACAACTCCACATGTATGGATCCAATTCAAGGTAACACCATGCAAAATAAAAGTTACCTAAATCAAGGCAATGTGATTCCCAACCACAACAATGTTCAATTTCAACCTTAATTCCAAATCTAAACATCATCCCAAATTAGAACATTGTCCAAAATCAATTTTTCCATGATGATCCCATACAAACACCACAAGTATACATTCCAAATCTGCTTGAACAAAAACCAAATCAACTATATCAAGGGATTCAAGACCAAAATCAAGATCAAATTTTGCGAGATCAAATTGCTACACTTACCAAAATAGTTGATTCATTATGCCAAGATACATTTGCACCCCAAAATCAATACACTCTTCCATTGGTTAAACCATGTCATCAAAGCATTGAGTTGTGTCCACAACCACATCAAGAATAATATCTCCAATCTCAAGAGGTTGGATATCAAGATCAACAATATCAACAACAAACCCAATCACCACATCTCAAAGATCAATCACCACATCTCCAAGATCAATCACAACAATCACCTCAACAAGCACAAATCTCACAAGATCACAAACATGAATAAAATCCTTTTGGAGATCCAATTGAATTAGTGCTAAGAAAGCTACTCAATTCAAAACTCATCACTCTTCCAATGGTAAATACTCTCAATTTTTTTCTAAACTTCCCTTGGAATAGGGGTAGATCTTATTGTGAATACCATAGAGAAAATCTTCATAAAACATCAAATTGTATTCAACTCAAAAATATCATGCAAGACCTTATTGATCAAAAAATAATAATTGTTGAGGACAATGATCAAGATTCAACCACTAGTGATAGCAGTGACAATCTCTCCACCACAATTGTTGAAAACAATGATCAATATCTATCCATAAATGAGCACCTTGAAGATGTTTCTACCTCATCCAATGATCAAATCAACATATATCAAGAGTCACTTTTCAATCATGATCAAAATCCACCAGAACTACCCAACAATGATCCAATTCAAGAAATGTTAACATCATTTGATCCTATGGTTGAAAACATTGACAATCTCTCCACCACAATCGTTGAAAACAATTATCAAGATCTATCCATCAATGAGCACCTTGAAGATGATTCTACCCCATTCGGTGATCAACTCAACATACATCAAGAGTCACTTTTTTGTCATGATCAAAACCCCTCAACAATATTCAACAATGATCTATTTCAAGGAGTGTTAGAATTATTTGATCTTATTGACATAATCCATGATCCATTGACCAATGATCATGTTGAAAATGTCTCTACATCACCTAATGAGTTAGAGGACATATCTCAAGAATTTATTCCAAAGTCTAGCAATGGTCCTTTCCAAGAGATATTGACATCCTTTGACCTCATAGTTATAGATACTAAAGGGATCATCAACTCAACATTTTATCCAAGTCCACTCAAAGATCAAGAGGATATTGAGTCACTTCCCATGCTTAATGAAGATATCCAAGAACCCTTTATAAAAAATACATCGTTTTAAATTGACCCATGTCAAGAACTCAATCCAAAGTTCGTCGGAAGCAATTCCAACATTAACCAAGATCAAGAATTTGTATCTCCACGATACTACAATGATCTAATGGGCACTCTCCTATCTATACAAGATGTCGCAAATAATGATCATATCCATATAGCACATACTCCTCCATCTACCCATGAGATGCGTTCTTTGGATGGACATGCAGATGATCTTCATTCAAAACAAGAGTCGCATACTCTTGATATCATTACCAAGGAGCAAGAGTCTCCTACTCTTAACATTTATACACATGATCAAGATATAGAAAAATCTAGAGACATCAAAAATGGGTCATGCAGAAGGCTTCTACAGAAGTTGTGAATCATCTAAACATCGTGTGAAGGCATATCAAAAATGAATATCATGAGGAAGACTTTTATGTGGATAGTGAATCATCAACACCTCTTGAAAAAGCATTAAAACCTGGTATTTCACAAGATCAAGCCAAAGATATGAATCAAGAAGTTATCCCATTTATGGAGGATCCTATCACTTATAAACTTGGATCACTTACCTTTTTTAGGGAAAGCTATCTTATCAATAAAGAAGTCATCACCTTTGAAGATCCACAACAGAGTAGAGAAAAATTTGCACCTTGTTTCCAAGGTAAATCATATCCTATTGCAAATAAAATGTTTCATTAGATGAATTATCAAGGCACACGATTAGGCCTACATGAATAGGGTATCCTAGAACTAGTGCAAATTATTGGCAATCCTAAGCATCAAGGTGTTGGTTATTCGACAATTAAGGGATCTAAAAATATCAATGATACCTCTATAATACTAGGGTAAACTTCGTCTCAAGCAAACATCAACATAGGAAGCATGAAGAATCCTTATGATGAAACTAGTGCCAATACTACAATCAACCACGTCATGAATCTTCATCCACCCATCACCCAATCCACGAATTGGTGCCAACATCAAAAGAAAGATTTGAATCTAAGTAAAAATAGCATTATCAAATAAAAAGAAGTTGAGAAGCATAATGGACAAATCAAATATACATGGATACCAAAGAATACAAAGAAAATTATCCCTATCAAACTCCATTAGTCAAAGAAACTATGGGGAAAAATAAAAAAGGGAAATGTACCCATTATAGACATCCATAAATAAAAAAGCAAGCTTCTCAAGCAATGTACAAATTATATCAAGCAATTGATCCTAATTCCATGTACACTTTCATATCCGCCCATTATTGCTCATCTTCCCAAGTTTGGAGAGTCAAAGGTTCCAAACTATCAGTTCCAATCTATCTCCTATTCCTAAACACACAATACCACCCATTCCTCCATGCATGATATCCAATTCTCACATTGACCATGTATTGGCAGCAACCCTTCATCATAAGGATTTAGAAGGCACTCTATTGTGATGTGTGCATAAAGACAGAGTTAACTCTGGTATCAACAAAGTAGATCAATAATCTCAAAAGTTGCATTCAAGTGCACATATCTTGGAAAAGAAACTTCTTCAAACAGGATATCGATGGCACATTGTGATAGAAGCATCTACATCGACACCACCAGGTGGTTCAGCATGAGCTTAAAATCTTTCAAAAAAATCATGAAAATATTAAAAATAAAAATCATTCTCCAGTGAAAACCACTATGGTGGTGCTTTGGACAGGTACCATGATGAAAACTTGGAAAATAGGTGTCATGTGTAGAATCAAGCATCTGCATGTACTAGTTTAGGTGGAAGCATCTCATCCCATCCATAATAAATCCAACATTCCATCCATCTTATCCATAATAACTCTATTCATCTATGACCCATTTATCCAATCCATTTTCATCCATCTACATCCATTTTCCAAATTATCTTGATCATGGTGAAATTTTGGTGCACACGACACTTCCTTATGGTAAACATCTTGACATGGGTCATTTTTAATGATCCTCTCCTACCCAACATTATCTGAGCCATGAAGCATTATCCAAATGAGTCTTCTTTATTTTAACATCTTATATTATCGCAAGATAATCCATATCCCTCCATCCACACACCTATCCAAGCATCCACCTTTGGCATTCCATACATTGCTAGACGCTAGGGGAAAATATGTACATCTTGCTTCGAGAATAAATCTTGATATATATCTTCCAACTTATGTGGTGATCTGAAAATTGATAAAATGTGAAATCAAATTGGTCAAAACACTTGTAATCAAAAAATCCGAATCACTAGCCCATACAAATTTTGACAAGATGTTCCTTATCAAGCTTTATCTTTCATCGAACATCAATCCAAACAATCAATATTAGTTTCATCTAATTTTCACTTCAACATCACATCAAATCATTTAAACAAATTTTATTCCAAACTGAGCTTCAATCTTGAACAATCAAATCCAATCAATCCATCATCATCTTGGAATATCTTTTCCAATCCTTGTTTTGTATCCTCAACAATGTTATCATCATCAATCTTGATCAATCAAATCCAATCAATCCATCATCATCTTGGGTTACCTTCCCAATCCTCATGTTTCTTAACACCATCCTTGCATTGTTGTGTATCCTAAAAATGTTATCATCAATCAAATCCAATCAATCCATCATCATCTCGGGATACCCTTCCCAATCCTCATGTTGCTTAACACTATCCTTGCATTGTTGTGTATCCTCAACAATGTTATCATCATCAATCCATCAATCAAATCAATCAACCCTAGCTTGGTTTTTAACAAGATCCCAAATAGATCATTGATATCATCACACATATTCGTATCCAAATCATCAAAATCATGCGAAAATCCAAAAACATTCAAAACATATCAAAATCCAAAAAAAAGTCAAAAAAAAAAAGTTAAAAAACATGGTATCTGAATTACATCATCTATGATCTTAAACGTAGGCAAGTCTAATCTTTGATCAGCCCCTAAGACACAAAAACACAAAAACATTCATAAAATTAGAAAACCCAAAAACATTCAAATCATATCAAAATCCAAAAACAAGTAAAAATGTCATCAAAAATGTCAAAAACATGGTTATCTGAGCTATGTCATCTCTGAGCTTAAACATAGGCAAGACCATCATTGATGAGCCCCTAAGACACAAAAACACAAAAACATTTAAATAACTTGAAAATCTAGAAAACAACCTCATAACATTTCAAAAACATCCAAATATTTGAAAAAATCTATCTGTCTCATTTCACTTCAACCACAATAATCAATCATCCATAATAAATTAATCATCACCTTCATCCTTTGGCAATACAAACAGAAACAAACCTTTAAACGCAAAATCAAACTCTTGATCTTTTTAACAAACATTTCAATCAACTTTATATCAACAGCCTTTCGAACAACCTAAACAACTTGCCACCATCCACTAACATGTCCTATGATGCATCCTTCCTACAATGTGAATTATCTTTGGCAATCACTTTGGATTCTTATCCTCAAAACACATCCCTTTGGCTAGAGGTATGAATAACATTGGCTTGTTTGTGAACCTGATCTTTTCTTTTGATTTATCTTATCGCGCTCATTCCAATGACCTCTCGATGATGTCTAATAAAAATGATTTAGAGAGAAAGGAATGGGGCATTATCATTGTCTTTTGTTTGTTGTGCTTGTTGGATGTTATTGTAATATAACTTGGTGAATACTTGCTTTGCTAGGTATGTATGGAAGGTGTTTTGGGCAGCTTGTTGACTATTGCATTGATAGGTTATACCTTTCCATGTTTTGGTCCGAGATTTTTAAAACTTCTGAAGTGCATCCTAGCAAGGTTTATGTATGTCAAGTGTGAACAAGAATACTCCTATCTGTTTGTCGAGCGAAAGTCCATCTCACTAAATGCAATTCCATCTTGGTTGTATGTACCTTGATGCATCATATCTATGTGTGTTATCAAACATAAGGAAAGTTATGCTCTTTACATCCCCAATCCCTAGATAAGCAATACATCATCATCACTCATCATCATATCTAATAAAGTCTCAATGACTCATGGACTTGTTAGACTTCTGCATCTTCTCAGAATCAAGGGTTGATCTCTCTCATTCTTCTTATTCTTCTATATTTACTAACAATTCTATCCAAGTATCAAATATGTGTGATATATCAAAATATACATGAGGCTACCCATGGTCGATGACTGTCTATACACCATCAAAATTTTCTACATCAAACATTTGAGCTTTCTAGTCCTCTCTGAGCTGAACTAATCATGAATCTTTATCGCAAGCTCAACCCAAAAAATTGAATTTTTTTCCCAATCTCTTGAGGAGGCAGTGTAGTAGCATAATTTCTTCCACTGGGGCAGTAGTGAGCCATCTAAAAAAATCATAATTTTTAAAAATTTTGATCATGGTTGTGTTATTATTTGAACTAATGCAGCACGTACTTCGCTTCAAAGAGGGGAAAAATGTAGACATTGAAAATGTCCTAATTGGTACTATGTAATTGATTCTGATAAATTAACACCATTTCTTCTTAAATCACTTCAAATTCATCAATTCATTGAATAATCAACATTATTTAATTAAATTCAACAAATTTAGCTATTAATCAAATAATTAAATTTATTGGATTAATTGACCCTTCTAACTAATTCTCATCATATTTAATTAAATCAAATAATTTAATTAAACCCTCTCTTAATCCTCTCATTTGATTAAAAATCAATCAAATCAAATGTCACATCTCCTAATTCACTCCAATTAATTAATTCTAAATCAGCTTTATAATCATCATTAATAAATCCTCCAGCTTTTTTCTCCTCAAGAGTTAAATCAACTCATGGTCAACTAACTAGGTTGCACATGAAAATAATTTCTTCTAACTAATTACCTCAATTTATCCTCACAAAGGCATATTCCAAGGAATATTCCTCTCAACAACCTCTCATTCAATTTCCCTCCAAAGGTTTTCAAAAACCTTCCACATCCACAATAACTCTTACAAATGAAATAACTTCTCTTACATCCTCTCAAATCTCAACCTTATTCATTCAATTCCACTTACACCATTTTCAAATTCTCAACCATCAACATTTATTTCTCTTCCATCCTCCTCCACTCAGACATTTCCCAAAATGTGTTCCACCCTCATCCAATAGAATTGTGACACTTGGCACATTCTCATTGGCTCTCAATTTATTCCGCATTCATCAAATCCTCTCATTCTTCAACCCTTGGCTTCTATAAATAAAGGCATCATTTTCATAATATGGATCCACAACTTCATGCATTATCAATATAGCCATTTGAGTTCATAGCTTTCATCATTTTCATGCAATTTAGCAAGTTTATTGTCAATTCTAGATTTGGATCACCTACATTTCATCAATCTTATCAAAGGGATCAGGAAAGGGCTTCTTTCCACATCAAAGGAGCATCAATCCCCCTATAGGATTGAAGTTTGGTTAGCTTAGTTGATTTCATTGTTGTGTTCTTGCCTTGTTTTCATGTTTTCAACTTCATTTTTCCAAGAATTTCATAGGTAACATTAGATTTATGCTTTCTAACATGTTTAACACTTGATTGTTGTTCTCTTGTTAGTTTGTGCAGGTTTAGTATTCATAGTTTCCATTGATCTAAGCAAGGATGTAAAGAGGAGAGGGCTCCCTATTAAGGGGGAAGTCATGTGGTATGAAAGTTATGCTAGGAACTTTATCCATATGACTCATAGGAGGAATAAGAGTAAATGAGACCATGTTAACATACTTGTAATGATGAAATTTTGAAGATGTAGAAGCAGTTGTAACTAAATTAGTAGAATGGGATGGAAATGAATCTATAGTTGGCTATTAGCCTTAGCCACATATTTGTTCATTTTTTTCTTCCTATCACCAATTCAGATGGAACCACTATCTATGTGGTCCTAGATTATATGTTGAATATGCACATAATGGTCATGTATCATGACTTGGGACTTGGTGATATTAACAAAACTTATGCATATAATACCAACTAGGGTATGGCTTATCATCAAGAAGTAGTCTAATTTCTAGAAGAGTAATTAAACTATCTTTTAATTTTTTTGAAGAACACTAGCATAAGATTCAAATAATTTTAAAAAAATTCTATTACATCTCGTAGTGTTCCTTTTAGTAGGAATGGATACAAAATTCACTACTTTATTCTTTCTAGACTCTCCTAAAATAGACAAAATTATTCGATTATCGAGTTGGGAAGACAAGGAGGAACCCTCATATTGTGCCACAGTTTGTTGATAATCTCTACATGTAGTACATGAATGAGTAAATGATGGATATTTCACTAGAATAATTTTTTCCTTTACTGTCAATTTCAGATTGTTAGAAATCTAAAATAGATTGAATAACCCAAGGAAATTCTTAAGAGAAAATCAAAGTTACATACACTGTCCAAAAATATAAAGAATGCAAACTAGGACCTTGAGAGGTTATGCAATGTCAATATAATAAAATTGCATTAAGATATTTCAAGATGAATGTATGCAAAAGTATGCAAAAATATAAAAATACAAGCTAGGTAGTGATTTTATATAAAACTAAGGCTCTATGGAGGTGGAAAATCCAACCAATAGGAATCAACCACAAAAAGTGGAAGATCCCACCAAAATTGAAAAGTTTTCCACCCTTTAAGGAAGGGGACTCCAAATCACTTATCTCCTAGTTATAAAATTAATTTATTATCCTAATAAAGCTTAGTAAAAGTGTAGGAAAAACCTAGGACTAATGGAAAATAAATTAACCCACTAGGAAAATAAAAGCATACACTAACACCCACCCTTATGCATAGTTTAATAGGAGGATGTAAAAGATGATGGGTCTTGGAAAACAAAGCCATGTTAGGTACCCTTGTACATATTAAATTCTCCCCTCCCCAAAGAAAAATAATCCCCCCAAAAATAAAGAGAACACCCCCTAGAATAGAGAGAGAGAGGGAGAGAGAAGAAGAGAAGGACTAAGTATCCCTCAAAGAGGACACCAATCACACCCCAAGAAAATCTTAAAAATGAAGGAACTTTATAAATTAGTGAAGGGTTTGGTGAATATATCTATAGTCCAATTTGATGTCAGATATTACTTGAGATCAATAATCTTGTAATGAATTAGCTTCAGAATGTAGTGCATGTGGATCTCAATGTATTTTATTTTTTGATGATGGACTGGATTATGAGAGATCTAAATAGAACTTTGGTTGTCATAATAGATGATTGTGGGATTTCGAAAGGGAATGCCAAACTTAGTGAGAATGTTTTGAAGCTAGATGAAATCATTATTAGCATTAACTAGTCCTCGATACTCAACCTCTATAGATTAAAGAGAAATAATAGACTATTTCTTGTTTGACCAACAAACTAGACTAGAACCAAGGGAGAAGTAGTACCCTAAAGTAGACTTGCAATTTTGAGAATCACCTGTCCAATCTAAATGTGTGTCCCACCAAGTCAAAATTCATACCAGCTACATAATAAATCCTATAATTGTGAGTTCCCTTAATGTAGTGAATAATCTACTTAGCTACCTTCCAGAGCAACTCATGTAGCTCCTAGGTGCTGCCACAATAGTATTAAATCAAACTCACAAGATCCCCCTTTAGATCAAAACCCCTGGATAGAACTCCCTCTAGTATTGGAATCATACCCACAATGGAGTCTCCTTCAGACCTATATCAAAATGCTAGAAAATAAAAAATTACCTTTGAGGGATTTTCATTAAACAACGCTCACTTATAAATTATAGCTTCATAAGAAAATGTATCCCTTTAAATGAGCTTCCAACAAGTATAGTTTTGATATGTTTTCATTTTATCATGCATTTAATTTTAATTTTTTACTAAACATGGTTTTTCTTTCGAATATCAAGCCTCTATCTTTGCAAAGGTAAAACCATTGTAAAAAGAAATAGAAAAATACTTTTTCCCTAGGTATTGATGTCCCTTTTTTGTCAAAAAAAGAAAAAAATGGATTTTGATATTACACAATTTAGGTTGTACAAAACACATGTATGTCCAAATTATAGTTACAGTGACTTCAAAAATTAATTAAAAAAATATATGTAATAAAAAATTATGTAAAATTATCCTTTCCCTAGATATTGATGTTGAGAATCTATATTTCAAAAATTAGAATTTTATCCTTTATAGAAAAAAAGTTATGTTGTATGACACAAATGTTACTTTCTAAAAATGTTGTTTTTTGCTTAAAACTAGTTATTAAAGGAGATGTTGAAATATTCGTGATTTATTTTGGAATTTTTTAAACAAAATATATTTAGAATCTACACACAAGTTGCCACAAATCACTTTTCATTATCTTCAAATTCTTAATGGTTTAGCTACTATAGGTCTCAAAAGATGAAGGTTTAGTTAAAAATATTGTTGTGAATGTCCATCTTGGGTAAAAAGTGAAACAGAGTATTGTGATTTCACCCTCCTGTATGAATTGAGAGACCATTCCTAATGTATATGAAATTTTAGGCCTCGTATGAGTTAGATAGATGAGACTACCAACAAGCTGTTAACACAAAGTTCCATCCACCAAGGGTGAAGAACACTTAGCCTCAAGTTTGACCCTCGACAAGAATGGAGTTGGTGCAGGCTTATTGTGAAAGTAAATGGTGACTCCCCAACACCCCCAGGAATAGTTTCTATACCAAAAAAACTTCCACAAGAGAGAGAATGGAAAGAAAGCTTGCTTCAACAATGCAAGATTGAATATTGGTTGAATATGCTTGAATACATGAGATTCCTTTCTTATAAAGGCAAGGTAGAGAGATAGGATTAGAAAAGATCATGGAAAGTGTCTTAATCCTATTACATGAGACAACTAACAAATTAACTACCTAGGAATCAAGCATTACTATATAGATAGGATAAGTACTAGAAAATCTAACTAAGACTTCTAGAAAGAATCTTATATCCTAAGTAAACTTAATATGTGAATATATCCCCCAATTACCTAGTGAGTGAATTAGCTAGATACAAGACACTTATTCACACCAACACTCCCCCTTAAGTGCAACTTAGGGAGAAGATTATTATGAAAACTATGCAAAGATGAAGATGAATATGGGTCCTAGCTACTAGACCATGTTAGGTACCCATTTACAAATGAAAATGAAAATGAAAGCAATCAATCTCTCACAAGTAGAGAAAATGAGAAAACTCAGTGGGACAAAAATCCTCTCGAAAAGAGAGAAAAACAAAAAAAACAAACATGATGTATAGAGAACTCAATGATACCTCCCAAGAACTACATACCTCATGTATATACAATCAATTACCCCTCTATAGGAGGGTAGAAGAGAGATAAGATACCCCCCCATAATGAAGAAGCTCCAATTTCGATGAAGAATTCCTAAAAACAAAAGATATGATCCAATGTCTACAAGAAACAAATCTTCCCTTAGGAAGAAGCATATCCATAAGCTAATGAAGAATCCAATCCATGTCTAACTTAAAGGAGGAAGGATAGACGCTCAACATGTATGCCTTTGAAAATTGAGTAGGAATCTCTAAGCTTGAATAAGTCACACCATGATCATGGTCAAACTCAACCAAGAAATATTACAAATCAAGTGAATAAGGAGACTCATCAATATCAATTTCCAAAGACAAAGTAGATGGTATAACAGTTGTGCTAAAATCCTCATTAAAGAGGAGAGAAATCCCCTCTAGTGTGTCCTCAAAATCTATAGTATGAGACTCCAAGAACAAGATAGAAATACCCATCAAATACTCATCCCACAAAGCAAGATCTAAGAAACTATGATCATACTACTAAATAGAAGCATCAATGACTAAAGAACTGGGAGGTGGAGGAGTAGGAAGCTCAGCATTGACCCCTAGAATACCAAGTTGTAGATGACCAAACTTCTCCTCACAAACTTGGTTCACACTTAATGGAGTGTGTGATGTAATCAAAGGAACATTATCACCTTTTGAAGCCTAATATGAAAAGGAATACACACAAGATGAATGATCAACCATACCGATAGAAACAATATCCCTAGTCTCCAAGTCCCTTATATACACCCTATCACGAGTGAACTCAACTATTTTACCTTGACCTCCATGAGTAATTAGATAAATAGAAAGGAGATTAGTGGACAAAGAAGGAACACAAAGTAAATCATTGAGGGTCACTTCCCCTATGTAAATAGAACCCTTCCCACTTACCTTCATATATGTATTGTTACCCATCAATATATGAGGTGAATTACAAGGCTCAAAAGAAGATAACATATCCATAGAAGATGCCATATGATGAGATGCCCCTAAATCAAGAAGCCATATATTAGATTTGGGACTTGCAGAGGTCAAGAGTGCTTGTCCTTTCATTTTGTGTAGCCCAAGTGTAGATCATGTGTTCTCTGATTGAGATGATGAGGGGGTCGTCGATTGAGATGTTGAAGAAGAAGTAGAAGACACTAATGAGGGAAATTGAATGTTATTATTTTGAAGAAGGTATGTGAGTTCATCAATCTTCTTATTATAACATGTATGCCCATCATGTCCTAGCCTTTTAAAGTATGCACATTTGAAATTATTTTTAGATGATTCCTCTTTAGAAGAGGGTGTAGAATCAAGAGTGTTATGTGAAGTAGAATCTTTACCTTTCTCATTAGACTTGGGTTCCTCATTCTGATTCTTACCTTTGCCACTTGAAGCCTTTGTATCCTTTGCAAAAAAGTCATGAGATGTAGAAGACTTCAATGTTCCCATGTGTACCTTCTTTGCTTGTTCTCTTGTGAGATGAACTACAAATTCATCAAGAGAAGGCATTTTATATGCATTTCCAAGGACATCCATTGTAGCATAGAATGTAGAAACAAACACTGAATAATCAGGACCAAGCTTAGCAAGAATTGAAAGAATCAATTATTCATCCTCTTTAGTGACCCCAAAATTAGTTAGCTGCAATCTTAGAGAATTGATCTTAGAGAAGAAGTCTTGGATATTGTCAAAATCTAAAGTATTTAGACCCATTAGTTCATTCCCCAACTTAAAATTTCCTCATCTTATCTAGCTTACCAAAGACTCTCTAAAGTAGTCCAAACTTGATTAAGATGTGTGCAAGATGCAACATGATATCTAAGATCTAGAGAAATGGACAAAAGAAGAGTACCAAGAGATTCATCCCTTCTATCAAGCCATTTCCTTCTTTTTGCAGCTCCATTGGGTTCTAGATCTTGGCCACATGTGATTCTTTGCAACTTCAATTTTAACAATAACAACCCCATTTGTGATTTCCACTCATGATAGTTATATGTAGTTAGGAGTACAAATTTTGGAAAATACATGATAGAATCAGATATTACAATAGAGGAACAACAAATTCCCTTCACAATACAAGAAATTAACCCCTTTGTCCCAAAAAAAATTACACCTTTTTTGCAAATTTACAAGGTTGTCTCCCAAACTACCAAATCAGCTTCAAACTGAAATTATGAAAAAACTGGAAACAAATTTACAAAAAGTGCATGAATAGAACTGAAGTGCTCCTGAATACCTTCCTAATGCCAAAAATTTGGGGAAAATTGGAGTCCAAAGCAAAAATATATGAGATGGAAGGAAAAAAATGATGATCAGGCTTCAACCTAGAAAAAATGGTACAAAACTATAAATTTTCTGCAAAATAGTTATACCACTGAAAAGTTGAGCTCTCTAGCTTTCTGATGATATTTCATTTCAAAAAATTTACCTCTATTAGCCAAAGTTATGCAAAAAGAAAATCTCTAGTTGAGGGCACTTGGGGGACAAATACAGAATCTCAAAGGCTAATTTCACACAAAACATTAGCACTTGAGGGCTTAAATCTCGGTCACCCATATGACCATACTAGCAACAAATGAAAAATAAAATACCGCGGGCATATAAAACACCCATCGGTCTAATCAAAATTTTACAAAAGATTTTAATAAATTAGAACTTTACTCAACGATTTATTCATAATGATTAGACTAATCGAAATCTTGTGGATAGAAAAGCTAAATGCCAACAGAATATTCAAATAAATTGTACCCTGTCAGAAGGATTGCCACCCAGTACCTTCAAACTATGTGATGAAATTTTGACCGATCAAACTTGATAGCCAATTCGTACCTATGACTATATAAATGCAAGTTGGTAGAAAATGATAGATTTGACCGTTAGCCAATGACTGGTGACCATGTAATTTCAATGGGGATTTAAAACCCTTTAATTCTCACCTCTATGTCAATAATCATAGACTATAGATGGGCCAAGCCAAGCCGCAGACCAAAGGATTATGACAAGACCGTCGATGCAAGGTAGACTGCAATGAATGTGAATCAACCAATTTACAGAGATCCGCGTACCACAAATTAATGATGACTACAAAAGGATAGTGAACCATAGATTTGCATACCCTGTACCCACAGATATTCCTAGTACCTACAATGTACAGGCTGGTGCTAGTCCTATGTAGGAAAATAATATGCTTGCTAATCCAAATTTTTTATATTTTTTGCCTGAATAACTATAGAAATATTTTCCCAAAATTGACATTACAACAAATCGCTGTGATTTGTTCCATTTTTTGCTTCATTTTTTGCTTCCACCCACTGTTTTAATGTATTTTTTGGTAATTCTTTGAAAATGTCGGTGCTATTTATCGAGATGGCACAATTTTTGACATTTATTGTGTCGATCAGTTCGAGTTGGCACTAATTAGTGCCTAAAGTAATGTCGCCTTTAGCACTGATATTATCTTCGAGTGTAGCACCAGCTTTAGCTCCACATTTAGCCTTGAGTTTAGTGTCTCTTTTAGCTCTGACTTTAGCTTCGAGTTTAGCTTCGGGTTTAGCGCCAGTTTAGACACCCCTATGTCAAAGAGACTTATTTATATGTCTCATCGATGATGCAAAACAATGAAATGTCAACAAGATACGAGCATATCGAGGAGAGAATCACTTATGTCACATCAACAAGGTATATCGACAAGTGCTTGGTGAAACACAACTCTTGGATAAAACGAAGTAATTTCAATGATACATTGAGATATTGGTAAGAAAAATAAGATTTTCTCATCAAAACTCTTCAAGTATTGATCAAAAGCATACACCACTATACCACCAGGAAGGTGAGCAACATATGTGGTAGAGTGGTATACACCGCAACCATGCAACAAGAAGCCTTGAGCAAGGTGGTAGTGCGATAAACAACAAAAGGGAAGGGAAAAACACTGCTATACCACAACAATAATCACAAGTCTCCTCGACATGGCATAGTTACACTGATATATAAAGAAATACCGCCAAAGGAAAATATTGATGAGATAGTTGCATATTAGCAAGAGATATTAACTTGTCTCATCGACACCAACAACCAACATCAAAGGAACATAAGATCTAATGTAGATGAGACATTGAGATATTGGTAAGACAAATAAGATTGTCTCATCGACACTCTTCAAGTAATGATCAAAAGCATACGCAGCTATACCATTCGGAAGGTAAGCAACATATGCGGTAGAGCGCTATACACCACAACCCTGCAGCAAGAAGCCTTGAGCAAGGTGGTGCGGTAAACAGTTGAAGAGAAGGGAAAAACACTTCCATACCACAACGGGTGTAATAAGAGATGGTTGTAGTACGGTAATCGTGGCATCATTACAATTTATAGCAATAAATGCAAAAAATCACATCAATTTCCAAAATTAAATGCTATTAAATTATTAGGAGTTTCCAAAACTAATATAACTGAATATCACGCCATCCAAAGATAAGTGAGTTTTCCCAATATCGTACTCAATTGTAGTGCACTAGAATGGAAGGAGTTAAGGATACGAGAAGAAGAAGTCCTACAAGCATGAAATACTTAGGTAAGTGCATGAAAACTCTCTGAAAGAGCTCTATTAATATAAAAAATATTTTAAGGTTTTGTCATTTGAAGCCATAGTAGAGAAAATTGAAACATGCCTCCTAAAAGAAAATAATCAGAAGTAAAAGAAAGTTATCCTAAAATTAAAGATGAAGAACCTAAAGTAAAGAAGAGACCACTCCATCATTCCATATTAGATATACTTCTAGGGTCTACTAAAGAGGGTAATAAGAAGTTTCTCGTGGATACCGCACAAAGTTGTAGGGATGCCCTCATTTCCAAATCTAGATGGGATCTATTTTGGTATTTTTATAGTAAGAGAAATGAGAAGATTCTAGTGTCAAATGCTTGGATGTTAGATATAGCAAGGTTGATTGTCCCAAATGTGTTTCTTGATGTAGAATTTATTAGAATGCTAGCCAAACACTATCAATCAACTACCAAAATAGTAAGGTTTCCAAATGGCACAGTATTGGTAGAAGTAACTAGAAAAGCCATCGTTGAGTGTTTTGGCTTAAACAAGGAGGCTCTGACCAAGATAAGCCTACAGAAAAGTGAGAAGGATTATGCTAGGTTAAAAAAGACTTATAAAACTAATGAGGTACCCCTATATATGAAAAGAGGAATTGGTAACAGAACATTCCCCATCTCTACTACCACTACTGAACCATTTAATGTGACATATTTTTAGTATTACTTTGTGAATACATATTTATCTCTTTTCCAAGTGTTGGGGATAGATGCTCAAGATAAAATGCCAATAGGCCTAATGATGATGGCCATGAGAATTCAAAACCCTGAAACTAATATTGAATATGACTTTGCTTCATACCTTGAGAAGGCGTTAGATGATGAATTCTCCCAAGTTATAGAGGATAGAGCACCGATTACATTCAGACATTATATCCTACTATGTCATATGATATTGTACCAGAATAGGGACCGTTGGACTAAAAGAATGGACTTGGCTATAGTAGATGAGCAAGGGAATCCCACACCTATCCAGAAATCGTGCTATATTTGGGACAATCAGTGTAAGAATTCAAGCTTTGTTGTATTCTATGAAGACTTTTAACACAAAATCCTTCAAGTTCTTGGGTATGAAATACCAAGATTTTCAACCAAAATATTGCAACTAGTGAGACCTTTGGCTTTAATACCAAAGTAGGGTCATACACACAAATTTGGAGATTGGTTCTTCCTCCCAGAAGTTACAATAATAAGAGTTTATGGATGCCTTGTTGCTCCACACATACTGCCAAAATTTGTGCCCCTTAGATTAGAATTTCTTGAATTTATGTGGAAAATGATGTGGATGGAGAAAGATTTAATGCACAAGCAAAAGAAAGGCACTTTCCTACCAAACCAAACAAAGTTTGAAGATTGGATTGTAGGCTCAGACACACTAGAGGAGTTATAATACTATTTGAAGAAAAGATATGCATTAAAATCTGGAAAAGAAAGAGCCTTTGACCCTAAAAATAATATGAACATAAGGCACAATCTTCTTACCAAAATGGCAATGCCACACCAAGTGGATTTTGAAGATGTCATAAGGAACTGCATTACTTATAATGATGTATTTAGTAGAAGGAAAAAATGGGAATATATGAAGAAGCTTGAAGAAAGGATGAAGCAGAGGTCCAAGGATTTCCTAGGATACTTTGTTGAGGAAAAGGACCCCATCAAGAGGATAGAATTGGTAATTGGTAGATTTTGAAGACTTGTAAATAAATAAGGAAGCATATCTCGAAGAACATGATAGTGGTGCAACTACAGCGTGTAGACACGTAAAATATACCGATTGACATTATGTGTCTGATCCTAACTACTAACATCGTTTCATCCTGAATCATCCCTCAGTCTAACCATTTAATCAAATCTCCTTATCTGAGTAAATTCATCAATTTCCTTCTCTTAATTAAATAAATTATTTTATCTAATTAAGTCAATTTCTTTTGTTAATTAAATCAATCATTCTAATCAAATTGTCCCTATTTAATTAAATAATTAATTTTATTTGATTAAATCTCTAAAGTATATCCATTAAATTAAATAAATTAAAACCTTATTTGATTTAATCTAGCACCATCTCTTTTAATTAAATAAATCAAAATCCTTATTTAATTAATCTCTTATCATATTCCTCTCTTATTTGATTTAAATAAATCCATAAATTTGAGTCAAATAGGTCACATCATGTAATCTCCTATTAAATTAATTAACCCTTGATTAATTTAATCTCTTATCATGTCCCATCCTCTAGATTTTTCAAGTTGCACATGAAAATATATTTAATTCATTTATTAAATCTCTATTTTCCTCACAAGGCATCTTTTGGAATATTCTCCAAATTTGAATTCAAAAATTCCAAGTCAACATGTACATCCAACAAGGCAATAACTTCATCTTACATGTCCTTTGTCTTGAGCCAAGTGGAATTTATTGCATTTTCCCTTCCCTCTTGCAAGTCATTTCAACAAATTTGAAATTCAAAAATAAGCATTTATTGGCACAATCCCCAAATCTTGCACATCCTCCATCCACTCATAGATTGACAAGTGGCATCATGCCATTGGATGAATGTTAGTCCCACATTGCTCAAATTTGGACATTCATCCATCTTGGCATTCTATAAATAAAGAGCTCATATCCTCATTTGATCATCCACAAATTATGCAAATTTATTATGCTAAAATATTTAGCCATTTCTATCCATCAATCTTGAGTTTTTAGCTAGGTTTTTTGCAGATTTTGGCTTGGAGCTCTCATCCTTCATCAACAAAGTGGATCAATCATCATCAACATATCAAGCTTGCATCTTAGGAATTGGGAAAGGGCCAATTTTCACATCAAATTGGCACCAATTCCCCCATGGGATCATGTGTTTGCTATTATAATTAGGATTGAATCTATATTTCCTTGTTTCATTGTGTTTTTCATTGTTTTCTTTCCTAATTTGAAGTTTGTAAATAGATTTCATGGGGAATCCTTGTTCATTCTTGCAATATCTAACTTAAGGTGTTTGTTCTCTTTGTTTTGCAGGTATTAGGATTGGGGTTCACACATTTGGCACTAGAAGGAGGGCATCATCTCATCTTCAATCACTTTTTCCTAATTTTTTTGCATTTTTGTTCATACACAGAAAATTCCAACGCTGAGAGCTCAGCGTCGTTGTTTTGGTACCGCTAACTCTTCAGCGTCACTATATAGCACCGCGGGAAATTCAAACTGTGATGTTAGACTCTTCCCGCCCAAAAATTTAAATTCTAAACTTTGCCGCTTAACTATTTGACTCAGAAAATTTTCAAAAATATCAAATTGCGACGCTGGGAAAAACTACGACACAGTTGAGCTCGCTGTCACAACACAGAACAACGTTGATTGGTAAGTGGCGTTGTGAGGGCACCGCTAAGAAATCAAACTCCGATGCAGTCACGAGTTGTGCTGCTGGTAAGGAGTAAAAAAGTTGGAACTCAAAAATGAAGAAAGGAGAAACATGAGGAGGATGTTTCATCAAATCAAAGTGTTTTTGAACACTTTAGTGTTTGCTTAACACTTTTAAGAAATTGTTATCACCTCATTCTTAGGACACTAATTTCATTTGGGTTTAAAAAGAATCTTTTCATTTCTTGCAAAAGGCTAAAACGAACATTAGTATCACAACATACTAGAGTTTGTTTTTCTTTGGTTAACAAATTGAACAAAATGTATCTCACTTATCTTTTGGTGCTTAAAAAGAACTCACATTTTTCTTTGTGGATTTAAAAAGAACAAGTGCAACTTTGTTTTTCTGAGAACTTACTTGAACTAACCTCATTGAAAAAGGACGTATGCGCTTCTCTCGCGCTTTATAGCGATCTTGAGAATCAAAAGGCCTTTTTCATGATTTTAGGTTGAGACAAAGAAATCACCTCCACACTTCAATTTGGGTTTAAAAATTGAACAAATTCTTGTGCGAGTGTGAGTGGGGGGCATTATTGCATATATTCTCTCTCTTTGTTGCCAACAAAGATTGATAGAGTTACGAATATTGTTCTTTATTCGCTTTTGTTTATTCTAGAGGGCCTGCCTTGGGGGAAAAGTACTCACCCAAGGGAACGACTCAACCGGTAACACTCTAAAGCCAAGAGTATTTCCAACCGGGATATAAATGTGGGTATTGGAGTAAACGCCAATATCATGCGGTTGATTCCGACAAGATGGATCTGAAAGAGAACTCTTGTCGTATGGGTCAATCTCCACAAACGGAAAGTCCTTATTAAAACCCATATGCTAGAATTTGCAAAAATCCTTTAATCTATTTGTTGGTGCAAGAACGGTTGTTCTAAAGCCACCCCACACTTTTATGGTCTTTTAGTAGAAATGGAAAGCATGCCATGGGAGTTTCATGGGTGTTGATGCTTGATTGCCCCGTATAAGTGAGTGTAGTGGAGGGGAGCTAGTGGGGTCAAGCATCTAACCATTCGCTAAAGATAAGCGTAGCTGGACTTGTCAAAGTGGGAATCCAACAAATATTGTCTTACACATCCATAGGGTTGTACTTATTCTTGGGTTACAAAATGCATTGCTTGATTGAAAACATCTTGAAAACAAACACCTAACATCATCATCCAAATTTCAAACCCTTTTGGAGACAAATACAATTGACTCAATCCATATGTTATTGCTTTCCCTTGGGACTTACATCCTTAGAGGTTTCTAAACATTGGATTACATCTCGATTTGTCTACTTAAGTAAACAATAGGTAAACCCTTGCCTTGAGTTCATCAAATTTTCACATAACATACTTTGTGGGGTTTGAGAAAATTAAGACATTGGACATCTTAGTTTGAAAACTTAATCAAAGAAAGTGTTTTTAGTAAAATAAAGCCATTAAGCAAAGCTAAGAAAAATGAATTATCATGTGTGTTGAAGCCTCACAAAGTTCAAATCCCAAAATGAAAATCATTGGTTGGAAATCCGAAAATGTATGCCCAAATTGAATCATTCTTTGGTTATAAAGGTCTCTAGGAAGCATTTGCATGCTCTTCAATACCTAGGTCTAGACAAACAAAGTGTCTTTTTTAGGTTCATCTTAGGATCAAAGCTAATCAAAATATTTTTAATCCATCCTTCATCCATCAAAACAAAAATCATCTCACCATCACCTTTTGGAAAATTTTGAAACCATCCTTAATGCTAGGCTTTTTTGGCAAAATCAATATCATCAAAATCATTGAGACAACATCCTTGAAATCTTTATCAAAAATCACCTTTGGCTAGGTATGTGTAGATGCATCCTTTTGCATATGCTTAGTCAAAGTTATCAAAATCATCTTTTTTAGCTTAGTATATGTAGATGAATCCTTCTTCATATGCTTAGTGAAACTATCATCTTGTTTGAATAGGTGTGGGTAGATGCATCCTTCTCCCTATGCATATTCAAATTTTCATCCTTTGAAAAAATCTATCCCTTAGATAATCATCCAACATCTTACGGTCTTTTTGTTCAAAATCAAAGAAATCAAAATCAAGGACAACCCTAAAAGGGAAAATCAAAATCCGTAACATATCCAAAAGGTCCCAAAAGCCTAGCATCTCCTCCAAGATTTAACAAAAGATCATAAACATCTTCATCATACATCCCTTGCATCATCATCATACCACCTCTTGATCCTTAAGATAGCCTAAAATTTTCTACCTTGGACATAAAGTAAAGATCAATCTGAAGGATTAAGAGATTTCATCTCCCATATTCTTGAATATTGATCCCTGTTTTATGGTTCAAACTAGATCTCAATACAAGAAGAGCATGGAAGCCAACAAAGAAACACCTGCTTCAAGTGATCTTAGCCAAACAAACGTTGAAATGAATCCCGCCGAATCAAGAAATCCTTTGACCATTTCATTACCACAAAATCTGCAAGAGGAAAACCAAGGAGAGGATCTTACCTTTGGAATGTCTCATGAAGAAATAACTGAAATGCTCCAAAATCCAAAGAACCATAAAATCATCAACATCATGATGAGGCTTAACCCTTCGTTATACATGCTTGAGCTAGCAAAACAAGGGGCCAAGTTGCCTTCGAATTTCGATGTGAGTACTATAGTGGAGACATATTTTCCTCTAATCTCATCCACCATTCCCATCTCATCTACACCCCCATCCCAAAATATCACCCAAAACATTCCGCAGATCACTACATCGTTTGCTCCAACCCAACCTAACGTTAATAAGGGAAATGCATTTTCTAATTCTATTAAAACACACCCCCTTGTTAATAATCAAAACTTGGATGCAAATACCATCTTGGAACAAAACATACTCAAAAACCCATTACATAAGAATGTTCCTCTCACTTTCCATCATGATCCATCATCATCATTTTTTCACGCCACACCTCAAACTTCTCTCCTCAAAAATTCGCAAGAAGAGGGAGATATGTTCGGACCGGGGGGCATATTCGACACCACAACATTTTCGCAAGAATTCACACCCCTCACATTCCCACCTCTTCCACCATTTCCATCATCATCCACATCACTCCTTGTTTTAGGGCTTCCCCCTCTATCAAGTATAAATTAAACAAACATCCCAAGCATCAATCAAAGAATTATGCCAAATGCTCAAAATTTGTCATTGATATCACAACAACAGACGACAAATGCAATTGCAACATCACCAAACACCCTCCTAACATCGCAAAGCATGGTCTCCCAAGGACCAACCACCACATCAATACCACCATCCATCACTCAAAACACCAACACAACATCATCAAACACCATTCTGAATCCACCACCACCAACTTCCACCACATCAAGCCAATACAACGCGGCATTGCAAGTTGCTTTTCAAAGGGGATACCAACAAGTGTAAAAACAAAAAGTCATACAACTAGCTTCTCAACAAGCCACTAAAGCTACCCAAGCAGCCCAAGCTGCATTACAAGCGCAACAAGCCCAAGCATTATTGCAACAAAAACAACAACAAGCTACTCAAGCTGCACAAGCTTCCCAAGTAGCCCAAGCCACATTGCAAGCACAAAAGGTGGCTCAAGCACAAATTCTATTACAACAACAAGTGGCACAAGCACAAGCCCAAGCACAAGCTCAAGCTCAAGCTCAGGAAAATGCCTAATGTCAAGCACAACAAGCATGAGCATAGGCACAACTTCTTGCACAAAGACAAGCAACGCAATTGCAAGCAATAAAGCAATATCAAGAGCAGCAAGAATCAACCGAATTGGCAGCCCAACAACAAGTGTTGTTGGAACAAAAAAAATCACAACAACAAGTGCAACAACAAGCACAAATCTTAGCGCAACAACAACAAGATCAACAATAGGCATTGTTCATACAGCAACAGGTGGAAGCCTACCTAGCTCAGCAGAACATATAGATAACATCGAACAACACACCGACCAACCCACCTATCCAACCCATGATTGAAACACCCCAAAACACTTTCATCCCACCCCCTGATCCGCAAAATGATGTGACAGCACAAATCAGGTTGCTCTCACAACAAGTGCTCGATCTTCAATCAAGGTGAACAACGAAGACACCAAGCAACTTGTGTCTGTATCCATTTGATAGGAGCCTAGTAATGAAGCCATTCCCCAAGGGATTTGAGATCCCCAAATTTGACAAATATTGAGGGACGAGAAACCCTGAAGATCACATCAGGGAATTCCAGGTTCATAGCATGGAAGTCACATATGACAATACTTATCTAATGTGAATATTTCCTAGGAGTGTGGCAAGCCACACTATGGAATTGTTTTCTCTCTACCTTCAGGCATTATAACATTCCAAGAAATTATAGACGCATTCATTAAGAACTACGCATGCAACATTGCAATGGATGTTAGTCTAGAAGAACTCTCAGCTCTTAAATAAGGAAAGGGTGGATCTTTCACTTCATTCCTACAACGATGGCGATCCAAGGCCAATCGGAGCAAGTGGACCATGCCCGAAGAACAAAAAATTTGTACCATCATCGCCAACCTTGACGGCCTCTTGGCATTTCATCTCAAGGTTCAGGGCATCACCACATATGACCAGTTGATCCCCAAGGCACGCTTAGCATCGAAAGAGCCCTTATGACTCAACTAGCGGGATCAACTTCATACCCCAAACAATAAAATAGCCAACCACCATCCAACTACAACGATAAACCTCACAAGTGGGCAAGGAAAAAAACATTACTAATGATGGTGTCATCGATGCCAAGGTGGTCATTAGTGCTCCTCACCAAAATATACCCACACCACAAATCCAAAACCAACACCACAACAATCATCACGCAATACAACAACTGAATAACAATCCAACAATCAACAATTTCAATGACCAAAGGGGACCACCCCAAAGGAAAAAGAGTTATCCCAAGAGGAATTACACCACTTTGGGAGAACCACTTGAAGAAATCATGAAAAATATAATAGACGAAAAACTCATCAAAGCTCCTACCTTTAAGAATTACCAAGAATTAGATGTGAAACCTCCCTGGTATAATGAGAATCAACTTTGTGAATTCCATAAAATCAAAGGCCATACCACAAATAGTTGCATGAGATTGGAAAACATCATTCAAGATCTCATCGATAAAAGAATTATAAACGTGGAACAACCTATAGGAAATCAGGATCTTAAGATATACACGAATCCAATGCTGAATCATGGCAACAAAGGGAATCAAAAAGATAAAGGGAAAGGTACCCACTCAAATGTAAATCATGTGAATGAAATAGTCATCACCTCCCTAGATGAAAGTTGTATGGTCATCACCATCAAAGGCGCCCATTCCAAAGATTGTGGAGTCACCACAAGAGGCAGAAAAGTTACCATCGTAGGATCATCCCAGCCAAACAGAGTCCCTGCATCTAGATCTGTCCCTAATGGCTACAATGTCCTAGATCAACTCAAGAGAATGCCCGCACAAATCTCGATCATGGAGTTGCTAAAAATCTCATCAGACCATAAGAAAATCCTTGAGGAAGCATTGTCTTCATCTACTATCCCTACAGATCTTGATGTGAAACAATTCCAAGCTATGGTTGGAAATATCATTACGCCTAATCTTCTTACATTCTCTGACTAGGATTTCCCCACCCAACCATCTCACAACCGTGCACTTCACTTGGAAGCCATAGTACATAAGAGCAAAGTCAAAAGGGTCTTGGTAGACGGAGGTGCAGGCTTGAAAATTTTCTCTCTCAGCCTTATCAAGCAATTGAAAATACCAGAAGATTCTATCGACAAAGGGAAGGGTATCACAATAAGAGCATATGATGATCAAGAAAGAGTGTTTCAAGGCACAATAAAACTCCCTATTCAAGTAGGGCCTACCATCATGGAAACCACTTGTCAGGTCTTGGACCTCAACTTGTTGTATAACATCCTCCTAGGATGCCCATGGATTCATGCGATGAAAGTAGTAGCATCAACTTTCCCCCAATGTGTGAAATTCACACATAAGGGACAAGAAATTACCATCCATGGAGATCCCGAACTTTTCTCATATAAATATTGAAGCAAAGTATTACAAAATCCCCCAAGTACCAAAAAATGATGAGGGCCCATCCACACCAGACATCGATCTCGCCACTCTCGTGTCCACTTCTGCGACAGAGACACCCATCACTCCCGCCATTCCCACCATCTCTAACACCAAGGTCATCATCCAAGATAATGTTTATGGAAAATACAAGATCCCTAATAATGATTTTGTGGTAGGAGAATTACCACAATCTCCTAGATCATAGGGACAACCACAAATAAATGAAGCCTCCACATCCCGAACATCTCCTGAAAACTATCCCACCTTCACAAGTTGGGGAGACCTTGGATGAGAAGTTATTGAGGTAGATCCATCTCATATGCTATATCAAGATGAAAGACCAATACTTGATTTACCAATGGATGACAGAAGCAAGGGTCTACAAATGATGCTCACAATGGGCTAGGACAGAAACCAAAGACTTGGACAAAATGACAATGGGCTCATAGTACCTATCATGCTAGAGACGCGACCGATAACAAATCTTGGCCTTGGATGCACCCCCTGAGTATAACCATACGTGGCTGAAGTCCTCCAAATAGGACAGTTAATAATCCTCCTCAACCAACCCCAGCAGAACTATTCTTACCAGTGTCTACAGGTAGAGTCATAGATAACTTTACATTTGATATAACCGACGTCTGTAGTAGTAGCGATGACCATGATCACCTGACCAATTTACCTAGGCTATTTGAGGATACCACCCTCTACATGATTGGAACCCTATCTTTTGAATCTAACCACCAAAATCATGAGATCCACTTAGTATATCCCCAACTCATCGACTATGACCAACGAGGACCACCAGTTCTTGATACATTCAAAAATGATGAGGCGATCTCAGAATTCATGGGATTGTGAGATAACATTCCAGATGGGGATCACAAAGTAGGGTTTATAATGGAGTTAGACACACATGCCTATTATGGGGAAATGATTGAATCCTTCAGTTGCAAAAGTGAGAAATTAAGAATATTATCCAAGTCCTTAAGTGAAAACCACACTGTGGCACTCTCTGACCAGAAAAAAAGTAAAAAGAAAGGATGCATCCAAAAGTGAAAACCTCTCTAAGGCGCCCAAGGATGGGGGATTCAATCTTCCTTTAAGAGCTATTCATCAAGAAAAGTCAGCAGTCTTGGCAGAAAAATGCAATCCGGTCAACCTAGGAATAGAGGAGACCCCACATATCACATTCTATGCAAAATCACTACTATCAGAAGAGCAAGAGCTCCTAGCGGCATTCCTAAGAGACAGACAAATAAAATTTGCATGGAGTTATGCTGACATGCCAGGACTTGATCCAGAGACCATGGTTCAACACTTAGCACTGTATCCAAAAGCAAAGCCTATCAAACAAAAGCTTCAAAAAATGCATCCTTAGATCACCCTGTTAGTCAAAATGGATTTAAAAAAGCTATTAGATGCAGGATTCATCCAACCAATAGACTATCCAAAATGGGTATCAAAATTGGTACCTGTTTCAAAACCCGACGGAAATATTAGAATCTGCACAAACTTCAGAGATTTGAGGAAGGCATGTCCAAAAGATGACTTCCCGCTTCCCAACATCGACATGATAGTAGACATGATAGCGGGACATGAAATGTTGTCACTAATGTATGGATTTTTAGGGTACAATCAGATCATGATAGCTAAAGAGGACCAACATACAATAGCTTTCACTTGTCCATGGGGGACATACTGTTGGAACATGATGCCATTCAGCTTAAAGAATGCAGGAGCAACATATCAAAGGACCATGACATTGATATTCCATGACATTATTCATAAGACGGTCAAAGACTATGTTGACGACATTCTAGCTAAGTCTAGAAAAAGAAAAGATCACATAGCAACCCTAAGTGTCGTCTTTGACAAACTGGAGGAGTACAAGTTCAGACTAAACCCAAAGAAATGTGTCTTCGGCGTACAATCAGGAAATCTCTTAGGATATATATTATCAATGATGGGTATCGAGGTGGATCCAACAAAAGTAAAAGCAATCCTTGAGATGGAGGCACTGAAAACATTAAAGCAACTGAGAGGTCTCCAAGGTAGACTACAATCCATTCAAAGATTCATAGCACAACTGGCAGACAAACAGAACCCATACTCTCACCTACTCCACAAGGGAGTAGCGTACAAATGGGATACCAAGTGTGAAGAGGCATTCAAAAAAATCAAGGAATACCTACTGACACCACCAGTCTTAATGCCACCAATCCCAAGAAAACCATTGATTTTATATGTGTCAGCAACAGCAGTAGCCCTTGGAGCCCTCCTAGCTCAACATGATGAAAATGGAATGGAGAGGGCTATCTATTACATCAGTAGGACAATGGTTGGGCATGAGCTAAACTATTCATTCATCGATAAATAATGCCTCGCAGTAGTGTTAGCATCACAAAGATACAGACATTACATGTGGGCACATAAAATAAAACTCATTGCCAAAATTGACCCTCTCAAGTATCTACTATCAAAGGCAATGCTCACAGGAAGAATGGAAAAATGGGTGATGATACTGTCAGAATACGACATTGAGTATGTAGAGTGGAAAGCAATCAAAGGCCAAGTCATCACAGATCAACTTACAGAAGCACCAATCTATTCAAAGAACCCTCTCGTCTCAGAGTTTCTAGATGAATCCATTTTTAATCTCAACGTAGCTAACCACTAGAAACTATACTTCGATGGCTCATACACACAACATGGATCAGGAGCTAGTGTTTTCTTTATCACACCACAAGGGGATTGCATACCAAGGTCCTACAAACTAGCATTTCCCTGCACTAATAACATTGCAAAATACGAGGCTTTGACCATAGGTCTCAGAATAGAAGTGCAGTGGAACATCATAGTTCTCAAAGTGTACAGAGACTCTCAATTGATCATAAATCAAGTGAATGATGAATACTAGACCAAGGATGACAAGCTCACTCCATACAAGAAATTGGTGGAGACTCTCAAAGAATCCTTCATTGAAATAATATTTGAGTATATTCCTAGAACCAACAACAGAGCAGCAGATGCCATGGCAACAATTGGGTCCCTATTAGACATCCCCAACAATGTTCCAAAATATGAATTCCTGATTGAGCAGCTTCTTGTTCCTGCATTTGAGGTACCAGAATTAGAATATGTGTGCAAAATTGTTGGTCCTGGTGATCCTTGGTATCATGACATTTACACATACCTTCGTATAGGAGTCATACCCACCGACCTACCCTCAAACCTAAAATGAACCTTTGTTAAAAAGGCATCTAGATTTGTCATCTTAGGAGATATCATATATTGTAGGAGCATAGAAGGAACCCTACTACACTGCTTAAGCATTGAGGAGGCATTAACCACTCTAACTAAAGTACATAACAGTATCTATGGTTCACACTCGAGTGGAATGACCATAGCCAAAAAACTGCTAAGGATGGGGTATTATTGACCCACAATGGAAAAAGAAACACATGATCATGCCAAAAAGTTTCTACAATGTCAGCAGCATGGGGACCTCATCCATGCTCCAGCTCAAGAGCTTCATCTTATCATCACACCATGGCCCTTTTCATAGTGGGGACTTGATCTCATTGGAAAAATCACACCCACTTCATCTAACGGCCACAAATTCATCATAACTGCAACGAAGTACTATACTAAGTGGGTGGAGGCCATACCCATGACATACATAACTGGAAAGCAAATTTTGAAGTTCATCCTGAACTATCTCATTTGTCGTTATGGTGTTCCACAAGCCATTATCTCAGATAATGAGACACCATTCAAGAATCAGGTAGTTCGTGACTTATGTGAAAAATTCAAAATCCAGCATCGCTTCTCCACCCCATACTATCCCCAAGGAAATAGCCAAGTAGAAGCTACAAACAAAACCATTCTGAAAATCCTTAAGAAAATAGTCAATGACGTAGGTCATGACTGGAATTTGCAGCTTAATCTCGCCCTCTTTTCCTATAGAACCAGCATCTGCACACCCATTAGCGCCACCCCTTTCTCCCTGGTCTACGGATCAGAAGTAGTACTCCCTATTGAGATCGAGATCCCATCACTCATGATATCATTGCAAAACCTCATCACAAATGAAGAGTATCGAGTGTCAAGATTGAATGAGTTGGAGCTACTGGATGAGTGACAGATAGATGCTTTGAATCATTTACAACTCTATCAGAATAGACTCAAAAGGAGCTACAATAAGAAAATCAGAAGCAAGACCTTCCAAGTCAGAGAACTAGTATTAAAAGAGAATCAGAAAAATGCCCTGAACCCAAGTAGCAAACGAAAATTTGAACCTAATTGGTTGGGACCTTTCGTCATCACAACAAGTTACAAGTCAAGGGCATATCAGTTATCAACACCCGAAGGGGAACCTCTGTAGGAGCCCATGAATAGCTCCCATCTCAAAAAGTTTTATGCCTAAATCTTTCAAGGTATAGAACCAAAAATCCAAAAAATTAGAAAATGTCCTGAAAAAATGGTTACTTCGGTGAAAACCTAGCAAACAATCATCTTGGTGACAACAAAAAATTCAAAAAAGAAAAAAATCCAAAAAAATTAGAAAAAGGATCAAAAATAGTAAAAAGAAAAAATCATTCTCTAGTGAAAACCACTTCGGTGGCACTTTGGACAAGTACCTTGGTGAAAACCTAGCAAACAGACGCCTTGTGTAAATAAGCACTTTCCATCCACTAGGATCTTTATAGCTTGTTCTGCATCATCCATCCATTTCACTTCCATCATTCATCGCATTCCATGTCTCCATCCATCATTCATCCACTCGCATCCACACCATAGCTTAGTACTATTTTCGTATCATGATCCCTCCTAGTACTACTCGGCCCATTCCTCAAGGTCGATTTGTCCTGCCTTTATCAGAGTAGTCTATTGCACTACACTGGGGGCATGTTCTCATCTGATTGGATTCATGTATATTCTTAAAGTCCTAAATATCAAAAAATTCAAAAACATCAGAAAAATTAGAAAATCCAAAAAAATCAAAAATCATCAAAATCCCAAAAACATGTCAAAATCATCAAAAAATCAAGAAACAAGGTCATCTAGTCGAACTACGTCGTCTCTGAGCTTGAACGTAGGAAAATTTGATCTTTGATCATCCCCCGAGATATTTAGGTCAATCCTATAGGAGACTGTCATAATAAACTGACATTTCATCATGTATATCATCATCTATAAATCGGTCAACTTGTTAGTCGAACTACGTGGTCTCTGTGTGTATAACGTAGGCAAGGCTCATCTGTTGATCAGACCCTGAAGCCCCTAGGATAGTTCTTTAGGTTATTCTCTTGGTCAAAATCTTAGAAAATCCCAAAACATTTGGAAAATCAAAAAATCAAAACATTTGAAAATCTCAAAAAATACCAAAAACAACCTCAAAACATTGCAAAAATGTCAAAAACATCCAAATATTTGAAAAAATCCATTCATCTCATCTCGCTTGCACCCGCAATAACATCACTCATAATAAATGATCATTATCCTCAATCTTTGGTAAGACAATTGAAAACAAGTCTAGCAGGTTGAAAGTGAAAAACTCAAAATGTCAAGTCTTAGGTCTAAGTCAGTGCATAAATAAGTTGGTTATCTCTTTGTGTCGATAACTTATCATCCAATCAGTCCCATATCAATCATCTCTTAGAACGCTTTGGATAAACGAAATGGCATGCCACCATCCACTAACATGTCCTCGGATGAATCCTTCCTACAATGGGCATTATCTTTTGGCAATAAGTTTTGGTTCTTATCCTTAGAAAACAATCCTCTTTTGGTTAGCGATATTGAAGAGCATCAACTTGTTTGTGTACTTTGTCTTTATCTTTTGACTTATCTTAGTGCACTCATTCCAAGGACTTCTCGATGATATCTAAACAAGAGGATTTAGAGAAATAGGACTAGGGCAATGATCATTATCTTTTGTCTGCTATGTTTGTTGGACGTTCTTGTAATATAACCTTGGCAAATACTTGCTTTGTTAGGTACGTATGGAGGAGGTCTTGAACAACTTGTTGACTATTGCATGGATAGGTTTACCTTCCGTGTTTTGGTCCGAGGTGTTTTGAACTTCTAAAGTACATCCTAGCAAGGTTTCTGTATGTCGAGTATGAACAAGGATACTCCTATCTACTTTTCAAGTCAAAGTCCATAACACTAGGTACAACGCCATCTTGGTTTTCTATACCTTGATGCATCGGACCACGTGAGTTATTAAACATAATAAATTTTGGCCCTTTGAAAATCCCAATTCCTCGGCAAGTAATCATCATCATCATCATTTGCATCTGCATCATCTTGTGTCTTGTTGAAATGATTTCTTCTCCTCTTGCTCAGCGCCCTAACAAGGTACTATGATAGTTGATCATCATCACCATCATCGTCATCGATCCTGCATCCACAAATCATTAGCATATTGCATAAACATATCATATAGGAAACACATGCATTGCATTTCAATCATCATATAAACAGGTTATCATAGGCATTCTTCATAGATAGTTGCATCCATTTCATCGCATTTCATCCATTACATTGCATTGCATTACATGAATCATTGCATAAACATTTCATTTGCATTTCATAACCATTTCACATTGCCACCTATTGCATAATCATACATAATAGGTGCACGAGCATTATAAATAATTCATTTGCATACATACTTGCATAACATCATAAAGTCATCTCATGCATTAAGTCCATTTTGCATAAAGCATTATTATATCATTGCATATAGTACATCATATTAAATTCATCACATACATTACATCATCATTTAATATGTTTAGGATAATAACATTTGTTATTCTACGCATCTTAAAAAACTATCTCATTTGCATTACATAAAATCATCTCATTGGCATCATATCACGACCATCACATTACATCATTTATTTCATCTCATAAATAGCATCATAAATCATTCATTGCATAATATAAGCATAATTCATTACATGACATGCAAAGCATACATCCACCCATAATGCATTCATATAAAATTTCACATATATACCATATTTTGCATATTACATTCCATATCAAATATCAAATCATCATTTGCATCAACATAAAATAGATCATCATATAGACATCATTGCACATCACATTTGCATATCATAGGTTAACATAATATAGATCTGTTAGTCATAAGCACTATATAAGAAATAAACGCATCCATAAAAGCATCATTGCACAACATTTAGAAGTAAAATCATCCATGCATGAATAACGAGTACACATTGCATCATATCAAAATTATCATCGGCTCATATATATATATATATATATATATATCATCAATAACGCAACTGTCATAGTACAAGGAAATAAATCGGATCACTGTACATGTATGTCAATCAGTACAAAAGGCCCATCGGGCTATCAAAAATGAGCCCATAAGGCACAAAAAGTATCATGTCATCTCAATCAAGCTCTGTCCCTGTGGATGCTACCCTCACCCCTGTCACCGTGACCCTCTGCTAGTCTGTGACTGGTCTACTCTGAGTACTCTAGGACCCATCCTACTCTGGGAACGGCCTCATGATAATGCCTCTGATAGTACTTAGCCTCTCGGACGACATCCCTGTATGATCGAATTGACACTGTACCCTAGGAGGAGGAGGCTACCATGCTCTCTAGTTGTTGTCTCCTGCCTAGCTCTATGGCTGCTTGTCTCTGCTGTATGGCCTGATCCCTCTCGGCCCTGAGTTGCTCTCTCTCGGCCCTCAGCTGATCTCTCTCAGCTGTCACGGCCTAGACCTGAGCTTGTAACTGTGCAATCAGCGCATCCCAAGCATCTACCTGTCCTGCTGGCTGTACCTACAGCTGCACCCGAGGAGGATCCTCGCCTCGTGGTTGTGGACCTGGTGGCACCTACTGCTGGTCCTGCATATGCACATCTCCCTGCTCTAGCTACATTGGGGGCCCCACCTGTTGATCCTATCGAACATCCCCCCGTCAGCCCTAAGCTCAGTGTCAGAGTTTTCAAACTCCAAACTGCACCGTCACAGTGCTATTTAGCATCGCGCGATGCAGTTTGATTTCTGAGCAGTGCTATATAGCACTACTGCAAACTGATTGACCTTTAAAAGCATTAAATGAAGCATTAAATGAAAAATGAAGCTCAGGTAAGGACCACTTACCTATGCCCCGATGCCAGGTGGTCGCTGGTACGTCTTAACTTGATCAAAAATATGTAGGGGGAGCTATCATTGCGCCATATCGCCAGGAAGTCAAAGCTCGAATCTCAAGATTACTATTAGAGGTGTTTGAAAGTGACTTGAAAGTGACCCCTCGAGCCCCTTTTAAGCCTAAAAATTAGGGTTTTTTCAACCTAATTGGCTATCTTGCTAGGGTTTTCGACCCTCAAACCTGCTTTTGTCCAGTTGAGGCCTATTTTACATCGTTTTATTGCGTTTAGACATGTTTTTAGCCTCCTGGAGCCTTTTCGGACCTTTCAGGCACTTTGTCCTCTTTTTCGCGAGATCACCCAAAAATTGAAATTTTCGTCCAATCTCTTGAGGGGGCATTATAATGGCATGTTTTCTCTCGCCAGGCAACAGTGGGGCAGGTTTTTAAATATCAATTTTTTTTGGCTTTTATCGAGATCGTTTATTCTTTGAACCAATACAACAAGTGCATTGCTTCAAAGAGGAGCAAAATGTAGACACGTAAAATATATCGATTGACATTGTGTGTCTGATCCTGACTACTAACATCGTTTCATCCTGAATCATCCCTCGGTCTAACCATTTAATCAAATCTCCTTATCTGAGTAAATTCATCAATTTCCTTCTCTTAATTAAACAAATTATTTTATCTAATTAAGTCAATTTCTTTTGTTAGTTAAATTAATCCTTATGATCTAATTATCCCTATTTAATTAAACAATTAATTTTATTTGATTAAATCTCTAAAGTCTATCCATTAAATTAAATAAATTAAAACCTTATTTGATTTAATCTAGCACCATCTCTTTTAATTAAATAAATCAAAATCCTTATTTAATTAATCTCTTATCATATTCCTCTCTTATTTGATTTAAATAAATCCATATATTTGAGTCAAAAAGGTCACATCATCTAATTACCTATTAAATTAATTAACCCTTGATTAATTTAATCTCTTATCATGTCCCATCCTCTAAATTTTGCAAGTTGCACATGAAAATGGATTTAATTCATTTATTAAATCTCTATTTTCCTCACAAGGCATCTTTTGGAATATTCTCCAAATTTGAAGTCAAAAATTCCAAGTCAACATGTACATCCAACAAGGCAATAACTTCATCTTACATGTCCTTTGTCTTGAGCCAAGTGTAATTTATTTCATTTTCCCTTCCCTCTTGCAAGTCATTTCAACAAATTTGAAATTCAAAAATAAGCATTTATTGGCACAATCCCCAAATCTTGCACATCCTCCATCCACTCATAGATTGACAAGTGGCATCATGCCATTGGATGAATGTTAGTCCCACATTGTTCAAATTTGGACATTCATCCATCTTGGCATTCTATAAATAAAGAGCTCATATCCTCATTTGATCATCCACAAATTATGCAAAGTTATTATGCTAAAATATTTAGCCATTTTCCATCCATCAATCTTGAGTTTTTAGCTAGGTTTTGCAGATTTTGGCTTGGAGCTCTCATCCTTCATCAACAAAGTGGATCAATCATCATCATATCAAGCTTGCATCTTAGGAATTGGGAAAGGGCCAATTTTCGCATCAAATTGGCACCAATTCCCCCATGGGATCATGTGTTTGCTATTCTAATTAGGATTGAATATATATCTCCTTGTTTTATTGTGTTTTTTATTTTTTTCTTTCCTAATTTGAAGTTTGTAAATGGATTTCATGGGGAATCCTTGTTCATGCTTGTAATATCTAACTTAAGGTGTTTTTTCTCTTTGTTTTGCATGTATTAGGATTGGGGTTCACACATAGAGCATACCCCAAGTGAAACCTCTAAGTCTCCCATGGAGCAATTACCTCCCAAAAGACAGAAGAAAGGAAGCATTGAATAGTTAGTACCTTATGAGGATACTGAAGAGGTGGGTGATACTGATGAAGTGGCTATAGTACTACAGTCATTGAAAGGTGATATTGAATTTGATCAGCCCATCCTTGAGACCAATTCCCATAAACATGAGGAAAGGATGGGTGATGTAGAAAAAAAAAGTATAGAGGTACATGAAGATGAAAGGGAAATTATAGCTAGGAGATTCATAGAAGATGATGAATTCATTAAGACTCCTGAGTTCAAGGATTTCTGGATGAAGATGAAGATAAAATAATTTCAAGAGAGGATGGAATCAACTAAAGTAGGAATTGAAGAATCAGAGAAAAATTAAATGGTAGCATAGACTTTCTAGGAATTAAGAGTTGACAACATTGATATTAGCCCCCAGAAGGCTAGAGAAATGGTCTTGAAGAGAAATATGCTCATTTTCCCTAGCTTGGAATTAAAGAATTTTTTTTTTCTTGATCAAGTGCAGGCTTAGGAAGATCCAATGCTAGTTGCATAATTTGACTCCAATGAAGGTTTGAGTGGAACTGGGTATAACCCAAAGATTGAAACCCTGGCCATATGGATCAAATAGAAAAATACACAGAAGCCAAAATTATTGGATGTAATTCAAGGGATGAAAGGGGCAGCAATGGTAAGGACAATACAAGATACCACCCCTTTGGAGGAAGCCACAATGAACATGCATTCGACCATGTTCACTCGAGCAACTATTAAGGGATTAGAAGATAGATTGAAGGAGTATGAAAAGTAACAAAGGTTCCTAAATGATGAAGTTAATAAACTATTCATGGAGAATTCCAAATTGAAAGAACAATTAAGAGAAGCAGGACCCTCACAAAGCAAGGAGATGGTGTTATACAGGCCTCCTATTGCTCCAATGGATATTGTGAAGAACATTTTTGCAGAATAGGTAAAAACTCTAGAGAAGGAAGTGGATGATTTAAAGAAGGCCAACAATCAAACCCAGGATGAAGTGAAAAGACGAATTTGTGAAGTTATGGAAAAGACTCTTGAGCATAGGATAAAATCAGTTATGGATAAACTAGAGAATGTGCATGATAGTTATAAAACACTTCAGTGGGCTATGGATCAAATAAAGACACATATGCCTGTATTAGATCCTTTGTTCAAAAGGTGGTAGCCTATTCACGATACTTTGGCTAAGTTATGAAAAGTTCTACAAAGAAGTCCTTATGCACCCACAACATTAAAGCCAACTAAACAAAATGTGAGGATGATTATTGATGAATTTCAACATGTACAAGGGTTTGATAAAAATATTGTAACACGAATGGATTTATTCCATACCTAGAAATAGTGGTATATACTTGAAATCGTGAGAGATGGTGATCAGTTGAAGGACTTGGATAAGTGGAAGAAAGAATTCAGTTAGGTTGTTCATAAGTCCATAACTCATATACAGGAGGATGACGATACCAATCTTCCTAGGCTAAATCAAATCATGGATGGGTTGATTGTTCTTGATGCAGGATACCTAAAGTTTGTCAATGATACAAAGGCATTACTAGATAGTCGATGGAAAACTCATCTTGCAAACATGCAAAAGATCCAGGAATATAAGTGGCCATCAGATTTTATGGTGTATCAATGGGAGGAAAAGTATTTGGTTTCAAAAGAATAAGACACTGAGGCTAGAGCATTTGGACGTTCATCATGGAGAGGAAGACTTCTCCATATCAATGATCACGGGTCTTCTACGTTGAATAATGGAACTATATGTCAAAATTTCTTAAGTCTTGTTATTTCCTTAATTATGCTAATTAAATAGTTGTTAGTAAAAGAAGTAGTTATGAAAGGTCGTTTCTTTTTGTAAAAGGCCTGTAGCTTGTTGTTTCCTATATAAATAGGAAACCAAGGCCTAGTTTTAAATTATCATCATCATATATCATTTCCATTTTGAAGACTTTTCTTATTAATATATGTCAATTGAAGCAATATATTGGAGAACATCTTATTATCAGAGATTCTCCATGACTGTATTATCATTGTGTATTTTTCTTATGTTTTCCATACTTATTTCTTCTTATATTTGAATGAATATCAGTTATTGAGCCTCAATACTATGCTTATGTGAATGAATATGCTAATACAGTAAATAATTTATTATGGATGTTGGTAGAGCTGCTAAATTTTTTTAAAATTTGAGCTTATTTTTCCTTGTTACATGTTCAACATAAAAATGGAAACTATTTAAAAATAATAAAGTTAACAAAGTTTCTTATTTAAATAATTGTGAGTTACGTGCATTAATATTTTATTAACTTTTGTGTCTTCATGAACATATGTTGATACAAAATGAATGGAAGAAGCATCCAAGTAATCATATTTTTTTCTACCAACAATTCATACCAAAGATTGAACAATTTAAGGATATTGCAATATGTAATTAAGGATATGATGATGATGATATATTCTTGTACTTGTGTATTCTATGAAACATTCCTTATTTTCTATGAAATACTATATGTATTCTTGTACTTGTAAATATTCTTTTACTATTATGTCTTAAATAAAATAGAGTTTGAATAAAAAATGCTTCACCCTTTTATGTAAATATGTGAATTATTGTTTAAAGAAAAATATTACAGTGTTTTCATTTTTCAGTTTACTAATTTCAAATCTTTATTTTCTATGTATATAAAATTGTATGTGCTCTTTATCTCGAATGACATAAAATAGTAATATCATCAGAATCAGAGTTTTCAATTTCAGCACCATCATTGTCCACACTTTTCATATCCTGGTCACTTTTAAGTACAATCATAAAAAAATTATTTTTATTTCTTGTCCCAGTTAATCTTGATTCCTTTCAGCACAACACAGTAGGTTGCATGTTAAATTTCAAACATTTTCTTTGCATTTTTTTGTATATATTATTTTCTCAGTGCATCATTATGCAACAACAATTTCACTTCTGAGATATACAATAAAAATAAATGAAAGCACATGTTTTCTTTGTCAAGGAAAATTTATGGTGAATACCCTATGTCTTTCAGATAAGTGTGCAAGAAAAATAAGACATAATTGATTGAATCTGATTTTCTACTATACAATTGTTTTTTATGTTTTTTTACTTTTTGCATGTGGATTACCCTTAGAAAGAGACTACTTATCTTTTCTTAAATGAAGCCTTCACATTTCCTGTCTATGAAAGGAAATGAATTCTTGACAACAGGTTCATGAACTTCATACAAATTAAGATTGGTGTAAAAGGACATCCCCGCAAATGTTGTTTGGTCTAGAATTATAATGGAAAATAAAAAAGCTTACTAGGAGAATAAAACAGGTTTTCAATTGTCCAAGTATAAAATAATATTACTGAAGCATTTCAAAGTTTAGACCATAAGAATCATCCTTTTTTAAACATGGATTGCAAATAATTATAGAAATTTAGAACTCTTGGTCATTAACATTATTGTCTACTACAATGTCATCCAGTGTATCATTGTCAATGTTCATATGTTCTTTCAAGTATTTAATATTATCATCATCCTCATCTTGACCTACTTCATCTTCATCATCATTGAAATCTGACTATAGACCATCTATATTGTTACCAGATGTATTTGGATCATCATTTTCTATACCATTCATATTGTTGTCTTCCATAACATCATCTAACTCTAGATTGTTGTCTTCTTGTGCGTGAACATAACCATCTTCAAGATCATCATGAATGTCAATTTCTTTGATGTTCTCTAATCCCTCTCTCTCATTTTGTTGGCCATCATTTTTTTGCTCTGTATCCACTAATGCATTGTCAAATACATTCCTTAATCTTGGATCATAATGTATGACAAATATCCATTTCGGGTCCAAAATGTCTTCATAGAAAAATACTTGCACATGAACAAAATACATATATTAGACATTATATAGATTGTATGAACATATATATATCAATTGACTAATGGACCATTATTTTATAGCCTACCTTTTTTATACAACAATTGTTATAAAACACAATTTTGACAACATAGTTTATAAAACATCAATCCACACTCATTTATTATTCTTTGGTTTTCTACCCTTAAGAACATCCTTAGGGAGACCTTGTTCTTCCATATTATTTCGCGCAGGAGTGCATTTTAGGAAGGGTTAATCAATCAATAACTCATCCCCAATGGTAAGGTCCATAATAGCCTCAACCATTATCAATCTATCAACCTCTCTTTCCATATCTCCATCTTTATCATTTATAACCTCAACAAATTGACAATTCGGTCTTATAGTATGGTCCCTTCCCTTACTACTATTTATAAATCCTACAATTATTTTGTGTGTGTATACATGTACATCTATATACATAAGATGACCTCTATTCGTTTCTTTTCCACTTTCCAATTGGAGATGATGTATATACATATTCAAATTTAGACCATATGCTGGCATGCTAGGCTTATATTCTACTAGCCTTCTCCATTCACCACTATAATATGATGGACCATAATATGGAATTAATCTCCTAGTGGTTTGTTCTGAATTGTTTTTATGTTTGGATCCCACATGTACATTTTGGTCAATAAAGATTCCTAGATTCACTCCATGAATATTGGAGGGTTGTATCATGTAGCTATATCCCAAAAATTGAAACACCTCGTACACTCTAGGTAGTTGTTGATCACTAGGCCAAGTGCAATATAGTTGATGATCAAATGTCTCTTTGTAAATTGATCTCAAACTTAGGGGAAATTCATCATTTCCATCACATTCATTCTCATAGGATATGTAGTCCACCTTCCCCTTTTCTTTAAGAAAATTATGCATCTTCACACTGGTTCTTGTTTTGTTACTTATTTTCGTCAATTCCTCATCTTCCGAGCTGGTATATTGGCACATATTTTTGTTAGATGTATCATCTGATAAATGATCATTTCCCTCTAGGATAGAATTCAGTGATCCAGGAAACTTTAAACCAAGAACTTTATCCTGCAAGTATCCATTAAGAAAAAATTAGTTATTTAAATAATATAAAACAATGTTTAAATGAAGTCTACATGTTATTTATATCAAATTGGAAAATTCCTCACCACAATTCCTATTGGATTTGAATCAATTGTATGAGGCATACTACTGACTGGAAGCTCATCATATATGTAATGTCTTTGTATAATCGCTCGTTTGAATTGTTTCTTTCCACGACATACAAAACATACACAAAAAACAATTTTCTCAAAGTATTCATCCCATGTACTATAGTCCTTACCTACCTCTTCTTCAGTGCAATCATTTGTTGTGTCTGCAGTATCCATTGTCATATCCTCTTCCACCCACTGTCATCTATGTGATTTAACAATTTTAGGTCCACGTCCACGTACATATCTTTTTCTTTCGCTAGTTGAATACTTAGGCTCTACATTTGCTCCAATCTCCATCTAAAATAATCAACAACATGCATTAATTTATGTCAAATTGGATAATACATTATAAATTTCAATAATACTATGAAAAAAGATGGACGTATCACAAAATTCCATTAGATCATTTTTTCCTATGTTAAGTCAAAATTTGAGTACCTGATGTCCTGCTTCATCTATTGTGTCCTCATTTAATATGACACGATCTATTGACATGGCCTCATCTCACCCCTATAATACTCAACATAGTAAATAATGTTTAGTACACCAATTATATCATTTCAACGAATATGCTATCCAACACAAAACCTCACTTTAGTCATATATTTGACATATTGATATCATGTTTTTGCTATCCTAATTTTCAAAATTTTCTCTTGATCATAGAATCACATTTAATCACCATTCCTGTGCATTTTCAACCAATAATTTTAACCTCAGAGGCCTCATGGACAAAAAAATGACTTTATCTCCTCTACATTGTAGCATTTGAGAATTCATAAACACCTTCCTCCTTTGGTTGAGGTTGCTTTCTCTTCTTACCTCTATTGTATCTGCAGATTCTGTTGTCTCATCTATTTCCACCCACTTTCCTCTCAGTGATTTAGTATTTCTACGTCATCCATGTCATCTCTCCATGGCCTCCTCTGTGAATAAAAATGTTGCCACAAAAGCTTTCACCACACTACCGTCAAGAAGGAAAAAGCAACTTGCGAGACTGCGGTAAAAGCCTCTCTACTGCACTGAGCTAATGAAGGAGCCGCATGACAACAGTGGTCACCACACTACCACACACCAATGGTAGAATACTTGCGGGGCTGCGGGATTCACCGCAACACCTCCAAGAACAGAAGGAAGACTCATGTGTCACCACAGAATCTTTCACTACACTACCGCCGAGAAGGGTGAAGCACCTTGTCGGACCGTGGTAAAAACTGCTCTATGGCACCAAGCTGATGAAGGAGCTAGGGGACAATGGTGGTCTAAAAAACAAGGTAGGAGTTGGAATTATTTCCAACACTCTAGATCCTGTGATACACAACAATGAAAAAAGGTCACTATATAGCAATGATAGGCGCTAAATTAGGTGCACTTGATGTCGCCTTATACATCCCAAACAGATTACATTAACGGGAAAAATTCGGCGCTAAAGTTGGCATTAACTAATGGCGACTTAAGTGTCAACTAATGAATCAAAATCAAAATTTAAAACTTTCTTGTGTGAAGGAAGAAATTAGATGACAAAAAAGGGAAAAACGTTGCACAAAGGAAGAGAGTAGGGTTCTACCAGCAACTAATGAGAAATTCGATTTAGTTTGCGTCACCATAGGTAAGGTTACAATTTATTTTTCTTGGTTGAATTCATGATTTTGTACTACTCTTTGTATTGCATTTGAATTCATGATTGTTTATTGGTTTGTGGCCTGACCAATCCAGGAAACCTCTAAATTTCCCCATCACTATAAATTGTAAAACCTTTGAGAAACCAACAAAAAATTTTACCCTACCCATTTGAGCTTTGGATCAAAATATTATAGCATGAAGCGAGAATGCCTCTGCATTCTTTCCCTAGCCTGGGTATCAAGGAAATAGTGAACTTCTTGGAAAATATGGCAATTAGGTCTGTCACTACTAAGAAAATGCTGAAAATAAATGTAGAAACTGCTTGGTTTTTCCCAGTCGTGCCATAGTCACCAATGCCATGAAAAATTCATGCAAGATTGCATTATAAAAGAGTTTTCATGATAAGGTTATCAACACTAAGCAAACCAAGCAAAAATATTTTCCCTAGGTTATCAACACTAAGAAAATCTAGCGAACATATTTGCCCACAAAACAAAACTTTCATACCACAAACTGGACAAAAACTTTCATACCTGGCAGTGTGTACTTCATTTGCCTCCACAGACTGGACGAAAATAATTTTCCCTAGGTCGCCTCAAATGTCAAGCAATGGAAGGAAGTGAGCATTGTCAACAAACCCTAGCCACAATGAGGTAATTCATTGTCAAAATTTATAGATTTGTAAATGTTTCCATTGTTTCGTTGAATTTTACTTTTTAGTTTTTTATTTCTAAATTTAAAAGAAGAAATATAATTTTCAATATATATATAGGGACATGTGATTGACAAGGATAAAGAGGAATTGGCTTCCATATTGGGGGTAGAGGCAGTGAATAAATTGATTAATGTGGACTAGGCAACACTTACCATATACATAGAAAAACAATCTGGTAACGCCCCTCAAACATTACAAACAAATCAATTGTGTCAAAGGGAATCAATTGATTCCCCAACCAGTCCTAGATCAAGCAAAATATCTAGGAGGAAATTAGTGATAGTAAACTCTAAGAATGTGGAACAGGTAGCAAAGACTTCCACTCCTAGGACAGAGACTTCTTCCACCACTCTATGTTTGCAATCTTGCATTTGTAGCTACAATACAAAGATAGAATATGAGGTGGTTTCAAGGGAAGTCTAAATGACAGATGTGGGGGAAATTTTTTTTGAATAGGTTGAAGGAATCATTCCTTCAATTATTCAAAGACCATCTACATTTTCCATTCTCAAAGATACCCATGCTCCTGAAAAAAGCAGTTATCCATGACATGGAGAATGAATTTTGCACAGGTTGGTCTGTAAAGAAGATAAAGTTATGAATGTCTCAAAACTACAAGAGATTTCGGTGCAACCAAACAAAGAAGATAAAAAAAATCCCTCCTGAGCTAAGGAAGAAAAAAAGGCCAAGTGATGTAAGTGTGAAAGTATGGGAAGAGCTTGTAAAAGCATATAAGAAGTCTGATGCACAGAGGAAGTCCGGTGAGGAGAGTACACAAGTATTTGAATTTTATCATAAGATTATATCAAATTTATTAAATGATAGTTAAATTTTATTTGTGCATAGTTAAATTGAATTATTATATGTTTTAGGACAAGGCCTCCAAGGCTAGGCTTGAGGAACTTCACACCACGCATTTGCAGTGGCCAGAAAGGTTTACAGGCCTTGATCTGTACATTTGTAATCATATTTAATATGTTAAATGATATTTTTTTTATTTCGTTGGAAAAATTAAATGATTGCATATTAATTAGTTTAACTAGTCCATGTGCCATGTTTTGACAGGAGGAGAAATATGGCTGACATCCAAAGAAATTTGAAAAGAATATGTTACAAAACAAAAAGTGGAACAATTTTGTAATCTAGATGGAGAATGAGGTATAAATAGTTGAGTTTCAATAACTTATTTGGGTATTGTTGTGTTAATATGTCAATTTGCATCTCTTGTGTTGAGTTGTTCATTGATGCATAGGATGAGTAAATAAAGCTCTAATCTTATGATTACAAGATGACCGTTTATGTGCATGACATGGTTGATGTGCTCTGAATCCTTGCATCTAAAGGAAATTTCATTAACATAAATATTGTTAGGGAATTTCAATGTTGCCATTGTAGTTGGCATTATAGCTGATCCCTGTAACATTGAAAATTATCCTTATATAAGAATTCCCTCCATCTTGTTAATTGTCTTGTAACACTCTTGATGGTGGCAACATGAAATATGATTATGATTCCTCTTCTACATTAGATGGTTTGTATCCTTGATCTGACTCTTCTGAATTATCAGAATTAGAATCACTAGCTTCCATATTCAAAAATTTCCAACCAACATCTTCAATAAATTTATCTGGATCATCAGTAATAGTCTTCAAAATTGGCCATGAGTTCAAGTTCATTCTTCTTTCATAATACTTTATATCCATGGAGTTCAGCCATTCCTTGATTCCATCAAGAAAATATTGAGGAATGGTGTACATATAGAGTACATCCCACTTGAAGTCTTTGAAAACAATAGCCATATCAAAAGCATTTTTCCCAAGTCCTACTCTCTCAAGGTTAACAATCTCAATCTCCCTAATAGTGATTACTAAGAAAGGTAATTCCACCAACTCTACCAAATAGTTTACCGTAGGAAAAATAAAAGTAGAGGCTTTGAAAGGAACTCCATGAAAACCAAGCTCTCTAAATGGTATATCAAACTCTAGTTCAAAATATTTTAGATGAGGCTTCTCTCATAGCTCTCTTACTCACTTGACAAATCCTTGAAACTTTGTATTGATTTTATTTTTCCTGTCCCTCTCTTTCTTTTCTTCCTCAATTTCATCAGGATCATACATTGACCTTCTTTCCCCTCCTAAAGTTTGGACCACATCCATTACCTTCACATCAAACTAGACATCCTTGGTCTTCTTGGTTCCCACACCATGATATGGTTATGCAAATGAAAATGAAGCAAAGTAATCATCTCCTTCACTGGATGGAAGAATGCATGCTTAATGTTTTGATACATGATATCAACTCTCTCTTTTGCTCTCATGGTTGAATACAGAAATCCAATATGGTGGGCCGCAAGAGTTCCAATCATCTTTCTTCCTCTTCCACCAAATGTTGGCCTGATCCTCACATCTGCCAACCTAATTGGCTTTGTATTTGAAAGCTGAAGTTTCTCCTAAGTCTCTAATGTAGCTCTCTCTACCTTTTTAGACTCTTTCATTGCTATAGATCATAGATTTGGGATTTAATCATTTGTACCACATGGTTTATGTACTTTGAATCCTTGCATCTAAAGGAAATTTCCTTAACATAAATACTGCTAGGGAATTTCAATGTTTCCATTGTAGTTGGCATTAAATTCGGTACCTGCAACATTGAAAATTATCCTTATATAAGAATTCCCTCCATCTTGTTAATTGGCTTGTAACACTCTTGATGGTGGCTACATGAAATCTGATTCTAATTCCTCTTCTACATTAGAGGGTTTGTATCCTTCATCTGAATCTTCTGAATTAATAGAATCAAAATCACTAGCTTCCATATTCAAAAATTCCCAACCAACATCTTTAATAAATTTATTTGGATCATCAGAAATAGTCTTCAAAATTGTCCGCTAGTTCAAGCCCATTCTGCTTTCATAATACTTTATATCTCTAGAGTTTATCCATTCCTTGATGCCATCAAGCAAAGATTGAGGAATGGCATACATGCAAAGTACATCCTACTTGAAGTCTTTGAAAACAATAGCCATATCAAATTCATTTTTCCCATGTCCTACTTTCTCAAGGTTAACAATCTCAATGTCACTAATAGTGATTACTAAGAAAGGTAATTCCACCAACTCTACCAAATAGTTTACTATCGGAACAATAAAAGCAGAGGCTTTGAAAGGAACTCCATGAAAACCAAGCTCTCTAAATGGTATATCAAACTATAGTTCAAAATATTTTAGATGAGGTTTCTCCCATAGCTCTCTTACTCGCTTGAAAATTTCTTGAAACTCTGAATTGATTTTATTTTTCATGTCCCTCTCTTGTTGTTCTTGTTCAATTTCATCAGGATCATACATTGACCTTCTTTCCCCTCCTAAAGTTTGAACCACATCCATTACCTCCACATAAAACTAGATGGTTTTCTAGGTTCCCAAACCATGATATGGTTATGCAAATGAAAATGAAGCAAAGTAATCATCTCCTTCTCTGATGGCTAGAATAATGAATGCTTAATTTTTTGATACATGATATTAGCTCTCTCTTCTACTCTCATGGTTGAATACCGAAATCCAATATGGTCGGCCTCTAGAGTTCCAGTCATCTTTCTTCCTCTTCCACCAAATTTTGGCCTAATCCACATGTCTTCCAGCCTAATTGGCTTTGTTTTTGAAAGATGAAGTTTCTCTTGAGTCACCAATGTAGCTCTCTATGCCTTTTAAGACTCCTTCATTGCTATAGATCGTCTCTGGGGTTTAATCATTTGTACCACATGGTTGATGTGCTTTCAATCCTTTCATCCAAAGGAAATTTCCTTAACATAAATATTGCTAGGGAATTTTAATGTTGCCATTGTAGTTGGCATTAAAGCCAGTACTTGCAACATTGAAAATTATCCTTATATAAGAATTCCCTCCATCTTGCTAATTGGATTGTAACACTCTTGATGGTGGCAACATGAAATCTGATTATGATTCCTCTTCTACATCAGAGGGTTTGTATCCTTGATCTGAATCTTCTGAATTATCAGAATCAGAATCACTAGCTTCCATATTCAAAAATTCCCAACGAATATCTTCAATAAATTTATCTAGATCATAGGTAATAGTCTTCAAAATTGGCTACCAATTCAAGTTCACTCTACTTTCATAATACTTTATATCCATGGAGTTCAGCTATTCCTTGATTCCATCAAGCGAAGATTTTGGAATGGCGTACATGCGGAGTATGTTTTGCTTGAAGTCTTTGAAAATAATAACCATATCAAATTCCTTTTGCCCAAGTTCTACTCTCTCAAGGTTAACAATCTCAATCTCAAGAATAGCGATTACAAGAGAAAGGTAATTCCACCAACTCTACCAAATATTTTACTATAGGAACAATAAAAGTAGAGGCTTTGAAAGGAACTCCATGAAAACCAAGCTCTCTAAATAGTACATCAAACTCTAGTTCAAAATATTTTAGATGAGGCTTCTCCCATAGCTCTCTTACTCACTTGACCAATCCTTGATACTCTATATTGATTTTATTTTTCCTATCCCTCTCTTGCTATTCTTCCTCAATTTCATCAAGTTCATACATTAAACCTCTTGCCTCTCCTAAAGTCTGGACCACATCCATTACCTCCACATAAAACTGGACATCCTTGGTCTTCTTGGTTCCCATGCCATGATATGGTTATGCAAATGAAAATGAAGCAAAGTAATCATCTCCTTCTCTGCTGGCTGGAAGAATGCATGCTTAATGTTTTGATACATGATATCAACTCTCTCTTCTACTATCATGGTTGAATATCAAAATCCATCATGGTGTGCCTCTAGAGTTCCAGGCATCTTTCTTCCTCTTACACCAAATGCTAGCTTGATCAACATATTTTCCAACCTAATTGACTTTTTTTTTGAAATCTAAAGTTACTCTCGAGTCACTAGTGTAGCTCTCTTTTCATTTTCAGACTCATTCATTCCTACAGATCATCTCTAGGATTTAATCATCTGTACCACATGGTTGATGTGCTTTGAATCCTTGCATCTAAAGGAAATTTCCTTAACATAAATACTGCTAGGGAATTTCAATGTTTCCATTGTAGTTTGCATTGAAGTCAGTACCTGCAACATTGAAAATTATCCTTAATTAAGAATTCCCTCCATCTTGTTGGCTTGTAACACTCTTGATGGTGGATACATAAAATATAATTATGATTCCTCTTTTGCATCAGAGTGTTCATATCCTTGATCTGACTCTTCTAAATTATCAGAATCAGAATCACTAGCTTCCATATTCAAAAATTCCCACCCACCATCTTCAATAAATTTATTTGGATCATTAGTAATACTCTTCAAAATTGGCCACCAGTTCAAGTTCATTCTTCTTTCATAATACTTTATATCCATGGAGTCCAACCATTCCGTGATGTCATCAAGGGAAGATTGAGGAATGGAATCAATGTAGAGTACATCCCACTTGAATTCTTTGAAAATAATATCCATATTGAAATGCCTTTTGCCCAATTCATACTCTCTCAAGGTTAACAATCTCAATCTCACTAATAGTGATTACTAAGAAAGGTAATTCCACCAACTCTATAAAATATTTTACCATACGAACAATAAAAGTAGAGGCTTTGAAAGGAACTCCATGAAAACCAAGCTCTCTAAATGGTATATCAAACTCTAGTTCAAAATATTTTAGATGAGGCTACTCACATAGATCTCTTACTCACTTGACAAATCCTTGAAACTTTGTATTGATTTTATATTTCCTGCCACTCTCTTGATTTTCTTCCTCAATTTCATCAAGATCATACATTGACCTTCTTTCCCCTCATAAATTTTGGACCACATCGATTACCTCTAAATAAAACTGGACATCCTTGCTATTCTTGGTACCCACACCATGATATTGTTATGCAAAGGAAAATGAACCAAAGTAATCATCTCCTTCTCCACTGGCTTGAAGAATGCATGCTTAATGTTTTGATACATGCTATCAACTCTCTTCTGCTCTCATGGTTGAATACTGAAATCCAGTATGGTGGGCCTCTAGAGCTCCAATCATCTTTCTTCCTCTTCCACCAAATGTTGGCCTTATCCACACATCTGCTAGCGTAATTTATTTTCTTTTTTAAAGCTAAAGTTTCTCCTGAGTCACCAGTGTAGCTCTCTCTAACTTTTCAGGATCTTTCATTTCTATAGATCGTCTCTGGGATTTAATTATCTATACCACATGTTTGATGTGCTTTGAATTGTTGCATCTAAAGGAAATTTCCTTAACATAAATACTGCTAGGGAATTTCAATGTTGCCATTGTAGTTGGCATTAAAGTCGGTACCTGCAACATTGAAAATTATCCTTATATAAGAATTCCCTCCATCTTGTTGGCTTTTAACAATCTTCATTGTGGCTACATGAAATTCGATTCAGATTCCTCTTCTACATTAGAGGGTTCATATCCTTGATCTAATTCTTATGAATTATTAGAATCAGAATCACTAGCTTCCATATTCAAAAATTCCCAACCCCCATCTTCAATAAATTTATCTGTATCATCAGTAATACTCTTCAAAATTGGCCACCAGTTCAAGTTCATTTTTCTTTCATAATATTTTATATTCATGGAGTTCAACCATTCCTTAATGTCATCAAGGGAAGATTGAGGAATGGTGTCAATGTGGAGTACATCCTGCCTCAAGTCTTTGAAAGGAACTCAATCTCACTAATAGTGATTACTAAGAAAGTTAATTCCACCAACTCTACCAAACAATTTACAGTAAGAACAATAAAAGCAGAGGCTTTGAAAGGAACTCCATGAAAACCAAGCTCTCTAAATGGTATATCAAACTCTAGTTCAAAATATTTTAGATTAGGCTGCTCCCATAGCTCTCTTACTCGATTGAAAAATCCTTGAAACTCTATATTGATTTTATTTTTCGTGTTCCTCTCTTGTTGTTCTTCCTCAATTTCATCGGGATCATACATTGACCTTCTTTCCCCTCCTAAAGTTTGGACCACATCAATTACCTCCACATAAAATTGGACATCCTTGGTGTTCTTGGTTCCCACACCGTGATATGGTTATGCAAATTAAAATGAAGCAAAGTAATCATCTCCTTCTCTGCTTGTTGGAAGAATGCATGCTTAATGTTTTGATACATGATATTAGCTCTCTCTTCTACTCTCATGGTTGAAATCCGAAATCCATTATGGTGGGCCTCTAGAGTTCCAGTCATCTTTTGTCCTCTTCCACCAAATGTTGGCTTGATCCACATATTTTCCAGCCTAATTGACTTTGTTTTTGAAAGCTGAAATTTCTCCTGAGTCACCAGTGTAGCTCTCTCTTCCTTTTCAGACTCTTTCATTGCTACATATCATCTTTGGGATTTAATCATTTGTACCACATGGTTGATGTGCTTTGAATCCTTGCATCTAAAGGAAATTTCATTAACATAAATACTGCTAGGGAATTTCAATGTTGCCATTGTAGTTGGCATTAAAGTTGATACCTGCAACATTGAAAATTATCCTTATATAAGAATTCCCTCCATCTTGTTGGCTTGTAACACTCTTGATGATGGCTACATAAAATTTGATTTTGATTCCTCTTCTACATCAGAGGGTTTATATCCTTGATCTGACTCTTCTGAATTAGCAGAATCGGAATCACTAGCTTCCATATTCAAAAATTCCCAACCACCATCTTCAATAAATTTATCTGGATCATCAATAATACTCTTCAAAATTGGCTGCTAGTTCAAGTTTATTATTCTTTCATAATATTTTATATCCATGGAGTTCGGCCATTCCTTGATGCCATCAAGTGAAGATTGAGGAATGGCGTCAATGCGGAGTACATCCTACTTGAAGTATTTGAAAATAATAACCATATCAAATGCCTATTTCCCAAGTCATACTCTCTCAAGGTTAACAATCTCAATCTCACTAATAGTGATTGCTAAGAAAGGTAATTCCACCAACTCTACCAAACAGTTTACCATAGGAACAATAAAAGCAGAGGCTTTGAAAGGAACTCCATGAAAACCAAGCTCTCTAAATGGTATATCAAACTCTAGTTCAAAATATTTTAGATGAGGCTGCTCCCATAGCTCTCTTACTCACTTGACAAATCCTTGAAACTCTTTATTGATTTTATATTTCTTGTTCCTCTCTTGTTGTTCTTCCTCAATTTCATCGGGATCATACATTGACCTTCTTTCCCTTCCTAAATTTTCAACCACATCCATTACCTCCACATAAAATTAGACATCCTTGGTGTTATTGGTTCCCACACCATGATATGGTTATGCAAATTAAAATGAAGCAAAGTAATCATCTCCTTCTCCGCTGGCTGGAAGAATGCATGCTTAATGTTTTGATACATGATATTAGCTCTCTCTTCTACTCTCATGGTTGAATACTAAAATCCATTATGGTGGGCCTCCAGAGTTCTAGTCATCTTTCTTCCTCTTCCACCAAATGTTGGCTTGATCCACAAGTCTAGCAGCCTAATTGGATTTTTTTTTGAAAGCTAAAGTTTCTTTGTACTCACCAATATTAGCTGTAACTTTTTTGAAATTTTATTATGGTATGTGCACTTTGATATGATGTAATATGATTGTGGTTTCATCTCATATGTTGTAATATTAGATATATAACAGAAAAATAAATTATTGCATGAAATAAATAATAACTTTTCATTCTAAATGTTTTTTTTATGTAGAACACGGGTCTTCCAAAAGATGAAGATAATCCTCAACATGATATAGATCCAAAAAATATTGGTTCTTCGGGTACAGATCACATGGCAGAGGATGATGATGATGCAGATATGGAAGACACCAAGGCTGATGAAAATGATGATGATGACGACAATGATGATGATGATGATGATAATGATGATCATGATGGTGATGATGATGATGAGACAGTTGGTGGTAGTAACCAGTGACATTCATGATCATATAAACTACATCATGGATCATTTTTGATATATTGTTATGATGAATCTTTTCATGGTTACTATCATATGTATCATTTTCACGGCCTACAGTACTATATTATTGAGTTTTATCATATTGACATGTATAATTTTCACGATATCATTTGGATATATATCATCTTGACTTGTATCAGTTTGAGTTACATAATTTATCAATTCTATTTATATCATTTGTACATGTATAATTTTAACTTATGTCGACTGTTGGACATGTATCATTTTGACATGTTTTTGATGTACTGGAATATTTTACTTTCACTTGTTTTAGTTATATATGATGATGATCTTATCAGTATTGACTTGTCAATTTATATATTTTAAAAATGGTCAATGATATTTGGATGGATATTTATTACATATGATGATTTTAATTTACTGCTCAGGATGGATGTTGTCAAATTCAATTAAATTATAGATATTTGACTCACTTGTTTTAATTATAGATGATGATCATGTTACAATAATAGTTCAGGCAGTGATGAAAGGTAAAATTAATGCTTGGCACCTCTAGAATGTAATTGAAAAAATCATAGAAGTGTTAAGCTCTTTTGAAATTTTTGTGGTGAGCCACATTAAAAGATGTGGTAATGTGGAAGTGGATGTCTTATCTAAATGGGCTTTAAATTTAGGTGAAACAGGGGAATTCAGGTTGGAGGATTTTAGAGGTGTTAAGTTAGCGGACTTAGGTGAAAACACAGGAGAGCAAAACACCTTAAATGAACAAGGTGGTGAAGCGAGTGGAGTAGGTTTGACATGAAAAGTGAAGGAAGGGGTGGTAGGCAGTGGTGAAGTAGTACTTCATTAATAGAAATGTGGGCAATCCAAGATGGTGTTAAATGCAAGCCCTCGATTAAGATTTGTTAATTGCATTTGGAAAGGGTCGAGAAAAACTCTGCAAAAAAATTTTGTGGTGGTGATGTTGGTTGTTAGGAGAAATGGAATCCAATTTCACCTTCTGGTCATGAAGATCTTTGGGCCCATTTTATGGAGAGGCGTCCGAAAAATGACTACAGGGCCTTTTCCTTATTGACGATGAGTGGCTAGTGCAGTGTGCAAAAATGATTTGTGGCAGGGATTTCATCTCTTTGAAACATAGATACCGAACCAACATGGACGTTTACTCCTTTATTGCAATGTGGGGCTTCAATTTACGTGAACTAGTGGAAATGGTGAGGATGGTGATGTAGAAAATTGTGCATGAAGATTTTTTGGTAGGCATAGAGTCCATTCTTGAATGGGCGATTCTAGGTGTAGGTTTAAATTATTCTAAAGGACTGGTAGATAATGAAATAGAGGAGATCTATGGGAGACCGGGGCTTAAACCCTTTATTCATTGGCCCGAAGGAAAATACAAAGCTCGTTACCATGAGGAAGCACGTTTGGGATGGAAAACGCTCAAACTCTTCATCGAACTCATGGAGGTTGAAGAAGTTATGGCACAAGCAAAGGCGGAGATGCAAGGATTGGAGGCGAAAAGGAAGCACCAGAAGAAGAAGTCGTTGGGTTCAGGTGGAGCTCGTTAAGACTGGTCGTGTTTTTCTATATTTGATTTTGAATTCTCCCTTTGCTTTTGTTGTATTAAAGCATGTAACTTTGAACACTGTTAATGGTGGTTATTTTTTGTAAGGATTTTACTGGTAAATAGTTATAGGGGTTACACGGTTTATTTAATGTTTTACTCTGCACGTTAAGGTGCCTCTGGTTTTTGTTGTGTGCTATGGAATTTTGGTGGGTAATGACACTAAACAATAGATGTACTTTTTTATCCTTACAATCAGTACAAAAATTTCATGTTACCAACCCAAAAAAATATTTATCTTATTATTTAATCATATGAGTTAAATAATTACTTAGTCTATAATCATATGAGTTATTTAAGAGGCACGATATATTTAACTAATTAAATTGAAATAAAAAATATTAAATTAATAAATGGAAGCAAAACAAGAAGCATTTTAGAAGCCAAAAAGGGAGCAACAATAGAAGCCAAACTAGAAGCAAACCAAAAGCAATCTTGGAAGCAAAATTGGAAGCAAAACTAGAAGAAAAACTGGAAGCAAACCTAGAAGCAAACCTGGAAGCAAACCTGGAAGCAAAAATGGAACCAAAACTAGAAGCAAAACCGGAAGCAAACCTAGAAGTAAAATTCAAAGAAAAATTGGAAGTAAACTTGGAAGCAAAACTGGAAACAAAACCGAAAGCAAAACTGGAAGTAAAACTGAAAGCAAAACTGGAAGCAAAACCGGAAGCAAAAGTGGAAGAAAACCTAGAAGAAAAATTGGAAGCAAACTTGGAAGCAAAATTGGAGGAAAAACTTGAAGCAAACCTGGAGGGAAAATGAGAAGCAAAACTGGAAGCAAAACCAAAAGCAAAATTGGAAACAAACCTGGAAGCAAAACCGAAAATAAAACTAGAAGCAAAAATGGGAGTAGACGTAGAAAAAAAATTGGAAGTCAAATTGGGCACTAATTTAAGCACTATTTCCCGATGTTAGTTTAGGCGCTAACAAAGGTGCTATTTTTGGCACTATTTTAGGTGCTAATGGGGGCGCTACGATTTTCTAGTGCTAACTCTAGCTAAATGTTTGGCGCAAAAGTCAACGCCCATATGACCATGCCTGTTTGCACCGAGTTTAGTGCCGGCCAAATCACCCAATTCGTGAGCTGAAATACACTGAAATCCAACGCTATTTTAGGTGCTTTTTTCTTGTTTTGTTGTAGTGTGAATAAGTATTTTGCCTCAAAATATTGATAATATATAGCAGAAAAATATTTTACAAAATATTTTTTTGTGAAAAATAGAAAAAAATGTACCACCTGGGTGGGCCGTACGACTTTTCTAGGAAAAAAATATTTTACTCAAAAACAATTTTACCCAAAATGGATGAATTTATAGTCAAATTTTGTTTACGCGGCCACCTGATCTCAATCGTGAGGTCCTTGAAACCCCAATCTGTACCCAACAAAAAACTTCAAGCCAATATGAAACCCTCATACTTGAGAAGGAATCTACACAACCTGGAGCTCTGATACCATGTGGGAGTAAATGGTGACTCCTCAACACCCCTAGGAATAGTTGCTAGACCAAAACAACTTCCACAAGAGAGAGAATGGAAAGAAATCTTGCTTCAACAATGGAAGATTGAATATTGGTTGAATATGCTTGAATACATGAGATGTCTTGCTTATAAAGGTAAGGTAGAGAGATAGGATTAGACAAGATCATGACAAGTGTCTTAATCCTATTACATGAGACCACTAACAAATTAACTACCTAGGAATCAAGTATTACTAGCTAGATAAGATAATTTCTAGAAAATCCAACTAATACAAGTCTAGAAAGAATCTCATATCCTAAGTAAACGTACTATGTGAACATGTCCCCCAATTACCTAGTGAGTGAATTAGCTAGGTACAAGAGGTTTATTCACACCAACACTTATATTCACCCATGTGAAACCTATAGAGAATATCAAGTGTGTACATAGACTATGCAAGATAGATATTGAGGAAGACTGAGAAATATCAATCCCTAAAAATTAGTGCAACAAGCCCAAGTCAAACATTAAAAATCTGATCATGAAGTGTGATTTTCTCTATTTGAATGGTGGTTGAGTGACTTCTTATGATAAAAAAGTCACCAACATAGAGAACCATAAAGTTGTGAGTATCATCCTACTACAAAATGTATACATTAGGATCAGAATGGCATTGATTTAACCCCACTTTCAAAAGAAGTGGGTCCATCTTGGCTATCAAGCTCGAGAGGCATGTTTAAGGCCATAAATACTTTTCAAGATCACACACAAGTGAAGGATCCTAAACAAACCACCGTGGTTGTTCCATGTATATCTCCTCCTAAAGATCACTATGAATAAAAGTACTCTTCACATCCATATGATGAACATCCCATCTATGTGATGCAACGATATTAAGAACAAGTAAGATGCAATTCACTTTGGAAATTGGTGCAAAAGTATCAAAGCATTCAATCCCTAGAACTTGGAAGAATCCTTTGGTGACCAAGAAAGCCTTATTCTTGTCAACTGACCATCTACTACAAGTTTTATTTGATAGACCCACTTGAATCAAAAAAGTATCCTTCCCTTAGGAAGTGGGACAAGATCACAAGTGTGTTTCCTCTCCAAGGAACTCAACTCTTCTTACATGGTTGCATCCCACTCAGGGACACCAATAGCTTATTGAAAGGACTGTGGATCGAAAGCTATTGTAAGGAAGAGATTTGGAGCCTCCTGAAACTATGATCTTGCTCTCATGTGATCTAAAGGATCCCCGACCTAATTGCTTTCTCACTACAATGACTGGCAATCCCAAAGAGGCCCTACAATTGTAGGAGGAGAATTAGGAGGAGAATCATCATCCTTTGAAGATAAACTATGCACATCTTCATGATCACTATCATCATTTGAAGTGGAGGAAGAAGAATCTTCATCAAGATTTGAAGTATTATGATCCTTTGAAGAATTGTCATCATGATGCAAGGACTCCAATCTAATTGTGGTGGTGATGCAAGAGAATCCCTAGTTGTAAAGCAATCTTGTCTCAACCAGAAATAGTTCTTTTCTTGCATTTCATTCAGTAGTTGTTTCAAAATTTCATTCCACTTTTCATAGTGTTGTCATTTCTTAGCTTGCAGAGTAGGATATAGGATATACATTATGTCATCTACATCATATCTAGATTTCAAATCATTTGAATTTTTTTTCCAAAAGTTATCGCTCTCATAATTTTGTTGTAGTTTCCAGACAGAGCATTTATGATCGACCTAGTCCATATTTCTTAATGTGGACCTACTTTTGAATGTGTGGAGCCTAATGGAACATTATAAAATAATTTTTGGTCCTATGGGATCTATCTTGGATATTGTCATGATGTTTCACTTCATAATGAATTATCTTCTTATGTTTTGAGGCCGACCTTCACAATTGTTCATCTTTTGGTTTTTTTCAACCCTTGTGGCCGATGTGGATCATTATTGGAGTTGGAGAATCATTTTTTAATAGAATTATAATTCATTGTAGATCATCAGTTAGTTATGGATTCTCATTATTAGAATATAGAAGCTTCACATTACCCTTTAAGGGACCGTAATAAGGCCTTTTTTCCAACTGTAATGTTAAATGCCTTTGTGCTAGGCCCGTGAGCAGTAGTTGTTTTTCCTTGAGGCATGTGTTGCATGTAAGATTTCCAATTCAATACCAAATCATATTTACAGATCATTTTCTTGTGTTATTTCCATTGTGTTGAATCTAAGCTAAATGGTTGGAACTGTTCTTTTTGAACCCTCTAACCATGACTGCACTAGGTGGGAGAAATGACGAGAAGAACTAGAAGGAATCTCCTCAAATAAAAAATCCTCTCAATGCACAACTCATGTGTGGTAATATGAAGAAGCCTGTATCCTTTGAAATCATCTATGTAACCAAAAAATATGCAAGTTTATAGGCTATAGTTCCATCCCCCATATCAACAAACCCTCTCCCACACACCTTAACTGGAGTGTCTTCACCCATCAAAATAAAAGGCATAATATATGGCTCAAAAGATTCAAGTTCATCTTCAGTTGAAGACATGTGGAGTGAAGCATCTGAATTAAGAACCCATGTGGATGGTGGAGAAGAAACTACTACAATGTCCTTTCCCTTTCCTTTCCCCTTGTTGTTGTCTTTGGCCTTGTGAGACCCTTCATCTAAACATTGTTTGATGGAATCAGAAACATTGAGATTATTTTTTTCACAAATGTGTGTCAAGTGATCAACTTGTTTCTTCAAAAATTTGTGCTCATCATGATATTTTTTCTTACAATAGGTACATTTTACCTTCTCTTTCTTAGGCTTGTCACCTTTTGAAGATGAGGTCTCATTAGTTTCTTTTGGAGTAGCTGATTTGTTATTCTTCTTCTCTTTGTTATTTTTTTGTTTCTTATCCTTATTACTAATTTTTCATCACTATTCATTTGTGCTAAGGTTGGTAGCCAAGGCATATGACTCAGAAAACTTAAGAGTGCCGATTTGTATTAGCTTATCTTGCTCTTGTGTGAAATAAATAGAAAAATCATCCAAATATGGCATGGTGAACTAAGACCCAAGTGCATCCTTAATGACATAGAAGGTAGAAACAACAATTCAATATTCAAAACTTATCTTTGATAGAATACTTAGAATCGTATGTTCATCTTTCTTAGTAATTCCACATTGTTGCAGTTGTGGCCTTAGTGATTTCAATTTGGTGAAGAAATCCTAAATTATGTAAAATTTTCCTATATTTAAACTAATTAGTTCATTCTCCAACATACAACCTCTCATAGAATCTTGAGTGTCAAAAAGAGATTCTAGATTTTCCATATTTCATTTGGAGTATTCAAAGATTCAATATGAAAGAGAAAATCAGGAGATAAAAAAAAACACAGTGCTCCATATGCTTCATCACATCTGTTAAACTACTTAGGATTTTCTTCATCTTTAGCTAGTTTAGTTTCAAGTCCTATTGTTATTCTATGCAAACCAAGACTTCTTAAGTGAATATTCTTTTTGTGATTTCCACTCAAAATAGTTGTATGTAGTTAGAGTAGGAACTTTTATTGAATTCATGATGAAGAAATACAAAAGAAAATGTAGAAAGAAAGGTTACACAAGAATGCCAAGAACACCCCCATCCTTTTCACTAGTATCAAAAATAAAACCCCCCCAAATATTATAAGGTTGGCACTTTATAATTTAATGTGATTAAAAAACCTTTTCCAAGATATAATGCTTAATGAGATCAAAATAGCCAAAATTACAAATTATCATACAAAATGAACCTGAGAAAAAATCTAGAAATTTTAGCCTTTTAGTTGTGTAATTCTCTTCACCACCTTTAAAACTCCTAATCATTTTCAAAAATTGTAGCACTAGGGTGAAATTTATGGCATGTTGAGAAACTAGAAATAAACATATTCAACTTGAAATATCTGGTACAAATGGTAAGAAATATTTTCAATACCTTTGTGGATGGAGAGCTCTCCTCTCCAACTTTCTAGTGTGAAACATAGAAAAGGGTGATCCTAGGTCCTAAATACAAAGAAACTAGGATTCAATGGGCCTTTTTCAAAGTTTCATTAGAGATGTAGATCACAAGGTGAAAATATTAACTTACAACCTTGAAGGTGAGTCAATTAGACCTAAATCTACATCTAATGGGGGATTGGAAATATTTTGGAGTGATTAGCTTAATGATCCTATATTCCCTAATATGAAAAATTCAAGATCCTGACAACTAATAGACGGAAACAATAGTTTGTAAGTGGATCTAGGAATTCTAGAGGAAGGAAAAAACTTGCTCAAAAAAATTGGTTTTGATGTTCCTATAAGGACTCATTCAACCAATGGTGAATGGGTCATTGTATAGGGGTCCTAGTCAACTTTTGGGGACCTTTGGTGATAGATCTAAGCTTCTATTTTCCACCTACAAATTTGTCGAAATGTAGTAAATAATTTTGTAGGTGAGTTTTTGTGCCTTGACAACTTTTCTAACAACAAATGCAACAATGAAAATTTTCTCTTCAAGATCTCTTCAATCCTTCTTCAACCTATAACTTGCACATTCACAAAGAGGTAAAATGCTATGCCATATATAGGGGTTTTCCTTAGTCAAACCCTATGAATAGTGTTCCCACTTTCATAATGGCAATGTCAATGATGAAAAGCTTAATGGAAAGGAAGGAAATGGTGAATGAACAAATTGTTGCAACTCACCAACATTGAATGGCTTCCTTCAAGGACTGAAGTCATACAAATCACTCCAAGGGTATGGATCTTTATTGATACATTTTCTTGAATGCTTGAAGACCTACAATACAATGTTAGCTTTCACAAGACAACATGAACACACATAAACTTTGACATGATGTTGGATCTTGAATTGCTACTACAAATGACTAATAATGTTGCTCTTGAATGATCTTGAATATAATATCTTCTTCTCAAATTTGGCTCCTTAATTGTTGGATTTTAAATTATTAAAAGGCTATGTATTTTTAGGTGTTTATCCAATTTCCCGAGAAATAGATTCCAAAAATTGACACTTACAATTTGAATTTTGGCCACTAAAATCCTACCAAAAACATATTCAAATTTGGGTCCTAGTTAAAGAAGGTGACCCATTCGACCATGGGAAAATGGGTGTTGGCCCAAACTTCCAGGACACACATGATCCGAGGAAATTTAATTATTTAATGTATTTTTGTAACATTGGTTCCCCTTTCAAAAAATGATAAGAATAAGGCTTTAGAATGCATAATTTGGTAAATTAGAAGCTTGATTAAGTCCAAAAAATTAAGGGACCCAAACGTAATTAAAAATTGTAAAGGTATACAATTTTCTACACTACATTTAGCTCCCACTTTAGTGAGAATATGAAATTACGCTTAGAATCACACTAAAGTAGAAATATATGTCAAGATAGGTCCAAGTGCACAAATGTTAGAAAGATAGGATGGAAAAGGATCAAGGGAGATGGCCAAGCCCCCGGGATCTATATCCCATGAAAAACCAACATAGGCACAAAGGAACACACACATGTAGCAACAAAACCAGATACACAAACATTCAATGTCAAAATTAATGAGAAAAATTAAAAAGATGGACTAACAAGTTGTATTATGTTATGTAGACATAATGTTATCACAAGGGCTAGTGAATTATGATATTCAATAGGTGAGCCCCTAAGGCAAGGATAAGAACACACACCAAGTCTACAAGGTGTGTACTCATAAAAATGTGGGAAGGATGTACTATGTCTACAAGTGTGTACCCAAAAAAATATGGCATAAATAGCAAAGACACACCATGTCTATAGGTGTGTACCATTTCTTAATCCATGCCAAAATTTATACTCCTTTAGAACTTTGATAAGGTGCCACAAAATGATCAATATGCTTCACAAGGCTAGCAAGATGCATTATGCTAGACACTCATGGAATATAATAGGTTTCAAAAATCTAGAAAGTTGCATTATGCTATACATTGTGGAAACAAAAAATTATCCCTTTACTTTTCCTTACTTGTTTGGGCCCTCCTTGTTTGAGATTGGTGTTGCCTTGATTTAGTGTTGTAATGTGTTTGACACATTCACATTAGGTCTTGGGCCCTTGTGAAATAAATGGACTTAATTGTACCTTATTTAATCTATTGTAAAGTGTTGTAACACACTTTCAAACTTTTCTAGGGTTGTCATTAATAATTGGGCTTCTTTATGCTTTAATTGGCCGTATTTTGCATCCACAAGCCTCATTTAATGCATCTTTTCAAGGATAATCCTGACATAAACCAACATCCAATCATAATTCATGTCTTTTTAGGTTGTGTGTCCCAAATTTAGTGATTTGGGCCTCATACGCCACCTTAGGCGTATGGGTCCCACCTAGGTTTTTGTGCCTCATTCATGATTTCATATCATTCTAAGCAATTTTGAAAATGTGTCCCATAGTTATGCCTAATCAAACTCATATGTCACTTCTGGCATATGAGTCTTGTGTGGCCCAGAATCAAATTTAATTCAAATTCTTGGTGGGATTTTATCCTTCTAGATCTGATGTCAGCTTGTAGTGTTGTAATTTCAAAATTTGGCATACACAAGTATAAATACAAGGTTATTTCACTCATTTCACACCTAGCAACTTGAGTATTCATGCACTAGAGAAAATTTGAGCATTAAAGAGTTCACAAGAGCATTCAAGTATTTACAAGATAATTCAAGAGCATTCAAGAGCTGATTATCAAGCGTTTTAGAGCATAATTCAAGTATCAAGCATCATGCCAAAGTTATCATGCATCATGTTTTTTTTAGCTAACAATTGTGATGTGGGGTTTCATTATTCAAGCTAGCATTCAATTCAAGATCTATCACATTCAAGCAAGATTCAAGATCTGCATCCATTGGATCCATTTCATACATGTTTGCAACATTTTATTGCTAGGGTTTTGTGAGTTACAACATATCATTTTGTTCATTCATCATTCCTCTTTCCAATTTCATTTCATTTTAAGGTTTGACTACCAAAACAAGGTTTGACCAAGGAAAACCCCTTTCCACTAACAAAAACATATTTCCCTCTCTTTAATGTGTGATTTGCAAGTCCAGGTTGAAGACACATTGAAGAGAAAATTTGGAGAAAGTTGTCAAAGTGTTTAAAGTTGTCAAAGTTGTCACCTTGCATTGGATATCATTGGAAGACTTCTATAGGTTGAAAATTATCAGAGTTTCAGATCCAAAAATCATGTGGAAAGGATAGAGCAGACATTGAAGAGTAGAATTGGACTCTAAATTTCCAAAAAACCCTAACTAAATTGATACGCCACTTCTGGAATATGAATCGCAGTATAGGAAAATTTCTAGATTTTTGCAGATCCTAAACCTACACTGCCAGAAACCTATTCCTTCCCATAAACCCTAATCTAGGACTAAATCACCCAGTCTGGCATATGAGTCCCAGTCAACTTTAAAATTAGTTTTTTCAGCATTTCAAAGCTTCATTCAGTCTTCTATAGGTTTCCAGGTGCACACCCTTCATCTCTCATATTTCTATTATGTTTTACATGTTTTTCTAGGTCATTTAGTGAAGTATTGCATTGCATTAGGTTTAAACATTAGGTTTTTCATTTCATTACTCTTTCCAAGTCCTAACTTGGTGGTGAAACCCTCATTATTTTATAATTAGACCCTAGGACAACCCTATTGCAAGATCTCTTTCTCCTTTGCATACTTTAGATTGAGATCTCTAGGGTTTCCCCTTCAATGGAATGATTGTGAAATGTGTTGTTTTATGTCCTAAACCATAATAAATCCATTTTCGATGTTTCATTTTGGTGAACCTGCATTTAGAACATCTTAATTCTAATTTGGAGTGCATCATCATCCTATATCTTTCTTGCATTAACGTTGCATTGCATTTTACAATAGTTAATTCGCATTCTAGGGTTTCTAAATCTTACATTAGTGAAAGTGAATATAGGTTGCATTTTTGCATCTTGCATCATTGAAAATCATCTAAAATCTATATTTTCATTTAGTCTAAAATGCATCCAAACTAAAAAGCATAAAAATCACTTAAAATTTTCTAAAAATTGTGAAGAAAACCCCTCACTAGGACTCATACACCCCTTTGGGTGATTTAGTCCTAGTGCAGATTTTGAACTGCATTTTGCAGAATTCAAAAATCTATTTCTATGCTCCTGTTTTCTGTTGATAACTTTCTGTTTTAGTTTCCAGATATTTTGTTTCATTTCATTTAGCTAAATTTCATTTAAATTTCATTTGCATCCATCTTGCATTTAGTATCCCTTGTATGAGCATTTCTACTTGGTGTCCTATTGCTAATACTATAGTGAGATGAAGTTCAAGACTCATGTCATCCCACGATAGCACAATCGTTGTGGATCTTGGGTTGTCTAGCTATTTCACTACTATTGTTGACACTAGTATACTAGATATGGACCATACCCTTAACAACTCTTTGCCTTCAAGTAGTTTGATACATGTTGAAACAATGGTTTCTAGTGTTTCGCAAGAAAACATAATCCAAAGTCATGAAGACTTAGCAAACCTACAAAATCAAATAAGTACTAAGAACATTTCAACTACCTCCATCCCTACCATAGATAACATTCATAGCATACTTGAAAGCGAAGATGGACTTGACCTTGTGTGTAAGGTGTTTTCCAAATATCTGATAACATTCATTACATGGTTGGTACTAGTGTCTTTGGATAGATGGACTTGATCTTTGTGGCATTTCTCTATTTGTACCCTCATTCTTCTCTATGTTGTAAATATTTTATCTTTTCCTTTATCTTTTGCATTTGTCTTGTTTTTTTCCTTTATCTTTTGGAGATTATCTCTTCCATGTTGACCCAAAATATTTTCCTTTATCTTTTTCATTTTTCTTGTATTTTCCTTTTGGGGATGATGCAAGGCATTGAGACATCCATGTCTCTTCCATGTTGACCCAAAAGCTTTTCTTTTATCTTTTGCATTTGTCTTGTGTTTTCCTTTTGGGGATGATGCAAGGCATCGAGATATCCATGTCTCTTCCATCTTGACCCAAAAGCTTTTTCTTTATCTTTTTCATTTGTCTTGTGTTCTCCTTTTGGGGATGAAAAAAGGCGTCAAGACATTCATTTCTCTTCCATGTTGATCTGAAAAAAATTTCTTTGTTTTTGCTCTCTTTGTGTCATTCTTCTAGTTCTATGTGTATTTGGGAACTGATGATACTTCCAAGCTCTCTAAAAACATTGTAGCAAGAACATACTGACCTTGAATCCATGGATCCCTCATGTATTTGGACTTTCATTTTGGGGGAAACCTCTCTCTCTTTTCCTTTTCATGACATAGCTTCATTTGGACACATATGACTTGGCATAGGGATTTCCAAGTTAGATCTCATGTCTTCTTTATTGTTAGCATTTGTCATTTTCTAATTTAAAGTAATTGCTCACAACATGGTGTGTAGCAATTTCTTTAAAGTGGGAGCATACATTGGCATTATTCTTTTGTATTTTTCATTTTCATGTTCCATGGTGTAGTCTTCTTGCTTCATGCGATGTGTTTTTCGCTTTGTAGTGACATTGGGTGTGATGTCCCTTTAGAGTGTGATCTCTCTAAGCATATTATATTCCTCTTAGTGGCTTGATGCGACACATTGCATCCCCTAAGTTGTGAATCTTTTATCATTTGATTGGTCCTCTCTTGGAGACATTGGCCACAATGTTCCCTAAGTTAAAGACCTTACATGAATAAAGCAAGACTCCTTTGAACATTCCCTATGGTTGCATTTGCATTTTCATTATATGGCCACCTTGCATAATATACTTTGCATTCCTATGGAACCATCTTGTTTGTTCATGAGTTCCAAGCATACGAAGCTTTGATTGGGGTGATCCCATAATAGTGGTTTACAATTTTTGGCCAAACTAGACACTGAAATTATTATTTTTAACTAAATATTCACATTCGGGCACCTATAGCGGCTAAACCGTGAGGAATTTGAAGATGATGCAAACTAGAGTCTCATCACATTTTTTCTATAGATTCTTAAAAAAAAAATTCAAAATTTTTGGAATCAGATTGCACTTCTTTTTCCATCTCCCACGAAAACTGGTTTTTTTCAAAAAAACAACATTTTTAAAAAGTGGCGCACACCGTATAACACGTAACTTTTTTTCCATGAAGGATAAAATTCCAATTCTATAGAATTTAGATTTTTAACTCCGATATCTAGTGCTTCCACTTGGTTAGATAGTTTTTAATTATTTTTTCTTTAATCAAGTTTCTCAAAGACAATAAATATATACACGTAACGATTTGTAATTTTTTTGCATATTCTTTTTTTTTTTTCTTTTGTTGATCAAGGTTATATATTAGTGCATTTTTTTTTTGATAATCTGCTATTTTCCACATGTGTAGAACAAAGACCTTCATTTTTGATGAAAAACCTATTTTAATAAAACTAAAAAAACAAATACATAATAAAACAAAAACATATTAATATTGTATTCGTTGGATAGCTCATTCTGAGGACTACCTAATTCTAGTTGGGTTTGTGAAGACTCCTCCATTTTCATCCTCAACCCAAGCTTTGAAGTGTAAAAATTTAGGTTTTTTTTCTGTTTCAGGGGGAGAATGAGGAATTAGGGGGTTCGTATGAACCACTAGGGGTTCGAGCGAACCCCTAGAGGTTCATTCGTTTCAGGGTTCATTCGAACCCTGGTCCATATGAACCCTCCTCAATATGCATTTTTCTTTTTTTTTATTTTGGGTGGGAAATGTGGGCCCAGTAATTAATGGGTTCACTTGAACCCTTGTTCAATCGAACCCCTTTTAGGTTCGGTCGAACTTGTAGGTTCATTTGAACCCCTAAAACCATTTTTTTGGCCATGGGGTCATTTTTTCTCATTTTTCCTTCCTCCATCAAATTGTAAACCACTATTGTGGCTTCACCCATTTCCTCATGAAGCTTGAAGTTCATTTTTGTGTGGCGCCTTATCAAAGTTATCAAGATGTATAACTTTGGTCTAGTTGGACTAGAAGCCAATTCAAGGTATGAATTTCCCTTAGTCACTCACATGTGTGCGTGAGCGCATATCAGTCGCGCATGTATGAGTCTCACCTTCTTGGATTACTCACCCAGTGGACAACCTAGAGTTTTGTTTCCTTAGAGTGAGCGTGCAATTTTGGAAAAAAAACTTAGATCTGATCCACATCACGATGGACAAATGGTTGAAGTTTGATCCACCCCTCTTTGGTTTCTTTTTCCTTTCTCCTTATCTTTGGAAGTGTATGCTTGTGCCTTGATTTTTCTCTTCATATCATTTTTTTCATGTGTGTCATTTTGTGCCTATGTGGGTTTGTCATATGATCATAATCCTGAGGGCTTGATCATCCCTCTTGATCATTGCCATCCTATCTTACCAACACTAGTGCACTTGGACGCCTCTTGATGTGAGTTTTTAAACTAAATGGACTTAATTATACCTTATTTAAGGTGGTGTAAAGTGTTGTAACACACTTTCACACTTTTCTATGGTTTTCATTAATAATTAGGCTTCTTTATGCTTTAATTGGCCTTATTTTGCATCCACAAGCCTCATTTAATGCATCTTTTTGAGGATAATCCTAACATAAACCAAAATCCAATCATAATTCATGTCTTTTTAGGCTGTGTGGCCTAGATTAAGTGATCTAGAAATCATCTGCCACCTTGGGCATATGGGTCCCACCTAGGTTTTTGGGCCTCGTTCCTGATTTCACATCATTCTAAGCAATTTTGAAAATATGTCCCATTGTTAATGCCTAATGGGACTCATATGCCACTTCTGGTGTATGAGTCCTATGTGGCCCAAAATCAAATTTAATTCAAATTATTGATAGGATATTATCCTCCTAGATCTAATGTTGGCTTGTAGTGTTGTAATTCCAAAAAATTTGGTATAAACAAGTATAAATACAAGGTTATTTCACTCATTTCACACCTAGCAACTTGAGTATTCATGCATTACAAAAAAAAATAGCATTCAATAGTTCACAAGAGAATTCAAGCATTTACAAGAGCATTCAAGGGTTGATTATCAAATGTTTTAGAGCATAATTCAAGTATCAAGCATCATGTCAAAGTCATCATGCATCATGTTTTTTTTTAGCTAACAATTGTGATGTAGGGTTTCATGATTCAAGCTAGCACTCAATTCAAGATCTATCACATTCAAGCAAGAGTCAAGATCCACATCCATTGGATCCATATCATACATGTTTGCAGCACTTTATTGCTAGGGTTTGGTGAGTTTCAATATATCATTTTGTTCATTCATCATTCCTCTTTCCTCTTTCATTTCATTTCAATATTTGATTACCAAAATGGGGTTTGACCAAGGCAAACCCCTTTCCACTAAGAAAATGAAATTTTTTCCCTCTCTTTAGTGTGTTATTTGAAAGTCTAGGTTGAAGACACATTGAAGAGAAAGTTTGAAGAAAGTTGTCAAAGTGTTCAAAGTTATCAAATTTGTCACCTTGCATTGGAGATCATTGGTAGAATTCTACAGGTTGCAAATCAAAGTTTCAGATCCAGAAATTAGGTGGAAACGATAGAGCAGACATTGAAGAGTAGAATTAGACTTTGAATTTCCAAAAATCACTAACTAGATTAATATGCCACTTCTAGTGTATGATTCCCAGTATAGGAAAATTTCTAGATTTTTGTAGATCCTGAACCTACATTTTTAGAAACTTGTTCCTGCCCAAAAACCCTAATCTAGGACTAAATTTCCTAGTATGGTGTATGAGTCCTAGTCAGCTTTAAAATCATTGTTTTCAACATTTCAGAGATTCATTTAGTCCTCTACAGGTTTCTAGGTGCACACCCTTCATCTCTTGGCTTTCTATTATGTTTTACATGTTTTTCTAGGTCATTTAGTGAAGTATTGCATTGCATCAGGTTTAGACATTAGGTTTTGCATTTCATTACTCTTTCCAAGCCCTAGCTTGGTAGTGAACCCCTCATTAGTTTATAATCACACCCTAGGACAACCCTATTGCAAGATCTCTTTCTCCTTTGCATACTTTAGTTTGAGATCTCTAGGGTTTCCCCTTCAATGGAATGATCGTGAAATGTGTTGTTTTATGTCCTAAACCATAAAGCAATCCATTTCTGATGTTTTAGAAATTATGAAACACATGACACCACTAGAAATAAATTTGTATTATGCTTAGTGGCCATGAACATGAAAAGGTTTAAATGCAACAAAGTTAAAAAGGTAAATAATCAAGACAATCAAAGGGGTTTTACTTAATGCATGAAAGGTCTCACCTTATGGAACATTATACTTGTTATCACCACCAAGAGAGAACTACTCGAGGAATAAAATATTCATGCCTTAGGGAATGCCAATCATAGCATCACCACCAAGAGGAATATCATATACCAAGAAAGGTCACACTCTTATAGGACATTAATCCCAACACAACCATAAAAGTGATACTTTACATGAATCAAGAAGAGCACACTTTGATTAATATGGTCACACTTCCTAGGATATGTATACCATCATCACTAAGAAGGGAACATGCAAATAATAATCGGGGGACTATATGCCCTCCTTAAAATATTAGTGTACTTGCTACACTAATGCTTTAAGGAGATAGAAAGGGATCCCAATAAGAAATACACTTAGGAGAAGGCTAACTAACCCCTTTCCCCTCAAGTGTAGAGACAAAAGGTGAGCCAAATGGATGATGATATGTTTCTCCTTACAAAATAAAATAGATTTCCTAAATCCAAGTTTATACCCCCATGTATTGTAGTGAATATGTTATGATAATACAACTACCACATGGCAAGGTGCAGCAACAAATGCTATTTGTTAATTGAAGGACAATAACCAATACCTCTTGTTTTTTCTTGCATGTTAGGCTCTATGGGGACACAAATACCTTGTTCTCTTATCCCACACTCTTTTCCATTATATCCAAAAAAAAATTAAAGCTCATAACCTCTTCCATAAAGTGTTTTCATTTCTTTTGAGGAAGGTAGTTTTTCATAATCATCTTCATCATAACTGGATGTATATGTGTTTTCTTATTTTTGCTAAAATTTGTAGAATGAGATGTTTTTGACGACTTAGTGGTAGATTTTTTTTATACCATTCTTTCTTCTTTCTCTTTTTTTGATTTGTGTGTAATCTTGTATTCTCCCATTAATTTAGGTGTAAAATATAATGAACCCCACTCATCATCTAACAACTTACTGATGAAAGACACTTATCCTTATCCTCAAATTGTAAAGGTTCCACTTTTTTAGTTGAAGTTAATGTTGTAAGAGGATTCTTCATTCTTGTTTTGGTTTGTAAACAATTCTCGAATTTTGGATCAACTTTTATCATGTAAACCTTATTGTTGTAATTGTATTTCAGCAGGTGATTTAATGTTGAAGGAACTAAATTCATTTCATGAATCCATGGTATACACAAGAGAAGATTATATGAAATATCATGAGGCATGAACTTGATAGGATTTTGTAATGTAACCTTGCCAACCTTTATGGCAATGTTATCACACCAAGCGATTGCTTTCACACATTATCAAAACCATGGATAGAAAAAGAGTCTAGTTGAATTTTAGTCTTGTTCACTCCTATTTTATCCAAAATATTTACACTACAAACATTAAGATTAAAACCATTATCAATGAGATTATGCCTAATCCCAAACCTATTAATGATAGCCACTATCATCAAAGCATCATTTTGTTTCTACATTTCCAAAGGAGGCAATTCACTTTGATGAAAGACAATGTCCTAATTGGGTGAATTCATTTTCTCAATCAAAGTTGCTACATAATTTGGTTTCGCACTAGGAGGGATGAAAACTTTTTGCAAGGCATTTTGAATCATACTATGGTAAACAAATGATGCTTGAATCAAATCCCATAAGGATATCTTAGCAGGAATGTTTTGAAGTTGCTCAAAAAGATCATATTCTTTACCACTATGTTTTTATATATTAGGTGTGGGTGGGAGGTATGGTTGAGGCAATGGGATGAATGTTGGAGTTTTTCTTGGTTGATTGTTATTCCTAGTGTTATATGTGTGAGAAACTATATGATAACTTGGTTGTTGCAACACATGATTACTAGTAAGTTGTTTCACAAAACTTAGGATATGGCCATGAGGTTTAGGAGGTCCTATAATGAGAAGTGGATTAGGAGGTGACTTAAGATGTTTAATAATTATAGGACTCTTAGGAGGTCAAAATTAGTTTTAGGAGGCCCAATAATCAAATTAGATCTAATGGCCAATTATGTGTTCATAACTTCAACAAATTTAACTTCTTCTTGATGATTTTCTAATGAGAGGGAATCTAAGATTGCCTTATCATCTTCACCCAAACAATCCATCTTACTATCTTTCAAAATAAATGTATCAATAATGTCATCTTCTTGTACCACCATATCTTCCCAAATGGGTAAAGTACTAGGAGAGGAACAAACAATATTCTCATGACACTCAATGATTGGATCTTCTAAAACCAAAATACCTTTTCCAAAAGTAGGAGAGGTATTAGGAGAATAAAAATTATGATTATCATGATTTTCTATGATTCTATCCTCTTGTATCAAAACATCCTCACAAATGGGAGGTATATTGGGAGATGAATGAAGACTAGGAAAAGCGATGTTAAAAATGTCTCAATGATCTCATCCTCTTGTGCAATTAATAGCTTCCAAATTAGGAGAAGTAGGGGACGAGGGACAAACAAGATTCTCATGATACTCAATGATTTGATCTTGTAACACCCAGGTACCTTCATCACAAATAGGAGAGGTATTGGAAGAAGGAAAAATATGATTGTCATGATTGTCTATGATTGTATCCTTTTGCACCAAAAAATTTTCAAAAGTGGGAGATATGTTTGGAGATGAATTAAGAATAGGCAAAGTGATATTAATAAATGTGTCAGTGATTTCATTCTCTTTCACCAAGATACTCTCATAACTAGGGAAGACATTAGAAGAATGACTAACATGCTTATTAATGACCTCATTTATTTTCCCTAGATTGTACTCAAAATTAGGGATATTGTACTTATTCAAACCATTATTTACTATATCTAAACCACATCTTTGAAAAGGAAGCATGCTTCTAATTTCCTTATGAATTTTGCAATGTGTTGTAACAATCTAGGGTTTTGAGTGTGTACAAAAAATGAATACTAATCTATCTAAATTATGCAATGCTTCAAAAAATGTAATCTATTATCCTACACATCTAATGATTTTCAATACTAAAATGCAATCATATTTCCCAAATTTGTAATCAATCAAGAAAACTAGCACCTTTCTTGCACATGCAATAATATTTTTTTAGAATTTCAAATCAAACAATTGTAGGCAGAAATGGACTAATAATGCAGACAAAAGGTTGTGAAAATTTTTTTTGAGACACTTGTACAAGGATAGGGTCACCCAAGGGTGAATGGGTCTTTTTATAGGGTTATAAACACTAAAAAAATGAATCTTTATGTTCTTGTTTGATGTTTCTTTCTCCAATTGCAAACAAGTTAATTATGATTGCTTTTTAAGATTTTTCTCAATTTAGAACAAGTTGATGCAAGATGCAAGTATGAAACAAAGGTGAGAATGTTTTGAAAAAAAATTAATGCAAATTTTAGATCTCAAATGCAATAATTTATTGATTTTAAGATGCCACAACCTGAAAATGATGATTTTAGTGCAATTTGAAAATCAAACAATGCAATGTTTTTAAATTTAAGACAATGTGATTCCAATGCAAATATGCAATAGTAAAGGAAAATTTTGAATGCAATTTTTAGATCTAATATACAAAACTTAACTACTTTGAAGTCACAAAATTCTAAAAATGATGATTTGATGCAAATTTGAAACAAAACTATGTAATTTTTTTACTTGTTTTTTATCTAAAATGAAAGATGCAATTTACATGCAATGAACAATTTTAGATTTTTAACCACTTAATGAATACAAATTAAATGTAAATCTGATCTAAAAATGACTCTAATGCGATCAATAATGCAATATGTGATGCAAAATTTATGATTTAAAGATGAAACACTAAATGAGAAAAGGAAGGAAAAACCTAGATCTAGGGTTTGAAAAACTCCTAATTTCATAAATTTTATAGTGTTAACATGTAGGGTTCACCAAAATGAAATATATAAAAAGGAGGTCCTAGGTCCTAAATGCAAAGATCCGAGGATTCAATGGGCCTTTTTACAAGTTTCATTAGACTTGTAGATCACAAGGTGAAAATATTGACTTACATCCTTGAAGGTGAGTTAATCAAACTTGAATCTACATCTAATGGGGGACTGGAATGGATTTGAAATATTTTGGAGTGATTATCTTAATGATCCTATATGCCCTAATATGAAAACTACAAGATCCTGATAACTGACAAATGAAAACAACAATTTTCAAGTGGATTAGGGAAGCATAAATGACAAAAAACCTCCTCAAAAAAATTATTTTTGATTGCCTATCAGGAATCATTCACCCAATGGTGAATGGGTCTTTCTATAGGGGTCTTGATCAAATTTTAGGATCCTCTAGTGCTGGATCTGAGCTTCTTTTTTCCACTTGCAAATTTGTTAGAATGTCATAAATAAATTTTGTAGGTGAGTCTCTATGTCTTAAGAAGATTTGTGACAACAAATGCAACAATGCAAAATTTATTTTCAAGATCTCTTCAATCCTTCTTCAACTTGTAACCTGCACATTCACAAAGTGGGAAAATGTTCTTCCATATAGGGTTTTTCCTCAATCAAACCCCATGAATAGTGTTCTCACTTTCACAATGGAAATGTCAATGATGAAAACATTAATAGAAAGGAAGGAAATGATGAATGAACAAATTGCTACAACTCACCACCCTTCAATGGCTTCCTTGAATGATTGAAGTCATACACATCACTCCAATGGTATGGATCTTACTTAAAAAAAAAATTGAATGCTTGAAGACCTACATCTCAATGTTAGCCTTGACAAGACAACATGAACACACATAAACTTTAACATGATGTTGGATCTTGAATTGCTACTACAAATGACTAATAATGATGGTCTTCAATTCTCTTGACAATAATATTTTCTTCTCAAAAGTTGTTCCTTAAGTTTTAGATTTGAAATGATCAAAAGGCTATGTATTTATAGGTGTTTGTCTAATTTCTCAAAAAATAGATTCCAAAATCCAACACTTACAATTTAAATTTTGGTCATTAAAATGTTTCCAAAAACATATTCAAATTTGGGTCCTGGCTAAGGAAGGGGACCCATTCTCCCATGGGAAAATGGGTCTTGGTCCAAAATTCTAGTACACAGATGTTCCAAGGAAATTTAATGATTGAATGCATTTGTTTAATGTTGGTTACCCTTTTGGAAAATGCTAAGAATAAGGCTTTCAAATGCATAATTTAGAAAATTAGAAGCTTAATTTAGTCCAATAAATTATGGGACCCAAACATAATTTGAAATTGTAAAGGTATACCATTTCCTACACTACACAATGATATCTTGTTTTTCAAAAAAGGACACTGTGGAAAAAAATTTATGCAAGTTTTAAGAAGACCCATTTTGGCCTATTGGAGGGGTTGGTGGCCCTTCAGTAGAGATCAAGTGACGCCACTAGTGTTTCTAGACACTCAGGAAACACTTGGGTAGAGGAGTGACTAACTTTGGGTGACATTTCAGAAAACTATCAGTAGTTTTTGGTTTAGTGGCTAGCAGCTTAACAACATTAACTATGCAGTTAGGGGACTGTTGGTAGTTAATATTTCTTAACCAAGCACTAGTAGTTTTTCTCCTTTCACTTAGCAACTTAGCTATAGGAAATGACTTATAATCAACAGTCTATTAAGCCCCACACAATGCCTTAAGCATTGGGTGCCTAGCCTTTTTGTTTTGTGCTTAGTTCTTAGGTGTTATGTGCTTAAAAAAAATCAATTTTTTTATTTCTTTGGAAAAAATTAATGCAGTGGCTGATTTTGAATTTTTGTTTTGCAAATTTTTTTATTAAAAATCATATGACCTATAGCTAGGGGTGTCATACGGTCCACTTGGCAATTTTTTTTACCTTGGTGATTCTCGACAGCAAATTGTAGTGTAGAAAATTGTACTCCCTTCTTGGAGATGGTACAATTTCACACTTACTTTGGACCTATTTTAGTACCCTTGCATTTATAACCCTTTAAATCATCATTAATAGGCCCTGAAGACCCTTTATTTCAGATCTCAAGGCTTATTTTAGTTGAAATCCCAAAAAAATCAACAAAAGCATTCAATTTTCTAACTAGGGTGGGACTCATACGCCACCTTGGGTGTATGAGCCCCCCTAGGTGGAAACCATATTCCACAAATGGCATATGAGTCTCGTGTGGCCCCTTTTTAGGGTTTGAGTAAGAAATCAAGATTTTTAATTCAAATTTTTAGTTGATGTCAACATTTGAGATCTAAATAATGGTAAATTAGATGAAGTGCCTATATAAACAAGGTTCCAAATCATTATTTTCATCTAGAGAAATCAATCCAAGATCCAAGCATTCACAAGCATTCAAGAATTCTTTCATAAGAGCATTCAAGAGCAAGTAGTAAGCAAAGATGAAGTCTTGGAGTAGCATTATAGTGTTTTTGCAAGTTTTCAAGCTCACTTTCATTCAAGATATAGCATTGTCAATGGTTGCCTATGGTGAATCATGATGGATTGTAGGTTGGGGAGATGCAACTAGCCATCAAACCAAGCCTAATGACTTGTTTCCTAAGTGATTCCATCTTGCATTATCATTCTACTTTCATCCTAAAGGAAGGTAAATGCATTATTGTGGCTTATTAGGATGATTAGAGGTCTCCCAAAGTGAGTCATCATCTTCATACTTCATTCATGCATCCCATTCTAGCACATTAGAATATAGTTGCATTGCATTTCAGATTTCCTAATGTTAGATACACTTAAGGTTAGGGTTTATACTCACATTTACTTTCAAGATCCATTATTTCTATCAAGGTTTAGTTACCAAACTAGGGGTTTGACCAAGGAAAAACCCCCATAAGAAAATCAATATAATATTATGTTTCACAGGTCTTTTTATAGATCCAGATCCAGAAATTAGATTGGTAAGAAAGAGCAAAGATTGAAAAGTAGATTCAAGCTTTGACTTTTCAAAAAATTTGAATGGGCCTAATATGCCACTTGTGATGTATGAGTCATAGTACAGTGATTTTTCTAGATTTCAGGAGTTCCAAACTTGTCATTGCTAGATTTATGTTCTTTCCTAGAAACCCTAATGATGTAGCCACAGTCAGAGGGTCCTCAAAGAGAACAATTTGGACCATGCAGTAAGAGTCACACAACCGAAGCAACACAAAAAATGGAATCAAATACCAACTCAAACATTCTTATTATCAAAAAATTTAATTACAAACAATCGGCAATATTTGGGCTTACAGATTCGGCTCACAAGCCTGATGACAACATGCTCAAAATACCCTCATCTTACATGCTCCTCAATGCGAGTGAAAATCCTACAGAGAAAATCTTTCTTTCTCTAATCTCTAACTCTACTTTCCTACTACTTTATAATGATCAATTACAATGCTTTTTATACATTCACAAATCTAGAAACATCCGTGTTGGCCCGAATATTATTACAATCTCCAATTAAAGAAAATGTAATGTGTTCATGCATATGTCGGCCTCAAATTTGAATTACTCCTCGATGAATGCATAAGATGAAGTGTGGACCTAAACCAAGGTTGGGGACACCCCATAGAACAATTTGAATCACACCACCAAGATCTGCAAGATATGGAAATGATCCACAAGTGATCAAACTAGCCATTAGAGAAGAACATTATTTTGGTGCCGGTTCAAGAAACTGCCACATAATCCAAAAGCGATAACTTTCCAAAAAATGAACCAATCACACTCAAATCTTGGAATAAGGTCAATGAACATGTCCATGATGTAAACATATATCTGCAAGGTTTGGCGAGCACACATGAAGAATTACCAGATCTACCAAGTTGAACTGAATAGAAATTGAAACAAATACAAACTGGAATGAAAATATTTTTGGGTGATGCAAGATTGCCACGACCCAAGGATGCTCCTGCATCAGACACCCTTGGTGAGAAAATATGTTCCATGAGAGGAACTCATGAACATCAAACTAGGTTCGGGATGTAGATCCCATGCTCATTCTTGATCCAAATGTCTTCTCTGTCTATATTTCTCTTCCTCCTAATCTCCCCTCTTTCCTCTGTCAGAACCTGCAACTTCTTCTTCTCTTTTCCTTCCTTTTTCTGCCTCATAACTATACAAGGTAGTAAGGGACATTTACCACCACTCACCTTCTTCCACCCATCTAATCTACCTCTTCTACAAGATTTCATCTTATTTGCTATTCTATCTACAACCCAAGTCTTCTATTGTACAAATTTACCTAAATACATTCTTCTGGTTCCATCTCACTTTCAGATTTAACCACCAAGTCCTTCAAACCCATTCCATCCTTCAGTACAACCTTTGCATCTCACTTCTCAACTTTACAACTCTTCACAATACTCAAGTTCTTCACTTCCTCTTGTTTATTCTTCAAGGAAGCCAAGGTAAACTTTTTCCCATTCTTCTCTACAGTAATCAGATTCCTTTTGCAATCATATATAGCTCCTCTATCAAACTACCAAGGTCTACCCAAAAAAACATGACAAGAACTCATAGACAAGTCATCACACAAAACCTCATCATTGAAAGGGCCAATATTAAAGTTCACCCAACACTACTCTTTCACCTCCTTTACATGATCATCTTGTAACCAACTTATCCTATAAGGACAAGGATGTGGAATCCTCTTCAAACCAAGTTTCTCCACCTTCTCCTCTGATACCAAGTTATCAGTACTTCCAGTGTCCATAATAACCTTACAACACTTACCTCCTGATTTGCACATAGTCCAGAAAAGATTCTTCCTCTGTGAAGTGTCAACCTCTTCCCTGCTCTTCCTCATCAAGACTCTCCTAAGCATAAGAGATTCTCCCTACTCTAGTTCTATCCCACCTACTGCTTCAGTTACTTGCTCCTCATGTGCCATACAATTATTTTTACCAGTTCCTTTACTTGATCCCTCATGACACTCAAAAGATCAATTTCCAATTTCTCCACACTTGAAGCATTTACCCAAGAACTCCCTGTTGCCATTTCCTCTCCTTTGTACCCTATGATTTTATTCTTTACTCCACTTAGATCTTGATTCATCTTCACTTGTCTCCTTGTTGTTGCTTATCTACTTTTCTTTCCCCCTGGGGTTATTTTGTTGTCTTTTCTTCACTTTTTCTTCTACTTTAAGAGCATATTGGTAGGCATCTTCAACTGTGGAAATCCTCAACATACTCATCTCATCTTGAATGTTAAATCTAAGGCCATTTATATACCTTTCCACCTTCTCCCTAGTCATCTCTCAATGCCCAGATTTGATTATCATCGGGTGCTGCCACAATAATGGGTTACACTTTTTGGGACATCCTAATTTTTGCCTAAAATCACATATTTTTAGAAAATACAATGATTTATGACTTTAAAGGTTCCATTTAAATTATTTTAATTAAAGAGGGATTGATCAAACCCCCTTAGATCAAACCCCCTTGGATAGAACCTTGTTAGATTTAAACCATACCTATAATTGAGTCTCCTCTACACCTATCAAAATGCTGATAAAAAACCACTTTTGATTTACCTTTTGGGTGATCAAATGAATTCATTTAAAATTTATGCTTTGTAAGCCTGTAACCCTTATTATAAGCTTCCTAAAAAGTATAATTTTAAATATGTTTAATTTGATTATTATATTTATTTTTTATTTCTTGTGAATGTAGGATTTTCAATAAACATCAAGTTCTTTATTTCACACATACGAAAAAATAGAAAAATAGAGAAAAAATTTCTAAAAAATACATGTGCCCTAGGTATTGATGTCTTATTCCAGCAAAAAAGAATAAGTTAATTCAAATGAATACAAAAAAAGTTAGGCACACCTCTGTCCAAATTATAATTATGTTGACTTGGAAAATTAATTAAAAAAAATATATGTAACAAAAAATTACGAAAAAATATCCATCCCCTAGATATTGGTGTGAAAATTTGCATTTTAAAAAATCAGAATTGTATCCTATCTATAAAAAAATTTATGTGCGCCGAAGTGAACATCACTTTTTAAAAATGTTGATTAGTAGAAAAAATAAGTTATTAAAAATTACATAAAATGATTCACAATTTATTTTTTAATTTTTTTAAAAAAATATAATTAGAATCTACACAAAATATCTAACAAATAACTAGTTTGATTCATCTTAAAAACCTTAATGGTTTAGCTGCTATAGGTGTAAGAAAGTGAATGTTTGGTGAAAAATCCTGATTTTAATGTCAAGTTTGGCCAAAAATTGTAACCCATTATTGTGGGATCACCCCATCTTGTAAAATTCCTCAGTATACTCTTTCACGCTCATGTCCCGCTTCAGGTTTTGCCACTTCTTAAACAGTTCCAACACATAGTCTTTCAAAATAAACTTATCCTTCAGCCTTGCAACCATCTGTCTTCGTCGAGTGATCCTTGTTTCACCATTCTCCACTTTTTCCTTCTACAACTCTTTCCACCAAAGAGAACCATGCCCTTTCAACTTAGTTTGTGCTAGCCTAACCCTCAATGGGTCTCTAATATCCTCAAGCTCAAAATAGTCCTCTAACTTTCCTATCCAATCTATCAAGTCTTTTGGATTCAATGTACTAGAGAAGTTAGAAACCTCCACCCTATGACTTTTACTCGTGCCACTGCTCTTAACAATCTCTCTTCTCTCTCATTTTTTGGTCCTTCAGCCTCTTCAGCCTCAAGTTCTTCTACAACTTCTTCATATTCATCCTTTGATTAAGGGTTTCTCCTCAAACCACCCAAGAGGTTATGGATCTCATTCCTCATCTCATTTCTAAAGTCCTCCATCATCTGCTCCATTCTTCTAGGGTTCATCCTTCTCGGTGGAATCTCTCCCCCTGCTCAGTACAACTACCTCAACTTGGTGATCTGACTACAAGATTTCAATTGCCTCTCTCTTGGTGATCTATTGAATACACTTACAGCCTACCTCAAATCATAAATCTGTTCACCCAAGGAATACCACAAGGACCACAACACACTCAAGGTTTTCAACCAGCTCTCATCTCCAGATTCACAAGTTCACAACCATCAACTTTGATACCATATGATGTAGCCACGGTCGAAGGGTCCTCAAAGAGAACAATCTGGACCATGTAGCAAGAGTCACATAATAGAAGCAACACAAAAAATGGAAGCAAATACCAACTCAAACATTCTTATTATTAGAAAAATCAATTACAAACAATTGGCAACATCTGGGCTTATAGATTCGGCTCGTAGGCCTAATGACAACATGCTCAAAGTACCCTTTTCTTACATGCTCCTCGATGTGAGCAAAAATCCTATAGAGAAAATATTTCTTTCTCTAATCTCTAACTCTACTTTCCTACTACTTTCTAATGATCAATTACAATGCATTTTATACATTCATAGATCCAAAAACATCTGCGTCAGCCCAAAGATTATTACAATCTCTTATTAAAGAAAATGTAATGTGTGTGTGCATATGTCGGCCTCAAATTTGAATTACTCCTTGGTGAATGCATAAGATGAAGTGTGGACCTAAACCAAGGTTAGGGACACCCCATAGAACAATTTGAATCACACCACCAAGATCTGTAAGATACGGAAATGATCCACAAGTGATCAAACTAGTCATTAGATAAGAACATTATTCTGGTGTTGGTTCAAGAAATTGCCACATAATTCGGAAGCGATAACTTTCCGAAAAATGAACCAATCACACTCAAATCTTGGAATAAGGTCAATGAACATGTCCACGATGTAAACATAGATCCACAAGGTTTGGCGAGCACACATGAAGAATTACCAAATCTACAAACTTGAACTGAACAAAAACTAAAACAAAGACAAACTGGAATGAAAATATTTTTGGGTGATGCAAGATTGCCACGACCCAAGGATTCTCCCGCATCACCTAATCTGGTACTAAATCACACAGTCTAGTGTATGAGTCTCAAGGTGCATTACAGTTAGCATTTTCAACATTTAAGACCTTTTTTCTTAGATTTTATAGGTCTCCAAGTGCACCTCTCTGATTTCTCAAATTTCTGTTCTAATTTGCATTCATTTCTAGGTCATTTATTTAAGTCTTGCACATCATTAGGTTTTGCATGTTACTTATCTTTCCAAGCCCTAGCTTTGTGGTGAATCCCTCTTTAGTCTTTAATCACACCCTAGGAAAACCTTTAGTAGATCTCTTTCCCTTATTCCATTATTGGATTGAGATCTCTAGGGTTTCCTTGAGTGAAACTAAGTGAAATAGGTCTTAGATTTCATCTCCCAAAAGATAGAGCCCCCCTCACCTATTTTCTAGGTTTCACTAATATAGGTGAATTATAAGTTAAAATTCATCTCCTTGGCCTTCTGAATGCAATGGAAAGGTCCATTTTGGCCAAAAATTCTCCTGGAAAAACCTATTCACCAAATTTGAGCTTCAAACATCTATTTACAAAATTTTTAAACGATCTCCAATTTAGATGAAATGAAAGACAATATTGACTCTCTCAAGCCTCTTGGACACATAGGAACAGTCAAAAATTCTGCCAATATAACCAAAAATGTTGCAATCACTTAGATTCACAAAACACATATTCAATATAAAGGGATTATTAAATCTTTGCAAACCCTTTTTTTATTCTCCAGATCATTAAAAACACAAGATAAGAGCATATGGGAATTTATAAGGTCTTATATGAAAAAACTCAATCTCTCAATTAGGAATCTACAAACTTAGATTTCTAAAAAAAAGAGCTTTGATACAATGTTAGAAATCTAAAATGGATTGAATAACCCAAAGAACCTTTTACGAGAAAATAAAATTACATAAACTAGAAAATAATAAAGAATGAAAACCAAGACTCCAAGAGATTATGCAATATCAATGTGGCATAATTACATTAAGATCTTCCAAGATGAATGTATGCAAAATTATGGAAAAGTATGAAAATACAAGCTAGGTAGTGAGTTTATATAGAACTAAAGAGAGGATGGAGGTGGAAAATCCAACCAATAGGAATCAATCACAAAAAGTGGAGGATGCCACCAAAAGTGGAAAGTGTTCCACCCTTTAAGGAAGGGAACACCACATCACTTAGCTCTTAGTTATAAACTCACTTTATTATCCTAAGAAAACTTAATAAAAGTATAGAAAAAACATAGGACTAATGGAAAATAAATTAGCCCACTAGGAAAAGAAAAACCTACACTAACGCAAATTCCCAATGAATACACATTGAAAATCAGAATTAGATATGGCATAGGGGATCTAAGCAAATAAATATTGATAACGCACAATAAAATTAGTCACTTTCTCATGAGCTCCCTACTTACAGTGGAGGAGGTCAGTGAACATGACCTTTAGCAAGTGATATTAGCCTAGAACTGGTGCAAGAACTAGTTGATTAATTTCTCAAAAGTGAAAAATAGATTTGTCAAGAAGGAAGCAAAACAATTCCAACATAGTTTCCTTAAGGGACCACAAAAATAGTTTATCAATGCATCCTAATAAAGGAAATCGTTGCACATAGCAATGAATGATGAGATGTGAATAGATATGGATCACCTTTGCCATTGTACTTATCAAAATTTGAAACCTCCAACCCCTGGGGGATAGGGACATTAAGAATATGCAGGGCCAAAGGGTTGCGACAACAATAAGGTTGCAAAGTATAATGAGAGGAAGTGTTCGCTAAGTTGGCTAACTTCAATTGCATCAGACCTATATTTTGCAATAAGGTGTTTAAAATGGGATTAGATTGTGGGGGAGGAAAATTAGCCATGCCGATAGAGATTTGAGGTACAAATTCAAGTGAAGCAGGAATGTTATACCCAAAGGAATGTGGGATATGTTAATTCTAGATTAAGAATGTGTACAAACATAATGTTTTTATTGTCAACGAAAGTCATGGAAGGTATAGAAGGATTAGTATCCATCATATGTATAGACCCTTTAGACATTACAGGATTCAATTGAATACCAGTTATATCAAATTAGGAATCTTGTGGTCAACTCAAGATCGACGTGTATGAGGGTAAATGGGTCTTGACTATGTTAGTTAGTGCATGGAGCAACTCAAGGCCCTTGTGGTCTAAGATAAGTAAGTTTCTCAAACTATTGAAAATAGGAGCAACTTGGGTGTACAAGTTACCACAATTTAGAAAATATTCAAATTATTTAAGCCTCTCCTCAAAATATTGAACCTACTCAAAGGAACCCTAAGAGAAGCTTCATAATCTTCAAAAGACAGAGACCCTAGAGGAGAATTCAAAGGAGAAAGACCATCAAACACTGGTTGAGATCCAAAAGGCTCAAGATTCCTAGAAAATATTGGACCAAGTCTAGTAGGACTATACCTATTAGGGGGTATGGTAGGCCTCAAGCTTCTTCTTACTATGTTTCTTGAAGTAGTAGGTTGGATTCTAAAGCTCATAGAGGATCACTTACAATTTGCACAACCTTTCCAAATCCAAGAAACAAGAGGGCTTAAAAGGAAATAAAGAGTTTTAGAATTTTAAAATGACCATGGTTTTGGAAGAAAGAGAGTTCACATCAGGTTCACCAAAATGTAGAGGATATTTTTTACTCCTAAGATGATGAAGTGTCAAGGAGAAAATATCCCTCAACTACCTCAAAAGTAATTTCTCTGGAGATAAGACAAGATGATGAAGTGTGTATGTTTATGTTTTATGCAAAATTAAAAGGTGAGAAATCCAAAAATTGAAAGAGCGGGTCATAGAGGTCTTCTAGAAAAACTGATGAGCTCTCGACCAAGGGAGAAAATGCAATGCACGGATGCCCCCGTAGTTTGTTGGCATCTCATACGGACCAAAAACTAAGAATTTATCAAAAAACAACTAAGTGACTGCTAACAGTTCTAGTATTTGGAACTATTAGAATGCAGGAAAACAATAGAGAATAACATAAATTAAAGCAATTCAATCTAAGTGAAAGGCGAGTGATAAAGTAAGATGAAAAGAAGAAAATGTTCATAGAGAACTAGGAAATGAAGCATCCAACAAAGAAATATCCTCAATACTTGTGCACATAAAACCAAGGAAAAATATTGGGGTTGTTTAGGGGCTTCCCTAAGTCAAATCCCTATTTTGGTGTTTCCACCTCCATGAACAACTAGGTAGGATCAAGATAGATAAAATGCATAAAACAAATGTGTGATAGTTATAAATAAACCCCACAAAGGAGGAAAACTACTAGATCACAAATATAATAGATAAATAATGATGATATTGTATAGATAATATTATCTAAGATAAAATAACAAGAAAGTGTTACCAACAACCTATGGTTCCCCTCTTGAATTGATAGACATGATAAACTTGTGAGAGAGAATATCTACAGAGCTTCTCTATGATAGTGAGAGAAAGAGAGAAAAAGAAAGGTTGGTGTATCCTTCTTGTGTATTGTAAGAAAAGAGAGATAGATAGAGAACCCCCAAAATGGAGATTTTAGGGAAGTATATCCATGCAAGAGTCATTCCAGTACATCTGTGATCTAGCAGAGGCATTAAGTCCATTGGTAGGTGGGAAATATAACATCTCAATGGTTATTGTAGTTGAGAATCTATTCAGGACATCCACTCAGTATGCAAATGTCTATGTAATGCACGCTCATCTGAGACATAAATTTTCTTTACCAATAGGAAACGAATGGGTTAAGGATTAAATTAAATTTGGATAAAATGAACATTGCATTATTATCTTTTAATTTATCTAAAGGGGAGGCTCATGGGATGTAAAATTGCATAGGATGCAATTTATGACATTATTTAATAGTATGCTAGTTCTTATTGATTTGAAATAGTCCTATAACAAGCATTCAAGTGAGTAAAATAAAAATTCCCTTGGATAGAAATACTATAACAACCATTCACACAATTGAAGTAGAGACTTTATTTAATACATATGCTAGTTCTTATTGATTTGAAATAGTCCTTTGAAATTGAGGTTAGTGCCCCCAAATATTCACTTGGAGTAGTTTTGAATCAATTTGATCATCTAATTTCCTAACATGTAGTGATATTTTATCTAATTTTATGTATAGATGCCCCATGTATGACAAGGATTTATATACATTATTCAGACTTGCAAATAACATGGAATTACCATATCTTGAGGAAAGACATTTTTATTCACATAGATCATAAAGCCTCATAAATTTATATAAATATAAGAAATTTTGTAGAATGATCAACATCAAAGCTGGTCTAGTTACCTTAAAAATTGTCATCTCAACATTTGTCATAAGAAGGAAGAACAAATAAATTTTCAAACTAATTGGATTGGCCTCCAATGAATAACCTTGTTAAATATGTTGTGAAAACTACAAAAAATATTAGCCTCAATTATATTTAATATTAATCCTATTTTTTGATATCTATTCGCAAAAGACTCAAATGATAGATAAACCCTTTATTATTGTATGTAAGATAAAATAATCTATCACATAATGCACATATATGTCCCTATATACACCCTCAACCTTATACCCTGCAACATAAACCCTATATCCTCAACCCTATACTAAACATCCCCAACCCTAAACTCTATATGCTATACACAACCCTATACCCTCAACCTTATACGCTAAACTCTCAACCCTAAATCCTAAACCCCATATTCTTGATCCTATACCTTATACCCTAACCCATAAACATTAAATTGTTAACCCTATACCCTATACCCTAAACATTGTACCTTATAAACTCAACCGTAAACCCTACACTCTCAACCTTGTACCTTATACACTCCACTACAAACCTTATACCCTTGATCCTATACCTAATACTCTAGACCCTATACCCTATACACTCAACCCTATACCCTAAATCATAAAAACTATCTCTCAACCCTAGGCTCTAAAGCCTATATGCTAAACCCTCAACCCTACACTCACTCAATCCTAAACCTTATACCCTCAATCCTAAAATCTATACCCTCAATAGAAAAAGAAAGAGGTAATGACCTAGAGAGGGGAGAAAAAGAGAAGATACGGGGAGAGAAGAACAGAGAGAGGGGTGAGGAGGAGGAAGAGGTAGAGAGGGAGAGACCTAAAGAGGGAGGAGAGAGATAATAGAGTGATGGAGAGAGGGAAGGATCGATAAAGAGTGGGAGAGAGAGAGAGATGAATATTCAAAGAAAAATATGACACAAGTGTGTTACAATGTGTTTGCATTATGTGATTTGACATAATTGTGAGTGCATTATAACACACTCATGTTTTATTTTTATTTGACATAATGTGAGTGTGTTATAATGCACTCGTATTATGTTTTATTTCAGAAAATTTCAAGCCTTTGGCTTGGATTTTCCTTGGGCTTCCAACCCAAAGATTCGGAGTGCCTTTCCAACGTCCAAAGACATGTTTATGCAAATATTAAAAAATTGCATACTCTCGAGTGTGCTCCCCATCGAGCTTTCATGTATTTCAATGTCAAGTAAAAAAACACCATGATAATTTTAAGCTCTCTTAGCTTTCTAGCCATGCAATTTCCTTTACGTTTCGAGTATGTTAAGGTTTTCATCTTTAATTTATTTTTTTAGTGTATTTATTTTTTGTCAAAAACTAGTGTGTTGTATTTTTTATTGTATTTTTAACAGTTCGTCGAATTTCAAATAAATTATATTTTTGGAAACTACACTCCATTTTACACATATTTTTAAAAAATAATCAATTCTAAATTTTTTATGGAGGAGCACCTTCAATTTTCTATTTTTTAGGATGTGTCCACTTTAAAAATTAATAAAAAATAATATATTTATTAAAACAATTGGCAAAAAATTCTGCAGCAACCTATAGCTTGGCACAGGGGTTATTTTCTTCATGTTTCAAGTTGTGGTTGGAAATCTATAATTCGTAGAGCATTTTTCCAAGTTGGCGCAGGTACCTCAGAGGGAATGCACATTAATGTGGCGTCCTTATACATGCACAGGGGGCATTTCATGAGCCCAGAATCCATTGAAGTTTTAAACCTTCATAGAGTGAGAATAAGAGTAATTAATGTGGCACAGTTTCTAGGCATTATATTGTTACGCTGGTGGTGAATGAAGCATATTTGTGTCACTTGTTCTGTAGTATGGAGACACGTATTCAGCTCGCTACCACTTACAAGTGGTGGGCTTTCATTGGAAGATCTCAGACAACAGGTTGAGGTCTGGTGTTCTTGAAGGATGACAACCTGGTAATGGAGGCAATTAAACTAGTTTTAGGGATGGAATTTATGGTGTCTGAGGAGAGATACAGGGTAAATGTGGATATTGCCTCACGGTTTGTCACTTTGCTTCTGGACCTAGAAACATCGAAGGCTACGAATTTGCTAATGGCTCGCAAGCTGATGATGTCTGACTTGCTTGGGGGTGTGGAGGATGCGATTATCATTTCTTAGCTTGGCATCGGTAATTCCTTGACCTCGATATTTGTCTAAGCTATTTCTCCCTAGTGCAAACATTAGGCGCTTTGCCTTTCTCTTGGACATGAAGGGAATGGCTCTCTGGGAGCATAAATCGAGGGCAATCCATGGAGTTGTATTTCTGAAACAATTTCTTTACCTGGAACTCGCATGGACTGGCAGGGACAATTTCATGAGTTTTTGAAGATGGAAGGTGTGGAAGTCGAATGAAGGCTATGATGTTTTTGTTTTGTGTTTTTTTTTTATTATTTGCGCTAAAATGTATGGACCTTTTATGGTTTTTTGTGTTTCTGTCACTTCTTGTGGTCCATGTCTGGAAGCTCTTGTGGGTTTTTGATAGGTCTCTAATATGGTCTACCCTCGTGGCTATGGTGAGTGGTATGGGTTGGTTGGGGCTCAGCCTTATGAATGAATACAGTGTCTATAAATGGAGTCTCTATGTTTTCTCCTATGGTCGTTGTGGCGGAGCAATGTAAACTTGTCATTTTTTATATCAATAGAATCTATGTTTACGTACCAAAACAAAGAAAAAAATAGGTATAACATGATATTAGCTAATTTTTCACTTAAGTATTTTTTGAAATACTAAAAAAGTTAACATTTTAGGGGCAAACTAGACGTTGTTTTATATTTTTTAAATAAAATAGGACCACTTTGTTGGAAACCTGACTTGTTGGGAGAGGTTGTTGGAAGCTTGTTTGTCATTGAGAAGATTATTGGTTGGCAACATGAGCATGATGGTGTGAAGAGATTGTGAATGGGGAGATTGATGAGGACTAATGAGTATGACAGTATGTGGCGTTGTCATTGATGGCAACCTATTATTGATAGCAATCCATGGTAGAGATGCAGAAGTGTTGGTCGAAAGAAGTCCAAATGGTTAGATAATTTCCTAAATCCAAAATACAGTTTTCAGTGTTCAGAGAATTGATTTTTTGGTCCACATTGCTCTGCTATGAAGAATCCAATTATACAGTTTTGAGGTAATATTGCTACGTGTTGGAAGACCCTAAATCCAAAGTTTTATGACTTGATGTCTTCTGTAGTCAAATATATTGATGACAGAGTATCGATCTGGAAATGGCAATGTTAGTGATGTAGAGTATATGTTGGAATGCTTTGCATTCCATCATGGATGAAAATTTTGTTATGCAGATTTGTGGAAGAGTTTATAGGTGTCAGAGGTGTGTACATTCCAAGTGGCAAGTCTTTTGGTGGTCTGTGTGTCAAGGTGTGGATGAGTAGTTGGTTCATTCAATTTTCCTTCAACAATTTTACTGTGTGGTTGAACTAAGTATTTTGGGGTCATGCAAAGTTGAGTAAAGTATGGAGTGGAATCATGGGAGTAATTATAGGTCATGCTGACCTATATTAATGTGTTGTATGCTTTGGTTTTTTCCACAAGGTGTATATGTTTTTATTTTGGGCCGACAAGTTATGAGGGTGCATGGCACATCTATTAGGCTTACCTAATTAATTTTTTAGTTGAGTGTGGCATATAAATAAGTTTAATTCCTTGTGCGAAGATTGTGGAAATAATTTTATGTATGTGATTAAGTGTGTGTTCGAGATCTGGTGCATGTTGAGGTGAAGTATGAAGTGTGTTAAGTCAATGTTTTGAGCTTCAGTGCAACTATATCTTCAGCATAGATCATATGCATTATTAGCAATTCAAATTTGGCAGTGAGCCACCCTTTCTTCTATCTCTTTCTATTCTAGGTAGTGATGATGATCCCTTTGGCAGTGAGCCACCAGCAGTGAGCCTTTCTCCCTTTTGGATAGTGAGTCCTTGGATAGTGACTCCACCATTTTGCATCAAACATTGTAACCGGTTGCAATATATATTGTGAGATAATCCTCACTATGGTTTTTCCCTTTTAATTTTTCCACGTAAATTTGGTGTTCTTGTGTTCCTTGATGTGATGCATGTATTCTATGTTCATTTCCATTACTTCAAGTTTAATGTGATGTATTGAATGTGTTAAAAGTTGATGAAGTTAATGAATTTTAGTGAATACCGATTCACCGCCTCCCCCCCTCTCAGTATTCTGGGTGTTCAACACACTTTGTCTGGCAGTCCTTTTTGAACCCTTTAATATTTACCATTTTAAAAAAAAATAGTAGTTTAGAAAGAAGATTTGGAGCACTGACTCTTGTTCTCATTGCATCTTTAAATTTTGAGTGTAACTATCTTCAATTTATCATCCAAGGTCAGCCTTTTCTAATATAGAAAAAAAAGTGGCCACTTAAGACCCTTTTGGTCTCCTATGTTTGTGCACTTAATCTATTTTCTCACAAGGGTTTCTCCACATAAATATTGTATCTTGTGTTTCTCAACTTTTGGTATTGTTGATTTTATATTTATGTTGAATGTGCAATCACACTTTCATATTGGGTAATCTTTGTTTTAGATTTGAAAACACATATAAAAGTTAATATTGCAGTTTAGTTCACCTTGTTTTTCCAGCAAGTTGAATATTTTAATAAGGAAATGGAACCATTTTAATGTGTGACTCCTCATATCTCCATAGTGTTATTCTTGAATTATTTGTAGGTGAGTGCTCATTGTGTTGGTAGATGACTTTGACATAGTATGATCTACAAAGGTGCCACCTATATTTCCATGTTGACTATATTATTGAAAGTTTAAAATATGATTCTTGTAAAAAGGTATTGATGTGTGTTATAAGTTAGATTTTTTGGTTTGGCTTGGAGATGTGTTAGACCTTGCTAAGTTACCCATGGTGGAAATCACCAAAATGTTTTGTATAAGTATGATTGCTACACAAAAAAAAAATTGTGGAGAGTGTCGTATATGGAGAATTCTGGTCATCTACTTAAGAAGGATGAATGATCCTTGTATCATCATGAGCATTTAGGAGGTTTTCTAGTGTACCACATACCATGGATGTGTTAGCTCAAGTACTGGAAGCCATGAGAATGATTTTGGGATTACTACAAGAACCAATTTTGAGAGATCTTCTTGCATCATTCTTCCATGACCATAAAGCTAACTTCCAATCAAGGATGTCAACCTAAAAGAACTTGACTCTAGAAAACTAGAAACCTCTCCAAGGAACTTTCAACACCACAATCCTTAACAATTTGCAAGGAGAAAAGATCACAATGAAAACATGTTACATCTATCTATTGTTAGTAAGTTCAATCTCATCAATTGTAACTCACTTCTACATATTCGGACATGTTCCCACATAAAGTTAGATTGATCACCTAGAAAACATATTCAAGCATTAATGAATTTGCAAACTAATATAATTCAATGACGGCTTCTACATAGAAAATTCAATTTCTATACTATGATGAATAAAATTTAGTCTTCACAATTTTTTCTAAACTTAAATGCTTAGATCTCTACATTTATCTCCTAAATGAACATTTATTATTCTAATATTTACCTAACTTTATTAGTAATTTTAATCTTATTAATAAGATAAATTTATTAACGTAAATATTACATTAAGAAAATTGTATTTGTCCTTTAGAAATATATATATGTGGCCCTTTAATAGTGAAGCCCTAAGCCATGTGTAGCGTAATAAACAGGCACTAACAAATTCTGAGGAAGTGCAAACACATATTCCTACACGTTATATAAGATAAACAAAAAAAATCCTTTGTAGGTTTCCCACAGTATATAAGATAAATAAGGTAAATTATGTGGTCTACTAGATTTTATTAGAATATCATTGCATTATCTTATCCCAACGTGCAGTCTTAAGGTAGCTACCAGATATCTTGATAGTACTGTATTCAGTTGCAATGTATACACAAATAAAATGAACAAGATAATTAGAAGGTAAAAAATCATATAGAACTTTTGAAGCTATATTAAAATCTACAAAAAGTCCCTCTGGGAATTCTTGAGGACTTTGAAGAATAAATGAATATAGCCATAAAAATATAAGTATTGAATCCTTACAAAATATTATATCAAGTCAATTATTTAACAATCAATGTTGTCTAAAATAATAATTAGATTTGATGATCATACTAAATTTAGGAGAAGATTGAAAATTGTAAACATCTTATTGTTTGAGTTGGAATTGGAATTGGCTTTGTTATATAGTGAAGATCAATTAGTAGGCAATGGTAGTCCTCCAATGAAAGCCTTGAAAAAAGTGAGTGCTTGAGATGGAGAAGTGTATGGAACCTCATGTGCGGCACCTCTCACTGATGCAAATGTTAGAATAGTTTGATTCTTTCCATCCACTAGGTGCTCATAAGATTGAGTCCATCCTGCCACCTAATTAAAGTTCCATGATATAGAATCATTATATATTGTTAGATGCATTTATTTTCAATTGATATTAATCAACTCTTTAATTTAAAATTAATCTTAGAACTCACCTGTTTATTGTCATACCAAGTACCATATGTGTTGAATGTGAATAGATTTGATTGCTTTGCTAGAATATTAACAATTGTTCTTGTTGCAGTAAATGGGACAACTGAGTCTTGATCTCCACTGTGAATTTTATTCAAAATTTTATCACACAAAATTATTGAAGTGAGAATCAACAATAATAATAAATCTATTCTCATTAGAATGATAAGAAAGTATCACCTGAAAAGCATAATTGGTAGATCGGAATTTAGAAGTTCAGTTAGAATGGGTATAATGTTGATTCCTCTATTACTTTCATCATAGTTCAAAGGCCTGCATATGATACACGTTGAATTAAGGATCAGTACCAATAGTTAGAGAATGCCACCAAATTTTACTTGCATGATATTTACGATGGTATCAGGAAAATTCCCCATCGGCAATTCACCATTAGAAAATTCACGCCAACAATTCACCGTAAGAAAATTCACCGCTATGACAAATTCACTGCAAGGAAAATTTACCACCACCAATTAACTCCCTGGAAAATTCAAGGCATTAACAATTTTAATATATATTTCCAAGACTTTGAATTTTTTTCAAATATTGGAAATATATATTAAAAATGTTATTGCCATGAATTTTCTACTGCAGCGAATTTGTCATGATGGTGAATTTTCTTGCGGTGAATTGTTGGCGGTGAATTTTTTGATGGTGAATTGCTGGTTCGATGGTGAATTGCTGGCGGTGAATTTTCTTAGAGTCATTTAAGATGATGTTCCTTTCTTAGAATTCAATTAAAATACAATAAATTTTAGATATTTTTTCTTGAATTTAATAAGAGAAAATTAAGGTATTGTGGAGTAAGCTCTTTTAGTTCAAACTTGTAGATTTTATGTCAAAATTTTATATTCAAGAAATTGAAAAAGAAAGATATATTGTAGTGATTGTTGAATACTAAATTGAAAACTCTTAAGTCAAATTTAGAGTATGTGACCATTAGAATAACATTCGTGAAATAAAGAAAGTATAATTTTTATAAGATAAATATAGGAAACATAAACATACCCAGAACAAGTGATCCATGAATACGTCTCATTATTTTTTCTTGCATGAAGTGCCTTTTGCACCTCTGTGTGTAGGTATGTATCTACGTCATTGTGAGCACAAAGATTAATTCCGTTTACAGCATTTAAATTCTTCTGGAAAAACTTTGAGAGAACCTGTTGGAAAACAAACATTGATCAACCTGTGATTAAACCCATGCCTCATTAATAAAAAAAAAAAAATTCAATTAAACTTTACATGATCAGTTCATGGTTTCATGGACTTACTCCTCCTTGAAGCTTGGACGATTGTGCATTCTGACCTAAACAATTATCTAAGGTAACATCATAACGATTAATATCTCCACTTTCTCCAGACACTTTATAGTACACATTATAACAAGCATCAGATATATTGTCATCAACATAATTTTCTATCCATAATCTAGAGTTATTGCAAGTAGTTTGAGTCAGTTGATAAGTTTCATCTGAAATCAAGCCATGTGACCATTGAAATTCACCGTTGTTTATACTAATATCAATGTCAACATAGGGATTTCCAATCTGCAACCATTTGAAATTTCAAATATGTGTCATGAACATTGCAAGTAATGGCATGGCATTTGACAAAGTATCATTTTCTTATATTTTATGTAGGATACATTGTTCTACATTTTTTTCATGATTAAATGACATAACTTAGATACAAATCTACACATACCATAATTCCCTTTAGATTAATAGGCGTGATGCTTGGATTTTTGTTGTACTCTAGCACAAGGGTTGCCAATTGAGGTATATAATGTCCTGCAATGTGAATTTGATTATGAGCATAATTATTATGTTTAAAAATATACTTAAATCATTTGGTCAATTGAACTAAAAAATTAAAGAACTCTTAGCTTTACACCTCCATAGCTCTCTCCTGTTATGTAAAAGTCTGCATCTCTGAATTCTGGGAATTTTTCAAACCAATTCAAAAGGAATGCCAAGTTGTCTTGGGCTGCAATGTATAGGAGCTTAATTAGTTTTTGTATTTAAAATATGATCTCCATAAGAAATGTAGATAGAGAAAGAGTAAATATATGAAATTTTTATTTTTATTCAAGTGATTTACTGTTTATACAAAGATACAATCTTCTAATATTATGGATTAGTAATTTATTCATTAGAAAAAAATTAAATAAATTAGAGTTATTCATTGAAAGGGAATTAACAAATTATCACTAATTTAACACATATCAATTGAATTTCTATATAATCTAAACTATCAATGATGGTAACTAATAATTCTTGTAGACATCTTAACTATTCCTAATATCGTATCAATATTCACCACCATATTAATATTAGTCTAGTTAGTCTTCCTCCATACTAATGTTCTCATCATTAATTAATTAATTTAAAGCCTATCAATAATTTATTAAATATATTATATTATTTAATTAATATGGTTCACAGCAAAATAATTAAATACTAATATTATTTAATTTAGTTTATCTCATACTTATTATTTAATTAGTTTAACTTGCACTTCATACTTAATTGCATATTTTTATTATTTTTATTATTTAATGGCATGTTTAGTTAAATAATTTTATTTCCACCTCACAATACTAATTAAATCATTTTTTATTATTTCATTTATCTATTTCCCCTCCACAATCCAAAAAATAAATGATCAATTAATTTATTTTCCCTCCTATTTTTGGTTGTAACTAGTTATTTATGATTTTTTATATTTTTAGCCAACTTAATCTCATGAACCCATTTTGAAAAAAAAAATCATGGTCATCCATCTTCTCCTTGATCTAAGGAAACTCATCTCAAATAACCTTCACTGTAGGTTCTCTAAGAAAACCCCAACCATCCATCTTCCCATCTAAAAAACTATAAATAGAGCTCCACAAGGTTCCAAAAAATTTAATGTGCATCCTTCAAGTACATGCTACCAATATTTTGAAGTTCTTTTATGAGTAACTACATCCTACATTCATTGAGCACATATGCTTCATCAATGTAATTCATATTTGACAATTGTTTGAATGAATATTTGTTGTTTTGAATCTCCAATAGGTGTATCTAAGGTGACCGTGCCCTCACATTCTAGGAACTCCACTAGGGATATTTCCTTGACTTTGAAAAAAATATTGCTTAAATTTAAATTAGTTATTGATTGATTCCACGAAGAAAAGTATCTTCTACTCTTAAGATACCATTGCAATATTAATTGAGCACTACATAGCACTAATTTTTTGTTAGATATTTTAAATATTTTACAATAGATAAATATAGCACTTACAAATTTATTCTTTCCAAATTCATGATAACTATTAAATAAATAAAAACTAGTGGCATTTTTTTCTATTTCAATTGTATGTGCTATGGTAATGCCTCGTTCAATAGTTTTTTATTAAAGGTGGTAAACAAGAAGGATTGAAAGGCCTCTTGAAACCCTCAACAATAGTAAAATGTTAGAAAAAACATAGCTAACCCATAGAAAAACCACATACATATATATTTTGAAATGACTTGAAACCTCTTACACCATTGTAGCCAAGTTGCCAACACAAAGATAGTTTTGAACAGACCGTAAACACTATATAATGCAGCTACAAGTTAGCTGACAAAAAATAGACCTAGATAGCTACCTACACAATCATAAGCCTATTGAACACTCCCAAAGACTGAGAGGGGAGGTGAATCATTCTACCCTAAATATTCACCATTCTGAAACTTAAAAACCTCAACATAACTCAAACTTCAAACCCTCAAGCAATTTAGTAGAATGATAGAGCAACTTAAACCTTTAGCAATTTCAGTAAAAGAAGATGTAGCAATTCTAACTCTAATGAGATCATCAACAATGATAAAAGAGATAAGAACATACATTCACAAGATGACACCAAATTTACATGGAAAATCCAATGAGGGAAAACCACAGTGAGAGTTAACTCACAATATAAATGCTCACTACAAAATTACAATTAGGCTCACTTCCAAAGACTTGTAGGACTGAAGCAAACACAACTTCAAGGGAAAGATACAAAGGACTTGATGAGACTCATTATCTCAAAGCAGGATACAAAGGATATATGAAATTATAGCATATGTCAACAAAACACTATGCTAACTAAGGCACTTAAGCTCATCTAATATCTCCTCATACTTTTGCACTTCTATACTAGATATGCAATTATGTCCTCATTCACACACACTCTCTACTTTGCATCTAAAAAGATCTTGCATTTATATCCACCGCAACACTTGACAACTTCAGTTAGGTCAAGTACAGAAGATAAATATTAATTCCAACAAGTCAGCCACAAAGCATCAACATGGTGTAAAGAAGTCCTATCCAAGAGATAGAGAAGACCAAAAAAGAACTTATTACATATTCCAATATGATCCAAAACATCACACACATCGGCACACCTCAACGCAAGTCAACAACAAGGTAACTTTTAGATGAAACATGTAGTATTTTACCAGTCAACCCAAAAACATACTTCCTATTGAAATTACTCATTGGTCACGCGGTTCTAACCAAGATAGGTCAGGACCCAAATATAACTTAACACATCTTTAAATTTTGGCACAAACTTCTAAGCACACGATGCAATCCAAGGAATAAGTCATGTCAGCCAGATGTCCACACATAACCCAAAACACCAATTCAAGACATAATGTAGCAACAAAGAACTCAATTTTCATCATGCAGATCACATGGGGAGGTTCCTTAAACATTTAGCAACACTTCAAGTACTTTCATATTGTCATGCCATTAATAACCACCACAGACCAAATAGGAGTAGAATACTTCATCCAAGAAGCACAAAATACATAACCAAAAGATATAACATTAATAGATCAACTTGCAGACCACTTCAACACATAAAATTAGAACCGAGACATTGCACAAACACTAAGAGTACATTCACCAAGTTGCATGAGTAGAGACGTCATTAATTCTGAAAAATATGGAGCATTTCCCAGACTATTCCAAACAACCAACAATATTGCTAACTTTCTACAATTCACAAAAAACTCCTCAGCAACACTAGTGACCTAAAAATATAGGAGCCCAATATCCACATAACACTAACTTTGAATCCCAAACAGTAGGACCAGAACTTCAAAAGCAGAGGAATATCTAGAGCATTCTCCCAAATAGGCTTCAAAGCAACTTCTTGAACCAAAAACACTTGAGAAACTTATGGCTCAAGCTAGAACATACTTTTAGACCTTTGTACATCATCAGAGGCATCAAGAGAGAGCATAAGACACATTATAGAACTTCAACAACACCTCTCCATATTCAACAATATTATTGATCCTTATCTTAATACTTCTAATCCTCATCTTAATATATTATTATGGAATCAACTCTATTGGAAACAACCATACTCAGTACTTCTTTGATGACATACAACCAAGAACTTTAGCGACATCATCATGCATTAGACAAAGCATGACATCCAATCATGAACTTCAGTAATATCACCATACATCAATGTTAGCGCAACCAATACCAAACAACAATGCAACAATATTCCCAAGTGCTGACAACCATGACAACAATACAACCAAGTGTTAAAATCATGTACAATCTCACCAAGTCCTCAATGCCAACCAATCCATTAATGACAACCAATTCCAAACATACAACAACCTCAAGTGTTGATATCAATGACAACCACTGCCAAAAATCTCATCAAGTGTTGACATCAATGAAAATAAATTCCAACAAATCCTTATACTAGCATTCCAAACACCCTTGACCTGGGTGTGGGAAACAAAAACATGTATAGGAATATATATCTTCCATATTTGAACAATTTTCTATGAGAAATCATCCTTGAAAGACTCAAAATGAGGGGGGAGGGAAGTACTAACCTTTTCCAAAGATCAAAACTAATCCCTTACATGCATAGAAATAGGAGTTAAATATTGCACCAAATCCTATAGTAGAATAGGGCCAATAGAATCAACACCAAACTATATAAGAGGTTGATAGGTGGAGTGGTCAATACTAGGCCTTAATAATATGACCCATTAGGAGAAATATATGACATCTCAACATCCCTAGGGGGCAACAAAGGATTAGAGGAAATCAAGGACGTGTGATCCTCAATATCTAAAATCACTACTAATGAAATGATCATGGAGGGAATTCAGGTCCACCAAGTCACCTCACCCTTCTTGCACATGAGAACAAGGGCACTCTGAAGCAAGGTTTCCAATATTGATGAATCTTTTATAATGAAAGGGAATATCATCATAATTGAGTGTCTAATTCCATGGTTTATCCTCAATTATTTAGACAATATCCCTAGGAAGATCCTTAGAGATGTCAATGTCCATGAGAATTTGAGCATAGGTAATATGGATAAATTTCAATGATGTTGCATCCTCTTGTAAAAAGTGACCAAGAGAATTTATAATATATTAAAAACATTAAACATACCAAAATTGGAGAGGAAAATCAAGAAGTATGACCCATATAGGCAATGATATTTAAGGATTTGTTAAAGGGTTGGAGTAAAACCATGATTTGAGAGAGATGGAGTGTTATCGCCACATCCAAACCCCACCCTCCAACACTCTCTTCCTATCATATTTTGATTAGAAGGATTCAATGAAAAATTTACTAGCATAGGAATATAATTCAATTTCGGACTAAGTGAGAGGCCTCTAGGAGTCCAAAACCCATTGTTTATCTATGAAACAAAGGACAAAATAATTCAATCTACAAATGAAGGATTTTCATTTAAAATATTACTCATTATCCATCACCTCCTATCCATAGATGAAAACATGGGAGAAAGGAGAATAGGAAATATATTGATGTTTATTGCATAGTGATGGACAAGAAATTCCCATCAAATGGTGTGACCTAGGAGAAATAACAAGTGCCTCTACCCTAGTAATATTCACATAGGTTTTTACCACCACACCAAACACAACAAAAGTAAAAAATGCATGAGTAGGACACATGGACACATTGTTGACATGAATAGATTTAGGATTCATGATAATATGAATAGTGCTTGGTGGTTTCCACCTAAAAAAATGGAATCACACCCTTCATGCTAAAATTCAAATCAATATAATTTGTTGTAGTAGGGAGAGAACCCACAATCATAAAAGACTTCATATTAGAAAAACCATTTCCAATCTTAAGAGATAAAGATTCCTCACCTACTAGGGTATGCAAACCAAGAGCAATCAATGGGAAACAAGCTAGTAGTTTTTCAACTAAAGTATTTAGGTTTTATTATCTTTTTATTCATGATTAGTTCACTACTTTTTACTGAACCTATATTTTATTTCTTGAATATGCAATAAATTAGTTTCATTTTCACTCTTCTAATTTATATCTTCAATGTGTTTATTGGATTATCCTATGAGAACATTGTGAACCTATCTATTCATGAAGCACTAAGGAAAGGATCAAAAATTATGAGGTAAGTGATAGTTATAGTCAAAATCATCATATTTTACTATTGTGTGGAATATAGACTATAATAGTGCTCTAGCATGGAATAAGTATATGGAAGAAAGATATTTCTCTTAGTACTCTAGCATGGAGAAAGAAAATAAAGTGCTACTATAAGCTTCACTACCATATGAAATAATGATTTTTTGGAACATTAATTTACCATTCCTCTACTAGTGTTGTCAAATTTCCAACCAAAGAAATAAGGTGCGTCTTTCTAGTATGAAGGAGTACACCTATGGTAAATTTGAGAGTATAGTAATATGTTGCATATAAAAATTTGGAATCCCAAACCTTTCTACATAGTTGAATAGATGTAAATTCCCTTTAAAAGTGGTCATCGTAGGTTCATTTTTCTTTTCTTATTCCCAATTTGGTTTCAACCACAAATATAAGAATTTATTTTTTCTTTATTTTTCTTATTCATGTGTGCTTCTCACAAACACATTTTGATAGTTTCATGGGTTTCTAAATTGATAGTCTAGTATATATTATTTTTAAAAATGATTCAATTTATCTGTCGGTTAATATATAATTCAATATTCTTTATATTTATATAAGAATTTCAATATATAATAACCAATGTTTTGGTTATTAACAATTTGAATATTATTTCTTTCATCTTTGCAGTATTCTAACTTGTAGTAAAATAAAATTTCAAAGGTCTAATTATTAAAACTACTAACATCTTTGTATGCAGGTTTGATTGCCAAGATTACAAATTTCGAATTTCATTTATGTATTTTTCTTAAAAGGTATCATTTTTTATTTCTTATTTTATTTAATCTGGGATTTTTCTCATTAAAACTAGCCACATATGCTCTCTTGTTTCTCCTCAAACTTTGATCTTTAATACTAAAATTGATTTATTTCACTTGTGTAGCCTAAAAATTAGGTATGTATGCTCTTTCCTTGCATAGTTTTGTGGTATTGAGAATCAAAACCTCTCATTTCTTTTTTTAGGGGTATTATGTCAAATTTAATTTGGTTAACAAGAAACATGGCTCAAACCCCATGTGATGGTGAGGTATATAAATGTAATGAAATGATATTTTTCTTTGGCTAAGTGGAAATATTAGTGTTTAATAGACAATACCCCCTTCAAGGATAAACTATCATTTTTGCTATAAACTTGTTCTAGAATAAAAAGTGAGATGATAAGGGATTTGAACCTAATAAAAAATCTTAGAAACATCCCTAATTTCATGCACTTAGGTCTCACATACCTTCAATTATAAAGAGGGTTATGTTAGCTAAACCCATACAATCCTAGCTTCTAAAACATTTTTCATTAGATATTTATAATTAATGCACTAGTAATTTATAAGTATTAGTATGTTACTTAAATTATACCTATGCAAATAGGATAATATAGGCTACTTATTCTCTCCTCTCATGCTTTAATGAAATATTGAGAATCAAAAGTGGTTATTTCCCCAAGAAAATGGATCATATTATCTAGAACCAAGTCTAGGTATATTTATGGGCTCATGAAACCAAATAATCCTACTTGAATAAAATAGGTCATTATTGTTTTATATTATCTCCCCCTTTATGTGAACTATTTTTAAAGCCTTTAAATGCAAAAAAACCTAAAAATTTGATATTTTCAATCCAAAATTTTAGAGTCCAAAAATAAAGTCTCAAAATAAATTTCATATCACCTACTTCTACATCAAGCAAAGTCTAACATGGAATTCCATGAAGAAAATAATTTTCTTCTAGACTACCCATGTATCCAAAATTTATACCATGTTGGAGATACCTCTCATCAAATTCCACATGAAAACCATGAAGAACCCCAATCAAATTGAGTATTCACATAACTATCATGATTTTCTTGACTCTAAACAAGGATGCACCCTAATAGACTAGTTCATACATGAAAATAGGGATGGAATACTTAAAACTATTAGAGTATCTAAAGTACCTATTGGTTATAAATTGGATAAACTCAATAACATCATAAACCAAGACTCATCCAACCAAAAGCTCACCAATGCCAATGTTGATCAAACTCATGTTCACTAAGATAATATTAATCCAAAAATACATATTGTAAATATGAGGAAGAAATCACAACATGATCCCACACATCAAGAAAAAATAAAAGCATCAAAATTCAATTTTCTATGGAAATCCAATACATTATACCAATCTAAGTCCAATAATCAAAAACTCTCAAAAAAATCAACTTGTTTAATATAATCAAAGCAACAAACACAACCAAAGAAATTTGTAAACTTAGTCTAATATAAATCATTGAATAAATAAATTCAATATTAAAAATAAACCATGCTTACAATATATACACAACCAACATAAAAAAAGAAAAAAAACCAAACACTACCTTCTAATACTCCATTTGACAGAGAATGACAAGACATGAAAGACACGATAAGGGAATTACAAGAAAGAAACCAAAATCAACACAAGGGATACACATTTTAAGAATTATGTCTTTGTCCACTATATAAATCTACAACAAAAATCCCATTCCCTCCATACTTTAAAATTTTAAATTTAATAATATAATGGAAAATGAGATCTTCAAGGGCATGTTAAATAATTTTACATGGATAGCAAATAAGTTTCTTTTGACAATATATATTTGATTAAATTATTTCCATAAATCTTAGCTAGAAAAATACACGAGTAGTTTTTACACTTACTGAATAATACCTAATCCATTCTAGCTGAGATATTTGTTTCATAATCTCAAGAAGCAAAGATGAAAAAAATAGCTTTCTACACTAATATTGAGAGTATTGTACAAAAAAAATAAAATTTGATCTTTAAACATTTTTAAAAAATATTAAAAAATAAATATGAAATCATAAACAATGAAACAAATAATAATAATATTACATGGGAAAACCATTTCAAGATAATAAAAACCCACACTCCAAAGGAAAAAAATGTATTATTCAAATGCGCAAACAAATTACAACACACTTGCAAATGAACCTTTCAACTAAGCATCATTAGAATGTAATCTTGAAGTAATTTTGTTAGCATTCTAATACTTGTAAATTCACCATGCAAACTAAAACTCTCAAGCACCATTTTATAAAATATCTAATACAAGAAACTACCAAATAGAAGCCCAAAACCATGGGAAAATACCACCCAAAAATTTGACACCCAAATTGGGTCACAAAATCCAATGCCCTACATCATGGAGAATCAAATCTACCAAAAATAGTGGAGCTCTTACACCTATCATTAGTTGTCATAAATCATAATTCATTCCATAAATATGGAACTCCATTTTTGGTTCCACAATATCCTAAATTCATGCTTATGACATGTGCATCATAATTCTAGTCAAGATTCTAATGTAACACCCCCTTATTTTCTCACACATGTCACAAGAATTTGTCATAACATTTTTCATAAGATCATATAAATCTAGGACATCTCATATCCACTATAGATAGAAGAATTAAATAACCTTTTACAACATAATACAAAGTACCAACAATGTATGGAAAATGATTCCACCTCAAAATCCATTGCCCCATTTTCAAGGTGAGGTAATATTAAATAAATTAAAATATGAAAGTGATAAATAATTAAAACCAAATTATAGGAACTTGTAAAGGTTTAAACACCTTAACTCCCAAAATTCTTCCACTTATTGAATACCTTCTGAGATCCAAAGGGAAACCCACCATCACTAGAATTTAATTGCTAGGGTGCAAGAGGCCCATAGACTCCAAACACCATTTGAATTTATTATGCTCACATGCTCTAAGAAACATTTATAATAGTTTTAATGTTTGTACTTTCTATAATTTCACCCTTCCATATTCAACCATGTCTCTAAAAAAATGATACTTCACATCAATGTGCTTGGTCCTTTTCATGAGATTTCAAGTTCTTTGCTAAATAAATTCCTCTTTGACTATCACAATAATGAGTAATTACACCCTAATTCATGTCAATATTTGAACATAATATTTTCAACCAAATGGCCTCTTCATAGGCATGAGTCACCATAAAATATTTTTTCATAGTAGTGGACATGGCAACCACAATCTATCACTTGTTCATCTAGTTTATTACACGAACATTTAAAGTAAACAAATATACACTAGTGGATCTTCTTTTATCTACATATATTTAGCATAATTTGAGGCCACATAACCACAAATATTTAGGGAATGCATGTATACTATAAATATACAAGTTTGATAACACAAGAAATACCCTGAGGTACCCCACAAATATCTAAAGACTCTCTCAAGTATATCCTAATGAATTCATCTAGGAATAGGCATAAATCTACTACGCACTCCCATTTCTCAAGAAACATATGGACTAGTACATACCATATTATACATGTAAGGATCCAAATTACACTCTAATAAGGTACCATACTCATGTTTTCCATATCTAACTAAGAAGTAGGACATTGTGTAATAGATAATTTTTTTCCAAAAGTAAAAATAACACACAATGGTTTAGAATCCTATATGTTAAACCTCTACAATATCGAATTCACATGCTTACTCTAGCCAAAACATAAATTTTGATTTTCTCTATCTCTCATTTTCTCCATAAAAATATTTTTTTTAGCCACATTTAATTCTTTTATTTTAAATAAATTTGTAAGTTGATACTTTAGTTCTAAAATATTTTTTTTCCCTTTTCATGAACATATCATTAATATATAATACAATAAAACTTGTAGGGAGTCTCTTATACCTCACACACACTCATCTTGTCATTTCTTACATTGTTCTAGTATGGTGTATTGCTTTATGCAACACCTTAATGAGCTTCATTTTAAATAATTGTGAATATTGCAGAATATATAGGGAATACATTCATAAGGGATACACTACATGTACTAGGTAGAGACATGGACTTGGTAGGCCATACTTATTATAAGTGGTCCATAACAATTATAAGGATCATATGTCAACATTTGGCTATAAATTTCACCTTAGTTAAAGTATTTTTGGTCAAGTACGAATCAACTTACTATTGCTCTCTCATCCATAGAGGTAAAGTACATTGATATTTTGATTGTCACTATAGAGACCATTTGGCTTCAGCTTATATTGGTTGATTTTGGAATCTCCCATGTTGGTGACCATTAGTCATCTTCTATGATGATCAAAGTGATATTACAATCTCTAGGAGTTATAATCATTACCATCAAACCAATAATATTGGCATCCATATGCACTACATCAAATATCATAGATCTTTGGTACTATCCCATATTGGATTAGCTTGCTAATATTTTTAAGAAAGTATTTGTGGAGATCACATATTTTTATCTTTGATCTTTTTTAGGGTGCAATACACTATCACTTTATGGGGGGGTATTCATTCCTCCTCTATTCTTACTTCATGTATTTTTTGGGACTATATACTCTCTTTTGCATATGGGTACCTCATATGAAGTTTACCTTTCTAATACATAATTTTTCCTTTTCCCCTAAGTTCCATTTAAGGAGGGTGTTGGTTGAATAATATAAGTACACCTTATATTTAATTAGGTTAATTAGAATTTAAATTATCTATAGGAATATTATAAGACTTGTAGGCTTTAAATCCAAAAACATATTCAAGATAGATGCACTTTCAGATTTTTATATCTAGCATCTTCCTTTTCTCATCAAGTATGTTCACAAATGATACACATCCAACAATTTGAAGGTGGGATATCATTATTTTTATCCTTAACCAAAATCATTCTAGAGATTTTCCAATCACTACCTTAGTTGGTACTCTATTACCAACATATGTTGCAATACTAACTACATTAACCCAAGGTATATTTGATAGTCAGTTTAGCATTATCCTTTCTTTTTTTATTAGAAATTTTTTTCAACAATTTCATTCTATTTTGATTGTAAAGGATTTTCATTATCTTTGAAATCCCACATCTATATAAAAAAATTAAAATATTTTGAGTTGTACTCGCTACCATTAACAATCCTAATATTCACTTATTTATTTTTCATATTTATTCTTCGCAATTCTTAAAAAATTTGAACATATAAAAAACTTCAAAAAAAAGTAATCATCAATGAAGGTTATAAAATAATTTGTTCCTCTAATTGAAATGGTCTTAAATAGACCATATGTGTTAGTATGTATGTTAGTATGTATGAAGTTTAGAAACTCCTTTTGTTGAGTGCTTCCTTTACTTGGAAACTTTATCCTTTGATGTGTTCCCAAAAGGCATGCTTCACATGGCTTCAATTCTAACCCTCTTCTAGATCCAAATCCTAAATATTCTTCTAGTTATCCATGATTTAATATTTTGTGTGTTAATATGTACCCAAATCTTTGATGTTATAAATCTACCCTATTTTTTTGTAAGCATGTTTTACACATCTAACAAGTGTATTTTGTATAGGTTCCCACATGGTACTCCATTTTCTATGAGATTCTCATTTCTTTTCTTTATTATGCACATGCTTGAGTCAAACTACATATTTATTCCCTCATCTATAATTATACTAGAACATAAAATAGAGTTTTGTTCAACACTAGAACATGTAGAAAATTATGGATCTAATTACAAACACCATTTGAGAGCTCTACCAAAATCGTTCTCCTTCACCACATATTTTATGACTTTTTGTGTAACCCAAATAAAAAATATTCTCATTAAAGAATTTCATATATATATATATATATATATATATATATATATATATATATATATATATATATATATATATATATATATATATATATTGTGTCATGTATATCATGAGACTCGTAAGTCAATATGCATGCTATTTTGATCATTTATAGTAGTGACTAACATTGTTACAAATAAATGAGACTTTTGAACTCCTTCATTTTGTAAATTTACTTAGTTATTTTTTATGTTTTCTCTTACAAGATCTAGTACTTTCTTCTAATAGTCCTTTGCATAGTGACTTTTCTTCTTGCAACAATGGCATTTGAATCTCTTCTTCAAATAAATTTTACCATCAATGGTGGCTAATTTATTTTTCTTCTAGTATCTTTCCTTTTCTAGTATATGTAGACCTTCACTTCCATGTCTTTTCTTCCCAAATCCTATAGTAATATACCAATTACCATTTGTATTTTTAGATTAATTTGTGTCTTGGAGAGACCAGAAAATTTTCAAATGACTTTAAAATATTCCTCATAATATTTATATTGGTATCCTCTTATTAGATTGGATACCCAAAAACAACGAATTGGTTCAATAGAGATTCAATTATTTTGATGTGTGATCACATTAATTCTTCATCACCCATACATAGATCACATAATTTCTTCCATGCATACAAGATTATTTTCATGTCCTTATTTTGAGCATTTGACACAATGTATCCTAAGCCTCTTTTGAGTTTCCCATAATACTTACATAAACTGATTATGAAATCCTTTTATTTGAAAAATATTGTGGCTAATAATTTGTCAAATCTATACTTCCACTTGGTTATTAATTCTCTATTAACATGTTCCATTTTTTTCATATTAAAATTCCTATTCAAATAGTTATTTCTAAAAAAATATGAACTACCTATTTATATCAAACCTTTATTTAATAGTTATATTTTCTATACCATGGCATGGCCCTCACACTCTAAATTTTTCACTAATACCATATTCAAAATCTAACCTAGCATAAATAATCTTGGTGGATTTACCAATAGTGTTCATGAAGGTAATGCCAAGACCATTATCATGGCTCATGGTACTTGTGGTCATACTTCCATGGTCCTATCATAAATTAGAGAAAATTATCAATTTAATTTATGGTAACATAAGGATCATCTTGTCATATTTAATATATGCTACACACACTCTAGTAGTGGCACAACACTCTCCACAAGAATGAGCTCAACAATAACTATACTTTGGCAAAATATTTTAAATATTTTTTACCATGGATTTGTTATGGTTGGGAACACCTCTAGGACAAATAATAGAGGATAAATCACTCTACATGTCATCATATTACCCCAAGCATTGAACTTCAAATATTAGATAATAATCATTATAGTAACCTAGGTGGCACTCTTAAGGCTCACATTGTGCTAGGTCATTTGTTAGCACATTGCACACAAAACCCACATTTTACAACCATTAGGAGCTCATAAGTCATGGATAAATAGATTTACTCCACATGGAAATGGTTCAACTTCCATAATGAATCTCAACCTTCATGTCATGTAATTTATATATACATATTTGTAATATTATTAGAAGACATATAAAGATAGAGATTGATAGATAGCAACACATTAGAAGGTAGATGTAATCCATTTTTTCTAAGGGAATACCATGTGTAGAATGAATGAATAAATGAATATCCAAATTCTTTTGATTCTCATGTTTCTTTTGATCTATTAGAAAATATGGTAGAGGCAGAAAAAATTTCATTCAATAACAATATAGTTGTCTCATATTTTTCTTCAATACACTTTACATATTTATAGGATTCTTAAATCCTATTATTTAGGAAACAACATAAACGAAATCCCTAAATATATTGAGTTGTTTTAACAACTCAATTACAAACAAACACTCCCGAGACTAACAAACTCTAACAAATAACTATTCTCACATATGTAATAGTTATGTGAGTTGTGATAACAACTCACATTATTAACTTATGTGAACACTAACATTTAATTTCCCAACATTCCCCCCTTTAGTGTGAACATGGTAAGAACTCACACCCTACATTTGTAGTAGGCCCAACTCTTGTGGGTCATGACTTTGATTCAAAACAAAAGGCACCTCCCACCAACCTTTCATGGTTTTCACACAGGTTTACCACAAACCTGGACATGAACAGAAACCCATCAACTTTCCACCTCATGTGGTTTTTTGGATCCTCCCACAAACCCTTTCAAGATCCATGAACTGTATTACACTAGTGCTTTTGTTCACCACTATGCTTGTACATTAGGGAAGAAATCCACACAAATCTAAAAGACCCATACTAGGAAACATTTCACATCACATTCCATAAGAACACAATGTTCTTAATTATAGTTACTATTACCAATCGTTGTCATTCGATCTCGAACAACATAGACAACTGCCATTACCACTGGAAGCTTCCCTTGACTTTAGTCATTTTGGCACGAAATGGGAATGGAACATTGGTTATTATTCCCCCCCACAATGTGAAATTTCCACTTATTCACATAACTAAGAACACTAGAAAGTGAAACATATGAGGGTGCATGTTACTGTTTGGATCTTGATATCTAGATCTTGTTGCACATGATCACCATTTCCAATGAACATATTCATTGACCAATCATCTTCTAACGAAGTATGACAGTCAAGGATCACTGCAGTTAGAGGATCTCTGCAATCATTTGCTCTCCAATGCAATCATTTTTCCAGCATTCACACACCGCATTGAAAAGTTGAAAAAAAAAAAAAACACTGCATATTTATTTGTCACCATATCATGCATACGGCCTCATCGTTGGTGACTGTTGAGAGGTCACTAATTGACCTCCAACCTCTGATGCCTATAATTATTCACATCTATGATTAAGGGTGTCACTAATGCTACGCTAGGAAAGAGAGACTTCTCAGCAATTGTCAAATCTAAATGTACGGCCATATCTTGGGCAATGAGGAGGAAGTTTCATATGCAGGTGGACTTATGACGAGTTGGAGAGGCTGAGAAAACACAAGTCTCAGCACTGAGTTCAAAAACGTTCTTACAGATTGATATCCTTGTGAAATGTGACTGCATGTCAACGTGGAAGATATTTTTAGACTCAACTCCACGATCTCCAGCAATTCGTGGCTCTCAGATCTTCAACGCCGTGAAAATATTATCACAGATCTCACACAAAAACTTATGCGGACTGTTAGTATGTCAGTCACCCTACAGTCGCTCTCAAACCTGGTTGCACTAATTTAACTGCATGCTACAGTCATGATGAACTGGACTTCAAGTTCCTTGGAAACATCAGGAGCTAAGAATGGCATGTGTAAACCAATATGTATGGCAACAGAAGCACTAATTTGTTGCAATTCTGTTCATATGTAAAGGCACACGGTTCGAGCCTTTACTGCCTTAGAATTTAGCATAGATCTTCAAATGTAGAGGTCCACGATATTCTCTGGAGATTGTAGATAGATTTTCACCTCTTCAGTTGCCTCAAACATCTCACAAATCACCGCTCACAAAATTGATTTTCTGGATGGCCTTTAGACACTATTCCTAGAGAAAGCACTGTAACTTCGGGTTCTATTTTATCATCATTCAACTCAAAGTCAGCAAATCCAAGCAATATCTCCTCCAAAAACAAGAGGATAGAAGTTGGTGCCACTATATTTTCTACCACAAAAAACTTCTATTTTCTACTATATGCTAAAAAATAAAATAAAAAACAATCCACTTTCCAAACCATAGGGATTTCCACATCATCGGCTGGGAGAATGATCTCACCAACCCATTTCATCAAGCCTGCTCTAATACCATATTAGAAAATATGGTAGATGTAGAAAATTTTGCACTTAATAACAATATAGTTGTCTCGTATTTTTCTTCAATACACTTTACATATTTATAGGATTTTTAAATCCTATTATTTAGGAAACAACATAAATGACACCCCCAAATATATTGAGTTGTTTTAACAACTCAATTACAAACAAGCACTCCCACCACTAACAAACTCTAACAAATTACTATTCTCACATCCGTAATAGTTATGTGAGTTGTGATAACAACTCACATTATTAACTTATATGAACACTAACATTTAATTTCCCAACATGATCCTCATATTTTTCAAGAACCTAAGGCTCCTTTAATGAAGCCACCAAATGACCTGTAGCTTTTTCATTTTTTTGGCATTAAGGAGGAGAATCATTCTTCTTAAGAAATTTTTCTATAGAGTGAGAAGCCACTATTGATGCTAAAGAAACATATTGTTTCTGACCTTAAGGTGCATTCTTTTAGGGGTGATCTATAACATCTTTCCACTATGAAGCATGTTTGATTGTTTTACTTTTTAAGTTATAGGTTGCAACAACATAACCTATTTCATAATATCTCCTACAATGGAAAGAAAGCCCTTAATAATCCAATAATTGGGTCAAAGACCAACCAACAACATTTAGAATTATTTTTGTAGAAAATTCCTTGGAGAGGTCCATTTCCACCAAGATTCAAGAAAAAGTAATATGAGAAAAATCAAAAGTAACCTTATCTACAACCAAAAAACACCTAAAGAGTTTACAATTGATCTAAAGCAAGATTTGGTCCAAAAATATAGCGGAAGATTTGTGAGATGAACCCAAATCAACATGATATTGAAGGATTCAGAAGGATTGAAGGTTGAATGTCAAGGTTTAAGTAATAAGGAGTGATGAACAAAGAAGATTGAGTCTCGATCCTTAATGGAGACAAAAACAACGAGGAATCCTTAAACACTTGAATAAAGTTTTATATAATTTTTCAAGAGCGATGCCATTTTTCCTTTATCCAAATGTGTAAATATGAAATACTTGAGCATAAATAGTTAAAATGACAAATCAAAACATGTGTACAAAAATATTTTTCTTCGAGTACTTCATCTCCAAAATCTAGTTGGGGATATCTTCAAACATTTAAGTGGTTTAAATCCATTACCAATAAATACAAGGGACACAATTATGTTAGCACATACCTTTGAGCTAAAAGATCCCTTTTCATTGTAATTGAAGGCTCTAGTTTAGTTAACGCCTCAAAAGCAAGGCAATTCTTAACATTAGACAACCCATCATTCAAGGGCCCATTCATTTCTCGAGCATTTTTCAAATTTTGAAATTGCATCTAAGAGCGGGAAATGATCCTTTGGCATAATGTCAGTGTATCCACAATGGCATCTTTAATTGTGAGGGGAAAATCGAAGAGTGCTACCATTATTATTTAGGCATTTAGGCAGAGCACAATGAGATGACACAAAATAGGTGGGGGTTTGAGTTGTTGAGCAAGGGAGCATACTAGATCCATTGGAAACTAAAAAAAGGCCTCTTATGGTTTTCGTGGAGGCATTCAAGGATGTAGAGTAGATGCCAAGAGATACATCAAAGGGTTAAGCTCTCTAGGAAGGCAACACTAAGTTGCAAGGAGCCGTTGAGTGGAAGCCATCAAAAAGATGAGTGTGTCTCATGTTAGCCAATAATTTAACCTGCTATGAAAATAGCTCAAAAATGTAAAAGAGATTTTGATTTAAAAATGAATTTGGTTTTGTAAGTGAATTATCAATCTATCAAAACATATTATTGATGACAGTTTTGGTGAATGAGCTCTACTAGGGTTTCTTGTTTTTGCGGTCATCCTTGGCCACTTGTGTCATAACATGCCTTAGGCGTAGGATTTTTCACTTCCTCTATGTGTATGACCACATTTACTATGGTTTTGTGGTTTTCATTATGCCTACAACTGTCTCTAACCCAAAAATTCTTGTTGGTGTTGGTGATTTGATGGCTCTGCTCAATGGCTCCTCCTTCGAACAAGCATCCTCAAAAAAAAATCTGGAAGTGTTCCACAAGGTAAGTATTTTGATTCTCCAGCTGATGTGGTGTTACCCATCCCGGATTTTGATTCTGCATGTCAATAGTTAGAGCAACATACTCTTATTGGATTTTTTTGGGAGGACTCCCCTTGAATGTGTGTTCAAAGAATGCATTCAAAAGGCTTGGGTCCCTCATGGGGTCCGCCTTGATATGGTTTGAACAAAATTTGACCAAAGGATTTTTTCTTTTTTGTTTTGCAGAGGTCAATCATGTTTAGGCAATCCTGAATCATGGTCCTTGGTATGTTCGGTCCTCTTTGCTGGTTTTCTAGCCATAGACCTGGGACTTCACTATCTCAAATGACACCAAGTTACGGGTTCCAGTCTAGATTGAGTTTCCTAGTCTGCCCTTGCCTTGTTTGCATTTCTTGCACCATATTGATTCCTCCCTAGGGAGAGTTATTTGTGTTGAACCAAATAGGTTCTTTCAAGCTTTCCCTCAAAAGTGAGTCTATGTCGAAGTGGACCTTTCCTAGGATTTGAAAGAGTCCATTGATATTCAAATTGGCACTTTTTGGCATACTTAAAAGGTCACCTATTTTAATCTGTCGAACACTTGTTATCAGTGTCAAGCCACTAACCATAAGATTAAGGATTTCCCTTTGGAAATTCCCTATACTCAATCCCTGCCATGGGAAGCTAACAAGCCCTATCAAGCATAGGTGTTTTTGCCAAACCAAAGGAAAAGTAGACAATTATTACAAACCAAAAAAATAATTCCAATGCCTCCAGGGCGATTACCAAAATCCCTAAGCCGATAAAGGATGTTTCAAACCCTTCTGTGAAAGGGAAGGAAACCCAAACAATTTCTAGCAGCATTCCAGCTCGGTCGAGGCCCTCAACCACGCCTCAACCTACCTTAAAGTTTTGACAACTCAGCTGATCGATTCTCCTCCCACATCAAGAATCCATAGGCGATCACACAATCCTTCTTGACCTCTTGACAAAGGAGAATATGTTTAGGAAAAATGAAGTCATTCATCTCCTACCATTCAAATTGGGTCAATCCCACCAGAATTTTTACAAAATCACTATTTCTCTCTAGAAGAGCCAGACTTTGACAAAATGGTGGAGTTTCTAACATGAATTTTCTTTCCTAGAATGTTCAAGGTCTAATAGACCTCTCTAGGAAGTATTCTATTAGGGATACTCTCCATAAATATGCTGGTATTGATGTTTTATGTCTTCAACGAGTGAAAGTTGTTGGTTTTTTGCTTTCTTCAGCTTGCCACTCTATTTGGCCAGCCAATAAAATGTTTTATATTGATCATGATGCTGGACGTGGTGATACAATCACCCTTTTGTCCCCACATTGGCACACTTGTGTGGTTGATCATGGGTCAGACCCCACACATTGGCTCGTCTGGATTCTTTTGAACATTGATAATCATTCCTTTGTGATTATTAATGTTTATGCCTCGAATGATGTTGTTGAAAGATCTCTTCTCTAGCAATGGATTGTTGACTCATTGTCAATTGCTATCTGGTTGGTTTGTGGGGATTTCAATATGGTTGAGATGGTGTACTATAAAGCTAGTACTATGCAATTTTGATAGGAAGCTAGTGAAAGAGAGGCCTGGTTTTACATGCATAATAAATTGGGTCTTTTTGACCCCAATATTGGCCACCGCCACTCTTGTTATCTTTGGCACACTTGGTACAATTTTTGAGTTGGGTTTGACAAGATATTTAAGCACCTTGATCATGCTATGATCTCGGCTCAATATTTTTTCTCTTTTTCCAACTTGTCCCCACTTCCAATTAAGCCATTAGTGGATGTGACATTGTCAGACAACTTTCCCATTTTGTTTTGCATTGAATGGGAATTAAGGTAGCCCCGCACCAGTAGGACCCAATTTTTTTTTAATACCTCTTTGTTGAGTCACCAATCCACATTGTCCCACATCAGCACTATCTGGAATTTGGAGTGCAGACCGCCCCACTCAAATGGTTGGATCAAGTGGTGGAATGATGTTATCACCCCTACTATGAGGTTCTTCACATTTATGGGTGCAAACTGGATATTTTTTGTATACGGTCTTATGAAGCAACAACGTTTGCCCTCCATACTGCCACTAAGGCTTTGGCGACTAACCCCTTCTCCCCTTCTCTGCAATTCAAGGTTGCAGAGTTAAGACATTAAAACTAAGTTGTTGATAATTATGTAGCCAGAGGAGCACAAATCAAGGCTATATTTCACTGGCTCAAGATTGGGGATCGTGCCTCGAAAGAGTTTTTTTCTAGCTCTTCGAGCCAGGAATTTTTCACCTAGCATCAAGTGAATCAAAGAGGGAAATAATGTGCTTTTAGAATTATCTGATATTCTCCAAGCATTTGTTAAGCACTATGAGCAAATTTTCATAGTCCAAGATTATACTCTTGAGTGGAATAATGCGCTCCAGGATTGCCTTGCTATTGTGCCAAATAGGCTTTCCTTAGCTTAGAAATCTTTATGTGAGAAATTTCTCACAATTGAAGACCTCAAAGAAGCTATCTATACTAGATGGCCAATGATAAAGCCCCAAGAATTAATGGGTTCCCATGTGAGTTCTACAAGGCCCTTTGGGATTGTGTGCCAAGGATCTACATAAAGTTTACCTTGAAGCTTTTCATTCTAAATCCCTAGGTAATCTTATCAATAAAAGAAAATATAAAATTCATACCTAAAATAGGTGATCTCGAGGATATTTGTAACTGGCGTCCCATCACACTCCTCAATGTTTCCTACAAAATCATTGCCAAAGCCCTTGGTTTAAAAATATACTATCTTTTTCCTCACATTATACACCTTGAATAGACTAGTTTTATTAAATCTAGGTTCATCTTAGATAACATTATTGTTGTCTGGGAAGGTATGGAATGGCTGAGACGTTCTAATCAAAAGCCATTTTTTTCTCAAAATTGATTTTTCTAAAGCTTGCATATGATTGCATAGAATGGCCCTTCATTTTAGCCATGCTTTCTATGTTGGGATTTGGCCCAAATTTCATCCAATCTGTGAAAATGTTGTTCTCCAAAGCTTTAGCTTGTATCACCATTAATTGCCACCAGTCCCAATCCTTTGGTTTGTTTCACTCCATTTGTCAAGGTTTTCTGCTTTCCCCATCACTTTATGTGCTAGTTGCTGAGGGGTTTGGTTATCTTCTTGCTCATTCGGTTGCCCAGGGGTTTGTTTGATGGATCTCCTTGCCTAATTCGCCAGCTTAGTTGGTCAATGGCCACTTTGTCGATGATTCCTTCCTTACCTTGTTGTCCAAGAAGAAAATAATGTCAAAGCTACTCTTAATTATCTAGAGACCTTTTGTTTGGCCTCTAGTTCTACCATTTAGTAGCACAAAACCTTGTGCTACAGACAATCCATTCTTCTTAGTCCTCTCTAGATTCAGCAATATGGGTGGAATTGGATTTCCCTTGGTGAAATCTTCTGATTTCTTGGCATCCCTTTCGCCTTTCAGGCCTCATCTGTTGATCTTTGGCAAGCGGTTCTATCTCGAATTGAGCAGAAATTAGCTTTTTGGGTTACCAAGCCACTCTCTTTGGTTGGTAAATTCCAAGTGTGCTCCAAGATATTAGCAGTGACTCATGTGTATTACTCCTCGTGTTGGGCACCTTTCAAGGCCTCTTACATAGCTAAGTTGGAAAAATTACTCAGAGATTTTCTTTGGGCCTCTTCTGAGACTCACCGAAGTTTTCACTGCATTGCCTAAGAGTTTTGTTGCCTCCCCAAAGACTTTGGTGGGCTTGGCCTTCTTTCCACTTAGCGGCAAGGGATTTATCTTTGTGTTAAATGGATTATCAGAGCTCTTACTAGCAATGAGGCCTATAAAATACTCCTTAGATTGTATTGAAACGGGTTATCCCACCCATAGACCTCCTTGGAAGGGAACTGGCTTTCAAAACCTTCTTGTTATGAGGGAGCCAATTTAGATTGTGGGTACCTTTATTTCCAAAAGAATTTGGTGTGCCTGGGAGGTGGTCAAGCCCTAGCTCCACTGGATGAGGATTGGACTTCGTGATGATCTTTCATTCAATCAGCAAAATATTTGGTGGTCTCCTCTTTTTTCCTGTGTAGGTTAGCCGTTGGCCAAGCTTCCTTGGCTTAAGGCCCTCAGATTCCACAAGAAAGGTATCTAGACCCTTCAAGATTTATTTTATAGACCCGCCATGAGTATCTTGTCGTGGGATGCTTTTTGTGCTCAAATTGGTTTTCAAAACTATGATCATGAAACTTATAATGGCCTGGTGAGTACCATCATAGCTGATATGCTTCATAAGGTGGGTATCCGCTCTACCAAGCCTTGGTGGAAAGATTGGAAATGGTATCTAGACACCGCTTTCAAAAATTACCAACCTCAGCTTGGTTATCAATGACTTTTGCCTCATTTTTCCATGATCGACAATCTGAACCAAAGATGGCACCTCCAGTCCTTAGTGTCTGTTTGGTGTAAAATATTTTTTTGTTACGCGGTCTACAAGTGTTGAGCCAAAACTTGCCCACTTTGTTTGGTGTATTCTTTTCCAAGGCTTACCAGTGGAGTCTCATCTTACTCACTTGGGGGTCCAGAACCCTCGTTGCCCTTTTTGTGGGTAGGCTAAGTCGTTTAAGTTCCTCTTCTAGTTTTGTACAAGAGCTCAGCAGTTGAGGAATTGGATTCATGACTTCATTTGACCATTTAGACTAGAGCCCTTTTCTTGGCATATGGTTATGTCAGGGGACTCTCCCAAGCTCCCCACAAAGTATACTCATTCAAGGTGGAAATGTTCTTCAATATTTGGAAAAATAGAAATGCTTGCATATTTTCTCATAGCTAGATGGATAAGTTTGTTTCTTTATATATTCTAAAGATATTATTTGCTCTAATGTTCTTTTGCAAATTCAAGTACAAGAAAACAAAGTTGCACTTGAATTTTCTCACCTTCAGGAACTTTTGGGCCACTAGGGCAATGCCTCCCTCTCCCACTTCCTCCCTAGGCCGGTTGCCTTCGTGGGGTTGGTGGCAAAGTGGATCTGCCATGGATTTTTTCCCTCATTCTTAGACTCCTTGTCGCAACTCTCGCCCTCATAGGTGGTCGTCCTCTCCTCTACAAGATAACCTAGGGTGGCCTTATGGAGGAGCGACGAGGGGTGGAAACAACACTTCAGGGTGGCCTTCTAGTGATGCTTCTGGAGGTGGTTCTGGTTGACCCACTGATACTTCTAAGTGGCTCCCACATTTGGGGCAATCTTGCCTCGCTATGAAGATAAAGATAAAGAAACTGGGAAAGATGACGATATTTGGGCTCCCTCTAACATCACTCCAAACCCCACTATTGTATGGGGAAAACTGGATGATAGGGACCCGCCACCCTCTATTAGCATTGCTATGGCTGCTTGATGGCTTTTTCTTTTGTTGTTTTTGTAATATTTCCTAATTTATGACCTCTGCCCATGTGCCTTTGGTTTTTTGGGCTTGACCCATGTGACTTGCAGGGTGTGCCTTCTTACCACCCACCTTTTTATGTGAATATGTATGATTATCTTTTATCAATATAGATACTAATGCCTATTCATCATCATCATCATCATCATCATATATATATATATATATATATAATTTTATGTGATTTCAATTTTAAAATGTCAAAATTAGGTTAATAATTAGATCTATTTTAGTTGCAACTCAACATTGGCAATGTTTATTTAAAATATTTTTACCTGATTGTTATGGATAATATATTTATAAATTAAGTATAGACTTCTATTATAATACATTTATGAAAATAGAAAAAGAAAGAGAAAAATTCAAATAAAAAGAAGAATTACAAATTAGTTTGAATTAAAGATCAAAAATATATAAAACATCCAATTTTATTTCATAATAGTTATTGAACACCTAAAAACTTATGAATGTAATTAAATTTTCAATATAAAAAAATTACAATAAAATGAACAATAGATTACTCACTCATTTTAAACATTATTAATATACATGAGAAATCTTTACAATAATTCCAATATCTTCTTAAACATATATATAACAAAATATAATTTAGATTTTTTTTTAAAAGATAAATCACAAATTGAATAGACCTCTAAAAAGTACAATATATTTATATTGACTCATCTCAACAAAACAAATAAATATTATAATCTCAAATTACGAAACCATGGGAAAAGAAATCTTAAAACCAAATCAACTCCCTTGAAGTATTTATGTCCCCATTTCTTTTTTAAAACTATAAATACCACCACTGCTGCAAAACCTGCTCCATATGACAGCCCCACTCCAATCCAATACCACAAACTTTCCTCACTTTGTTTTTCTTCGTTAATAGATGTAGAAATGGGAGGAGGAGCTGAAGCAAATTCTGGCCAAGAGCATTTCTTTCGAAGTGGACATCCCCATAAATTTAGATTTCCTGAATATGATGATTTAGTAAATGTTGTCATGTGTCCTCCTTGTGGTATACTGCCTGAAAGATTATTGTTGGAAAAGTTGAGGGCTCCCAAGTAACTCAAAGAACCAAGATCTGGAGGAATTTGTCCAGAAAAATGATTTGTGGAAAGATCTAATGATTCCAGCCAACTCAATTGTACAATACTATCTGGAATAGTACCATTGAGATTGTTCATGGAAAGGTTGAGCAACTTCAATACCTTCAACTTTCCCAAATCAGAAGGAACATTCCCATTCAATTGATTGTCTGAGAGATCTATAGATGCCATGGTGGGATAAATATATGCATAGTTCTCATCTCTGCCTTTAGAATCCATATTCAGTCCATTCTTATAGATGTAATTTCCATATACATTCCTATAAATGTAATCACCATACACATTCTTATGCACGTATAGATTAATTGAAACCATGCTAAATTCCTGGTGTAGCTCTATTGACATTGCTTGTAAACTGAAAATGCTTTGTGGTATATGCCCCGATAGGTGATTTGAAGAAACGTCCAAGATTTGAAGGTGTTTCAGCGGT
>VDFB02000003.1:375200669-375227501 GCA_007258455.2 Sequoia sempervirens | reverse complement strand
ATGGATCTGCCTCAATAACTTCTCATCCAAGATCTCCCCAACTTGTGAATTCAGGATAGTTTTCAGGAGACGTTTGGGATGTGGAAGACTCATTTATTTGCGGGCATCCTCGTGATCTAGGAGATTGTGGTAATTCTCCTTCCATGAAAGCATTATTAGGGAGCTTGTAATTTCCACAACCGTTATCTTGGATGATGAGCTTGATGTCAGAGATGGTGGGAATGGTGGGAGTGGTGGGTGTCTCTGTTGTGGAAGTGGATGCGAGGGTGGTGGGATCGATGTAAGGTGTGGATGGGCCCTCATCATTTTTTTGTACTTGGGAGATTTTGTAATACTTTGCTTCAAGATTTTTGCAATATGAGAAAGGTTCAGGATCTCCATGGATGGTCATTTCTTGTCCTTTATGTGTGAATTTCACACATTGGTGGAAAGTGGATGCTACTACTTTCATCGTATGAATCCATGGGCATCCTAGGAGGATGTTATATGGAAAGTCAAGGTACAAGACCTAAAAAGTGGTTTCCATGAGAGCTAGCCCTACTTGAATAGGGAGTTTTATCGTGCCTTGAGACAATCTTTCTTGATTGTCATATGCTCTTATCGTGATACCCTTTCCTTTGTCAATGGAATCCTTTGATATCTTCAATTGATTGATGAGACTAAGGGAACATATATTCAAACCCGCACCTCCATCCACCAAGACCCTTTTAACTTTGCTCTTATGTACTATGGATTCCAAGTGAAGTGCATGATTATGAGATGGTTGAGCGGGGAAATCCTAGTCGGAGAATGTGAGGAGATTGGGCGCGATGATATTTTTGACCATAGCTTGAAATTGTTTTGCATCGAGATCTGTAGGGATAGTAGATGAGGCCAATGCTTCCTCTAGGATTTTCTTATGGCCTGATGATATTTTTAGCAACTCCATGATGGATATTTGTGCAGACGTTCTCTTGACTTGGTCTAGGACATTGTAGCCATTAGGGATAGATCTAGATGCAGGGACTCTATTTGGCTGGGATGATCCTACGATGGTAACTTTTCCGCCTCTTGTGGTGACTCCACAATCTTTGACATGGGAGCCTTTGATGGTGATGATCATGCAACTTTCATCTAGGGAGGTGACAACTATTTCATACACATGATTTACATTTGAGTGGGTACCTTTCCCTTTATCTTTTTGATTCCCTTTGTTTCCATGATTCGGTATCAGATTCATGTATATCTTAAAATCTTGGTTTCTTGTAGGTTGTTCCACGTTTATATTTCTTTTATCGATGAGATCTTGAACGATGTTTTTCAATCTCATGCAGCTGTTTGTGGTATGGCCTTTGATTTTATGGAACTCGCAAAGTTGATTTTAATTGTACCAAGGAGGTTTCACATCTGGTTCTTGGTAATTCTCAGAGGTGGGTGCTTTGATGAGCTTTTCGTCTATTAGCCTTTTCATGATGTCTTCAAGTGGTTCTCCCAAAGTGGTGTAATTTATCTTGGGATAAATTTTTTTCCTTTGGGGTGGTCCCCTTTGCTCATTGAGATTATTGATTGTTGGATTGTTGTGTGGTTGTTGTATTGCATGATGATTGTTTTGGTGTTGAATTTGGATTTGTGGTGTGGGTTTATTTTGGCAAGGAGCACTAATGACCACCTTGGCATCAATGACACCATCATTAGTAACATTTTTGTTCCTTGTCCACATGCACAGTTTATCATTGTACTTGGATGGTGGGCGGTTGTTTTGTCATTTGTGGTATGATGTTGATTCTGCGGGTTGAGTTATAAGGGTTGTTTCGATGCTGAGCGCCTTGGGGATCAACTGATCATATGTGGTGATGCCCTAAACCTTGAGATGAAATGCCAAGTGGCCTTTAAGGTTGGCTATGATGGTGTACACTTTTTGTTCTTCTATTATGGTCCACTTGCTCTAATTGGCTTTGGATTGCCATCGTTGTAAGAATGAAGCGAATGATTCACCCTTTGCTTGTTTTAGAGCTGAGAGTTCTTCTAGACTAACATCCATTGCAATGTTGCATGCATAATTTTTAATGAATGCATCCATAATTTCTTGGAATTTTCTAATACCTGAGGGTAGGTGAGAAAACCATTCCATAGCGTGGCCTACCAAACTCCTAGGAAATAGTCGCATCAGATAAGTATCGTTGTATGCAACTTCCATGGAATGAACCTGAAATTCCTTGATATGATTTTTAGGGTTTTTGTCCCTCAATATTTGTCAAATTTGGGGATCTCAAATCCCTTGGGGAATGGTTTCATTACTAGGATCCTATCAAATGGATATAGACACAAGTTGCTTGGTGTCTTCATAGTTCGCCCCATTGAATATCGATCACTTGTTGTGAGAGCAACCTGATTTGTGTCGTCACATCATTTTGCAAATCAGGGGGTTGGATGAAATTATTTTGGGGTGTTTCAATTGTGGGTTGGATGGGTGGGTTGGTCGGTGTGTTGTTTGATGGTATCTGTATGTTCTAACGAGCTAGGTAGGCTTCCACTTGCTGTTGTATGAACAATGCTTGTTGTTGATCTTGTTGTTGTTGCGCTAAGATTTGTGCTTGTTGTTGTGCTTGTTGTTGTACCAACAACACTTATTGTTGGGCTACCAATTTGGCTGCTTCTTGCTACTCTTGATATTGGTTTATCGCTTGCTGATATGCTTGCAATTGTACTACTTGTCTTTGTCCAAGAAGTTGTGCCTGTGCCTGTGCTTGATATTGGGTATTTTCTTGAGCTTGTGCTTGCGTTTCTTGTGTTGCTTATGCTTGTAATAGAGCCTGTGCCTTAGTAGTCTTTTGTGCTTGTAATGCTTGCAATGCTTGAGCGGCTTTGGCGTCTTTTTTTTGTTGTTGTTGCAATAAAGCTTGGGCTTGTTGCGCTTGTAAGGAAGCTTGGGATACTTGGGCAACTTGTGCAGCTTGAGTGGCTTGTTGAGCAGCTAGTTGTATGGATTTTTGTTTTTTCACTTGTTGGTATCCCCTTTGAAAAGCATCTTGCAATGCCATGTTGTACTGGCTTGATGTGGTGGAAGTTGGTGGTGGTGGATTTTGAATGGCATTTGATGATGTCATGTTGGTGTTTAGAGTGATGGATGGTGGTATTGATGTGGTGGTTTGAGTGATAAGTAGTGTCATTGATGTGATTGGTCCTTGAGAGACCATGATTTGCCATGTTAGGGGGTGTTTGATGATGTTGCAATTGTTTGTGCATTTTTCATTTATTGTTGTGATATCAACAACAAAATTTGAGCGTTTGGCATAATGCTTTGATTGATATTTGGGATGTTGGTTTGATTTATACTTGGTAAAGGGGGAAGCCCTAAACCAAGGAGTGATGTGGATGATAATATGAGGGGTGTGAGTTCTTGTGAAAAATGTTGTGGTGTCAAAGATGCCCCCTAGTCCAAACATATCTCCCTCTTCTTGCAAATTTGTGAGGAGAGAATTTTGAGGTGTTGCGTGAAAAAATGATGATGATGGATCATGATGAAAAGTGAGAGGAACATTATTATGTAATGGGTTTTCAAATATGTTTTGTTCCAATGTGGTATTTTCATCCAAGTTTTGATTATTAACAAGGGGGTGTGTTTGGATAGCATTGAGAAATGCATTTACCTTATTAACATTGGGTTGGGTTGGAATAAATAATGTCATGATCTGCAAAATGTTTTGGGTGATGCTTTGGGATGGGGGTGTAAATGAGATAGGAATGGTGGATGAGATTGGAGGAAAAGATGTCTCCACTATGGTACTCACATCAAAATACGAAGGTAATTTGGCCCCTTGTTTTGCTAGTTCAAGCATGTATAATGAAGGGTTGAGCCTCATCATGATGTTGATGATTTTATGGTTCTTCAGATTTTGGAGCATTTCAGTTATTTCTTCATGAGACATCCCAAAGGTAAGATCCTCTCCTTGGTTTTTTTCTTGCGGATTTTGTGATGAGATGGTCAAAGGATTGCTTGATTCAACAGGATTCATTTCAATGTTTGTTTGGCTAAGATCACTTGAAGCGAGTGTTTCTTTGTTGGCTTCCATGCTCTTCTTGTATTGAGATCTAGTTTGAACCATAAAATGAGGATCAATTTTCAAGAATAGGATAGATGAATCTCTCGACTCTTTGGATTGATCTTTACTTTATGCCCAAAGTAGAAAATTTTAGGATATATTAAGGATCAAGAGGTGTGATACGATGATGATGTAAGGGATGGATGATGTGGATGTTACAATATTTTGGTAAATCTTGAAGGAGATAGTAGGCTATTGGGACTTTCAGATATGTTTCAGACTTTGATCTTGCTTTTCCCTTGGGATTTTTCCTTGATTGATATTGATTTTGATTCAGATTTTGAAAAAATAGACCCTAAGATGTTTGGATAATTACCTAAGGATGGATTTTTTCAAATGATGATAATTTTGAATATGTGTAGGGAGAAGGATGCATCTACCCACAACTATTCAAACAAAATGATAATTTAACTAGGCACATGAAGAAGGATGCATCTACATATACCTAACTAAATAAGATGGTTTGATAACTTTTACTAAGCATATGCAAAATGATGCATCTACACATACCTAGCCAAAGGTGATTTTGATAAGGATTTCAAGGATTTAATCTCAAGGATTTTGATGATTTTGATTTTTCCAAAAAGCCTAACATTTAGGATGATTTCAAGATTTTCCAAAAGGTGATGGTGAGATGATTTTTTTTTGATGTTTGAAGGATGGATGAAAAAGATTTTGATTTTCTTTGATCCTAAGATAAACCTATAAAAGACACTTTGTTTTCCTAGAATTAGGTATTGAAGAACATGCAAATGCTTCCTAGAGACCTTTATAACCAAAGAATTATTCAATTTGGACATACATTTTTGGATTTCCAACCAATGACCTTTGCTTTGGAAATTTTCAAGAATTTTGAGGCTTCAACACACATGAAAGTTCATTTTTCTTAGCTTTGATTAATGGCTTCATTTTACCAAAAACACTTTCTTTGATTAAGTTTTCAAACTAAGATGTCCAATGTCTTAATTTTTTCAAACCCCAAAAAATATGTTATGTGGAAATTTGATGAACTCAAGGCAAGGGTTTACCTATTGTTTACTTAAGTAGAAAAATCGAGATGTAATCCAATGTTTAGAAACCTCTAAGGATGTGAATCCCAAGGGAAAGCAATAACATATGGATTGAGTCAATTGTATTTTTCTCCAAAAGGGTTTGAAATTTGGATGATCATGTTAAATGTTTGTTTTCAATATGTTTTCAATCAAGCAATGCATTTTGTAACCCAAGAATAAGTACAACCCTATGGATGTGTAAGACAATATTTGTTGGATTCCCACTTGGACAAGTCCAACTATGCTTATGTTTAGTGAATGGTTAGATGCTTGACCCCACTGGCTCCCCTCCATGGATCATTAACGTCAATCGGGGAAGCCAAGCATCAACACCCATGAAACTCCCATGGCATGCTTTCCATTTCTACTAAAGACCATAAAAGTGTGGGGTGGCTTTAAAACGACCGTTCTTGCACCAACAAATAGATTAAAGGATTTTGGAAAATTCTAGCACATGGGTTTTAATAAGGACTTTCCATTTGTGTAGATTGACCCATACGAAAAGAGTCCCCTTTCATATCCATCTTGTTGGAATCAACCGCGTGATATTGGTGTTTACTCCAATACCCACATTTATATCTCAGTTGGAAATACTCTTGGATTTAGAGTGTTATCGGTTGAGTCGTTCCCTTGGGTGAGTACTTTTTCCCCAAGACAAGCCCTCTAGGATAAAAAAAAGCAAGCAAAGAAAAAAATCCGTAACCTGATCAATCTTTGACGACACAAAGAAAGAGAATATATGTGATGATGCTCTACTCACACTCGCACAAGATTTTTTTCAATTTTAAACCAAAATCAAAGTGTGGAGGTAATTGCTTTGTCTCAACCTAAAATCATGAAAAAGGCCTTTTGATTCTCAAGATTGCTATAAAGCACGAGAGAAGTGCATACGTCCTTTTTCAATGAATTTAGTTTAAGTAAGCCTTCACGAAAACAAAGTTGCACTTGTTCTTTTTAAATCCAAAAAGAAAAATGTGAGTTCTTTTTAAGCACCAAAAGACAAATGATAGACATTGTGTTCAATTTTTTATCCAAAGAAAAAAAATCTAGTATATTGTGATCCTAGTGTTCATTTTAGCCTTTTGCAAGAAATGGAAAGATTATTTTTAAATCCAAATGAAATTAGTGTCCTAAGGAAGAAGTGATAAAAATTTCTTAAAAAGTGTTAAGCAAACACTAAAGTGTTAAAAAATACTTTGATTTGATGAAACATCCTCTTCATGCTTCTTTCTTTTTTTTTGATTTCCAACCTACAAGGGAGAAAACCAATTAGGCTATGGAAAATACAAAGATTAAAAAGTAGAAAATAGAAGACAAATTGATCATTAATTAAAAATCACGTGCTAAAATTTAATTTCCACTTTTTACTCCCTGCTAGCGGTGCAACCCGTGATTGCATCGGAGTTTGATATCTCAATGGTGCCCTCATAGCGCCACTTACTAGTTAGCATCGCTTTGTGTTGGGGCAGTGAGCTTAACTATGTCACAATTTTTTCCTAGCGTTGTTGTTTGGTTTTTTCTAAAAATTTGCTGTGAGTCAAATGGTCAAGCGACAGAGTTAAAAATTCAAATATTTGGGTGGGAAGAGTCTAGTGTCACAGTTTGAATTTCAAGCGGTGCCATATAGCGACTTTGAAGAGTTAGTGGTGCTAAAACAACAACGCTGAGCTCCCAGCATTGGAATTTTCTGTGTATAAGTAAAAATGTGGAAATTTTAAGAAAAGATGAGAAAGAATGATATCCAGCCCTCCTTCTAGTGCCAAATGTGTGAACCAAAATCCTAGTACCTGCAAAACAACAAGAATAAACAAGTTAAACAAGAGATTGCAAGCTAAAACAAGGATTTCCCATGAAATCCATTTACAACTTCAAATTAGGAAAGAAAACAACAAAGAACACAATGAAACAAAGAAATATAGATTCAATCCTAATTTAAATGTGCAAACTCATGATCCCATGAGGGAATTGGTGCCAATTTGATGTGAAAATTGGCCCTTTCCCAATTCCTAAGATGAAAGCTTGATATGTTGATGGAGATTGATCCACTTTGATGGTGAAGAATGAGAGCTCCAAGCCAAAATCTGCAACAAACCTAGCTAAGAACTCAAGATTGATAGGTGGAAATGGCTAAATATTTTAGCATAATAACTTTGCATAATTTGTGGATGATCAAATGAGGATTTGAGCTCTTTATTTATAGAATTCCAAGATGGATGAATTTCCAATTTTGAGCAATGTGGGACTAACATTCATCCAATGGCATGATACTACTTGTTAATCTATGAATGGATGAGGGATGTGCAAGATTTGGGGATTGTTGCAATAAATGCATATTTTTAAATTTCAAATTTGTTGAAATGACTTGTAAGAGGGAAGGGAAAATGCAATAAATGCCACTTGGATCAAGACAAAAGACTTGTAAGATGAAGTTATTGCATTGTTGGATGTACATGTTGACTTGGAATTTTTGAATTCAAATTTGGAGAATATTCCAAAAGATAAATTGTGAGGAAAATAGAGATTTAATAAATGAATTAAGTCTATTTTCATTGGAAACTTGCAAAATCTAGAAGATGGGACATGAGATGAGATTAAATTAATCAAGGGTTAATTAATTTAATGAGAGATGTTAGATGATGTGACCTATTTGACTCAAATTTATGGATTTATTTAAATCAAATAAGAGAGAAATATGATAAGAGATTAATTAATTAAGGATTTTGATTTATTTAATTAAAAGAGATGGTGTTAGATTAAATCAAATAAGGTTTTAATTTATTTAATTTAATGGATAGACTTTAGAGATTTAATTATATAAATTTAATTTTTTAATTAAATAGGGATAATTAGATTAGATGGATTGATTTAATTAACAAAAGAGATTGACTTAATTAGATACAATGATTTATTCAATTAAGAGAGGAATATTGATGAATTTAATCAGATAAGGAGATTTGATTTAATGGTTAGACCAAGGGATGATTCAGGATGAAACGATGTTAGTAGTCAGGATAAGATGCACAATGTCAATTGGTATATTTTACGTGTCTACACATGCCAAGAGTTTAATGCATTCATGTGTTTTGAGCTAAAGAAGTTGATGTTGCATTGAGGATCCATTTACAAGCATCATCTTACATCCAAGATCTAAATTCTTTATGGTCACTACATGATAGTTTTCAAATTTATACTCCAAGACAACATTCAAGGTGACATCATTTACATATTTCACATTTCATGCTTCATTCCTTCATTTCATCATTTGGTTTATTTGCCTACAAGGGGTTTGACTGAGGGAAACCCCCATTCACTAACAAATCAATAAGTTTTTCTTGTCCTTTAGTGCGTGATTATAGATTTATACGTTGAAGCTCAAGTTGAGCAAGATTTGGAGCAAAATTGTCAAAGTTATAAAAGTTGTCATTCAAAGTGCAAGATCATGGAAAGAGCTCTATAGAATTGAATACTGCCTTCCAAGACTTGGTAACAGGGATTCCAAAAGTGAAAAAATCAAGGTATAGGATCTTGAAATTAGTTTTCTAAAACCATTTAAGGTGTCATTCACCCCTAAAGGAGAATTAATCCTTTGTAGCTAAAAAATAACTTTCTGGCCAGGTACACACCTTTTTATGCTACAAAAATATCCCCCATAGTTGCTATAACATTTAGGTTGAATTTCTAGTTGTTATTAGCATCATATTTTTCATAATTTGAGGTGATTAGGGCTTTGTAAGATAAGTGATCCATCACATTGTTCATACATTGGGTGGATCACATATTTCCACACTTACCATTTTTGGTGAACTCGACTCATTCAACATTGCAATATTCTGATTTTTGGAGTCTCTTATTTCATATTAAGCTAAAATTTTGCATTGATTGCATTAGGATTTGCATTGAATTAGGGTTTCTTATTTTGCATTGAAATCTTGCATATCATATAAGGTTTATATTTTCTTTTATTTGCATCTCTCTAAATCTGAAAATTACAAAAACAAATCAGTCATTTTGAATATGATTTAGATCCTATTTAATTTCATTTGAAAATAAAAAAAAATTGCATTTCAACCTAGGTATTGCATTTCATCTTTTCATTGTAGTTTTGAATTGAATTTTTGAAAAATTTGAAGCTACATTTAACTGCCTACAACCTGGAACTAAAATATGTATTTGAGAGCTTTCAAATCATTAAAAAATAGTTTAAAAATACCTAACCAAGACCCATTCACCTTTACTAGAGAATAAGTCCTTGATCAGGGCTGATCTATACCTTATGGCATCTAAAAAGACATCAAAATTCTCTCTAAATTCCATAGAAAAATCCTAGAAAGACCTAACTAGGACCCATTCACCTTTTTTGGTGAATGAGTCCCTAAGCTATAGATTTGCATTTTTAGGACATTAAAATCTTAGTTTTTAGCTTCTTTTTGGTGCCATTACCTTTCAGTTTTAGTTTCTTGATTTGTTGTTTCATCAATTTCATTGAATTTAGCTTAATTTATCTCATTTAGTGCATCATCAAAATTCAAAATTATACTTACAAAATTTCATCTTTAGTTTATTACATTGCCTTGTTTAGAATATGAAAATTGCATAGTTTACTTTTTCATTTTAGCATGTTTTCTTTTCAAGCAATTAGTGTTCATAGAGTATCACATGGCTTGTATGATTCTATTTTCTCTAATCATGAGCATAGTCTAGGAAAGAAAAGTAAAACCTTTTATAAGCATGTGGGATACCCTTCTGGCATCTATCATATTTGTAAGAATGTAATAACACAAGAGGATGCAAGCATAGACAATCATAACAATTATAATTGTTCTTCTCTTGATTCCTCTCCTATTAGTGATGAAGGTATCCTGGTGAAAGAAGATACAATTAAATTGAGTCTTGATTGTCCCTCTCCTCCTCTCAAAAATTTATGATAGATTTTTGGGTAGGGCTTATAGGCTACTCTTGCACTCTTAAGATGTTTCACCTAAAAGGAAAGAGATAAACCCCACTCAAAAGTCTAGCTAGGTTCACTCAAATTATGTAATGTGTGATGTTATTTAGACTAAATGGAATGATCTAAGTGAAATTGGATGATCTATTTGAATAATTATGAATGAAAAACCTAAGATTTATGCAGTGTTGGAAAACATAGTGATGTTTGCAAAAATCTTGAATTGATGAAAGAAAATGCAGATTAAACTAAAAAGAAAGCAGGATCTCAGAATGTGTGCACCTAAGAAGATAAAGAGGACTAGAGAGAAATCTAGAAAATTGAAAAATCTAATTTTGAGCTGATTGGGACTCATTTGTTACCCTGGGCGAATCAGTCCCAGGTCAAGGTTTTTCTGTAAAAAAGTTGTTTTCTATCAATTAGGTGTTAGGATCTGCATCTAACTCAAATTGGAACCTTAGGAGGGACTCATTTTCCATGCATAGAAAATCAGTCCACTTTCAAATTTCTATAATTTCAAATATTTTTTTTGCACCTTGACACTTGTACAATACTTTTTGATGAAAACCCGAGTCAAAATCTCAGAAAATTCTTGCAAAACACCTTAAAATTGTTTGTCTAATGGGGGTTTTCCTTGGTCAAACCCCTAGTTGGGTAATTAAACCTTGAATGGAGAAAACCCTGGCCTTAGATGTGTCAAAGACTAGGAAAATATGAAGTATGTCAAAAACCCTATTCTATTGTTCAAAAATAAGAAATGTAAATGTGATTTGAATGATGCAAGATCTCAACCCTAGAAATCTTGCAACACATTAAAAATGGAGATAAAATGACATGCAAATGAAATATATAGATGAAATGTAAACCTTAATCTAAAGATAGAGTGAAAATGGAAGATCAAATCACTTTGAAACCAATTCTTTAGGTGTGATTTGATGGCTAGTTACATCTCCTTAACCTAGATTTCTCCATGATTCACCATAGGAATCCATCCTCAACCCTTTGCAATGTTGAATCTTGACCTAAGAAGTGAGCTTCAAGACCTACAAAAACTCTAGTTTGTTTCCCTAAAGCTTTAACTTGCTAATGAAACTTGTTGTAGAAGACTTGACTTTAGAAATTGCTTTTGTGAAATGACTAAAAGATGTGTAAAATGACTTAAAATGAGTATTCATAAGCAACAACACCTATTTTTCCTATTATTTAGACCTAAGAGGCTGACATTCACTGGGAATTTAAGTTGAATTAATTAATTCTTGCTCAAAATTGAATTTTCCCTCAAAAGGGACTCATTCACCACCCTTGGAGAATGGGTCCCACTATTGATTTTTGTAGGTGGGTTTTTGGGATATGAAAGAATTAAATGTTATTTGTCGGGTTTTAATTGATTTCTCAGGTGAAATGAGCCTCTAGATCAAGAATAATGGGTCTTAGGGGCCTATAAATGTTTTTTTGAAGGATAAATGATGTAAGGGGACTCAAAAGTGGGTCTAATTATACATGAAATTATCTCTTTTCTCAAGAGGGTCCAATTTTCTATGATGCATTTAGCCCCCACTTTATCAGCCATATGAGTCTATATGCATATGTAAGCTAAAGGACTCTAAACTATGCACTTTATTACATAAAATGATACTCATTCACAAGATGGGAGAACGAATCCCCCAGTGTAGTTATCTACAAAATCACAACATTAGGAACCACATCTTGCAACACACATTCGTTAATTTTCCAAAAATCCTTTTGTCCAACACTTAGGAATCTAATTTGAGGGTAGACATGTATGCATCCCCTTGATTTTGCTTGCTTTACAGAGGTGGAATCAAGGTAGCAATCTATCCAGGTCGAATAAAAAACATCATATCGTAGGGAATTTTCAAGTACCATGATTCATAAAAATAGATGAATGATGATGTTGGGTGTGGAATGACAATTCCAACACCTCAAACGATGTCAAAAATGAATTACCCTAGCTCCCATTATGTTGATTTGAAGAAGAGATACTTTATTAATTCTTAAAAGAAAGTAACTCTATTTTAATGCATAAGAGTAAAAAGAGATTAAAATGGATTAAAAGAGGTAAAGAGGAGTAATTGGTCACTTACTATTCATTTTACCTTCTTGTAGCTTGAGAGTGATGAGTGAGAAGAAATTCTAGTAGATGAGCTTCATGAGCAAGTGGCGCATATGGAGCTGTATTATGAGGTAAGTATATTTTGCAACTTTCGCCTTGTGATTTTGTAATAATTTAATCATTTTAATGCATGAATAGGTTAATTTAGGGTCTTGGAATTTTTTTTGCAAAGTGTCCCATTTGTTTGCAAAGTGTGTCGTTTCTTCGCGAAGTGTCTCATTTCTTCGTAGAATGTCTCCTTTCTTTGTGAAATGTCCTAAAAGGGTTCTAAAGTGTCTAGGGCTATAAGGAAAGCACACTATATGTACTTTAGCACACTTGCATGATGAAATATGTGAAAATTGAAGAGATTAGATGGATTTTAGAGCATTTTCTGATGATTTTGCTAGGTCCAGGTACCAATTCACAACAACAGTTATGGGGAAGAAAACATACTTTTATGAGGGATCATGCTTTAGTACTATCAAAACAAAGACAAAGAATTTACAATTAGTAGGTATCTATTCGACATATCTTATGCCACCTATGAGGTGCCTTGACACCATGCTTATGTCCCTGTGCAAGCGTTGAGATGTTGATACTTGTACATTTCATCTTCCCACTAGGGAGATGACCATCAATCTCGAGGATGTACACTACATTCTATGAGTTCCTATTTGGGGAGAGTGGGTATGCTTCTAGGGGGATTGGTCATTCTGTGAGATGAAGAGAGATATGTAGTATTATCTAGGTGGACCTGTTCACGATGATCGGGTTAGAGCATGGATTGAGCTCCCCATGTTTTTATATTCAAGAGCTCCTATTGTTAGATGGATTATGATGCACACAATGGATCTTGTTCTCAATCTAGATGGATGAGTGACATATGTAGATGGAGGACTAGTACATTTTATTTGAGGGATGTATGAGTAGAGGAAAGTCTATGCTTGGGGTCATTGCATTCTAGCACACTTATTTTATGATCTTGGCCGGTTTGTGTTTCAAGAGATCAACATTATGGTGCACTATACACATGGTGCCTCGAGCATATCACTTGCACTAGGCTTGTTGAATTCCCTTGTGCTATAGCTACAAGATATCCACTAGAATTTGACTATCCATTGTGGCGGTTGTGGCAATAAGTGTATTTACACTTTTAGAGGGTGAGGTTTGAATGGCTAGAGGGAGATGCGATCTTATGGAGACCTTATCTACTCACTCTATAGTGGAAAAATCCCATAGGACATCTACAGAGGATGCAAATGGATAGGTATTTAGTTGGGAGGCATGACTATGTTTTATGACCTTTCTATTACAAATGATTCATGCAAAAATTTGGATAGGTGCAAACATCACCAAGGGCATTCCCCTTCATTAGATGATTAGTGTGGAGTTCCTAGAGGCCAAGTGATACTTTTCAACTTGCTATAGATCATGTTCCTGAAAGTGATTCTAATGATTTAGATCATGATCAACCACCAATCTCTGATGTTGATGATATTGGTAGCACATATGAGCATGAGGAGTGGTGTTCATTTATACGCCTAGTTCCTATGTTCCCCATGGAATTCCCTATAGGTGATGCAAGACCAACACCAAATGAGGGAGATGAGCTAGAGGATAGAGCAGAGGATGTACAATATAGGCTGATAAACATTTTTACTAATGTTATTGATGTTGAGTACTAGTTGGATGTTTACCTTGACTACGAGGACTAGGATGGACAAGAGGATGATGAGGAGTAGGTTGATTATGAGGAGGATGAATATTACGAGGAGGAGCCGTCCTAGAGTGAGGGTGATGAAGTAGCTATTAAGGATTGATATGAGCATGGAGAGTCCTCACACACTTACAAGAACAAATTTTGTGCAATAGCTATAGTAGACATCGACACCTAGAGTCAGAGAAAGGCTAGCACATCCTCCATGCCCCCCAGAGAGGATGAGGTTAAGATCCCTCATTCGACTGGAGATATAGGTGATGATATGTGATTTTATGCATGTACTTTAGTATTTTATGCTTTGTTTATATATATATCATGATGATGTTATTCATTATGTACCTTGTCTATCTTGCAGGAGGGACAAGGGACTAGTGAGAGTTCTATCGTTAGGCTTCCATGGAGATAATTTATGCATCCATCAACAAGGAGGAGATGGATCCTGACTACGTGCCCCCACTGATTTTGGAGGAGGAGCTAGAGTCTCTCAGACCTTTCGTGAGGTTACAAGTAGTGTATGAGAGTGTGAGGAGACAACTCCATCGAGCTAAGAGTGTCAGATAGACCTCATAGACCTCAACAAAGATCGAGAGATTGCATGTAGAGCTAGCATAGACATGAGCAGAGAGGGATCATATGGTAGAGGAGTGTTTTGTGGTTGTTGGTCGATTATAGGGTCTGGAGTTTGCACTTAAATTCGGCAGGTTGCAGTCACGATCACACACAACCATATCATGACATCCAAGGACCAGATCATGAGTGCCAAAGCCCAAGGGGTCTAGCTCTCACAGACCTTTGTGACTTTTTATATGATATTGAGATGTACATAAAACTTTGATATATATAGACATGCGTATTTAGTGTAATTATGATATGTCTCTTTGTGGTTGAAATGTTAAATGCAATGTGATTAATTAAATGACTTATGATAAAATTATTTAATTAATGTCTACATGATTTAACATGATTAATGTGATCTAGTTTAAAGCATATTTCAGTTTTATTGTAGATACAACTTTGTTGATTAGAAGAGAATATGTTAAATTTAATACACCTATAACTCATATAAGGGTTTAACTTAATATAAAACAAAGGTGAATAGTATGAATCCTAAAGTAATTATAAAATAAACATAAATAATTACCTTAGTGTTCAAAACAAGCAAAAAATTAGTTATCAAGAACAAAGCAATGTGGAAGTTATTTAGAATGACATCAAATAACTTTCGACAACACTACTTTAACAATCATACTATTCAAAGGGGTCGGAGGTAATACCGATGCAAATGTGTGGCATTAATAGGTCCCTTAAGGGGTGTTGCATCAAGCTATGTTAAGAAATAAGCACCTGACCCATAAATGGTATCAACTATGTAAGGTCCTAACCAATTAGGGCTGAATTTATCTTTGTTTTTATTGCCAACACTAGTATTGCATTGATTTTCAATAAGAACAAAATATCCTTTACAAAATGATCTAGGGATGACCTGTGTGTTGTGTCTTTATTATAATTATTTGATGTGAGCTTGGAGGTTTTCAAGAGCATTAATGCGTTGTTCGTCGAGCATCTCAAGTCAGTGTAATCATTGATCTTTATAAGTGGCATCGCCAATAAGGTCTTGGAGAGAAATTCACAATGTAGTAATTTCTAACTTCAAGGGCATGATCGCATTAGTTCCATAAACAAGGTTATAAGGTGTAGTTCCATAAACAAGGTTATAAGGTGTAGTTCCTGTGGATGATCTAAAACTTGTTCGATAATCCCAAAACATATAATATAATTGTCAATGCCAGTCTTTATTATGCTTGTTGATAGTTTTCTTGAGGATTTTTTCTAGAATCCTATTAGTGTTTTCAAAATTTCCATTGGATTGAGGATAATACAATGTGGAAAAGCGATGTTGAATATTGAACATTTCAAGAAATTTCCTAACTTTCTTATTTTTAAATAGGGTTCCATTGTCTGAAACGATTGTGGAAGCGAGTTCAAATTGAGCAATTATGTGTTCCAATATGAAACGACAAATTACTTTAGCGTTTGTAGAACGAAGAGGAATAGCTTCCACCCATTTCATGAAATAGTTTGTTCCGGTTATGATAAACGTATGTCTAACAAAAGAAGGTGGTGAGATTTTTCCAATAAGATCCAATCCCTATAATAAAAACAGCCAAATGGGAACTTGGGCATGAAACTTAGCACTAGGAGAATGGATAAAATTGCTATGTTCTTGACATTTACAACATCATTTAATGTAAGTGAAGCAATCCTTCTCCATATGTTTCCAATAATAACCCATATAGATAAGTTTTTTCAATAATGATCAATCTCCATAGGCACCAGCATGAGCTTCTTCAAGTGTTATAGGGATTTTAGAATCCTTCAGACATAGTGATAAGAGACCATTGAAAAATCTTCTACACAATGTATTTGCAAGGATCACATATTTAGCTACTAGTTTGCATAAATTCTTGTGAGTGTTTTTTGTTGTAGGTTTAGTAATGGTACCATCTTTTAAATTGTTGTATATTGTATCATACCATTCGCATGAGTCATCTTGAGTGATTTCCAAAATGTCTTGTAATGGAGTATCAATCGAAGGTTTCATGATGGGATGGATAATGAAGGTGAAGTCTGTTAAAGGATCATGTGGAGATATAAGACAGGCTACACTTTCCATTGCATCCATATGTCTATTGTCTTTTTGTGGGATGTTATCTAGGGTGAATGATTCAAACTTCTCTAATAGTTTTATTGTAAGATCTTTGTATTTTGATAGCTTGTCATGTTTGGTTTGATCTGTACCATTGATTTTTTTAATGAATAATTGTGAATCAACAAAGATCTTGATATATTTAACATTCAGTGTTAAAGCAACTCATAAACCCATGATCAATTCCTCATACTTAGTTGTGTTATTTGTGCATAGGAAAATTAACCGATAGGACAAGGGAAGAGGTTTTATGTTGGGAAGAATTAATACCACTCCAACACTAGAAATTATTATACACTTAGATCCATCGAAATACAATTCCCATGTTTGAATATCAGCGGTCAAGACATTGTCATCATGAAAGGATTCATGATTAGGTAAAGCTAGAGGAGAAGGAGCATCAACTGATTAATTAATTAAAGATTTTCCTTTGATTGTTTTTTGTGAAACAAACTTAAGGTCAAACTTAGTTAACAACATCACCCACTTATCTAAGTGTCCAGAAAGATTTGTTTTGTTGAAAAGATGTTTAAGAGGATAAAATTTTGTTATGAATTGTATTTCAACATTTAGTAAATAATTTCACAACTTAATACTAGTGAATACAAGGGTCGAGCATTGTTTTTCAATTGGTGAATATCGAGTTTCATGATCAATTAAGGTTTGACTAATGTAATAAATAGGGTGTTCTTTTCCATGATCATCTTGTTGAGCTAACAATGTTGCAAGAGCACGGGTAGATGCAATGATTTACAAGATAAATGGTTTTTTTGGCATGGCGGGTTGTAAAACAGGTGGATTTGCAAGAAATTCCTTTAAACTCTCAAAAGCGTGTTTACAATCCTCATTTGGTGAAGGAGCACCATGACATCATCATGAGTCCTAGGAATTTTTTTTCAGAAAACATAATCAAATGTTGATCATACACCATTGTATTATGGTCTCATGAATAATTTATCACATGTATAGGTCATTATTTAATCCTTAAGTCCACTCCATAGAGAGGTGTCTAAAAGTTGTCAACAAACATTGAAAAAATATACAAAATTGTAAAGTTGCATAAAAGAAACATTTGAAAGATGAAGACTAATTTAGGATGTAGGGTCAGTTAGAGGTAGTTAAAAGTTTTAAATTCAATTTTATTTCCTTTTAAAAGGCCTTGCATGCATTTAGAACCTTGTGGGTGATTGTATACCTGAGTTGGGATGAATAAAACCTCTATTTTTTTGTATAATTCTTCAGAAAACTCATTGTTTTTTGCAGGTGTATGACTTTGTACATCATCTTGCATGTGGCTAAGTGTTTGAAAATGTTAAGAGGTTCAATCACATTCCCATTGGAATTGGTTTCGTGCATTTTTTTGGGGTATTGAGAAAGTTCTTTTCTTTTTTCTAAAAATAGTTAAGAACCCTCATTAGGGTAACCAGTAAACATAGATAATTATTTTTCTCCTTGAATAATTGGTGGAATCCTCTAGTTTTCTGTAATATTATCCTTCTATGAATGTAATTTTAGGTTCCAATGGTTTTTCAGGAAAAATCATAAGGCTAAGATGAGAAGAATGAAGTTTTTTTTATTGTAATTGTATGTATATCCATGTGTAACAGGTTTGTGAAGGAACCTTGCCTAGGGTTTGCACAAATAATCAAAGAATTGACCTTATGCTAGTTTACTAAGATTGTAACAGTCAAATATCACATTTTTGAAACATTGGACCAACAAGTTTGTGTTTGGAACTAGTATAATCAATAAGGCCCTAAAGTGATGAAGGCCTAATTAGACCTTATTCAGACTGAAATGGTTATTTTTGAGTTCTTTGATTCAAAAGACCTAATTTACAAATTTAAAATATGTTTTGAATCACTTAAATAGATATCAAGAAATGTAACTTGTGTTGGGGTTTTGGTGTGTATTTTGGTGAAGGAAACTTTGACAGGTCAGTGGGCAGACCTACTAGCTGTTAACTCAGTAAATGAAGGATCTGTGAGAAAAATGAGAAGTAAAACTTTGTGGGGTAAATAATATGTTTTTTTAATATTGATTAAGACTTGGTAAAGTTGTTTCAAAATTTGAATCATTTTTTAAGTCCTGACAAATAGATTTTGGTGTTTGTGACTTGTGAATGCCATGGGAGTGTATTGAGGACAGTCATGATAAAATGAATCATTGAAGGAGGGTACTTGAGGTATAAAAAATGTGTTTGAACATGTTACTCCAAGTTTAGTAAATTTTTCCTAAATATTGAAATAGATATTTGGTCCTTGGGAAACAAATTTGGGATTTGAGGCTTGTAAGTGCCATAAATGCACACTTAGGACAGTCATATTAAAATAATGAAAATTTGAAAGGGAAGATGTTGTAAATGGTTGTTTGGACTAATTTGAGGTATCTTGAAGGAAATTAAGGAATTTGGGAACTCTAAATGCACATTTGGGTGTTTAAGTTGAGTGGTGTAAAGGGAAAGTGTGAATGGGAAATTGAGTAAACAAACATAGATGATTTTGGGTGTTTGTCTAATGAAATAGAGATAGTTTGTTGTTTCTTCCTCTGTACTTGCATAAGAAATGGTATCAGAGCCTGAGAAATATTTGGGCTGATAATTTGGTTTGTGAGTTGTCATTTTTTAGTTGTGTGGTTTGTTGGTTGTTTACAAGTTAGGAGAACCTAGTTGCTACCATTGAGAAGGCAAAAACAAAATTGTGAAAAGTGAGTGAGTTGAAACAAGGAGCAACTTGCTTAGTGACCATCTTGAAGATGGAGATTCTGAGAAGGAATTTACATGAAGAGGAAGAGAGGAAGAAGAGAAAAAGACAAGAAAAGATGGATAAGGAGATAGCTGATTTGAAGCAAGAGTTGAGAAGATTTGAGAAAGAGTTCTAGGAGTCTATGCAGAAGATGGAGTAGATGATAAAGGAGATAACAAGTTGGCACTTGAAGCTAAACAAGAAGGTTTCATGGCCTATAAAGAAGATAGTCAAGAGAAGGAAGTCTTTGAGGATGCTGAAGAAAGATTCTTAGATGAAGAAGAAGATGTTACAGAAGTTTCCAAGCATGCACATCAGATAGAGATAAAGAACCTAACTCTTGAAGTTGAAGACATTGAAGGAATGAACATGAATGATTTTATCTTGGAGGTTTGCAAGGAATTGAAAGGTGGTGGAGGTATAATGGTATAAATTTTGTTTCATTTCATTGTGTTACTAATGCTTTGGAAAAAGACTAATTTGCAAGTTAAAGGACAATAGGAGAAGCATGATATTGAGGTGTATAAAGGAGTGAAAAATTTGTTTTCAGAGGGGAAGCAAGAAAAATGAATAATTTGCATGGAAAAATTTAACCCAAGGTGAAGATGAAGGTTATAAGAAGTAGTTTAAGGTGGTAGAGCATTCAGAGAGTTGAAGAAATGTTGACAACATCAATCCAAGTGGACTTGGATTCTTTTCTTGGCCAAGAGTTTGGTGCAGGAGCACCATGACATCATCATGAGTCCTAGGAACAAATTTTGGGAAAACATAATCAAATATTGATAATACACCATTGTATTATGGTCTCATGAATCATTTCTCATATGTATAGCTCATTATTTAAGTCTTAAGTCCATTCCATAGAGAGGTGTCTAAAAGTTTTCAACAAACATTGACAAAATATACAAAATTGTAAAGTTTCCTAAAAGTAACATTTGGAAGATGAAGAGCCATTTAGGATGTAGGTTCGGTTAGAGGTAGATAGAAGTTTGAAAGTTGGTTGTATTTCCTTTTAAAATTCCTTGTATGCATTTAGAACCTTGTGGGTGATTGTATACCTGAGTTGGGATGAATAAAAGCTCTATTTTTCTATATATTTCTTCAAAAAAATCATTTTTTTTGTAGGTGTACGACTTTATTTGTGGCCTCTTGCATGTGGCTAAGTGTTTGAAAATGTTAAGAGGTTTAATCACCTTCCCATTGGACTTTGTTTCGTGCAATTTTGTGGGGTATTGAGAAAGTTCTTGCCTTTTTTCTAAAAACAGTTAAGAACCCTCATTAGGGTAACCAATAAGCATAGATAAATATGTTTCTCATTGAATAATTGGTGGAATCCTTTGGTTTTTTGTAAGATTATCCTTCTATGAATGTAATTTCATGTTCAGATGGTTTTAGGGAAAAGAAGTACAGTATTCTTGATTCCTTAAATGATTTATTCAAATGGATTATGACTAAATAAATGATTAACTATTTAGTCATTTTTATTTGTGTGACTAAATAATTTTTAATCAACGACCAAAGTAGTAATTTATTTACTCATTTATAGCTGAGTTGCAAAAACTGAGCAGAATTTAGTCATTTTTAGTTGTTGTGATTAAAAGTTTTATTCACCTAGTCATTTATTTTCCAAATTTATCATTAGTGTGTGCTCTCAGCGATTAGGGCTCTCCTAATGCTGAGGGCCCGTGATTAGCTCGTCATAAGAAGTGACACATTGTGGTCTTAACTAAAAGGATAACCAGCATTGACATTAACAATGATGATTCTAACTTGTTTCTCCTTAGGAATGGGTCACTTGCTCTTATTAGCTGGCTACCTCCATCGTTGTAGGAAGTTTGTGATCAAATTCAATATTCTGATTTTAGGAGTCTTAACGGTTTGAAATCATAGTAAAATCAGAATTTAATAAGTTTTGGAATTAGCATTGTAAAGTGTTTTTTGGGGTAATTAACTTCAGACTATCTTCTCTTTTGCAGGGGTGGTTGCATGCCAAATTTTTTTGGTGTAAAATATCATAATTATTAGATTATGTTACCTGTCTATGAATAAAAATTATTGGAGTGTGAGTTTGATATTTTTTGAAGATCTAAATAGTCAAGCTTGGTAAAGAAAAATCATGTCAGATAATATTAGTCCATAACAAAATGAAGAGACACTTGATAGATTGTGGGCTAGTTTGAAAAGAAAGGTGATGGGAAATGTTATTGTGCTTGCAATAATTGCAAGTGGGCTTAAAGACGCAGATGAATTTTAACTACAAAGAACTTAGGAAACATTGTGGTGTTTAGGTCATATTGAAGGGGTATGATTATCATCCATTGGTAAGTTGTTCATTATATGTGTTTATATCATTTTAACATTTTATATATCTATATAAAATCACTTGATCATGATCATGTTTTATTTGTGTCGATCATCATTATAAAGGTGGGGCACCCAAGGGCACATGATATGGATTATCGCGGTGGCTCAGGAGAATGGTTTTGGCAAGTGGATGAACATGGAGTTGTGAATATCGAAGATGAAGTTAATGATCCTATGGAAGAAGATCATGCACCAGAAAACACAGTTGAAGATGATGGTACAAATACATTGATTCATGACACATTTAGTGGCAGAGCTGATCATGATGATCGAGATGACTTTGATGATGTTCATGATTTACCTATACTTGAGAAGACATACGAGCCCCTTTATGTAGGCTCCCAACAACTCTTCTCTTTGCTATATTGTTGTTGTTGAACTTGAAGTTGTGAATGGTTTATCAAACACAACAATCTCATGATGTTAAGTTATATTATATATATTATATTTTTCATCTATTTTAATTGTTGTTAACTATCACTAGTAAATAAATGATGAAATATACCATTAATATTCTTTATATTAACAAATTATTTTTTGTTGTAGATTGATTATGGCACCCTGTTACCACCATCAAATATTTTACCTCGCTCATACCAAGATTTATGTGCCATTATGAAAGATATCGTAATGGAGTATCAAGCAATAGATGCATGTCCCAATGATCATATTATATATCATAAACAACAGGAATTTGCAACAGAATTCCCATAATGTCATATTAGTAGATATCAAACAAATCAACCAACAAAAAAGGTGTCTCACAAGGTTCTTCGTTATATTCCCATTATTCCACGTATGCAATGATTATTTAGGTGCGAAAGCTTAGCACAATTTGTGGATTACCATGCACATAATATAAGTGGAGATGACATTCTTCGAATGCCTGCAGATGGTTCTAAATTTAGGGACATGGAGAAAAAATGGCCACACTTTAAAAAAGAACCTCGCAATCTCAAGCTTTCATTGCGAGCAGACGATGTCAATCCATTTGGAGAGCTGAGATCTATTTACTCGGTGTGGCCTATTTTTGTTATCAATAATAACATTCCTCCATGGATGTCAATAAAGAGGGAGTACATAATGTTGTCAATGATTGTTCCAGGTATTTGTTTACATCAATTTTATTTAACATAATAGCATCTCATTTATCTTATTTGTTGCATAATGACTTATATTTTTTTCATTCAATAGTCATGTACATTAATTTATAGATATTGCAGTAAAATGATTATAATAATTATGTAATATTTATGTTCATTCAACTAGGTAAGTACCAAGTTAAAGATATGAATGTATATTTCAAGCCTCTTATTGACAAATTACTGAAGTTATGGAATAGCGTCACTATGTATGACGTCTCTAGACCAATAGGGCAGAGACAATTTCAATTCCATGCAATGCTTGTATGGACAATTCATGATACCCTAGGGCTAACACATTTTTGTGGTATGTTATAATATTTGATTGCACTTTAACAATATTTAATTTGATGAAGTAGATATCATGCATGTTTTTAAAATAATCTATTCATTATACATAATTATAAAAATTGACATTTAATCCAATTATATATGATCTTGCAGGTCTTCAAATAAAGGAAAAATTTTCATGTCCAATTTGTGGTCCTAAGATGAAATATTGTCATTCAACAAGTAGGTGTTTGGCCGAGTATAGGAACTTCTTCTATAGAAAATCATAAGTATCGAATCACTAAAAAACAATATACATTTTCAATGGGAAAGAAGAGACCATCAAAACCACGAAGAATGACACCTCGCCTATGGAAGTTGGAATATAATAGAATTAATTGTCAAGGTTATACATCATATCAAATTGTTTATCTATCATATATGATATGTTTTGAATTTATATTTATATATTATGTTGTGTTTACACGTGTTGTAATTGACAATTATTGTCATTGTTAATTTGTTTAACTTATATGGTTCATGAAGGTCATCAAGACATTAATGGTCGGCTTCCACAAGGACTGAAAAGTTATCCCAGATAATTTAGTAGGTTTCCCTACTATGAGCAGCTACAAATTGTGCATTTGTTTGATACAATGCATATCGGAAAGAATATAACAGAAACGTTATGGAAAATATTGGATGAAAGGCATGACAAAGAAAAAATTGTCAAAATTTGTAGTGACATTCAGGAAGCCAATCATTTAATGAAAAATGTCATTCAATTGAATAGTGATGGAGACCAAATTAATATATAAGTGCCCTTCCTTATTATTAACAAAGCATCAAAACAATGCTATAAAGAAGTCATATGAAAAATTCACTTCCATAGGATTTTCAGCAACATAAACAATAATATAATAACAAAAGGTGAACTCTAATGTGGATGAAATCTATGATCAAGTATACCTTCATTAAGGTAATTATTCTAGTATATTATATACACTTGTATAATGCATGTAATTTTTAGTGTATTGTGTTTACTACTTTTAGAAAAATAATGAAAAGATCATTTTATAATTGTTGCAGTACGTTCTAACTCTATCTCTCCCAGAAAAATTTGATAACAATGTCAAGCAAGTTATATATGATATTGGAAAATACATGAGGTAAGTAGAAATATTTGTTCAATTCATTGTATACATATTATAATTGCCATTTGTTTTACTTGTTATGTAATATACTATATTTTTGTTAAATCTCATTAATATATTTGTACCTTTGAATCAATTTCTGTAGATGGTTATCATCTAAAGAAATCGATAAAAGAAAATATAAATTATTGGAAGAGAAAATTCCTTATCTAATGTGAAATGCAAAAGTGTCTACCTTCTCGATATTTTCAATGCACACAAGAACACTACCTCATACACCAAGTTGAGGAGATTGAATTGTGTGGACTGTACACACAAGGTCAATGTGATGGTTGAGAGGCACTTGAAATTTTTTGAAGGCTTCATAGACAAAGATCACATCCTTTAGAGTTCTATGGTGAGGGATATATGGTATACTAAACCATGTTATACATTAGTGAATATCTTCTAAGTTTGCAGCAGATCCATGTAGATCATATTTGGGATCCCAATTCCATTAACAAATTCAAGGAGTACTTGATGGTGGAAAGGTAGATTATGAAAGTGAGAGGTAATTATAAGATGGTCAAGTGGAGATTAATCGAATATGCCTATATATGGTTTGATGTATATTTTACTTATTTAATTTTTAATCTTCAATATACATCAATTATAAATTAAGGTCGTGTACTGTGGTATTTAAATAATTATACGTCGATTGTGAATTTGAATTTATTTTGGTACAGTTGGTCGAGAGTGGGATGCACTACATTTGTACGTCGCAAACAATCTTGATTGGATGATGGTATGGATTGAACGATGTCAACAATCTGGTCGCACATTAACATGGGAAGGTGTAGCTTCATTGGTTAAAGAAGCTCATCGTAATGGAGATTCCAATGTTACACAAAGGGAAATTGATTTAGCATATGGTTTAAGAGATAAACAGGTATGTATAAATATATTAATCACCCATATTATTTAATTATTTTTAATTATATTGATGTATATATATGTTGAGATTGCTTTCTTTGCATACATTCGGCCAAGAATAAATATGTTTATCAACTAACGATATTGCAATAATTTTTACACGTTTGACATATTGCAGGTGAAACACCACAAGACTATGTGGTGCAATGGTCATAAATTTTTAATCAAAATGTTGGATGACATGAAGAAAACTTGTGATTATGGTATAACTATATTCTTTCAAGTGACTAATGTTTCATCTAGAAGTGACATACATCCATAAGTCTCAGAAAATCGATACTATGGGATTTTGGATGATATACTTGAGTGCGACTTTAAGTCCTTCAAATTAATTATGTTCATCATCCTATGGTACAGGCTACGATTGATTGAAAATGATCCTGAGAGAATTGTTATTGAACATGATAATGGATTTACCATGGTTAATACAAGGTTGATCAAGCGAGTTGGAAATGAGCCGTATGTTCTTCCAAGCCAATGCGAGCAAGTATTTTACTTAGAGGTTCCAGGTAAAATGAGTTGGTCATTTGTTGTTATACATGATCCAAGAGGAAGGAAGGTAAAGTATAATGTGGTGGAAGAAGAAGATACTAAAGAACTAGAAGATGATGTAGATGATGATTAGGATCAAAAGTTAGTTGATGATGTCCTTGATGAAGATGTCGAAGAGGAGGTACTAGATCATGATGATGATATCCAAGTGGATGATGAAATTATCAAAAATGATATCGATGATGATGATGATGATGATGATATGACCAATCTTTACAATGTTGAATCCGGATCAAATGATACAAACAAAGAGTTGGATGAAGAAGAAGATCAATGACATTGAAATGTATGAGTTATGGGGTCATATTATCTATTTAATATTAATTTCTTGATAGAAATATATTTGACTTATGTGGTTACATAATTAATTCATGGTGTTTTAAATTTTTATGCCATTACATAATTAATTTAATGATGTACTTTTTAATATTTGAAAGGTCAAAAAATTAAAACATTTCAATAGTGATGTTAACAACCTTGAAATTAGTGTGTTTTATGTTTCATGTGATCATAAAAGATTAAAACGTCAGTTGTAGAGGTGATTGTTTTTTGGTTGATGTGTAAAAGCCTTTAAAAGGCATAAAGTGATCATTGTAATGGTTGTTGATGGTCAAGGGTTTAAAATACAAGCTCTTGGCATTCGAAAATCTATGTTTTTCTTCAAAAAATTTGTATTTTTCCTGTTAAGAAACACTGTACAGTCACATGTAGCCATATTTTGATGTGAAATTAATTCCAGGTCATGAAGATATGTGTTATATTTGATTTGAATCTAATTTGAGGGCTTAAGGCATTGATTTGAGTTAGAAAGCTTCATTTCTTTGCATACAGCCCGGTTACCCTATTTTTGAGGGTATTGTAGTCCAAACATGATATATAGGGGCTCTTACACTTTTTGTGATTACTATAGCTTGTGTAAGAGGCCCCATGGATACTGTTGTAATTGTAGGATGCATGAATAGGGTGTAGGATGAGAAATAAAGAAGGTATAGTTTCCCTCCTCAATAGTTTT
>VDFB02000003.1:375111598-375200569 GCA_007258455.2 Sequoia sempervirens | reverse complement strand
GTACCAAGGATCACCTAGACCAATGATTTCACACGAATTCCGATTCGGGTACCTCGAATGCTGGAACAAGAAGCTGCTCCAATGATTTCACACGAATTCCGATTCGGGTACCTCGAATGCTGGAACAAGAAGCTGCTCAATCAAAAATTCGTATCTTGGTACATTGTTAGGGATATTCAACAAGGATCCTATTGTTGCCATCGCATCTGCTGCTCTGTTGTTGGTTCTTGGAATCTGTTCAAATGTTATGTCAATGAAGGATTCCTTTAGAGTCTCCACCAATTTCTTGTATGGAGTGAGCTTATCATCCTTAGTCTGATATTCATTATTGACTTGATTTATGATCAACTGTGAGTCTCCATAGACCTTGAGAGCTATGATATTCCATTGTACTGTTATCCTGAGACCTATAGTCAGAGCCTCATATTCTGCTATGTTATTGGTGCAAGGAAATGCCAATTTGTATGAGTTCAGTATGCAGTCCCCTTGTGGGGTGATGAAGAAGACACCAACTCTTGATCCATGTTGTGTATATGAACCATTGAAGTATAGTTTCCAGTGGTCCGCTATGTTGAGGTTAAAAATAGACTCATCAGGAAACTTTGATACAAGGGGATTCTCAGAATACATAGGTGCTTTTGCTAGTTGGTCTGCAATAACTTGACCCTTGATGGATTTTCTTTCCACATACTCGATGTCATATTCTGATAATATCATGACCCATTTTTCCATTCTGCCTGTGAGCATTGCCTTTGATAAGAGATATTTAAGGGGGTCAATTTTGGCAATGAGCTTGATCTTGTGTGCCAACATGTAGTGTCTAAATTTTTTGGATGCAAACACTACTGCAAGGAAAGCTTTCTCGATGAATGAGTAATTTAGCTTGTGGCCGACCATTGTCCTGTTGATATAGTAGATGGCCCTCTTCGTTCTATTTTCATCATGCTGAGCAAGAAGAGCTCCAAGGGCTGCTGCTGTTGCTGACACATATAAGATTAATGGCTTTCTCTGGATAGGTGGCATTAACACTGGAGGTGTCAGAAGGTATTCCTTGATTTTGTTAAATGCTTCTTCACATTTTGCATCCCATTTGTATGCTACCCCCTTGTGGAGTAGGTGAGAGTATGGGTTCTGCTTGTCTTCCAGTTGTGCTATGGACCGTTAGATGGATTGAAGTCGGCTCTGGAGGCTTCTTAGTTGTTTTAGTGTCTTTGGTGCTTCCATCTCAAGGATTGCCTTCACCTTTGCTAGATCCACCTCAATACCCCTCATGGAGATTATGTATCCTAGCAATTTACCTGATTGTACGCCGAAGACACACTTCTTGGGATTTAATCTAACTTTATATTCCTCCAGTCTGTCAAAGATAGCACTTAGGGTTGCTATATGGTCTTGTCTTTTCCTTGACTTGGCTAGGATGTCGTCGACATAGTCTTCGACTATTTTGTGAATCATGTCATGGAATATTAGTGTCATGACCCTTTGATAGGTTGCTCCTGCATTCTTTAGGCCGAATGGCATCATGATCTAGTAGTAGGTCCCCCATGGACAAGTGAAGGAAGTTTTATGTTGATCTTCTTTTGCTATCATGATCTAGTTATATCCTAAAAAGTCATCCATTAGTGATAGCACCTCATGCCCTGCTATCATGTCTACAATCATGTCGATATTGGGAAGTGGGAAATCATCCTTGGGACATGCCTTGTTCAAATCTCTGAAGTTCGTACAAATTCTGATGGCTCCATTAGGTTTTGAAATAGGTACCAAATTTGACACCCATTCTGGATAATCGATTGGTCGGATAAATCTTGCATCCAACAACTTTTTGATCTCCATTTTGACCAATAAGGCAATTTGGGGATGCATTTTCTGAAGCTTTTGTCTAACCAGTTTTGCTTCTGGATATACTACTAAATGATGAACCACTGTCTTTGGATCTAGCCTTGGCATATTAGCATAAATCCATGTAAAGTTTATTTGTCTTTCCTTTAGGAATGATGCTAGGAGTTCTTGCTCTTCTGTTAATAGTGATTCCACGTAGAATGTGATATGTAGGGTCTCCTCTGTTCCTATGTTGATTGGATTGCACTTTTCGGCCAAGACTGCTGATTTCTCTTGATGAATAGCTCTTAAGGGAAGATTGAATCCTTCATCCTCAGGCACCTCAGAGAGGTTTTCACCATTGGATACGTCCTTTATTTTTACTATTTTATTGTTGGAGAGTGCCACAGTGTGGTTTTCACTCAAGGACTTGGATATGATTCTTAGTTTCTCACTTTTGCGACTGAAGGATTCAATCATTTCCCCGTAATATGCCTGTGTGTTTAACTCCATTATAAATCTTGCCTTTTGATCCCCATCTGGAATGTTATCCCTCAATCCCATGAATTATGAGAGTGCTTCATTGTTTTCGAATGTATCGAGAACTGGTGGTCCTCGTTGGTCATAGTCGATCAATTGGGGGTAGACTAAATGAATCTCATTATTTTGGCTATCTGGTTCAAAGGATATGGTACTAATCATACACAGGGTGGTATCTTTGAATAGCCTAGGTAGATTGGTCAAGGTATCTTTGTCATCGCTACTAATATAGGGCTCAGTTATAAAATTATGTGTGTCCCTACCTGTGACTATTGGTGAGTGTACTTGTACTAGTACTGGCTGAGGAGAAACATTAGTGGCTCTAACTGGAGGACTTCAGCCACGTATGGTTATTCTCAGAGTGGTACATCCAAGACCAAGGTTTGTTATGGGTCGTGTCTTAGGCATGATAGGTATTATGAGCCCATTGTCATTTTGTCCCAGTCTTTGATTTCGGTCATAGCCCATTGCAAGCATCATGTGTAGGCCTTTGTTTCTTTCATCCATTGGTAAATTAGCTGCCGGTCTTTCATCTTGATACAACATGTGAGATAGATCTGCTTCAATAACCTCATGACCAAGGTCCCCCATCTTGTGAATTTGGGATAATCCTTAGGATACGTTTGTGATGTGGAAGCTTGATTTTCTTGTGGGTGTCCTCGTGATCTAGGAGATTGTGGTAACTCTCCTATCACAAAAGCATTGTTAGGGAGCCTATAACTTCCACAACCATCCTCTTGGATGATAAGCTTGATGTTGAATATGGTGGGAATGGCGGGTGTCTCTGTCACAGAAGTGGACGCGAGAGTGGTGGGATCGATGTATTGTATGGATGGTCCCTCATCATTTTTTGGCACTTGGGGAATTTTGTAATACTTGGCTTCAAGATTCTTGCAATATGAAAATGGCTCAGGATCTCCATGGACGGTAACCTCTTGTCCATTATTTGTAAATTTAACACATTGGTGGAAGGTTGATGCTATGGCTTTCATCGCATGAATCCATGGGCGTCCCAGGAGGATATTGTATGGCAGTTCGAGGTCCAAGACTTGACATGTGGTTTCCATGAGTGTTGGCCCTACTTGGATAGGGAGCTTAATTGTGCCTTGAGACACTCTTTCTTGGTCATCATATGCTCTAATTGTGATGCCCTTGCCTTTGTCGATGGAATCTTCTGATATTTTTAACTGCTTGATGAAGCTAAGAGAATAGATGTTCAAACCTGCACCTCCATCCACCAAGACCCTTTTGATTTTGCTTTTGTTTACAATAGCTTCCAAGTGAAGTGCGCGGTTGTGAGATGGTTGGGCGGGGCAATCTTGGTTAGAGAATGTAAGGAGATTAGGTGTTATGATATTTCCGACCATAGCTTGGAATTGCTCTGCATCAAGATTTGCGGGGACAGTGGATGAGGCTAATGCTTCCTCAAGGATCTTTTTATGCATTGATGAGATTTTTGACAACTCCATGATGGAGATGTGTGTTGGCGTTCTTTTGAGTTGGTATACAACATTGTAGCTATACAAAACAACTCTTGATGTAGGGACTCTATTTGGTTGGGATGATCCTGCAATGGTGACTTTGCCGCCTCTTGTGGTGACTCCACAATCTTCGACATGGGCGCCCTTGATAGTGATGACCATGCAGTCTTCATTTAGCGAGGCAATGAAAGATTCATAGACATGATTTACATTGCCTTTCCCTTTATCACCTCTATTTCCTTTGTTTCCATGATTCGACATCCGATTTGTGTAGATTTTAAGATCTTGGTTTCCTGTGGGTGTTTCCACGTTTATGATTTTCTTGTCGATAAGATCCTGGATGATATTTTTGAGTCTCATGTAGTTGTTCATGGTATGACCTTTGATTTTGTGAAATTCGCAAAGTTGGTTCTTGTTATACCATGAAGGTTTGACATCATGTTCTTGGTAGTTTTCGAATGTAGGAGGTTTGATAAGTTTTTCATCAATCAATTTTTTCATTATGTCCTCCAATGGTTCCCCCAAAATAGCGTATTTGCGTTTTGGATAATTTTTACGTTGTGGTGGTCCCCTTTGGTCATTGATATTGTTGACGATTGGATTGTGATTAGGTTGATATGTTGTGTGATGAGTGTTTTGATGTTGTGTTTGGATTTGTGGTGCGGGTGTATTTTGGCGTGGACCACTAATGACCACCTTGGCATCGATGACACCATCATTAGTGATGTTCTTGTTTCTTGCCCATGTGCGAGGTTTATCATTGTAGTTTGATGGTGGGCGATTTTTTTTGTGGCTCGTGATATGATGTTGATTCGGCAGGTTGGGTCACAAGGGCTCTTTCAATGCTGAGCGCCTTGGAGATCAATTGTTCATATGTAGTGATTCCCTGAACCTTGAGATGAAATGACAGGCGGCTTTCAAGGTTGGTTATGATTGTGCAGACTTGTTGTTCCTCTGGCATGGTCCACTTGCTCCGATTGGCCTTAGATCGCCATCATTGAAGGAATGAGGCGAAAGACTCATTCTTTCCTTGTTTTAAAGTGGAGAGTTCTTCGAGACTGACATCCATTGTAATGTTACATGCATAATTCCTAATGAATTCATCTTTGATTTCTTGAAATGTTCTAATGCCTGTGGGTAAGCAAGAGAACCATTCTATAGCGGGACCTGCCAAGCTCCTAGGGAATAGCCGCATCAGATACGTATCGTCATATGCGACTTCCATACAATGAACCTGGAATTCCCTGATGTGATCTTCAGGGTTTCCCATCCCTCAATATTTGTCAAATTTTGGGATTTCAAATCCTTTGGGGAATGGTTTCATGTCTAGGCTCCTATCAAATGGATAGGGACACAAGTTGCTTGGCGTTTTAGTTGTTCGCCCTGATTGAAGGTCGAGCACTTGTTGCGAGAACAACCTAAGTTGTGTCGTCACATCACTCTGGGGATCAGGGGGTGGGATGAAAGTGTTTTGGGTTGTGGTTTGGGTTATGGGTTGGATGGATCGGCTGGTTGGTGTGTTGTTTGATGGTATCTGCATGTTCTGGCGAGCAAAGTAGGCTTCTACTTGCTTTTGTATGAACGATGCCTGCTGTTGATCTTGTTGCTGTTGTGCTATGATTTGGGCTTGTTGTTGCTCCAACAACGCTTGTTGTTGTGCTTGCTATTGTTCCCACAACACTTGTTGTTGGGCTGCCAATTCTACTGCTTCTTGTTGCTCTTGGTATTGCTTCAATGCTTGTTTATATGCATGCAATTGCGCTGCTTGTGCAAGAAGTTGTGCTTGTGCTTGTGCTGCTTGCGCTTGTGTGGCTTGTTGCTGTAATAAAAGTTGTGCTTTCGTGACTCTTTGTGCTTGTAATGCTTGTGCAGCTTGGGCGGCTTGTTGTTGTTGTTGTTGCAATAATGCCTGGGCTTGTTGTGCTTGTTGCGCTTGTATTATAGCTTGTGCAGCTTTGGCAGCTTGTGCAGCCTGAGCGGCTTGTTGTACGGCTTTTTGTTTCTGGACTTGTTGGTATCCTCTTTGGAAAGTAGCTTGCAATGCCGCATCATATTGATTTGATGTGGTGAACGTTGGAGGTGGTGGTGGATTTGAAATGGTGATAGATGATGATGTTGTGTTGATGTTTTGTGTGTTGGATAATGGTATTGATGTGATTGGTCCTTGTGAGACCATGCTTTGTGATGTGAGAGACTGTGTTTGATGATGTTGCCATTGCTTGTGTGTTTGTCGTTTGTTGTTGAGATATCAACGATAAATTTTGAGTGTTTGGTGCAACGCTTTGATGGATCGTTGGGATGTAGGTTTGATTGATACTTGGTAGGGGAGGAAGCCCTAAACCAAGGAGTGGTGTGGATGATAATGGTAATGGAGGAAGAGGTGGAAAGGTGAGAGGCGTGAGTTGTTGTGAAAACATCGTTGTGTCAAATAAGCCCCCTAGTCCGAATGTATCTCCCTCTTCTTGTGAATTTGTGAGAAGAGGTGTTTGTGGTGCTGCGTGAAAATATGATGATGACGGATCGTGATGGAATGTGAAAGTAACATTCTTGTGTAATGGGTTTTCAAGCATGCTTTCTTCCAAGGTGGTGCTTGCGTCCAAACTTTGATTATTAACAAGGGGATGTGATTGAAGAGCATTGAGAAATGCATTTCCCTTGTTGACATTGGGTTGGGTTGGAGCAAATGATGTTGTGATTTGCGGAATGTTTTGTGTGACGTTTTGGGATGGAGGTGTAGATGAGATGGGGATGGTGGATGAGATTGGGGGAAATGATGTGTCCACGATAGTACTTACATCAAAATGTGATGGCAACTTGGCCCCTTGTTTCGCTAGTTCAAGCATGTACAATGAAGGGTTAAGTGTCATCATAATGTTGATGATTCTATGGTTGTCTGTATTTTGGAGCATTTCTGCCATTTCCTTGCGAGACATTCTGAAAGTGAGGTCCTCTCCTTGATTTTCTTCTTGGGGATGTTGTGATGATGAGAGGCTTAATGGGTTGCTTGATTCTGTTGGATTAATTTCTGCATTGGTTTGGCTAAGGTCACTTGAAGCGGGTGTTTCTTTGTCGACTTCCATACTCTTCTTGTATTGAGATATTGTTTGGACCATACAACAAGGATCAAGAATATAGGAGATGAAATCTCTTGATTCTTTGGGTTGATCTCTATTTTATGTCCCAAAGTGAAAGTTTTTAGGATGTTTTTGAGGATCAAAGGCGATGATATGATGATGATGCTTTGGGGATGGATGGTATGGATGTTTTGGTGTTTTGATAAATCTTGAGTGCGACACTAGGCTTTTAGGACTTGTGGATTTTGATTTTGGATTTTGAGATTTTGAGATTTTGAGATTTTGTCTTTGACTTTTGATTATGCTTTTGATTTGGATTTGGATTTTTTGAACAAAAAGATCCTAAGATGTTGGATGATGATCTAAGGGATAGCTTTGTCCAAAGAATGATATTTTGAATATGTGTGAAGAGAAGGATGCATCTACCCACACCTATTCAAACAAGATGATTGTTTCAATAAGCATATGAAGAAGGATTCATCTACATATGCTAAGTTAGACAAGATGATAACTTTGACTAAGTATATGCAAAAGGATGTATCTACACATGCTTAACCAAAGGTGTTTTGATAAATGTTCTCAAGAATTTTGTCTCAATTATTTTGATGATGGTTTGGTTTTTTTCCATAAAGACTAGTATCAAGGATGATTTCAAGATTTATCAAAAGGTGATGATGAGGTGGATTTTGTTTTGATGTATGGATGAAATTTTTTGATAATGTTTTGATCCTAAGATGAACCTAAAAGGACACTTTGTTTGCCAAGACCTAGGTATTGAAGAGCATGCATATGCTTCCTAAAGACCTTTGTAACCAAGAAATGATTTCATTTGAACAATTCAATTTTGGATTTCCAATCAATGATTTGTGCTTTGGGATTTTTAAGTCTTCAACCCATATGACAGTTCATTTTGCTTAGCTTTGCTTAATGGATTTATTTTACCAAAAACACTTTCTTCAATTAGGTTTTCAAACTAAGATGTCCAATGTCTTAACTCCTTCAAACCCCACAAGATATGTTATGTGGAAATTTAATGAACTTAAGGCAAGGGGATTTCCTATTGTTTACTTAAGGAGACAAATTGAGATATAATCCAATGCTTAGAAACCTCTAAGGATGTGAATCCCAAGGGAAAGCAATAACATATGGATTGAGTCAATTGTATTTGTCTTCAAAAGGGTTTGAAATTTGGATGGTGTTAAGTGTTTGTTTTGAGATGTTTTCGATCAAGTAATGCATTTTTAACCCAAGAATAAGTACAATCCTATGGATGTGTAAGACAATATTTGTTGGATTCCCACTTGGACAAGTCCAGCTATGCTTATCTCTAGCGAATGGTTAGATGCTTGACCCCATTGGCTCCCCTCCACAACACTCACTTATACGGGGCAGCCAAGCATCAACACCCATGAAACTCCCATGGCATGTTTTCCATTTCTACTAGAAGACCGTAAAAGTGTGGCTTTAGAACGACCGTTCTTGCACCAACAAATAGATAAAAGGATTTTGGAAAATTCTAGCACATGGGTTCTAGTAAGGACTTTCCGTTCATAGGAGTTGACCCAATGTGGCAAGAGTCCCCTTTCAGATCCATCTTGTTGGAGTCAACCGCGTGATATTGACGTTTCTTCCAATATCCACATTTATATCCTGGCTGGAAATACTCTTGGCTTTAGAGTGTTACTGGTTGAGTCGTTCCCTTGGGTGATTACTTTTTCCCACAAGGCAGGCCCTCTAAGATAAACAAAAGTGAATGAAGAAAAAAATTCGTAACTCGATCAATCTTTGATAGCAACAAAGAGAGAAAATGTATGAGAAAATGCCCCCCCTCACACTCGCACAATAGTTTGTTCAATTTTAAGCCCAAATCTAAGTGTGGAGGTGATTGCTTTGTCTTAACCCAAAGTTATGGAAAAGACCTTTTGATTCTCAAGATCGCTATATAAGTGCGAGAGAAGCGCATACGTCCTTTTCCAATGGCTTTAGTCTAAGTAAGCCCTCATGAAAAACACAACTACACTTGTTCTTTTTAAACCCTCAAAGCAATATGTGAGTTCATTTTAGAGCACCAAATCACAAGTGAAAAGACATTTGTTCAATTGTTTAATCCATAAACAAAATCTAGTAAGTTGTAGATCCTAAGATTCTTTTAAAATCCGTTTGCAAGAAATAAACAAAAAAAATCCTTTTTAAACCCAAATGAAAGTTAGTGTTCTAAAGAAAGAAAAAGATGAAAAATTCCTAAGGAAGTGTTAAACAAACACTTAAGTGTTTAAAAACACTTTGATTAGATAAGATATCATCACCATGCTCCTTCTTCCTTTGCTTTTGGCTTCCAACCTACAAAGAAGAAAAATAGTTAAATTCTGGAAAAACACAAAAATTGAAAAGCAGAAAACAGAGGAAGGAGCAATCATAAATTAAAGCACATGCTAAAAATTTAATTTTTCCCTTTTATTGTCTTCCAGCGTCACAATTCGTGAAGGTGTCACTATTTTTTCCTCCCAGCGTCGCTCTTACAGCACCACTTTACCAGTTAGTGGCACTCTGTGTCAGGATAGAGAGCACAATAGCATCACTCTTTTCACCCAGCGTAGTAGTTTTTGAAAGCGTCAGAGTTTGAGAATTTTTCAAAACTTCTGCAGATTGGCGAGTCCAGCGGCGCAGTTTCAAATTTGAAATTTCTTGGCGGTATGAGTCTAGTGGCGGAGTTTATGTTTGCGCGGTGCTATATAGCGACGCTGGCGAGCCCACGACACTAAAATAGCGACGTTGACGAGCTTGCGGCGCTAAACACAGCGACGCTGAGGAGCCCGCGTCAGAATTTCCTGTGTGTCAAGAAAACGCAGAAATTTTGAGGAAATGTTAGAATTTATGATGTCTAGCCCTCCTTCTAGCGCCAAAATGTGAACCCCAAATCTATGTACCTGCAAAACGAAGAGATTAAACACCCTAAGTTAGATATTGCAAGTATAAACAAGGATTCCCCATGGAATCCATTTACAATTCAAACTAGGAATGGAAATATGCAAGAACACAATAAAAAATGATAAAACCAAGATGAAATCCTAATTTAAATAGCAAACTCTTGATCCCATGGGGGAATTGGTGCCAATTTGATGTGAAAATTTGGCCCTTTCCCAATTCCTATGACTGCAAACTTCGATATGTAAACTTGATGATGTAATTTGATCCACTTTTGATTATGAATGATGAAAACTCCAAGCCAAATCTGCAAAAGAACCTAGCTATGAACTCAATGGTGTGAAACTTGATAGATATTTGAGCATGGTAACTTTACTCAAATTGTGGATGATGAAATGAGGAGAGGAGCTCTTCATCTATAGGATTTCAAGATGGATGAAAGCCCAAATTTGAGCAATGTGGGATTAACTTTCATCCAAGGATATGGTGCCACTTGTCAAGCTATGAATGGATGATGGTTGTGCAAGATTTGGGGTTTGTGCCAATAAATGCAAATATTTGAAATTCAAATTTGTTGAAATGACATGTAAAAGGGAAGAGAAAATGCAATAAATGCCACTTGGCTCAAGGCAAAGGACATGTAAGAGATCTTAAATGCCTTGTTGGATGTACATGTTGACTTGGAATTTTTGAATTCAAATTGAGAGAATATTCCAAAAGATGCCATATGAGGGAAAATAGGGATTTAATAAATGAATTAAATCTATTTTCATGTGCAACTTGCATTATCTAGAGGATGTGACATGAGATGAGGTTAAATTAATCAAGGGTTAATTAATTTAACAGGAGATTAGATGATGTGAGCTATTTGACTCAAATTTATGGATTTATTTAAATCGATAAGAGAGGAATATGATAAGAGGCTAATTAAATAAATATTTTGATTTATTTAATCAAAAAGGGATGGTGTTAGATTAAATCAAATAAGGTTTTAATTTATTTAATTTAATGGATAGACTTTAGAGATTTAATCAAATAAATTGATTATTTAATTAAATAGGGATAATTAGATTAGATGGATTGATTTAATTAACAAGAGAAAGTGACTTAATTAGACAAAATGATTTATTTAATTAAGAGACGAATATTGATGAATTTAATCAGATAGGGGAATTTGATTAAACGGTTAGACCGAGGGATGATTTAGGAAGAAACGATGTTAGTAAGTCAGGATCAGATGCATGATGTCAATTAGTATATTTTCTATGTCTACAGGTTTCATATCATTTCTTCTTTTGCATGGGCATGGAACTCATTCATTTTTTGAGGGTTAGAGATAAAATGGTGAACAACATTATTCAAGCTATTTTGTTTAGGCTGGGTATGGAAATGTATTGATGGAAATCCTTCATTATTTTGAAATTTCGATCCATGTAAAGGACTAAAACTATTGTGTGTTGTGAAAGGCTATTCTAATGTATTTTCTTGATCACTATGGTTATTATTTTGTGTGACCTCTAGTTGATTTGATGTTGCTCCACTCTTATTAGTAGTGACTTTTGAATTAGGGAAAACCCATGTTTTTCTGTTCACTTAGCATTTTTTTTCTTTGGGCTTCCCTTATGCAAAGATATTCTACCATCCATTTTTATGGGAGATTGTGATACTTTGGTGCCTAGAATTCACCCTTTCTGAGGTATATTTCAAACTTTCAGTCATGCAATAATCTCAAAAGATTTGGTAGTCACCACCCACTTTTTCAAAAAGTGAGAAAATGGTATTAATTTAGCATTGAGGTTTGAATGAGATTATTCTTGGTTCATCCCTAGGAGAATCCCCTACTCAGTTATATGAAAGTGTATAATTTTACACAAATGAAATTTTTTATGGCTCTGTAATGAAATAGTTTGGATTCATAGTTTACTAGGCTACTCCCCAGTAGAGTCACCAATTTGTTGGTTCCCAAAATTGAAAATTGCAAACCCAAAGAGTATGCCAAGCTCTATGGTCAAGTTTACAATGTTTTGGCCAATGAATGGAGTCAACCAATATGGTTTAGAACTCCCCGCACTTTAGGCTCTGCTAGACCTAGGTAGGTGTACCTTGCTAATTAAGCATATTATGAACTTCAAAGGTTGTGTGAACTCCTTAACTTTGATTATCTACTCCACACTAGAATGCAAATGTGAAATGGACACAAAACTAACAACTACCCCTACTCATAATGCTTGAAATTAAAGTGTTTAAATCAAGTTTTATGAAGTTTTGTAATGTAATGGGTATGATCAGTTCCTTTTATTGGGTAATGGAGTCAAGATGTATATGATATGTGTGTCCTCCTTCTAGCTTAACTCGAACTGTTTGACACTTTTAGATGTTTATACTTTGTATAAACATGCAAGGTTGTCAGTTACCAGGCTCTTCTTACAAATCCTAGTGATATCTCCCTAGGTTACTGTGATTATTTGAAAGGATCTTTAATTCTTGCTTGAAGGAAACCAATTAAGATGACTTATCTAAAAAGATTTTAATTCTTGGCATAAACCATTTAAAAGGAATCACTTAAAAGGAATTTAATTCTTTCTTGCAAAAACCAATCAACATGAATCACACAGAGGTCACAAATGTGTCTTGAAAAATTAAGTATATGCTTGATATATTCAATTTGAATAACAAGAAAAAACCACTTTGGAGAAAACAAGATAACATGTATGAATTAACATCAACAAATAATTAAACACTAGAATTTTGGCCACTAGATTAAATTTTCTTCTCCATTATACTACTTCAAAAGATAATACAATTCATATCATAAGTCTCTTATGCGTTCTATATTGTAAATATACCTATATAATTATAATGCTTATGATGATATGAAAACTCGGCCTTGGCTTTCCTTTGTATATGAGAAGCAACAAGCTTCAAACCGTTACATCTAGAGTGGTGTCTCTTCATTTATATTTTGCTAATCATGAACTAAAACCCTAACAAATGCAATTAACAAAGAGAAATAATGAAGTCTACAACATACGTGATACACCACAATCTGTTAATCTTCGTAAGGTACCTGTGATCACTTAAGATCTGTTCAAGGTCCTTTCTCCATGATAGTGTAGCTAATGTTGAATGAATTTGATGAAACTTCCAATCCTTGTGTTGCCTAAGAAATGAACATGTTGACCTTGGAAAGATGCTCGATATAGTCTTGGCTAGCATATGATCAACATTGGTGATTATGTCCTTCATAACAAACTCCAAAGTAAAGATTTGCTCCAATTGTGAATGTGTTTTTTCTACTACCATTGATTTGTCATTTACTTTGTCGAGAGCCACTGATAACAACTGAGCCAATTCATTCTTCCATATGCTCTATTCTTTCAGATCTCCTTCATCATCAAAGAAATTAGGAAAATCCATCTCTAGGGGTTGGTCGAAATCACCCAACTCTTCTATCAACACGATACAAAATATTTCATGCATATCAATCAATTCATCATAAATTTTGAACACTTGATCATCCACATTTTCCTTGGCTATTAATTCTTCTTTCTTTTCCATCATTTTGAGATGCAGTCTTTTATGTTCCTAAAAAACATCATGTGTTCTATTGTGAATTGTCGGTCCACCTTGTTAGCATTTCCAAGCATTTTGTCAAACCTTTTCTTTATCAATTCAGAGACAATATTGAACTTGATAGATTTTATTTCCACTTCCAATTTATCACCTCTCTTCTGGAATCTCTCAACCCTATGCCTCCAACAAGTAGTTTCATCCATGGCCTCGAATACCTTGTTATTATTGTATTCCAATAGGGAGTAGGTACTCAAGGAAGATGGAAACTTATCTTTATAGCTAGCTATTTGTTGTATTAGGTTCTCATTCTCAGTCATATATATTATATTATCTCTCACCAGCTTCTCAATTTGGGCTTTAGTGAACCTAGCAACATTAACGTTCAAATCTGTAGTCTCTAAAGGATCAACATCTTCAACCCGTTGCACAAGGAGATGGCCAAATGCCTTATTAGGATCATCAATGACTAAAGGTTTTTTGTTAGGTGGGTACAAGGCCCACATTAATAAATTTGCATTGTCTGGATTATAACTTGATCCAGTGTACACTTTGTCTACTCCTTCTGTGCTCAACAATAGGGTTTTATTTTGATTTCTCTGGAACCTGCCAAATATAATGGAAAAACTCATGTCCCATCTAGGGAGTAGCATGACCCCTGTCTCTTCTAGCAATGTTCTCCCCTTTTCTGGGGTAATGGCTTCCATTTCTTTATCAACCTCATCTTGTAGCTCTTTTAGAGCTTTTGCTTCCTATTCAGGTGTGATATCCTTAATCCTTTCCCTAATCACTTTACCTTTATACTCATACAAAAATGTCTTAAACTCAAAGGTTTTAACAAAATCATCATCAAAAGTAAAATTTTGGCTGGCACTATGCCTTACATCATCTGAAAGATCAATTGAGGACTCTAATACAACAATGTTTCTCTTCATTGGGGGGTCATAACTTTCAATCACAGGTTTAACCACCTGCACACCTTCATCATCACTCCCCACTTCTTCTTCTTCTACAATAGATGTGTCAACAAAGAAGCTAATATCCGGTGTAGGCTGAGGGGAGAGTTGACATAGTGGAGTTTCACTTTCAGCTTGCATTCCCCAAATATCTTCAATTCTTTTCTTTGTGAACACCAAAGGAGGCACATCCCTGGTCAATTCTGCTTTATGTGAAATTAATGCTTCCAACCTCTTTATGTGATCCTGAATTTCCAAAAAGGCACCTTCATATGGGGGATTATTATGTGTTCTCCAAGATTCTGTTGTGACCACTCTATTGTACAGGCTTCTCCTCCTAGCAGCGTGATGTTCATAAACATTTCTTATTAAATCGTCCTCTTCAAAAAGTATGTGGTGATAACCTTTCATTTGTTTACTTGTTTTAACATTATTTATAAAATTCTTAGGGTCAAATTTCTCCCTTGCATTCCCTTTGGGAAAATTGTAATATTCTAGCCTTTTGTCAATTAATTCATATCCTTTTTCAGAAACCACAGTAAAATCTCCAAAGCACAGTGTCCCGAGCATCAGCGATTGCTTGTTATGACTCTTAAGATGCATGAAATCTAAGTAAGCTAATTGCTTTACAATCTCTAAATATGCAACCCTATTTGGACAAGTTTTTGGCAGCAGAAATGGCGCTCCTTCATAACAATATACTCTAATTTTTGTATAGTTCTCATAGGCATACCAATCGCCCCAGTTGTGACTGACCTTCATAACCCTGTAGTGAGTGTTGATTAATAAACCCTAACCTCCTCTTGCATAGTTTGCTTTTATAGAAGAATGGAGAGAATACATTAGGAAAAATAATAGAGTGAGAAAGAATGTATGCCTAGGCGAAATATAGGAATAGATTAGCCATGTAGGTGAAAGGACATGGGAGTTCATAGTATATGATGTGAAAACAATAGATCTGTATGATCAAATCCCATTCAAAGACGACAAATTAATCATACTTCTGTAGATGACCAGAAAACTATGTTAGCTTACAAAAGAGAACTTCAAAGATTAATGGTCTCAATTAATCACAATGAGTTCTGGACCAAAAAAATGGAGTAAAGGAAATCCTTTGAGTAATTGCAATTTTTTTAATATTTCCAAGATTGATAGGCACATTAGCTTCGATATGCTACTTGTTAGGTAAAGACAGCCCTTTGAGTAAAGCTGCGAACAAAGTGAGTGCCTCTGATGGAGAAGTGTATGGAACCGTATGTGATGCTCCCCGCACAGTTCCATACATGAGAATGGTCTGGTTCTTGCCATTTATTGGTCGTCCATATGCTTGAGTCCATCCTGCAACCTGTTTCAATAAATGAAGTTTTTAAGTATATTTCGTATTTTCAGATCAAGGAAGATTTATTCCTTGGTTCTTGATCTAAGTACTGCTCATATAGCTTACCTGTTTTTGATCATACCATGGACTGTACCTGAGGAGTTTGAACAGTTTCAATTCCTCAGCTAGATTGTCAACAATGGTTCTTGTGCCTGTAAGTGGCACCACCGCGTCTTGATCTCCACTGTAAAATTAATAATTTGTTTAAGAAATACAAATATTACAATTCCTAGAATATTTCAGGCATTAATGAATAATTTCACCTGTATAGAAAAATGGGAAGACCACCCTCTAGAAGCTTAGCAAGCACTGGCTTTATGTCATTTGCCATGTTATTTTTTTGATAGAGAAGTCGCCTGAGATTTAAAATGACATTAATGAATATGAATTTATTGATACGGAGTATAAAACTTAATATATAGTGTATATTCATACAAAGATTATGTGTTTTGAAACAGGATGAGCAATTTATAATTTGGTACAAGGGCATTCTATCACAAAATAGAATACACATTGAGTAAAAAATCAATTGCCATCTTTTATAAACCAGGAAAAAATACTACTGCAATAATTATTTTTTAGAGATAAGTACCATGGTTACAAGAGCAAAAGTAATGTGGTGGAGTAATCCATTACACAAGTAACCTAGTTAAGAGTACAAATTATCATAATGTAAGGTGTAGTCTTTGACCACAATTAGATAAGTGACAGCTAAATGAGCATTTGAATGCATCCTATGTTATAAGTGGTTTTCCATTGACCAGATTCTAATTCTGTAAGTGCCATGGAGCTACCCACTTCACCATTGTTTAGGTCATCACCAGTACCAACTTACCTTGAATCAGAAAACATGCTATTTATACCACAAGGTATTACCACAATTGCTGAAAGGGGTGGATTGTAATGGTTAATGTTCACAAAAACCTGTTAATTTAGATTTGATGGTCATTTACACGTCTTTGAGTGTGTCTAATAATTATATATTATTTATAAACAATAATATTAATTTATTTATCGTTATTACAACAAAATGCATTCTAAAATAGCATCACAAAAACTATATTACAACTGACATTTAAAATAAATCAAAATTATAAAAAAACTCTGTAAATGAAATAACTCTTCAAATAAAACTGAAGTAACCAAAATAAATGAAATCAAAGTAATTCTTAAATAGTTCTAAAGTAAATAAAATATTTAAGATTGATATTGGTGTTTTTCAATAAATGCACTTAAGATTTTAATATAATATAATAAAAAATAATTATATAAATAATAAATTATATTATATTGATATATCTTGACATTTTATATATATTTTTTTATTTACATCGGGAGTATTGTGTGGTGGGAATTGGGGGAAGGTAGATGTTATGATGGTGCAGTTTTGTGAGGTGGATAAACACTTATCTATAAAGTGGAACCTTCTTTAAATCTAATGTTATTTATTAGAAGTGAAGTTTAAAAAAAGACATAAATATAAAATTATAAGAATAATTAGTAAGTATAATTATTGCAAAGAACACAATTTAACTGATACCTATATTTAAGATATCTGAAGTACATTGACCTTTTTGTATCATAATGATTACAATTACAAGCACCATTAAAACAGAAGTAATAAAAATGTATGAAGCAAATTGTATGTTTGAAAGCAATTTAAGCAAGTATATTGCAGGATCTATTTATATTTGTAGATATAATATTTAAATTTCCATTCAATTACTAGAATATACAAGAATCTAAGTTAAAGACGAGCAACTTTGTCTTAAAACAAATTAAATCCTCCTCCAGTCTGTCTTATTTCAAATTGAATAGCCATTTTATCATTTTTTTATTTCACTATAAATAACTATTTTGTCATGGGACTTTTATGGGACTAATTAGAATTTGTGACTGTGGCGTTAAAAGAATGAAATCAATTTTAAGATGCAATAATATTATTTTACGAAAAGCATTTGAATTGCAAGAGATTTGGGAATGCAAGTGATATACCCCAAACATAAACCCCACTGATAAAGCAGGTTGGTTGTATTGGCATGAAGTGCTTTCTGCACATCCTGTCTGTTTAGATAAGTGTATATCTTTTCTCCAATGCAGAGATCAATTCCATTTTTCTGCAGACTCTGATGAGAAATAGTAGCCAAGCAAAGTGAGATAAAAATCATAGTGTCAAGCAAAAAAATATATTACAAAATTATTTAATTTTGATCTTTCCTAGATTGAAATCGTATTCCCTATATACTAATCTATCCGTTGGAGTCACTTATACAATAAATACATATGATGAAATGACTCATTTTGTGGAAGGCATGGTTATAATGCAAGCCAATCCTAATTAGGTTAGGTGCAAGTAGATTATTTATGACATCATATGTATATATTCTCAGCTACCCCAAGGCAAATTTGTATTTGGGCTTGCTAGAATATTTACCTATTGATTCAAGGTTGTTTTCAAGTTTAAAGGGGGGAAAAGGGTTATTCAAAGAGATTACCGTGGCATGAATCTTCCCTTGATTTCTTGATGGTATTGCCTGTGATGAAATGTCAGATAAACATGCACCTAATGTAACATCATGTATATCCACTGCATCTCCTATATCAGCTGTTATATTGTTGTAAACGTCATTACAAGCTTGTGACAATTTATCCTGGTAGTATTCATTCAAATATCTTGAGTAGTTACACACAGTTTGATCCATGAAGTAAGAGCTATCTGATATCAAACCATGTGACCACAAGTATTCTCCAATGTTGACACTTATCTCCAAATCCACAAGGGGATTTCCTATCTGCAAACATCAATTTAGAGTCCATGATGTAACTCGATTAGGGGTTATACATAAAGTTGGATGCATATGGTGAGCATAAAGATTAAGCAAAATTTTGTTTAAGAAGACACTTAAATTCTGAAATGATTATGTAAGATCAGACATACAAGTATTGCTTTTAGCTTGATGGGTGTGATGTTTGGCCTTTTGTTGTAATCCACCACAAGGGTTGCCAATAAGGGTACGTAGTGTCCTGCAGGAATAATAAAAAAATAAAAAATCTTTCATGCCTATTTGATATCATTTTCTTCATTTATCTGTTATGAGTTGGAGTGGTACATTTGACAATCATTGCATCAGGTTATGTGCGTAGTATTATTGTGAATGCATGTAGGTATCAGTGAAACAAACCAGATCAATAGTTCTATAGATTCATAGATTCTTAAGAACACTGCATGTGTAACCTTTTTTATGAGTGCCAAGTAAATTATTGAATTTCATGAGTGATGAGTTCTTGTGATGCACTACTCATGGAAGATGGCTCATTGATGCAATGAGTGCCAAGTGAACAATTCAAATTCACAGATGATGGATTCTTGTGAATGACTACTTATAAGACATAGGTCTTTGATAGACGAGTCATTTAATTGTAAAGAATGATATCTAATAATCTATTCGCTTATTAAAAAACATTAGAGCTTATTAGTAAGGCAATGCTCTCAAAATGCTTGATAGATACAAAAAGAAGATAGAGGCATACCTGCAAAGCTCTCTCCTGCTAAGTAAAAATCTACATCCTTAAGTTCGGGGAATTTCTCCAACCAATTAACAAGGAAAGCCAAATTGTCTTGAGCTGTAACATCATACACCTCGGTGATTTGTCCTAAGCATATATTTATATCCAGTACTATCATGCTGCTAAGTCTGTACTCAAAACATATGCTATAATAACCTTAAATCAAATGCAAGGGGCACAGCACAAAATACCAGATAGTGTATCATTGGAGTTATAGTCTGAACTAGTATTGGAATATGAGAATCCCACTCCAACAGGACTCTCTACATACAGCATGTTTGATTCTGCCAACAAAATATTTATATATCAGCTACAAGATCCTTGCAAGGAGAATAAAAGGTAAAGGCAAAGGTTTTTCATTGTCACTGCCAAAAGCCCAGACATAAATTTAGCTTATGAGAATCCTCCATTTGGAATTTCAAGTTCATTAGAGAATCTTCTACATTGTTCAAATTTTGTACTTCTGAATTTCAACCTCATAACCAAGCTTCTGAGCAAGCCAGACCTTGCTAGCTATGTCACAACTTAATGAATATTACCTTTATTCCAAGAGTATTGATTTTGCTCCAAAAGGCCTCCACTAATGGGCTTGAAAGGGCCATGCTCTATGAATGCCCCAAAGCCAACTGATGAGCATCCTGGTCCTGCAATGATTGGACTAGTTCAGTACCATCTAACCTTAGTAACCTTAGTAAACACTAACACCCACAAGCACATAGATGTATCTATATAGAAACAAATTAATTGTTCTTACCTCCATTAAACCAGAGGGTCAATGGGCTAGATGTAGGATTTTTCTCTGCCTCTACAAAGTAATAAAACAAGGCTCTCCCATTTACTTTATCTGTGGTGATATACCCACTATACTGTTTGAAGCTAACATTTTGTATTTGGCCTGGCAACTTGGAAATCAGATCAGATTCAGGAGCACCTAAGCCAACTTGAAATATAGTAACCATGGATAAAAGTAATACAGTACCCAATTGCAATAGTTTGGGGAACACTCCATACCCAACTCTATATTGCATAGTGAAAAATTAAACAGTTAGTTCACCTAGAGAAGCTTCTATGACTGCACTGGTGTAGTTGGTTTCGATGTAAACCAATTATCATATCATTAGATGAAATGCATGATAAGAAATAACTGTTTGAGTGTTTTTAAAGTAAAAATGAACAGCCAGCAATTCGGGAAGCTGCAGGTGCCAAAAGTGGTTGAAGTGAGAGTTCGCAGGGATTATAAAGCAAAAGCTGATAACAATTTAAGGTGCTTAAAAATTAAAAAATATATTTTTTAAATAACGGACGGCAGCATTGTCATTAGATAATAGATAAGAAAAATATGATAATTTTTTTAAGGTGTTTGCATTTGAAGTTATGGTCGGCAATATGGACTATATAAGCAAAAGACGATAAAATTCTTAAAGTCGCTTGGGGCGAAAAAAACAAACAAAAAGCCAAAAGAATTACATTTGGAAGAGATGTTGGCCAGGTACAAGATAAATATAAAAGTTCTTAATAATACTTATGTTGATTAAAATAAAGGATCTGATAAGAAAATACAATTATGGGATTTAAGATAGGCATGTATTCTGCGATAAATTTATAGTTCCAGTGCTACCATAAAATTATAGTTTTAACATTCTATATTTATTCATTTGTGTTGTAGTTCATGCTGAATAATTGAATTAAGGAGGCAGAGACACGAATGCAAGACGAACATTGTTATATATTATTATTTTTGGCCTGCATTGTGATCCTTCGTAATTCTAAAGAAAACAAATATGTTTTATATAAATTATTAGACTAACCAAACAAAGGTATTTAATTCAATTATAATTAGTTTAGATAAAATAATTAAGATTGACTCGTTGAACATTATTGGAATTGAAATATTCAAATAAATGTTAGAATTACATAAATTGAATGTATAGATATGTAATTCTAATCTTCATATCAAAATCATTATTTAGATGTCAGAGATATACTTGTATTTTTATTAAGGTAAGCAGAGATTTTGGAAGGGTGGAGACTCTTGAACAAAAAAAACAAAATAGAAAAGAAAAAGGTGGGAAACAAGGGTCCCAACCTTATATAAAGGCTGCCAAAAGCTGGATGATATAGGTCCAAACATGCATAAACAACAAAAAAATAATACAAACAACAGAAAGAGGAACAATTGCAGCTAAGCTAGCAAACAAGACAATAAACAAAAGAGGGAGAGTAGGGACCATCAACGTCCCACTTAGAAAATCCTAGGTTAAGAGCAAGTTGACTTGTCACCCTTAACTCGAGTATGAGTTTGGGAAGAGGAAGATGAAAAACCTTTTGATATAGGTGCATCCAAGGTATAAGAGCAATCTTGCATCACCAAAAATAAATAAATTGTTTCTTTTCAATAAGGACTAAATTTGGTAGGGTTACTATTTTTGTAAGTTTGTATTTATGCATAGTTGGACACAAAATCTAACACAAACCTCTAGAATGGTAAATTGAAGCCAATGGTGAAGAAATCACTTCAATACCATTTGTCATTTGAGAGATTAAAATTTTAATTTTCGAAAATCTTAATAAAATCTTTGGGGTCAATTTTGAGGCACTTAGAGGTTCCGGATGGGCCTGAAAATTGGTGGAAAACGAAAATGCATGGCCTCTAGGCCCTATTTTTGGCACAAAATTTCTCGAGACCTTTCTGAAAAGTTATTATAATAGAAAATCCGATGGTTGGATCAAAAGTTATCACCTTGCAAAGTTGTAATACCAAAATTAATAAAATTTCAAAATATCTTCCCAAGGAAGTTACACTTTTTAGAAGATTCTAGGGTGGTTACACATTCCAAATAAAGGATGTAAAGGGGGATTACAGAGGGGAGACGAGAGCAGAGTAGATGGTGGCTTCGATTTGCAGACTTGCAGATTTATGTAATCAGAAAGCCCATGAGATGGCAAATATAATGTTGTAATTTCATTTTCATTTCAGTAATAATAGAAAATATTTGTTTCCCTTACATTTTTTTGTACCATTATCTATTGTTTTTGTGAGTTTTAGATTGTAAGGGGAGTACCCTTCATCACCTTTCCTCCTACTAACAATAGTCCAAGCAATACTATCATCCAAGTTCACATTACAATGAGAAACATGAGGAGAAAGGCCCACAAAGGGCCCTAAGGGAGCATCCACATGTGCAAAACAATGTGAATAAGGGGGGATTCCCTCATAGGGAGTTCACCGGCATGAGAACAACAATGAGGACAATCTGAGGCTAAGGGAAAGTTAATAAGCAAGGGGAGGGCATGAGGTTCCACAATAGGGTCCAAGGGCATTAGAGCTGCACTGGAGGCAAGAGACTCATCATTGTCTTTGGAGGACTTATCCAATGAAGAATCATAGCATGAATAGTTAAGTAGTCTTCATTAGCCCCTGAAATAGCAACACTAAAATATAAAACATAAATAAATAAATAAAATAGATAACAATATAATATTAAAAACATAAATATAAAAATTAACAACTTAAATATTATTAGCATAATACTATAAATATTATATATAACCAATATAAAAATAACTACAATTATATTGAAGTGTATTGAAGTGATTGCATTAAATAAATAAATTGATATATATTTAAGTGGCCAACCCATGAAGAAAGAAAACTGATCTCGGGACTTCATATACACTAGTTGACCATTAAACATTAGCAGTGTTGGATTTATTTAAAGGGTCACCACATATAATAAACAATGAGTTAATTTAAAAAGGGTGCGATGAGAGTAAAGATAACAAAAGGTGTGATTTACAAAAGTCAACTTTTAAAAGATAAAACCTATCACATGATATCAAAAGGATACAACTATTCAAATGAGCATACTCCTCATAAAGGATGCTTCCCTTGGCATATAGAGGTATAAATTTAAGGAAAATATTCCAAGGAATATGTTCTGAAGAAGAGTAGATGTCAAAAAGGAGGATCAATTAGAAGCCTGAATAAGAATAGCAGATGGAAAGACATGAAATATAATAAGAAATTTGTACCTTCTAAATTAGAAATAATTAATTGTTTGGCATTTGTGCAACAGTCTAGTTTTCTAAGTTTTGTGGTATGAAATCTAATTTATAATTATGCAGTTGCAGTATAATTTGATATAAATACTTGTCATTGTTTTTTAGATATTTGAAATACTAATGATACATTGCTCGTATGGTGTATTGACATTATTCTATTGATTGCATTTTGCTATTAAGCCTATCTCTGGCCAATCTGATGGACAGTTGGTGGTATGGTGAATTAATTTTGTTATGCAGATATATGTGTGACCTATATTAGGTCTAAGCCAACACAATTTAGTGTGCTACATGTTTTACTTTATTACTTGGAAAGACTTTGTGAATTCTTGAAGTCGAAAATTAGTATTTTTGGTGAACAAAGATTGTAGTGAGACTTCTTGTGTAAGTAGTGAGCTTTTGTATCCAAACAATGAGTTCTATTCTAGGTAGTGAGCCCTTTGGCAGTGAGCCTTATATATTCGGTTTTTGTTATTACTATATATTATGAGTTAATCTTCACCGTGTTTTTTCCCTTGTAGGTTTTTCCACATAAAATCTAGTGTTGATTTTTCTTTCTATTATTTGTATTTCATGTTCATACTTAATAACAGAATAGTGTGGTTCTGAAGATGATAAGTGTTTGAAGTTTTATGTTTGAATTTGGTGACAACTGATTCACCCCCCCTCTTAGTTGTCCAACACCTTTTAACAATTGGTATTAAAGCTTTGGTTCATTGGTGAAGAGCTTAACCACTTGAGGAGGATCCTAAAGGTTGATCAAATGGATGATAAAGAAGAACTTTGTGCTAGCTACACTTGAAGATCTTGATAAGGTTGAAAATGAAAATAGAGATTTGAAAGAAAATCTTAATGAGGAAAATGAATGTGTCTAGAAATTGAAAGAGTGATTGAAGAAATTCAAAGAAAGACATAGAGAAGTGAGTGAGTAGCAGAAACAAGAGATCATCAGATTGAAAGTGCTAGTAGAAGAAAATAAGAGAATTGAAGAATGTTTGAATGCAATGGTGTAGAGCAAGACTGATGAATGGACTAGACTTGAACAAGAGGTAGTGAACTTGAAAGTAGAACTGGAGAAAGCAAAAATTTGTGAAAACAATTTCAAATTTAGCTCCGACAAGCTTGATGAGTTGATTGTAGGATAGAAACCAAGTAAAAGACAAAGGTGGCTTGGGAAATGAAATAGATGAAAGCTCAAAGGATAATCAAAAGACTCAAGACAAAGGGAAGCAAAAAAGAAATCCAAGAATTCTTTGCTAGAAGATTGCCTATGAGACAACCTAATGCCCAAAGGTATCCCTCTTTCAATGGTGTCTACTTTTCTTGTAACAAATTTGGTCACAGGGCAACTGAATGCATAAGTAAAATGAATCATTTTTATGGTTCCTTCTCTAGACATTGTTTTTATGCAAGAAATTTGGACATAAAGCCACTGAATGTAGATCTCAGGTAAGAATGATTAGTCAAGTGATGATGAATAGGTTTAATGGAGGAAAAATGAATCAATCCTTTAATGGCTACTATTATACTTGTAACAAATTTGGACACAAAGAAAATCAATGTAGATCAAGGGTTAATGGAGGTCAAAAAATTAGAAAAGTGTTGTTTTCTATAACTACAACAAACCTGAACATATCTCAAAAGTTTGTAGAAGTAAGAAGGGTTCAAAGTAGTCTCTTCGGTAGAGAAGAACGAGCTAGTGAAGAAAATTGACAAAGATGAGGTGAATCAAGAGATGAATAAGATATGGAGGAATAAAGAAAAAGAGATAGAGACAATAGATGTGTCTATGCACTCATTCGATAAAGACAATTACTCTAGGAATTAGACCTAGCATGGTCTTAGAGGGAGCATTAACAAAAAACTATACAAACCCCCTAGATGAATGGTGTGTTAGAAGCTAACACAAGGATATATTGTAAAGAATGAGTAAATAAAGGTTATGGAAAAGAAACCAAAATAAAAGTTGCAAGCATTTTCTTTTGCAAATCGATTTAGGGTTTATAGTGCAGAGAAATAAGTGTTTTATCAACTTTTTAAAGTTTTTCATATTTAATGTGAATTAGGGAAAACTAATGGTGTATAAAGTAAAATTCATAAGTTTTTTTGATCACCTATTCACTTGAAGAGTTTGAAAGTAAACTTGGAGCAATCTTGAAGCAATCTCGAAGCGATTTGAAGCAATTTTGAGGAATTATTACAGATAATTAAGAATTATTTCTCTGTTTACAAAGGGAAAGAAGGGAAAAGGAAAAAAAATGATTGAACAATTACAAATTCAAGAAAGATAAGCACGATGATGGACAGAGGATCAATTGGAAATATTCCACTAAAGTTGAAGGGTGTTGAATTGGAAGAATTTGATCATAGGAAGATTAAGGAAATGGAAATAGCGCTGAAGGAAAATGAATTCTAGAGCATAAAACCCCTATGTATGGATTTATGGGGAGAATTTCCCTAGTTTTTAGACAAAGAATCTATCTTGTTCTTGTTAAGTCGATTCAAGAATGGTAGCATTATGTTGGAAAAACCCTACCTGATCACGAAGGAAGCAATCAAAGCAATTATTGGTTTATGCAGTGTTGGGGACCTCCCTAGGAAGAAAACCATGAAATACAAAGATGTGGAGGAAATTATTGGTATTGAAAAAGACCCTCGAGCTCTATTGATAAATACTATTGTTGATTTTGCTATAAGGTATGTTGCGTATGGTATCTCTTATAAAATCTATTTTAGAAATCATGAAGGTTCAACTTCGACTATTGATGTATATCTTGCACACATGATGGTTAAGGAAAACAAGCAGTTTGATTTGTGTAACCTATTACTAGAAAACCTAATTGAGAATGTCAAAATTTCTTTGGTCGAGGGCTATCCTTTTTGGTTTTGGTCTTTGCTCATATGTTTGACATTTTACTTTCTAAGCTCGCTACCAGGAAGAGAGAATGTTGAGTGGGAATCCAGTATTCCTGTCAGAAAACAAGTTTATAGGTATTTGGAATCAATGGAGGAAAATGTAAGTGTTTGTAAAACCTATTTCACATCACTGAAGATGAATCTATGCTATGGTATGCTAGTGCCTAGTTAGTTTGAAGTGGGTTCATCCTCCAGTAAGAATGAGCTAGAAGTTATGATTGGTGAGTTCCCTCTAGATTCTAAAAAGAGAAAAACTATCACAAAAGATGTTATCACTATCTCAAAAGAAAAGAAGAATGAAGAAGAATTTTTGTCTGGATTTGACTCCTTTGATCCAAAGGATATATAGATGATGTTAGATAAAGGTGATATGAAGAAGGTTGGTGAAATGTGGAGTGCATGCTCTCCAATCAAAAGAATTAAAATTGATGTACTGGTTGATTATTTTCTCAATAGGGATATCTCACTTTTAGATGTGTTTGACTCATTACCAAATGATCTAGTAGAGGTTATTGAAGAAAGAACATTGTTGGAAGGATGCAAAGGTCATAAGTTCGAAGCTATGATTGAGAGAAGATGCACCAAAGCCAAAAAAATGTTATCTAGACACATTAGTGAGACAAGAGAATGCATCGAAGAAATATCTGACATCTATAGGTATTGTCTCTAGTGGTTGGTAGTTGTTGACAACTTTAGAAGCACAATTAAAGCCATTGAATTTGAGATGAATTGTATTGGAAAGAGTTTTGATTTATTCAAAGAAAATAATAGAAAATAGAGAATAGGAGTTGGTGAATTGCAAGTGGAGTTGCTAATTTCTCAGAGACAAAGAGAAGACCTGGTTAAAACCTTCTGGTTGGTTAAATAAATTGTTGAGGTCTGGTTGGATCGTCTTTCCAGAATACTCTTTGATGCAGAAGATTGTGAATGACAATTTTGTCTTCAGAGCAAACATCCTCTTTTACATAGTTGTCTTTATTGGATGGTATGAGTGCAAGGATTAATTTGGTTCCACTTTCTTGGAAAAGGATTCTTTTGATCATAAGAGATAGGTACAAGAAAATATTTCAAGTAAAAAGTGTCATTTTCACTTGAATTTTTTAAATGGGGAGTTGGAATTCCTTTGTATATACAATATTACCATGTACATACACATCCTACTTTTGGTCACCCTTTTCCATTGATGTCAAAGTGGGAGAGAGGATTAAAAAGGGAAAGGTCAATGATGATAAGGGGAAAGAATATTGTTTTGTAAATTTTGGAACATGTTTCCATAAATGACAAAGGGGGAAATTGTTGGAAGAATGAAGAAGAATGGATAGCTATATAGTTTTGTGTTGTCATTGATGTCACCATGTTATATGAGTTGTGACTGCAATACTAAGTCATTGTTTGATCTGGTATTTTGGTCTGGTATCTGAACTGGTATACATTGTACATCCTCCAGTATTTCAGTTTGCAATCCTTCACAATTGATAGTTGTTGCTTACAGTTTTGGGAAATAGTTTTTGGATATTGAAAGTATGTATGTTTAGAATCTCTCATGCTCTGATACCAATTGTTGGCCTTTCCATTGCACCAAAAGATCAACTTGTCAATGCCCAATACAAGCATATGTTAACATCCACAGGAGGCAGTTAGACCATATCACAAACCAAAGCATCTTGTTGCAAGGAAGACAAAGGGACACACCATCTTGTAGTAGTTATGATTGTTTACATATATTAGCGTATATAATAAGTATGCCTGAATTAATGTTTTTTTCATAGTTTATTTGTTATATGTCCTGAATATTTTTAGCCATGGTTGAGGAGACAAGGGATTACAAGAGGGTTATGGTGATGGGGCACTCTCCTAGGTACACCACCTTAAGGTGGGGAAAATATGATCCCCATGAGGCCAAGGGGGTACAAAGGATATTGCCCTTAGGCTTAAGAGAGATGGGATTTTGGGGCACCTTGTTGCAATCTCACCCCTCCACCATGGTGAATCAACATAAGAAGTTCAATCATAGGGAGAGGGAAATGGATGGCAAGATGATGGGATAACGAGATGTAGACTCCTCACTGGGTACACCACCTCATATGGATGACATATGCCACATGAGGCCAAGAGGGATGGTATATTCACTCTTGGGCCTAGGGTAGAGGATCCAAAGACACCCCATCGAGGTCATCTTATCCTATGGTCTCCTATGGTTGAGATTCTCAAACAAATTTAAAAAACCTTATGATCCATTTTATATTTTTGATGAAAATATGATGATGCTTTATTAAGATAGTCAATTTATCAAATTTTTAGTTGTAAATGGTTTCTAACCTATTTGCAAGGCTTCAATAAGATAAATTTAATCCTAACCCAACTCGTTCATTTTGAAACCAAGATTTAGGACTAAATTAGGGCACTTACAAATTGGGGACATTATAATTGGTATCAAAGCATGTTCCTGCTAGCTTGCGGGACATACCTACTTAATCACTATTCATCTAGAATTAACTATTAAACTTTCTTCTTAAGTAGTCCAATCATGAATTTCTATAGGCGTGTGCCTTCCATGTGTATAATTTATGACTTACATATTCATGTGAATACTTTGTGGCTTATGTGTATTTGTATGTATACTTCATGACTTACGTATATTCATGACAATACTCTATGATTTATCCATGAGTGTACTTTGTGACTTACATCTATTCAAGTATATACTTTGTGACTTATGTGTATCCAAGTGTATACCTTGCAACTTACTTTATAACTTACATATATTTATGTGTATACCTTGTGACTTTGTGTATTCATGTGTATACTTTTGTGACCGACATGTATTCACGTGACTATGTGTATACCTTGCATATACTTTGTGACTTCAATTGTATAATTTGAAAATAACATACCTTGTGACTTGCATGCACTCATGTGTATACATTTATTCATGTGAATTAAGTGTATTTATGTGCATATTTCATGTATTACATTTATTCATATGTATGATTCATTCTTCCTAGGTATACTTTGTTGAATATCCAAGATACTAAGAGGGTGGTGAATCAATATATTCTTAAATTTTCTAATTAGATACCATCCAATTATTCCAATGCATACAACAACAAAGATAAGTAAAAGCATTAACAAAACATGAAATCGCATAACACATGAGCACGATTATTTTTACATGGAAAACCCAAAATGGGAAAAAACATGGTGAGTGTTAGCTCACAATATAGCATAACCAGTTATAAGATAGTACAAAATTGGGGTGGCTGACTACCAAGACTCACTATCCATGTACAAAGGCTCACTTCCTACAAAATTACAATGATAAGAATGGCTTACAACCATATAATGAACTGATAAAGTACACCTAGTGAGTGCAGATTCAGTTCTAATGAAGCTCAGTAAACTAACTTGACACACTTCATCATATTCACTCTTCTTCACATTCACATTCACAACAAAATCATCTCTTATTTAATATTAAAAAACTGTCCAATATATATTTGATCTCTTCGCAAGCATCAATTAGCTCGGCCTAATTAGATACACTTATTATTCACCAAAAATACCAACTGTCGGCTAAAAAATATTTCCAAAAGAAATTTAAACACCCAACATGCTACATCATGTTGTCATGGACCTAAGATAGGTTGAAGATATGTCCACATAACAAAAATTAATTCACCATCACACAACTCATCCATTAGGTTGGCCAAGGATAGACCTAATAGCAGAATTGCAATCAACAAAGTAATATCAATACACCATACACGTATTTGAATACATGAGATCTTGAATGTAAGTGATTCCATAATCAATAAATCATTTCTAAAAATTATAAGCAACAATAATCACCAGTAAACAATTGTAGACCAAAATACTAGAAGATGTAAACATTATACCGATTCACATACCGAACTAGAATACCAGAATAAATTCAGACTTGATCTTGCAGTTGCAACTCATATATCATGGTGACATCAATGACAACATAAAACAACAAAATAAGATGTTCTTCTTCATTTTTCCAACAATCTCTCCCTTTGTCATTGATGGCAACATGTGCCAAAAATAATATTTACTGTAAAAACTCCTTATTTACAACAGTTCTCCCCCTAACATCAAAATTTCATCTTCTTCATTTCTCCCCCTTTGAAATCAAGGACAAAGGGTGTACCACAAACTAAAATTGAAATATGAAAACAAAGAAAAAAAAGAAAAATGTATCAATCGAAGGTGGTGAGCCTTGAAGCTCCTTAAGAATACCTTCCCATATTGATTTACCATTCTCCTAGCTATCCTTTGCAACAATCAACATCTTGTTCAGAGATTCCAACTCTACCATAGTTTCTTATATACCATCTCAGGTATTAGGAGTCAAGTTTATCTTCTCAAGTTTTTATGTTCCTATCAAGGCTTTGCTAAATAGAGTGTATTCCACTATTATAATGTCAGTTAGCTGATCAATTTTTTTGATAATGTCTTCTTATTTTGTAAGACAAAGAATTTATCTTTATGCGCATTGATGGCATTCTAGGTTGATGTCTTTGTCTTTGGATATGTTGTAGGTACCATAGATAGCAATCAACTGGGACTCAATGGATTCCATAACAACCTTAATGTTCTGGGTGGCATTTGACCACTTCAAGCAATAAGCAAGAACAACATTTGATTTTGACTCACAGATCTTCATAGTTCCCAGATTCTTTTCAACATTTAAGTGTGCAAGAGCACACTTGTTATGCAATTCCAATAGCCTTTTCTCTACCAGTTTCTCCTCAACTTCTTGTTTTGTCTTTTCTCCAAGCCTAGAGGTATACTCCTTGAAAGAATCTAATAACAATCTCAAATTTTCAATAGGAGCAAGGGATGCATCAATAGATGCACTAGGTGTGACCTCTTGCAATACCTTAAGAGTATCTTCTATAAGTTTTTCTCCTTTATGATGTGTTCCAAAAATCTCCTTCCTTCTAGATGCCTACAATGCATCTTGTAACTCCACTTTATGAACCAAAGACATCTTCTCCACATCTACAAACCCTTCAATCATAGGAAGTTGTAGAAGCTCTTGAGGAATTATTGGCTAATATTTGATCTGCTTTGATAGTAATCCTTTTAGTAAATCATTACCGGAGGATGATTCTTCGAGATGCTTAAGAGATTTTACAATATTTTTTTGACTTTCTTCATTTTTCTTGGCAGATTCTTCATTTTTCTTTTCTTCCTCTCCCTTTTCCTTCTCTTCTCCTTCTTTTCTTCTTCCTTTTTATTTTCTTCTTTATCTTTATCCCTATTGTCTTCTTCATCATTTCCATCTTTTCCATTTTTTCATTTTTCTCTTCTTCTGGATTATCCTTTTTCTTCTTCTTCACTTCCTTTTCCTTCTTCAAAATTACCTTTTTCATCATTGAACTTTTCACCTTCAGTGTGCTTCGAAGGAACGTCATCATTTTTTTCAGACTCAACTTCACCGTCATCTTGCTTCTCAATTTCTAAAGGAACATTTTCACAACCAACATCATTTTCAAAGTATTCAAAAATATCTACATCACATGTATCAAGAGGAGTATCTTCCTCAACATTTTTAGTAGCGACATCTTTATCAGAATTAAGCATGCCTGATTTTTTTGTTGTATCCTTTATCACCTTTGTTGTTTCCTTTCTTATCTTCTTTATCAACTTTTTATTCCTTCTCATTAAAATATTTACCCTTTTCTTCACTCAAAACATATCTACACAAATCCTTTTCAAATTCTTAAGATCATCTGGGGCCAGGAATGACACAATCTTATCAGATGCATTTTTCTGAGTTTTCTCTTCAAATGTAACACCCTCTAATCACTTTTCATTAGAGTTGCCCACATATTCTCAGGTACATCTTGCTTTATATCATCCCATTTAACTTGCAAAATGATAACATATTGAATGATAGCTAAAATCAATGTTTTCTTGTCCTCTTCTCCAACATCATCATAATGTTCTATTGTGGGCTTCATCATATTTTCAAAATGTAACAAAGAATTGAGAGTTTCCTCTAATTTAAAATGGGGACTAGAACTTACTAGATTGTCTTGTTCTTCTCTCTAGTCTACAAAGGCTTCATCAGAAACCTTAGTCTTCTTTGATTCTTGTTTGGTGTGTGTTGGTTATTTTTCTTGAACCAAACTTAATCTCAGTCCTAACCTATGGGCTTGCCATGACCCAATTATCAACTAGGATGAGGATTGGCCAACACTTAAGTAGAGTAACTACTATACTTCTTCTCTTTAGGCTTTGTGAAACCTAGGGAGGGTAATCCCTTATATACTCATAATATTTCGCATTTGGTCAAGAGTATTTTTTCACATAGATGCACGGTTTCTTGAAAATTACTCTATCAAAAGCTCATAAAACCTTAGATAGAAGAATTATTTATTTTCAAGAAATGCTCCTTCATTCTTAAGGTTGGGATATGGTAGTTTAAAGTATGTTAAATCATTCTTCATCTTAAGTCCTAGGCCCAATTCATTACTGGCTCAAAAAATCATAGGATAAACTGACTAGATAATTGTTGCCTCATCTAAGGCAGAAAAATAATTATAAATAATGATGAACCCGTAATACAATCCTAAATGAAATATAGAAATTAATGGACTATTAGAATGTTACTTTGTAACATCTAACTCACTATGTTTTCAAAATACCACTTCCTTAATAAATTCTATATGTTTTCCTCACAAACCAATGAATTTATTTCAGCATTTAATCAATTCTTTGAATTGAAGCATAAAACAAATTCATTCATTTTGTGCAAGAGACATAAGACAAATGAAGCTGCTATTACAAATATTCATTTACAACTTGAGAGAAAACACAAAGGAGAGTAAAATTCTTAAAAGCTAATATTCATCTTTATTTCTAATATTTCCTTGTAAAACATATTCAAGATTTATATGCAATATAATTTTCATCTTAGACTTGCTTCCAATATATCTACCCAAATACCTATTAACATTCTATTTTTCTACTTGAGCTGAGTATCTACTGTGACCCTATTCTAGACTCAAAAATCTAAACTCTCTCTGCTTCAGCCATGAAATCCCTTTATATAACAGGGGAGCAACAAGCACTTGGCTGAATTACAATTTCAATTTCAATTTTGAGTTCATTTCAAAAACCTAATTTCAACTAACATCTCGAAGGACTTGCCAGGTGGTTTCATACATAATCATTTCAGAATAGTGGAAGCAAAAAACATGTGAAAATGTTAGTTGTCACTGTCACATCACTTATCACTAGGAACAAAAATATTTGGTTCATTTTATCTGAAAATTCTCCACATCAGCAAAGGAAAGGAAAAGACAAACCATCGACATGCATAAACTAATACCTCCTATGCAACTATCATGGTGTCATAAAAAACTAACATAGAAGATGACCCTTATTTAGAGTCGTCAACATACGAAAATTCCCAACCATTTCTAGTCCTTGTTGCAATTGGGGGTACTATAAGCACGTCATCATCAGAGCTATCATATGGCACAAAGGAACAAAGATATTGGCCATGCTCTGAGTCCGTATCAACTTCAACGTCTTAAGGAGTGTCTGAAGAACAATAAGAGAGTTTTGCTTCTTATGATCAATCTACTAGCTCTCCCTCTTCTTCCTGGCCTTCTTCACTAGTAGCGCTAGTTCCTTGCCTTTAGGATCAACCGCTTTCCCTGAAAGGGTCCTATTTCTCAAGCGGTAAGTACTTTGCACAATTGTTTTCTTTTTATGGCCTCTATCCTTCCTTTTTCCCTTTGCAATCTGAGGGGAAACCATGGTTTCTTTTGCTCAGTTGCTTTCTCATGGCATTTGGACATGCTCAGCCGACTAGCCCTCCTAGCTAGTAGGGTTGGGTTATCGATGTTTTCCATCACTTCAGAGTCTACAAAATGATAATTAAGTCTTTTGACTCAAAACCCACAAGAAGAGTACCCCAATCCCAGTGATAACACTTAATTCTAGCAACAAGAGCCCTAAGTATACCAAAGAACTAGAATTCATGCCAACTTGATTAGGACAAGAGAATTCTACTACCAACAACCCCTACACAAACTACAAACTTAAAGGACAATGAGAATAATCACTAATCAACCTACATTAAATAGAGATTTTGAGCATGCAAAATTAATGATGCAAAACTCCTTGCATGAGCGAACTAGTAGCATATCAATTTTGCTTTGAATTTGGACCGTTCATTTGAGAGCAATTAAGATTTCTTCTAAGGTGGCCATGAGCATCATTTTTTGAATATTATCAACTTGCTGCTTGAAAAAAACTATACCATATTAAATATTAACATGTTATTCCTTAATCTTGACTTGATCATACATGTCCTGACAATTTGGCATGTATCGCCAACTCAATCCGTGCTCCTCATTTATATCGGTGAAGTACATAAGGTCAGTTTGGAGAGAAACTTTCCTTGCACTCCATCTGGCTTCATCATTGATTCTTCCTTAATCCTGAGGTGCTTATTAGCAATGAACTTACTCATGTAAGGAATTCCTGCCCATTGGATCATCTTGTTTTGAAAATTTCATTGTTGGTCATCCGATTTTTCGCTGATATTTTTCTTGCTTTTTGCAAGATCCCCCTAACGCTGCCACATTTCTCCTTTGATCATGCTCTTGCCAATTTTCACCTTCTTTGAAGGATCATATTAGTGATGGGAGACGCCATGAATCATTAGATCTTAGACACGTGCACCTACATAGAATAAATGGCACCAAAGATATGGCCCACAATATTATATTAGCAAAAATAAAAACCCCTTTAGAAAGCATTGATCGCTTGTTGCTGATCTAGATCTTAGGTTCAAAAATAGATCTGTGATGAGTGATAAGTCCTCCATTCATCGTTGATGCTCCTCATATGTTGTGCAAGCAATCAATGATGAACAATTTACATTATTTATAGGGTTCATCACACATCACCAATGTGAAACAACCTTTTGCAACACATCCATGATCATATGGTGTGACATCATATCGCTCATCACTATTACAAATGTTCTTTTTAATATCCATTAGCGATGATGTGATAAGAACTAGAACCTTGCTCATCGCTATTACAATGTTGAAGGATCAGATGTCATTAGCGATGAGCGATATCAAACCAAAAAGACCATTTATTGCTCCTCGCAGTTACATAATGTACAATTATGAGTAAATTAGTGACAAATGATATAGGTACAAGGGTCATAGGGACTTAAGTGAAAAATTTATGCACGTGCATACAAGTTATTCTAAAATAAAACTTCCCTAGAGCAACACGAGAATGGTATGTTCACAACTTTGGAATCATGCAGATCAAAGGATGTAATGATCAACTGATTATCCCCTAGCCTATAAAAAGGACAATTATGACTTGCCCAAGAGAGAAACCAATCATGAGATGATGCAAATAGGAAAATTTCCTCCCTCTCCCCAACTGATAATAGATACTTTACAACTAGTAGAAAAAATAGAAGAAAAATAAAACCCTAAACCTCATATAAGAACCCTATAGCAAATGTGATAGATTTTTTAGGTTAAAACTCCTAGGTTTTTCATATGAGCACACCAAAATTTATAATTTTTTTGAAAGTGCCATCATTGTGCACATGAACACCAAATTTCCACTCTTCCTCATCATTAGAAGGTGATACAACATGCACTCTTTTAGAACTAACAACTTCCTTGGAAGCACCTTCACTAGAGGATAAAATTCCTCTTCTTTTCCTCACTAATTTTGCAGTAGGATCCTCTTCTTCATCCTGATCATCTATGATGCTAATATTTTTATCCCTTGTACCTTTCTCTTTCTTTCCTCTTTTGCAGGGACCACTAGAGGAGTTTCTTTCCTCTTACTAGATATAGTAGTAGGTTTGGAGGGAATTGGGACTTTTCCTTCATCAACGGTACTAGGTTCAATCTTTACTATAGGAGCTATAGAGGATTTAGTAGGAGTAGTCCTTTCAGATATCCTTAGGCTAGATGATTATGCCTTAAACTCTTCCCCCTTAGCCCTTCCAAGAGAAATTTCCTCATCAATGAATCTAGCTTCTTTAAGCTTCTTATGGGCTTCTAGTGCTCCATGTGGATCTCCATATACTTTTTTGCATAAGTACCAATTTTGGGTTAATTGGGATCCTTCAGGTTTTTTAGCAACATTTGTACATAACCCTCAACCTCTTCTTCTATAATTTCATATCTCAATGGTTGAATCCATATGGTCCAAGGTTCTAATACTTCAATCATGCATTCATTAGAGGAAACATGGAATACGATGTCATCTTTGTATTTCTCAACAATTTTCCTCAATATCCTATCACTTTCATTCATGTTGCTCTTAAATATAGAAAAGAATGTTGTTAGAGCATTTTCTTGAGCTTTCAAATTACCCAAACTATGCATATAATCAAAAATTTGATGTGCCACTGGTCTAGATGAGTCCCAAAACACTTCATCATTCTTTCCAAGAAGTCTCTTCATTAAATAGAACAACAAACATACAATCAATGAACCAAATTTGAAAGCATGCTTCCTTTCCTTGGTCATTCTTAAATTCTTAAGTAGTTCTAGCCAAAGAAGCTCAAATAAGTCATAGTCCACATCGTTTACTACCATATCAAACCTAGTATAAATATTTGTAGCTGAAATAGATTTCTCTTTGTTGGTGAAGTATATTTTGTGACCAATCATGATAGCGACATACTTCACAGCCGGATTAGTGATGGAATTTTTTGTTAAGGCTCTCTTGTCATATATGACTCCTATAAGTTCCATTACCACCTCATTCTTCATGGATTTCAATACAGGTACTGTTCCATTATCCCAGAGGCCAATAATAGCCCTAATCACTTCCTTAGTTATTAGGTGCAGTTGGTTAGTCCACATGAATTTATCATGAATTATGCTTAGGACTAGCTTCACAAATCCATCATCAACCATAGAACTAAAGTTGGGAAAGTTGTTCCACCTGTCTAACCTCTTTTCTACCAACTTCGAGTATTCAAGTTTTATCAAGAAATTTTCTCCAATAAGCTCATTCTACTAAGTATTGATTAATTTGTTGTGATTGAATTCCTTAGTCTTTACTCGAATATACATTCTTTTGTCCTTAGTCGATATAACCCCATGAAGGATTGATGAGAAGGCACCCATAGGGTCATCTTTGAAAACCTTTGAGGAATATTTCCTATAAGATGGTCTCAGTTTCTCCAACACTTTAATGACTATAGGGGTTGCCATTCTTCCAATTTGAAATTCAAACAACTCAAACAACAAAAACCACAACTGCACAGAAAAGTAAAATATTTCTTTCTTCATGATGAACCAAAACTAGGATTTGCATGACTCGAACTTCAAATATTCTCAAGAATGCTCCAAAATTATTTTCAATTTATTCAAATGCATGAGTGATCAAAATTCCTTACACATTTTCTTTATAAAACAACAATTTTCCCTAATGCACATTAAATGCATCAGATTTCAAAAAGCTACTAAAGACTCTTCTTCTCTGCTTAGAAAAACCCTAATTCACTCCGCAAATGATCATTCCTTCATATTTACTTCTAGTTCCACCTGCATAACCTCTATCTTATCATTTCTCTCAACATATCTTCGTGCCAAAGAATGACATGCCAAACATCAAGGGGGTTCAAGTGATTTTCTATTAAAGCTCCCCCTAAGACCTTTCTAGGTCTAGTTCCCAGAGGAATTATCTGTACCTGATGAGGGCACAAAACATCTATCATCTCAATCTCTTCTTTCTTCCTCCAGGTCTTATTCATTTCTTGCTTAATCTCATCTTTCTTAACTATCTTTGCAGGTTCATTCTTTTCTATTGGATCAGTCTCCTTACCCTTTTTTCTTTTGCAAACTCTTGAGATATGTCCTAGTTTGTTGGAGTTATAGGATGCAACATTTCTCTGATTAGATTGACTTCCACTGACTCTTTTTCTGCACTGATTAGCTTTATGTCCATACTTGTTACAAGTATAATAGTAGCCATTAAAGGATTGATTCACTCTTCCTCCATTAAATTGATTCATCATCAAGGTTCTTCATTCACTTGCCTTATGTCCAATTATTTTGCATGCAAAGCATTGACTAGTGAAGGGGCTAGGAAATTGATTCATCCTATTCCTACATTCTATTGCCCTGTGACCAAATTTTTTGCATGAAAATCAAGTGCCATTAAAAGGACACCTTTGTGCATTAGGTTGTCTCACAGGTGGTCTCCTAGGAAATTTCCTTGAATTTCCTTCCTACTTCCCTTTATTCTCATTCTTATGGTTGTCCTTAAAGTTTTCACCTCCTTCCATTCCCAAGCTACCTTTGTCTTTACTTGGTTTCTATTCTAAAAGCAATTCATTAAGCCTATCAACACTAGACTTGAATTTTTTTTCATAGAGTTTCACCTTCTCTAGATCCACTTTTAGGTTCACTACTTCTTGTTCAAGCTTGGTGCACTCATCAAAATTTCTTTGTACCAATTTTTTCAGACATTCTTCAATTTTTTTCTTCTCCTCTACTTCCACTTTCAAATCGGTAATTTCTTCGTTATCCTACTTCAACTGATCAATTACTTCCCTATGTCTTTCTTTGAACTTTTTAAATTTCTCTTTTATTTTTCAGACACATTCTTTTGCATCTTGAAGATTTTATTTCAGCTCCTTATTTTCACTTTCAACTTTATCAATATCTTCAAGTGCAATCCAGAGTTATTCTTTATCATTCATTTCTTCCATCTTTAGGATCTCCCTTAAACTATTAGGATTTTTCAGAGGAATGAAGCTCTGATACCAATTGTTGAATATCCAATATACTGAGAGGGGGAGGTGAATCAATATATTATTAAATTTTCTAATTAGATACCATCCTATTATTCCAATGCATACAACAACAAAGATCAGTAAAAGCATTAACAAAACATGAAATCAAAAAATACATGAACACTAATATTTTTATGTGGAAAACCCAAAATGGGAAAAACCATGGTGAGTGTTAGCTCACAATATAGTATAACCATTTATAAGATATTACAAAATTAGGGTGGCTCATTACCAGACTCACTGTCCAAGTACAAAGGCTCATTGCCTACAAAATTGCAATGATAAGAATGGCTTATAGCCAGGGAATGAACTAATAAAGTACACCTAGTGAGTAAAGATTCAATTCCAATGAAGCTCAATAAACTGACTTGACACACTTCATCATATTCACTCTTCTTCACATTCACATTCACAACACAATCATCTCTTATTAAATCTACAAAAACTATCCAATATATATCTGATATCCCCGTAAGAATCAATTAGGTCGGCCTAATTAGATGAACTTCTTATTCACCAAAAATACCAACAGTTGGCTAAAAAATATTTCCAAAATAAATTCAAACACCCAACATGCTACATCATGTCGGCATGGACCTAAGATAGGTCACACATATGTCTGAATAAGAAAAATTAATTCACCATTACACAACTCATCCATTAGGTCGGCCATGGATATACCTAATAGCAGAATTGTAATCAATAGAGTAATTTCGATACACCATATGAGCATCTGAATATGTGAGATATTGAATGTATGTGCTTCCAGAATCTATAAATCATTTCTCAAAATCACAAGCAACAATAATCACTAGCAAATAATTGTGGACCAAAATACTAGAGGATATACTAAAATACCAAAGGATGTAAACATTATACTGATTTAGATACCAAACAAGAATACTAGAACAAATTTAGACTTGATCTTGTAGTTGCAACTCATATATCATGGTGACATCAATGAGAACATAAAAAAACAAAATGAGATGTTATTCTTCATTTTTCCAACATACTTAATCTATTATGTGTATCTGTTTCATGCTTCCTATGCATACTTCATGTATTACATGTATTCACATGCATACTTCATGTATTATGTGTATTCATGTATATTCTTCATGCTTCATACTTCATGTATTACGTGTAATATGAAAAGTAGCATTTTCCCTTGCTTGCTTGATAATTGACATTAAAGCTAAATTAATGGTGTCTTGGAGTGGTGTTGTAATGTGTTGTACATATTCACACTATTCTAGTACATTTATTTGACTAAAACATGCCTTAATTGGTCCTTTGTAAAGGTGTTGTAAAGTGTTGTAACACACTTTCACACTTTTCTAGGAATTATTTGCTTAATTAAGCCTAACAGAACTCTTTTCAATAAAAATATACATAATTTGTACCTTGTTTAAGTGTTGTAAAGTGTTTTAAAGAACTTTCACATTTATCTAGGTGGTCTTAATTCATTATGGTTAATTAGAGTTATTAACCCCCTTTTTAGGCCTTAATTTTGACACATCCCGAGGATCTTTCTTGACAATCATAATTTAAATATCAAATTATTTCATTGGGAAAATTTTTGTCCTAGTAGGCTGATCCAGGACCCATTCACCATTAAGGGTGAATGGGTCCTCCCTTAATAGGACCCCCCTTTCTCAGTTGATCTGGAATGGGTTTTTTTCCTTCTTTTAGCTCTGCAAAGCTTGGTCTTGGAAACTTATATAATGGAGAATGTATCCTCCCTTAATGAGACCCTAATTTTGAATTTCATTCTGGTGGGAATATAATTATCTTTCTTTCTAGATCTAGCGTCGGCCTTAGTTCTTTGAATTTCACAGTTAATCTCCTAATTTAGTATAAATAAGTGGTTAATTCACATTATTTCTCCAAGGAATTTTGTGTGACTTCATGAGATCAAAATCCAAGAGCATTAGAGCACTTCAAAAGGATTCATAAGGCATTTCAAGGCAGATTTCAAGGGTTTATTGTAGTAATTCAAAGTCATATCATCATGTTGTGTGAACCCCAATCCTAGTACCTGCAAAACAAGAAGAATAAACAAGTTAAACAAGAGATTGCAAGCTAAAAAAAGGATTCCCCATGAAATCCATTTACAACTTCAAGTTAGAAAAGAAAACAACAAAGAACACAATGAAACAAAGAAATATAGATTCAATCCTAATTTAAATGTGCAAACTCATGATCCCATGGGGGAATTGGTGCCAATTTGATGTGAAAATTGGCCCTTTCCCAATTCCTAAGATGCAAGCTTGATGTTTTGATGGAGATTGATCCACTTTTATGGTGAAGAATGAGAGCTCCAAGCCAAAATTTGCAACAAACCTAGCTAAGAACTCAAGATTGATGGGTGGAAATGGCTAAATATTTTAGCATAATAACTTTGCATAATTTGTGGATGATCAAATGAGGATATGAGATCTTTATTTATAGAATGCCAAGATGGATGAATTTCCAATTTTGAGCAATGTGGGACCAACATTCATCCAATGACATGATGCCACTTGTCAATCTATGAATGGATGAAGGATGTGCAAGATTTGGGGATTGTGCCAATAAATGCATATTTTTGAATTTCAAATTTGTTGAAATGACTTGTAAGAGGGATGGGAAAATGCAATAAATGCCACTTGGCTCAAGGAAAAGGACTTGTAAGATGAATTTATTGCCTTGTTGGATGTACATGTTGACTTAAAATTTTTGAATTCAAATTTAGAGAATATTCCAAAAGATTCCTTTTGAGGAAAATAGAGATTTAATAAATAAATTAAATCTATTTTCATGTGCAACTTGCAAAATCTAGAGGATGGGACATGAGATGAGATTAAATTAATCAAGGGTTAATTAATTTAATGAGAGATGTTAGATGATATGACCTATTTGACTCAAATTTATGGATTTATTTAAATCAAATAAGAGAGGAATATGATAAGAGATTAATTAAATAAGGATTTTGATTTATTTAATTAAAAGAGATGGTGTTAGATTAAATCAAATAAGGTTTTAATTTATTTAATAATTTAATGGATAGACTTTAGAAATTTAATCAAATAAATTTAATTAAATAGGGATAATTAGATCAGATGGATTGATTTAATTAACAAAAGAGATTGACTTAATTAGATAAAATGATTTATTCAATTAAGAGAGAAATATTGATGAATTTAATTAGACAAGGAGATTTGATTAAATGGTTAGACCGAGGGATGATTCAGGATGAAATGACGTTAGTAGTCAGGATTAGATGCACAATGTCAATCGGTATATTTTATGTGTCTACATTTTGCCCCTCTTTGAAACAATGCACTTGTTGTGTTGGTTCAAAGAATAAACGATCTCGATCAAAGCCAAAATTTTTGATATTTAAAAACTTGCCCCACTGTTGCCTGGCGAGAGAAAACATGCCATTATAATGCCCCCTCGAGAGATTGGACAAAAATTTCAATTTTTGGGTGATCTCGCAAAAAAGTGGACAAATTACTTGATAGGTCCGAAAAGGGCTCCGGAAGGCTAAAAATGTGTCTAAACACAATAAAATGATGAAAAAAAAGCCTCGACTAGACAAAAACAAGTTTGGGGGTCTAAAAACCTAGTAGGACAGCCAATCAGGGTGAAAAAACCCTAATTTTTAGGCTTAAAAGGGGCCCGAGGGGTCACTTTCAAGTCATTTTCAAACACCTTCAATAGTAACCTTCAGATTTGAGCTTTGACCTCTTGATGATATGGCACAATGACAGCTTCCCCTAAACATTTCTGATCGAGTTCGGATGTACCAGCGGCCACCTGGCATGGGGGCACCAGTATGTGACCCTTACCCGAGTTTCATTTTTTCATTTAATGCTTTAAAGGGTCAGTCTGCCTGTAGCGGCGCTATATAGCATTGCTCGACAATCAAACTATGCTGCACGGTGTGATTTTGTGCTGCAATAGTGTAGTTTGGAGTTTAAAAACTCTGACACTGAGCTCAGGGCCAGCGGGTGGTTTGACAAAGTGCAACACGACGGTCCTGATTCCACCCAAAGTGCGCTATTGGATGAGAAAGTGCACCGTGGCGGTGCGATTTGGCTCTTTTGGGCCTAGCGTCAGAGTTTGATTAAAAATAAAACTGCAATGCCATCATGAGTTGCACCACTGGAAAGGTTCCTAGAACGTTCAATGAAGAATTTTTCAAATTTTTTTAACATGGTGACCTTCCTTGATGCAGGATGCGGTGAGGGAGCTCTACTCCTGAGAGCACAGGTCGTGGGACCTGTCTGGGTTTTTGTGGGACTTGAGTGACAGAGACCAGGATCAACTTTGGATTGTGGGGTTATGGTATATTGCATACGCGACGCTCGTCAGCACTCTCTTAGGGATGTTGTTAGCACTGGCCGAGGGATGACACAGTGAGACATCTTCATTTCATCTTCACACTAGCGAGACCACTATCACCCTAGAGGACGTTTGGCGTATTTTGCGATTGTCGATTCATGGCCAAAGGGAAATTTTTGATATGGATGAGGGGCGCGAGGCCTGCCACATAGAACATTGTTTTCTGTGAGAGACATATAGAGCTAGAGCAACACATGATCCTGGCATTTCCCTACTGCTGGGTGAGTGCAACCATCATTTTGGCTCTTGTTGCCCCTGACAGATGAGGCTGATACTTCAGTCCTGATTGGGGATATTGCTAGGAGCGGATGGTCTGAGATAGGCTAGTTTGTTTCACATGGGGGCCTATTCTTCTAGCTTCATTATACAAAGACCTCCACGAGTACGTCTACATGGATGGAAGAGCACTCAGAGTAGGGGTGACTCTTCTTCATGTCTGGGTGTGGGAGCACATGTTGTTTCAATTCTGATGCTGCCAAATGATCCCCTCGTGTGACGATACAGAGGCAGTATGTCCTTTACACACACCGGTGAGCATGGGATCCCCTACTGGAGGCAGGTCTTGGACGAGATGCTGGTTTTCACTTGGTGACCATACCTTGGTTGGCTTGGATGGGCTGACGATGCCCATCGGTTGTTCTATTGCCACTAGGACCATTTTATGCAGGGTCAGGAGCATAGTATGATCGAGAGGTACCTGCCCAGGCACATGCAGCACCAGTTCAGGGAGCCGCATGATCGTCCTGATGGCGATTACCTAGCCGTCTTCACCTGCTCCATGACACAAGTTTCATGGGGGCAGTACATTCCTACTTCAGAGGTGGTGGATAGTTTCAGGCAACTGGTAGCCTGGCCATGGGCTTATGATCATGGGCTTGCAGATCCAGGCAACACTCATGCCTATAGGGATTGGTTTCAATCTCTGCTTCGATTGACGATTCTAGGTGTAGTTCCGGATCTACGGGGAGTCAGAGGCAGAGGGGGAGGATGAGTATGGAGAGCTAACATTCAATAGGACCTGCCATTTGTGCCCCTAATCTAGCCAAATCTAGGAGATGTGTACATGTAGGACTAGCAACAGGTGCCACCAATTCCACCACCACGAGGTGAGGATCCTCCTCGAGTGCAACCATAGGTACAACTAGCAAGACAAGTAGATGCTTGGGATGTGTTGATTGCGTAGTTATAGGATCAGGTCTAGGCCATGACAATCGAGAGAGATCAGGCAAGGGCCAAGAGAGAGTAGCTCAAGGCTGAGAGGGATCAGGTCATACAGTAGAGATAGGTTGCGGAGCTACAGGCAACCATAGTGCTAGGTAGGAGACAATAGCTAGAGAGCATGGCAGCCTCCTCCCAGGATACAGTGTCAATTCGATCTTATAGGGATGTTGTCCGAGAGGTAGAGTACTATCAGAGGTACTATCATGAGGCTATACCCAGAGCAGAGTGGGTCCTAGAGTACTTAGAGCGGGCTATCCATAGACCAATAGAGGGTCATGGTGATAGAGGTGAGGGAAACATTCATAGGGACCGAGCTTGATCGAGATGATACAATACTTTTTGTGCCTTATGGGCTCATTTTTGATAGCCTGATGGGCCTTTTGTACTAATTGACATATATGTACAATGATCTGATTTATTATTGTACCATGATAGTTGTGTTATTGATATATATATATGAGCCAATGATGATTTTGATGTGATGTGATTATACTCTTTATTTATGCATGGATGATTTTACTTCTATATGTTGTGCAATGATGCTTTTATGGATGCATTTATTTTTGATGATATTATGTAGTGATTATGACTAACAAATCTATATTATGTTAACCTATGATATGCAAATGTGATTTGCAATGATGTTGTCTATATGATGATTTATTTTATGTTGATGCAAATGGTGATGTGATATGGATTGTAATATGCAAAATAATATGGTAATGATCTATGGTATATGCACAAAATGATGTGTGGAATATGCTTATATATGAGATGATTATGGATGGATGTATGCTTTGTATGTGATGGATTGTTTTCTACTTATGCAATGAATGACATGGATGATGTAATGTGAATGCGATGATCATGATATGATGCAAATGAGATGGTTTTATGTAATGCAAATGAGGTGGTTTTTTAAGATGCTTAGAACAACAAATATTATTATCCTAAACATAATAAATGATGTAATGTATGTGATGCATTTAATAGGATGCAATGATATGTTAATGCAAAGTGATATGATGATGCGTAATGTAATATGAGCGTAATGTGGTGAGATGATGTCATGATGTTATGCAAGTATGTATGCAAATGAATTTATTTATAATGCTCATATACCTATTGTTTATGATTATGAAAAAGTGATTATGAAATGCTTATGTAAATGTTGTGCGATGATTTATGTGATAGATGTAATATGATGCAAAGAATGTATTTAATGTAATAAAATGGACGCATTTTTATAATATGGTGGAAATGCAATGCATATGTTCCCTATATGTTACGTTGATGCAATATGCTAATGATTTGTGGATGCAGGATCGATGACAATGATGGTGAAGATGATCAACTGTCATAGTACCTTGTTAGTGCGGTTAGCAAGAAAAGAAGGAGTCATTTCAACAAGACACAGGATGATGCAAATTCCAATGATGATGATGATGATTACTTGCCAAGGAATTGGGATTTTCAAAGGGCTAAATTTTCTTATGTTTGGTAATGCATGTGGTACTATGCATCAAGGTATAGACAACCAAGATGGCATTGTGCCTAGTGTAATGGACTTAGACTTGACAATCATATAAGAGTATCATTGTTCACACCTGACATACGAAAACCTTGCTAGGATGCATTTCAGAAGTTTCAAACACCTTGGACCAAAACACGGTAAGGTAAACCTATCCATGCAATAGTCAACAAGTTTCCCTAGAACTCCTCCATACATACCTAACAAAGCAAGTATTCGTCAAGGTTATATTACAAGAACGTCCAACAAGCATAACAGACAAAGATAATGATCATTGCCCCATTCCTAATTATCTAAATCCTTCATTCAAATATCATTGAGAGGTCCTTGGAATGAGTGCAAATAAGATAATTCAAAAGATAAAGATGAAGTAAACGCACAAACTGATTCTCTTCAATATCGCTAACGAAAAGAGGATGTGTTTTTAAGGATAAGAACCGAAACTATTGCCAAAAGATAATGCTCATTGTAGGAAGGATTCATCCTAAGACATGTTAGTGGATGGTGGCACATCATCTCGTTTATCCAAAGCATTCTAAATGATGATTGATATGGGACCAATTGGATGATAGGTTATCAATACGAAGAGATGACCAACTTGCTTATGCACTGACTTAGACCTAAGACTTGACGTTTTGAGTTTTCTCTTTCAACCTACTAGACTTGTTTCTGATTATCTTGTCAAAGATTGAGGGCGACGATCGTTTATTATGAGTGATGTTATTACAGGTGCAAGCGAGATGAGAAAGATGGATTTTTTCAAATATTTGGATGTTTTTGATGTTTTTGGAATGTTTTTGAGGCTGTTTTTGGTATTTTTCAAGATTTTTTAATTTTTTTTGATTTTTTGATTTTCTAAATGTTTTGAGATTTTATGAGATTTTGACCAAGAGACTAACCTAAAGACCTACCCTAGGGGCCTCGGGGGCTGATCAACAGATGAGCCTTGCCTACGTTATACACGCAGAGACCATGTAGTTCGATTGATGAGTTGACCGATTGACAGATGATGATATACATGAGGAGATGTCAGTTTATTATGACAGACTCTTATAGGACTGACCTAAATGTCTCAGGGGATGATCAAATATCAACCTTGCCTACGTTTAAGCTTAGAGATGATGTAGTTCGACAAGATCATGTTTTTGAATTTTTGACTGACTTTTTGACCTGTTTTTGGGTTTTTTGATATGTTCTGATGTTTTTGGATTTTATGATGTTTTGATGTTTTTGGATTTTCTGATATTTAGGATTTTAAAAATATATACATGAATCTGATCCAATGAGAACATGCCCCCAACATGATGCACTAGACTACTCTAATAAAGGCAAGAGAAACTGACCTTAAGGATGGGCCGAGTAGTACTAGGAGGGATAATGATATGAAAAAAGGACCAAGCTATGGTGTGGATGCGAGTGGATGAGTGATGGATGATGTAGAACAAGCCGTAAAGATCCTGGTGGATGGGAAGTGCTTATTTACATGAGGTGCCTATTAGGTTTTCACCAAGGTACTTGCCCAAAGTGCCATCAAATTGGTTTTCACTAGAGGAAATTTTTTTTATCTTCAGTATTTTTTTGATCTTTTTTCTAATTTTTTTTGGATTTTTTTGCTTTTTTGATTTTTTTTTTGTCACCAAGACGCCTGTTTGCTAGGTTTTCACTAAAGTAATGATTTTTTTAAGACATTTTCTGATTTTTTGGATTTTTGGTTTTATACCTTGAAAGATTTAGGCATAAAACTTCTTGAGATGGGAGCTATTCATGGGTTCCTGCAGAGGTTCCCCTTTGGGTGTTGATAACTGATATGCCCTTGACTTGTAACTTGTTGTGATGACGAATGGTCCTAGCCAATTAGGTTAAAATTTTCCTTTGTTGCTTGGGTTAGGGACATTCTTTTGATTTTCTTTTAAGACCAGTTCTTCAACTTGGAACGTCCTGCTTCTGATTTTCTTATTGTATCTCCTTTTCAGTCTATTCCGATAGACTTGCAAATGGTTCAAGGCATCTATTCATCGTTCATCCAGTAGGTCTAGCTCATTTAGTCTTGATACTTGGTACTCTTCATCTGTGATGAGGTTTTGTAGTGATATCCTCAGGGATGGAACTCGATCTCTATAGGGAGTACTGCTTCTAATCCGTAGACTAGGGAAAAAGGGGTGGCACCGGTGGGTGTGCGGATGCTGGTTTGGTATGTCCAGAGGGCAGGATTAAGTTGTAAATGCTAGTCATGACCTATGTCATTGACTATTTTCTTGAGGATTTTTAGAATGGTTTTGTTTGTAGCCTCTACTTGGCCATTGCCTTGGGGATAGTATGGGGTGGAGAAGCGATGTTGTATTTTGAATTTCTCACATAAGTCACGAAACTCATAATTTTTGAATGGTGTCCCATTATCTAAGATAATGGCTTGTGGAACACCATAGCGAAAAATGAAATAGTTCAGGATGAACTTTGAAATCTTCTTCCCAGTTATGTATGTCATGGGTATGGCTTCCACCCACTTAGTAAAGTACTCTATGGCGGTTATGATGAATTTGTGGTCGTTAGCTGAGGTGGGTGTGATTTTCCTAATGAGATTGAGTCCCCACTGTGAAAAGGGCCATGGTGTGATGATAGGATGAAGCTCTTGAGATGGAGTATGGATGAGGTCCCCATGCTATTGACATTGTAGAAATTTTCTAGCATAATCATGTGCTTCTCTTTCCATTGTGGGCCAATACAACAGTTTCTTGGCTATGGTCATTCCACTCCAGTGTGAACCATAGATACTGTTATGTACTTTAGTTAGAGTGGTTAATTCCTCCTCAACGTTTAAGCAGCATAGTAGGGTTCCTTCTATGCTACTACGATATAGGGTATCTCCTAGGATGACAAATCTGTATGCCTTTTTGACAAAAGTTCATTTTAGTGGTAGGTAAACGAGTATGACTCCTATATGAAGGTATGTGTAAATGTCGTGATACCAAGGATCACCGAGACCAACAACTTCGCACACATATTTTAATTCTTGTACCTCGAATGTAGGCATGAGAAGCTTCTCTATTAGGAATTCATATTTTGGAACATTGTTGGGGATGTCCAATAGGGATCCAATTATTTCCATGGCATCTGCTACTCTGTTGTTGGTTCTAAGAATCTGCTCAAATGTTATTTCAATGAAGGATTCTTTGAGAGTCTCCACCAATTTCTTGTATGGAGTGAGCTTGTCATCCTTGGTCTGGTATTCATTATTTACTTGATTTATGATCAATTGAGAGTCTCCATATACTTTGAGAGCTATGATGTTCCACTGCATTGCTATTCTAAGACCTACGGTTAAAGCCTCATATTACACAATGTTATTGGTGCAAGAAAATGCTAGTTTATAGGACCTTGGTATGCAATCCCCTTGTGGTGTGATAAAGAAAACACCAGCTCCTGATCCATGTTGTGTGTATGAGCCATCGAAGTATAGTTTCCAGTGATTAGCTACGTTGAGATTCAAAATGGATTCATCTGGAAACTCTAAGACAAGAGGGTTCTCATAATAGATTGGTGCTTGTTCCAGTTGTTCTGCAATGACTTGGCCCTTGATTGCTTTCCTCTCCACATATTCGATGTCATATTCTGATAATATCATCACCCATTTTTCCATTCTTCCTGTGAGCATTTCCTTTGATAGTAGATACTTGAGAGGGTAAATTTTGGAAATGAGTTTTATTTTATGTGCTAACATGTAATGTCTAAATTTTTGTGATGCAAACACTACTGCGAGGCATGCTTTTTCGATGAATGAATAGTTTAGCTCATGCCCAACCATTGTCATGCTGATGTAATAGATAGCCCTCTCGGTTCCATTTTCATCATGCTAAGCTAGGAGAACTCCAAGGGTTGTTGCTATTGCTGATACGTATAAGATCAATGATTTCTTTGGGATGGGTGGCATTAAGACTAGTGGTGTTGGTAGATATTCTTTGATTTTGTTGAATGTCTCTTCACACTTGTTATCCCATTTGTACGCTACTCCCTTGTGGAGTAGGTGAGAGAATGGATTCTGTTTGTCTACCAGTTGTGCTATGAATCTTTGAATGGATTGTAGTTTTCCTTGGAGATCTCTCAGTTGCTTTAATGTTTTTGGTGCCTCCATCTCAAGGATTGCTTTTACTTTTGCTAGATCCACCTCGATACCCCTCATTGACACTATATATTCTAGGAGATTTCCTGATTGTACACCGAAGATGCACTTCTTTGGGTTTAGTCTGACTTTGTACTCCTCTAGTCTATCAAAGATGGCATTTAGGGTTGCTATGTGATCTTTTCTCTTTAGAGACTTAGCTAGAATGTCGTCAACATAGTCTTCGACTATCTTGTGAATCATATCTTGGAATATCAATGCCATAGTCCTTTGATATGTTGCTCCTGTGACTGAAGGATTCAATCATTTCCCCATAATAAGATTGTGTATCTAGATCTATAATGAACCCTACCTTATGGTCCCCATCTAGAATGTTATCTTTCAATCCCATGAATTTTGAGAGTGCCTCATCATTTTTGAATGGATCAAGAATTGGTGGTCCTCGTTGGTCATAGTCGATGAGTTGGGGATATACTAGGCAGATCTCATGATTTTGATGGTTTGTTTCAAAAGATAGGGTGCTAATCATGCAAAGAGTGGTATCCTGAAATAGCCTAGGTAAATTGGTTATGGTGTCCTCATCATCGCTGCTACTATAGACATCGGTTATATCAAATGTAAAGTTATCTATGACTCTACCTGTAGACATTAGTAAGCGTAATTTTGTTGGGGTTGGCTAAGGAGGATTGTTAACCATTCTAACTGGAGGACTTCAGCCTCGTATGGTTATACTCGGAGGGGTACATCCAAGGCCAAGATTTGTTATTGGTCACATCTCTGACATGATAGGTGTTATGAGCCCATTGTTATTTTGTCCTAGTCTTTGATTTTTGTCATAGCCCATTGTGAACATCATTTGGAGACCCTTGCTTCTATCATCCATTGGTAAATCTGGTACTAGTATTTCATCTTGATATAGCATATGAGATGGATTTGCCTCAATAAATTCTCATCCAAGATCTCCCCAACTTGTGAATTCAGGATAGTTTTCAGGAGACGTTTGGGATGTGGAAGACTCATTTATTTGCGGGCATCCCCATGATCTGGGAGATTGTGGTAATTCTCCTTCCACAAAAGCATTATTAGGGAGCTTGTAATTTCCACAACCATTATCTTGGATGATGGGCTTGATGACATAGATGGTGGGAATGGTGGGAGTGGCGGGTGTCTCTGTCACAGAAGTGGATGCGAGGGTGGTGGGATCGATGTAAGGTGTGGATGGGCCCTCATCATTTTTTTATACTTGGGGGATTTTGTAATACTTTGCTTCAAGATTTTTGCAATATGAGAAAGGTTCAGGATCTCCATGGATGGTCACTTCTTGTCCTTTATGTGTGAATTTCACACATTGGTGGAAAGTGGATGCTACTGCTTTCATCGCATGAATCCATGGGCATCCTAGGAGGATGTTATATGGCAAGTCAAGGTCCAAGACCTAAAAAGTGGTTTCCATGAGAGCTAGCCCTACTTGAATAGGGAGTTTTATCTTGCCTTGAGACACTCTTTCTTGATTGTCATATGCTCTTATCGTGATACCCTTTCCTTTGTCAATGGAATCCTTTGATATCTTCAATTGCTTGATGAGACTAAGGGAACATATATTCAAACCCACACCTCCATCCACCAAGACCCTTTTAAATTTTCTCTTATGTACTATGGATTCCAAGTGAAGTGCGCAATTATGAGATGGTTGAGCGGGGAAATCCCAGTCAGAGAATGTGAGGAGATTGGGCGTGATGATATTTCTGACCATAGCTTGAAATTGTTCTGCATCGAGATCTGTAGGGATAGTAGATGAGGCCAATGCTTCCTCTAGGATTTTCTTATGGGATGATGAGATTTTTAGCAACTCCATGATGGATATTTGTGCAGACGTTCTCTTGACTTGGTCTAGGAAATTCTAGCCATTAGGGATAGATCTAGATGCAGGGACTTTATTTGGCTGGGATGATCCTATGATGGTAACTTTGTCACCTCTTGTGGTGACTCCACAATCTTTGACATGGGAGCCTTTGATGGTGATGATCATGTAGCTTTCATCTAGGGAGGTGACGATTATTTCATACACATGATTTACATTTGAGTGGGTACCTTTCCCTTTATCTTTTTTATTCCCTTTCTTGCCATGATTCAGTATTGGATTTGTGTATATCTTAAGATCTTGGTTTCTTGTAGGTTGTTCCACATTTATAATTCTTTTATCGATGAGATCTTGAACGATGTTTTTCAATCTCATGCAGCTGTTTGTGGTATGGCCTTTGATTTTATGGAACTTGCAAAGTTGATTTTAATTGTACTAAGGAGGTTTCACATCCAGTTCTTGGTAATTCTCAGAGGTGGGTGCTTTGATGAGCTTTTCGTCTATTAGCCTTTTCATGATGTCTTCAAGTGGTTCTCCCAAAGTGGTGTAATTTATCTTGGGATAATTTTTTTTTCTTTGGGGTGGTCCCCTTTGCTCATTTAGATTATTGATTGTTGGATTGTTGTGTGGTTGTTGTATTGCATGATGATTGTTTTGGTGTTGAATTTGGATTTGTGGTGTGGGTTTATTTTGGCGAGGAGCACTAATGACCACATTGGCATCAATGACACCATCATTAGTAACATTTTTGTTCCTTGTCCACATGCACAGTTTATCATTGTACTTGGATGGTGGGCGGTTGTTTTGTTGTTTGTGGTATGATGTTGATTCTGCGGGTTGAGTTATAAGGGTTGTTTCGATGTTGAGCGCCTTGGGGATCAACTGATCATATGTGGTGATGCCCTAAACCTTGAGATGAAATGCCAAGTGCCCTTTAAGGTTGGCTATGATGGTGTACACTTTTTGTTCTTCTAGTATGGTCCACTTGCTCTGATTGGCTTTGGATTGTCATCGTTGTAAGAATGAAGTGAATGATTCACCCTTTGTTTGTTTTAGAGCTGAGAGTTCTTCTAGACTAACATCCATTGCAATGTTGCATGCATAATTTTTAATGAATGCATCCATAATTTCTTGGAATGTTCTAATACCTGAGGGTAGGTGAGAAAACCATTCCATAGCGTGGCCTACCAAACTCCTAGGAAATAGTTGCATCAGATAAGTATCGTTGTATGCAACTTCCATGGAATGAACCTAGAATTCCCTAATATGATTTTTAGGGTTTTCTGTCCCTCAATATTTGTCAAATTTGGGGATCTCAAATCCCTTGGGAATGGTTTCATTACTTGGATCCTATCAAATGGATACAGACACAAGTTTCTTGGTGTCTTCATAGTTCGCCCTGATTGAATATCAATCACTTGTTGTGAGAGCAACCTGATTTGTGTCATCACATCATTTTTCAAATCAGGGGGTGGGATGAAAGTATTTTGGGGTGTTTCAATTGTGGGCTGGATGGGTGGGTTGGTCGGTGTGTTGTTCGATGGTATCTGTATGTTCTACCGAGCTAGGTAGGCTTCCACTTGCTGTTGTATGAACAATGCTTGTTGTTGATCTTGTTGTTGTTGTGCTAAGATTTGTGCTTGTTGTTCCAACAACACTTGTTGTTGGGCTACCAATTCGGCTGCTTCTTGCTGCTCTTGATATTGGTTTATTGCTTGCTGATATGCTTGCAATTGCACTACTTGTCTTTGTCCAAGAAGTTGTGCTTGTGCCTGTGCTTGATATTGGGTATTTTATTGAGCTTGTGCTTGCACTGCTTGTGTTGCTTGTGCTTGTAATAGAGCTTGTGCCTTAGTAGTCTTTTGTGCTTGTAGTGCTTGCAATGCTTGAGCGGCTTTGGCGTCTTGTTTTTTTGTTGTTGCAATAAAGCTTGGGCTTGTTGCACTTGTAAGGCAGCTTGGGATACTTGGGTAACTTGTGTAGCTTGAGTGGCTTGTTGAGCAGCTAGTTGTATGGATTTTTGTTTTTTCACTTGTTGGTATCCCCTTTGAAAAGCATCTTGCAATGCCATGTTGTACTGGCTTGATGTGGTGGAAGTTGGTGGTGGTGGATTTTGAATGGCATTTGATGATGTCATGTTGGTGTTTAGAGTGATGGATGGTGGTATTGATGTGGTGGTTTGAGTGATAAGTAGTGTCATTGATGTGATTGGTCCTTGAGAGACCATGATTTGCCATGTTAGGGGGTGTTTGATGATGTTGCAATTGTTTGTGCATTTTTCATTTATTGTTGTGATATCAACAACAAAATTTGAGCGTTTGGCATAATGCTTTGATTGATATTTGGGATGTTGGTTTGATTTATACTTGGTAAAGGGGGAAGCCCTAAACCAAGGAGTGATGTGGATGATATATGAGGGGTGTGAGTTCTTGTGAAAAATGTTGTGGTGTCAAAGATGCCCCCTAGTCCAAACATATCTCCCTCTTCTTGCAAATTTGTGAGGAGAGAATTTTGAGGTGTTGCGTGAAAAAATGATGATGATGGATCATGATGAAAAGTGAGAGGAACATTATTATGTAATGGGTTTTCAAATATGTTTTGTTCCAATGTGGTATTTTCATCCAAGTTTTGATTATTAACAAGGGGGTGTGTTTGGATAGCATTGAGAAATGCATTTACCTTATTAACATTGGGTTGGGTTGGAATAAATAATGTCATGATCTGAAAAATGTTTTGGGTGATGTTTTTGGATGGGGGTGTAAATGAGATAGGAATGGTGGATGAGATTGGAGGAAAAGATGTCTCCACTATGGTACTCACATCAAAATATGAAGGTAATTTGGCCCCTTGTTTTGCTAGTTCAAGCATGTATAATGAAGGGTTGAGCCTCATCATGATGTTGATGATTTTATGGTTCTTCATATTATGGAGCATTTCAGTTATTTCTTCATGAGACATCCCAAAGGTAAGATACTCTCCTTGGTTTTCTTCTTGTGGATTTTGTGATGAGATGGTCAAAGGATTGCTTGATTCAGCAGGATTCATTTCAATGTTTGTTTGGCTAAGATCACTTGAAGCAAGTGTTTCTTTGTTGGCTCCCATGCTCTTCTTGTATTGAGATCTAGTTTGAACCATAAAATGAGGATCAATTTTCAAGAATAGGATAGATGAATCTCTTGACTCTTTGGATTGATCTTTACTTTATGTCCAAAGTAGAAAATTTTAGGATATATTAAGGATCAAGAGGTGTGATACGATGATGATGTAAGGGATGGATGATGTGGATGTTACGATATTTTGGTAAATCTTGAAGGAGATAGTAGGCTATTGGGACTTTCAGATATGTTTCATACTTTGATCTTGCTTTTCCCTTGGGATTTGTCCTTGATTGATATTGATTTTGATTCAGATTTTGAAAAAATAGACCCTAAGATGTTTGGATGATTACCTAAGGATAGATTTTCTCAAATGATGATAATTTTGAATATGTGTAGGAAGAAGGATGCATCGACCCACAACTATTCAAACAAAATGATAATTTAACTAGGCACATGAAGAAGGATGCATCTACATAAACCTAACTAAATAAGATGGTTTGATAACTTTTACTAAGCATATGCAAAAGGATGCATCTACACATACCTAGCCAAAGGTGATTTTGATAAGGATTTAAAGGATTTAATCTCAAGGATTTTGATGATTTTGATTTTTCCAAAAAGCCTAACATTTAGGATGATTTCAAGATTTTCCAAAAGGTGATGGTGAGATGATTTTTTTTTTGATGTTTGAAGGATGGATGAAAAAGATTTTGATTTTCTTTGATCCTAAGATAAACCTATAAAAGACACTTTGTTTTCCTAGAACTAGTATTGAAGAACATGCAAATGCTTCCTAGAGACCTTTATAACCAAAGAATGATTCAATTTGGACATACATTTTTGGATTTCCAACCAATGACCTTCGCTTTGGAATTTTTCAAGAATTGTGAGGCTTCAACACACATGAAAGTTCATTTTGCTTAGCTTTGCTTAATGGCTTCATTTTACCAAAAACACTTTCTTTGATTAAGTTTTCAAACTAAGATGTCCAATGTCTTGTTATGTTTTCTCTATATTGTTTACTTAAGTAGAAAAATCGAGATGTAATCCAATGTTTAGAAACCTCTAAGGATGTGAATCCCAAGGGAAAGCAATAACATATGGATTGAGTCAATTGTATTTTTCTCCAAAAGGGTTTGAAATTTGGATGATGATGTTAAGTGTTTGTTTTCAAGATGTTTTTGATCAAGCAATGCATTTTGTAACCCAAGAATAAGTACAACCCTATGGATGTGTAAGACAATATTTGTTGGATTCCCACTTGGACAAGTCCAACTATGCTTATGTTTAGTGAATGGTTAGATGCTTGACCCCACTGGCTCCCCTCCATGAATCATTAACGTCAATCGGGAAAGCCAAGCATCAACACCCATGAAACTCCCATGGCATGCTTTCCATTTCTACTAAAAGACCGTAAAAGTGTGGGGTGGCTTTAAAACGACCGTTCTTGCACCAACAAATAGATTAAAGGATTTTGGAAAATTCTAGCACATGGGTTTTAATAAGGACTTTCCATTTGTGTAGACTGACCCATACGACAAGAGTCCCCTTTCGGATCCATCTTGTTGGAATCAACCGCGTGATATTGGTGTTTACTCCAATACCCACATTTATATCTTGGTTGGAAATACTCTTGGCTTTAGAGTGTTACTGGTTGAGTCATTCCCTTGGGTGAGTACTTTTTCCCCAAGACAAGCCCTCTAGGATAAAAAAAAGCAAGAAAAGACAAAAAATCCGTAACTTGATCAATCTTTGACGACACAAAGAAAGAGAATATACGCGATGATGCTCTACTCACACTGGCACAAGATTTTTTTCAATTTTAAACCAAAATCAAAGTGTGGAGGTAATTGCTTTGTCTCAACCTAAAATCATGAAAAAGGCCTTTTGATTCTCAAGATTGCTATAAAGCACGAGAGAAGTGCATACGTCCTTTTTCAATGAATTTAGTTTAAGTAAGCCTTCACGAAAACAAAGTTGCACTTGTTCTTTTTAAATCCAAAAAGAAAAATGTGAGTTCTTTTTAAGCACCAAAAGACAAATGATAGACATTGTGTTCAATTTTTTATCCAAAGAAAAAAAATCTAGTATATTGTGATCCTAATGTTCATTTTAGCCTTTTGCAAGAAATGGAAAGATTATTTTTAAATCCAAATGAAATTAGTGTCCTAAGGAAGAAGTGATAAAAATTTCTTAAAAAGTGTTAAGCAAACACTAAAGTGTTCAAAAATACTTTGATTTGATGAAACATCCTCTTCATGCTTCTTTTTTCTTTTTTTGATTTCCAACCTACAAGGGAGAAAACCAATTTGGTTATGAAAATACAGAGATTAAAAAGTAGAAAATAGAAGACAAATTGATCATTAATTAAAAAGCACGTGCTAAAATTTAATTTCCACTTTTTACTCCCTACTAGCAGTGCAACCTGTGATTGCGTCGGAGTTTGATTTCTCAACGGTGCCCTCATAGCGCCACTCACCAGTTAGCGTCGCTTTGTGTTGGGGCAGTGAGCTTAACTCTGTCACAATTTTTGCCCAGCGTTGTTGTTTGGTTTTTTCTAAAAATTTGCTGCGAGTCAAATGGTCAAGCGACAGAGTTAAAAATTCAAATATTTGGGTGGGAAGAGTCTAGTGTCATAGTTTGAATTTCAAGCGGTGCCATATAGCGACATTGAAGAGTCAGTGGTGCTAAAACAACGACGTTGAGCTCCCAGCATTGGAATTTTCTGTGTATAAGTAAAAATGTGGAAATTTTAAGAAAAGATGAGAAAGAATGATATCCAACCCTCCTTCTAGTGCCAAATGTGTGAACCCCAATCCTAGTACCTGCAAAACAACAAGAATAAACAAGTTAAACAAGAGATTGCAAGCTAAAACAAGGGAAATCCATTTACAACTTCAAATTAGGAAAGAAAACAACAAAGAACACAATGAAACAAAGAAATATAGATTCAATCCTAATTTAAATGTGCAAACTCATGATCCCATGAGGGAATTGGTGCCAATTTCATGTGAAAATTGGCCCTTTCCCAATTCCTAAGATGCAAGCTTGATATGTTGATGGAGATTGATCCACTTTGATGGTGAAGAATGAGAGCTCCAAGCCAAAATCTGCAACAAACCTAGCTAAGAACTCAAGATTGATAGGTGGAAATGGCTAAATATTTTAGCATAATAACTTTGCATAATTTGTGGATGATCAAATGAGGATTTGAGCTCTTTATTTATAGAATTCCAAGATGGATGAATTTCCAATTTTGAGCAATGTGGGACTAACATTCATCCAATGGCATGATACCACTTGTTAATCTATGAATGGATGAGGGATGTGCAAGATTTGGGGATTGTTGCAATAAATGCATATTTTTGAATTTCAAATTTGTTGAAATGACTTGTAAGAGGGAAGGGAAAATGCAATAAATGCCACTTGGATCAAGACAAAAGACTTGTAAGATGAAGTTATTGCGTTGTTGGATGTACATGTTGACTTGGAATTTTTGAATTCAAATTTGGAGAATATTCCAAAAGATTCCTTGTGAGGAAAATAGAGATTTAATAAATGAATTAAGTCTATTTTCATTGGAAACTTGCAAAATCTAGAAGATGGGACATGAGATGAGATTAAATTAATCAAGGGTTAATTAATTTAATGAGAGATGCTTAGATGATGTGACCTATTTGACTCAAATTTATGGATTTATTTAAATCAAATAAGAGAGAAATATGATAAGAGATTAATTAATTAAGGATTTTGATTTATTTAATTAAAAGAGATGGTGTTAGATTAAATCAAATAAGGTTTTAATTTATTTAATTTAATGGATAGACTTTAGAGATTTAATTATATAAATTTAATTTTTTAATTAAATAGGGATAATTAGATTAGATGGATTGATTTAATTAACAAAAGAGATTGACTTAATTAGATACAATGATTTATTCAATTAAGAGAGGAATATTGATGAATTTAATCAGATAAGGAGATTTTATTTAATGGTTAGACCAAGGGATGATTCAGGATGAAACGATGTTAGTAGTCAGGATCAGATGCACAATGTCAATTGGTATATTTTACATGTCTACACATGCCAAGAGTTTAATGCATTCATGTGTTTTGAGCTAAAGAAGTTGATGTTGCATTGAGGATTCATTTACAAGCATCATCTTACATCCAAGATCTACATTCTTTATGGTCACTACATGATAGTTTTCAAATTTATACTCCAAGACAACATTCAAGGTGACATCATTTACATATTTCACATTTCATGCTTCATTCCTTCATTTCATCATTTGGTTTATTTACCTACAAGGGGTTTGACTGAGGGAAACCCCCATTCACTAACAAATCAACAAGATTTTCTTGTCCTTTAGTGCGTGATTATAGATTTATACGTTGAAGATCAAGTTGAGCAAGATTTGGAGCAAAATTGTCAAAGTTATAAAAGTTGTCATTCAAAGTGCAAGATCATGGAAAGAGCTCTATAGAATTGAATAATGCCTTCCAAGACTTGGTAACAAGGATTCCAAAAGTGAAAAAATCAAGGTATAGGATCTTGAAATTAGTTTTCTGAAACCATTTAAGGTGTCATTCACCCCTAAAGGAGAATTAATCCTTTGTAGCTAAAAAATAACTTTCTGGCCAGGTACACACCTTTTTATGCTACAAAAATATCCCCCATAGTTGCTATAACATTTAGGTTGAATTTCTAGTTGTTATTAGCATCATATTTTGCATAATTTGAGGTGATTAGGGCTTTGTAAGATAAGTGATCCATCACATTGTTCATACATTGGGTGGATCACATATTTCCACACTTATCATTTTTGGTGAACTCGACTCATTCAACATTGCAATATTCTGATTTTTGGAGTCTCTTATTTCATATTAAGCTAAAATTTTGCATTGATTGCATTAGGATTTGCATTGAATTAGGGTTTCTTATTTTGCATTGAAATCTTGCATATCATATAAGGTTTATATTTTCTTTTTTTGCATCTCTCTAAATCTGAAAATTACAAAAACAAATCAGTCATTTTGAATATGATTTAGATCCTATTTAATTTCATTTGAAAATAAAAAAAATTGCATTTCAACCTAGGTATTGCATTTCATCTTTTCATTGTAGTTTTGAATTGAATTTTTGAAAAATTTGAAGCTACATTTAACTGCCTACAACCTGGAACTAAAAGATATATTTGAGAGCTTTCAAATCATTAAAAAATAGTTTAAAAAGACCTAACCAAGACCCATTCACCTTTACTAGAGAATAAGTCCTTGATCAGGGCTGATCTATACCTTCTGGCATCTAAAAAGACATCAAAATTCTCTCTGAATTCCATAGAAAAATCCTAGAAAGACCTAACTAGGACCCATTCACCTTTTTTGGTGAATGAGTCCCTAAGCTATAGATTTGCATTTTTAGGACATTAAAATCTTAGTTTTTAGCTTCTTTTTGGTGCCATTACCTTTCAGTTTTAGTTTCTTGATTTGTTGTTTCATCAATTTCATTGAATTTAGCTTAATTTATCTCATTTAGTGCATCATCAAAATTCAAAATTATACTTACAAAATTTCATCTTTAGTTTATTACATTGCCTTGTTTAGAATATGAAAATTGCATAGTTTACTTTTTCATTTTAGCATGTTTTCTTTTCAAGCAATTAGTGTTCATAGAGTATCACATGGCTTGTATGATTCTATTTTCTCTAATCATGAGCATAGTCTAGGAAAGAAAAGTAAAACCTTTTATAAGCATGTGGGATACCCTTCTGGCATCTATCATATTTGTAAGAATGTAATAACACAAGAGGATGCAAGCATAGACAATCATAACAATTATAATTGTTCTTCTCCCGATACCTCTCCTATTAGTGATGAAGGTATCCTGGTGAAAGAAGATACAAATAAATTGAGTCTTGATTGTCCCTCTCCTCCTCTCAAAAATTTATGATAGATTTTTGGGTAGGGCTTATAGGCTACTCTTGCACTCTTAAGATGTTTCACCTAAAAGGAAAGAGATAAACCCCACTCAAAAGTCTAGCTAGGTTCACTCAAATTATGTAATGTGTGATGTTATTTAGACTAAATGGAATGATCTAAGTGAAATTGGATGATCTATTTGAATAATTATGAATGAAAAACCTAAGATTTATGCAGTGTTGGAAAACATAGTGATGTTTGCAAAAATCTTGAATTGATGAAAGAAAATGCAGATTAAACTAAAAAGAAAGCAGGATCTCAGAATGTGTGCACCTAAGAAGATAAAGAGGACTAGAGAGAAATCTAGAAAATTGAAAAATCTAATTTTGAGCTGATTGGGACTCATTTGTTACCCTGGGCGAATCAGTCCCAGGTCAAGGTTTTTCTGTAAAAAAGTTGTTTTCTGTCAACTAGGTGTTAGGATCTGCATCTAACTCAAATTGGCACCTTAGGAGGGACTCATTTTCCATGCATAGAAAATCAGTCCACTTTCAAATTTCTATAATTTCAAATATTTTTTGCACCTTGACACTTGTACAATACTTTTTGATGAAAACCCAAGTCAAAATCTCAGAAAATTCTTGCAAAACACCTTAAAATTGTTTGTCTAATGGGGGGTTTCCTTGGTCAAACCCCTAGTTGGGTAATTAAACCTTGAATGGAGAAAACCCTGGCCTTAGATGTGTCAAAGACTAGGAAAATATGAAGTATGTCAAAAACCCTATTCTATTGTTCAAAAATAAGAAATGTAAATGTGATTTGAATGATGCAAGATCTCAACCCTAGAAATCTTGCAACACATTAAAAATGGAGATAAAATGACATGCAAATGAAATATATAGATGAAATGTAAACCTTAATCTGAAGATAGAGTGAAAATGGAAGATCAAATCACTTTGAAACCAATTCTTAGGTGTGATTTGATGGCTAGTTACATCTCCTTAACCTAGATTTCTCCATGATTCACCATAGGAATCCATCCTCAACCCTTTGCAATGTTGAATCTTGACCTAAGAAGTGAGCTTCAAGACCTACAAAAACTCTAGTTTGTTTCCCTAAAGCTTTAACTTGCTAATGAAACTTGTTGTAGAAGACTTGACTTTAGAAATTGCTTTTGTGAAATGACTAAAAGATGTGTAAAATGACTTAAAATGAGTATTCATAAGCAACAACACCTATTTTTCCTATTATTTAGACCTAAGAGGCTGACATTCACTGGGAATTTAAGTTGAATTAATTAATTCTTGCTCAAAATTGAATTTTCCCTCAAAAGGGACTCATTCACCACCCTTGGAGAACGGGTCCCACTATTGATTTTTGTAGGTGGGTTTTTGGGATATGAAAGAATTAAATGTTATTTGTCGAGTTTTAATTGATTTCTCAGGTGAAATGAGCCTCTAGATCAAGAATAATGGGTCTTAGGGGCCTATAAATGTTTTTTTGAAGGATAAATGATGTAAGGGGACTCAAAAATGGGTCTAATTATACATGAAATTATCTCTTTTCTCAAGAGGGTCCAATTTTCTATGATGCATTTAGCCCCCACTTTATCAGCCATATGAGTCTATATGCATATGTAAGCTAAAGGACTCTAAACTATGCACTTTATTACATAAAATGATACTCATTCACAAGATGGGAGAACGAATCCCCTAGTGTAGTTATCTACAAAATCACAACATTAGGAACCACATCTTGCAACACACATTCGTTAATTTTCCAAAAATCCTTTTGTCCAACACTTAGGAATCTAATTCAAGGGTAGACATGTATGCATCCCCTTGATTTTGCTTGCTTTACAGAGGTGGAATCAAGGTAGCAATCTATCCAGGTCGAATAAAAAACATCATATCATAGGGAATTTTCAAGTACCATGATTCATAAAAATAGATGAATGATGATGTTGGGTGTGGAATGACAATTCCAACACCTCAAACGATGTCAAAAATGAATTACCCTCACTCCCATTATGTTGATTTGAAGAAGAGATACTTTATTAATTCTTAAAAGAAAGTAACTCTATTTTAATGCATAAGAGTAAAAAGAGATTAAAATGGATTAAAAGAGGTAAAGAGGAGTAATTGGTCACTTACTATTCATTTTACCTTCTTGTAGCTTGAGAGTGATGAGTGAGAAGAAATTCTAGTAGATGAGCTTCATGAGCAAGTGGCTCATAGGGAGCTGTATTATGAGGTAAGTATATTTTGCAACTTTCGCCTTGTTATTTTGTAATAATTTAATCATTTTAATGCATGGATAGGTTAATTTAGGGTCTTGGAATTTTTTTTGCAAAGTGTCCCATTTGTTTGCAAAGTTTCCCTTTTGTTTGCAAAGTGTGTCGTTTCTTCGTGAAGTGTCCCATTTCTTCGTAGAATGTCTCCTTTCTTTGTGAAATGTCCTAAAAGGGTTCTAAAGTGTCTAGGGCTATTAGGAAAGCACACTATATGTACTTTAGCACACTTGCATGATGAAATATGTGAAAATTGAAGAGATTAGATGGATTTTAGAGCATTTTGTGATGATTTTGCTAGGTCCAGGTACCAATTCACAACAACAGTTATGGGGAAGAAAACATACTTTTATGAGGGATCATGCTTTAGCACTATCAAAACAAAGACAAATAATTTACAATTAGTAGGTATCTATTCGACATATCTTATGCCACCTATGAGGTGCCTTGACACCATGCTTATGTCCCTGTGCAAGCGTTGGGATGCTGATACTTGTACATTTCATCTTCCCACTGGGGAGATGACCATCAATCTCGAGGATGTACACTACATTCTATGAGTTCCTATTTGGGGAGAGTGGGTATGCTTCTAGGGGGATTGGTCATTCTGTGAGATGAAGAGAGATATGTAGTATTATCTAGGTGGACCTGTTCACGATGAGCGGGTTAGAGCATGGATTGAGCTCCCCATGTTGTTATATTCAAGAGCTCCTATTGTTAGATGGATTATGATGCACACAATGGATCTTGTTCTCAATCTAGATGGATGAGTGACATATGTAGATGGAGGACTAGTACATTTTATTTGAGGGATGTATGAGCAGAGGAAAGTCTATGCTTGGGGTCATTGCATTCTAGCACACTTATTTTATGATCTTGGCCAGTTTGTGTTTCAAGAGATCAACATTATGGTGCACTATACACTTCTATAGGTATGGTGCCTCGAGCATATCACTTGCACTAGGCTTGTTGAATTCCCTTGTGCTATAGCTACACGATATCCACTAGCATTTGACTATCCATTGTGGCGGTTGTGGAAATAAGGGTATTTACACTTTTAGAGGGTGAGGTTTGAATGGCTAGAGGGAGATGCGATCTTATGGAGACCTTATCTACTCACTCTATAGTGGAAAAATCCCATAGGACATCTACAGAGGATGCAAATGGATAGGTATTTAGTTGGGAGGCATGACTATGTTGTATGACCTTTCTATTACGAATGATTCATGCAAAAATTTGGATAGGCGCAAACATCACCAAGGGCATTCCCCTTCATTAGATGATTAGTGTGGAGTTCCTAGAGGCCAAGTGATACTTTTCAACTTGCTATAGATCATGTTCCTGAAAGTGATTCTAATGATTTAGATCATGATCAACCACCAATCTCTGATGTTGATGATATTGGTAGCACATATGAGCATGAGGAGTGGTGTTCATTTATACGCCTAGTTCCTATGTTCCCCATGGAATTCCCTATAGGTGATGCAAGACCAACACCAAATGAGGGAGATGAGCCAGAGGATAGAGCAGAGGATGTACAATATAGGCTGACAAACATTTTTACTAATGTTATTGATGTTGAGTACTAGTCGTATGTTTACCTTGACTACGAGGACTAGGATGGACAAGAGGATGATGAGGAGTAGGTTGATTATGAGGAGGATGAATATTATGAGGAGGAGCCATCCTGGAGTGAGGGTGATGAAGTAGCTATTAAGGATTGATATGAGCATGGAGAGTCCTCACACACTTACAAGAACAAATTTTGTGCAATAGCTATAGTAGACATCGAAACCCAGAGTCAGAGAAAGGCTAGCACATCCTCCATGCCCCCCAGAGAGGATGAGGTTAAGATCCCTCATTCGACTGGAGATATAGGTGATGATATGTGATTTTATGCATGTAATTTAGTATTTTATGCTTTGTTTATATATATATATCATGATGATGTTATTCATTATGTACCTTGTCTATCTTGCAGGAGGGACAAGGGACTAGCGAGAGTTCTATCGTTAGGATTCCATGGAGATCATTTATGCATCCATCAACAAGGAGGAGATGGATCCTGACTACGTGCCCCCACTGATTTTGGAGGAGGAGCTAGAGTCTCTCAGACCTTTTGTGAGGTTACAAGTAGTGTATGAGAGTGTGAGGAGACAACTCCATCGAGCTAAGAGTGTCAGATAGACCTCATAGACCTCAACAAAGATCGAGAGATTGCATGTAGAGCTAGCATAGACATGAGCAGAGAGGGATCAGATGGTAGAGGAGTGTTTTGTGGTTGTTGGTCGATTATAGGGTCTGGAGTTTGCACTTAAATTCGGCAGGTTGCAGTCACGATCGCACATGACCATATCATGACATCCAAGGACCAGATCATGAGTGCCAAAGCCCAAGGGGTCTAGCTCTCACAGACCTTTGTGACTTTTTATATGATATTGAGATGTACATAAAACTTTGATATATATAGACATGCGTATTTAGTGTAATTATGATATGTCTCTTTGTGGTTGAAATGTTAAATGCAATGTGATTAATTAAATGACTTATGATAAAATTATTTAATTAATGTCTACATGATTTAACATGATTAATGTGATCTAGTTTAAAACATATTTCAGTTTTATTGTAGATACAACTTTGTTGATTAGAAGAGAATATGTTAAATTTAATACACCTATAACTCATATAAGGGTCTAACTTAATATAAAACAAAGGTGAATAGTATGAATCCTAAAGTAATTATAAAATAAACATAAATAATTACCTTAGTGTTCAAAACAAGCAAAAAATTAGTTATCAAGAACAAAGCAATGTGGAAGTTATTTAGAATGACATCAAATAACTTTAGACAACACTACTTTAACAATCATACTATTCAAAGGGGTCAGAGGTAATACCGATGCAAATGTGTGGCATTAATAGGTCCCTTAAGGGGTGTTGCATCAAGCTATGTTAAGAAATAAGCACTTGAACCATAAATGGTATCAACTATGTAAGGTCCTAACCAATTAGGGCTGAATTTATCTTTGTTTTTATTGCCAACACTAGTATTGCATTGATTTTCAATAAGAACAAAATATCCTTTACAAAATTATCTAGGGATGACCTGTGTGTTGTGTCTTCATTATAATTATTTGATGTGAGCTTGGAGGTTTTCAAGAGCATTAATGCGTTGTTCGTCGAGCATCTCAAGTCAGTGTAATCATTGATCTTTATAAGTGGCATCGCCAATAAGGTCTTGGAGAGAAATTCACAATGTAGTAATTTCTAACTTCAAGGGCATGATCGCATTAGTTCCATAAAAAAGGTTATAAGGTGTAGTTCCTGTGGATGATCTAACACTTGTTCGATAATCCAAAAACATATAATATAATTGTCAATGCCAGTCTTTATTATGCCTGTTGATAGTTTTCTTGAGGATTTTTTCTAGAATCCTATTAGTGTTTTCAACTTTTCCATTGGATTGAGGATAATACAATGTGGAAAAGCGATGTTGAATATTGAACATTTCAAGAAATTTCCTAACTTTCTTATTTTTAAATAGGGTTCCATTGTCTGAAACGATTGTGGAAGCGAGTTCAAATTGAGCAATTATGTGTTCCAATATGAAACGACAAATTACTTTAGCGTTTGTAGAATGAAGAGGAATAGCTTCCACCCATTTCATGAAATAGTTTGTTCCGGTTATGATAAACATATGTCTAACAAAAGAAGGTGGTGAGATTTTTCCAATAAGATCCAATCCCTATAATAAAAACAGCCAAATGGGAACTTGGGCACGAAACTTAGCAGTAGGAGAATGGATAAAATTGCTATGTTCTTGAAATTTACAACATCATTTAACGTAAGTGAAGCAATCCTTCTCCATATGTTTCCAATAATAACCCATATAGATAAGTTTTTTCAATAATGATCAATCTCCATAGGAACCAACATGAGCTTCTTCAAGTGTTATAGGGATTTTAGAATCCTTCAGACATAGTGATAAGAGACCATTGAAAGATCTTCTACACAATGTATTTGCAAGGATCACATATTTAGCTACTAGTTTGCATAAATTCTTGTGAGTGTTTTTTGTTGTAGGTTTAGTAATGGTACCATCTTTTAAATTGTTGTATATTGTATCATACCATTCACATGAGTCATCTTGAGTGATTTCCAAAATGTCTTGTAATGGAGTATCAATTGAAGGTTTCATGATGGGATGGATAATGAAGGTGAAGTCTGTTAAAGGATCATGTGGAGATATAAGACAGGCTACACTTTCCATTGCATCCATATGTCTATTGTCTTTTTGTGGGATGTTATCTAGGGTGAATGATTCAAACTTCTCTAATAGTTTCATTGTAAGATCTTTGTATTTTGATAGCTTGTCATGTTTGGTTTGATATGTACCATTGATTTTTTTAATGAATAATTGTGAATCAACAAAGATCTTGATATATTTAACATTCAGTGTTAAAGCAACTCATAAACCCATGATCAATTCCTCATACTTAGTTGTGTTATTTGTGCATAGGAAAATTAACCGATAGGACAAGGGAAGAGGTTTTATGTTGGGAAGAATTAATACCACTCCAACACTAGAAATTATTATACACTTAGATCCATCGAAATACAATTCCCATGTTTGAATATCAGCGGTCAAGACATTGTCATCATGAAAGGATTCATGATTAGGTAAAGCTAGAGGAGAAGGAGCATCAACTGATTAATTAATTAAAGATTTTCCTTTGATTGTTTTTTGTGAAACAAACTTAAGGTCAAACTTAGTTAACAACATCACCCACTTATCTAAGTGTCCAGAAAGATTTGTTTTGTTGAAAAGATGTTTAAGAGGATAAAATTTTGTTATGAATTGTATTTCAACATTTAGTAAATAATTTCACAACTTAATACTAGTGAATACAAGGGTCGAGCATTGTTTTTCAATTGGTGAATATCGAGTTTCATGATCAATTAAGGTTTGACTAATGTAATAAATAGGGTGTTCTTTTCCATGATCATCTTGTTGAGCTAACAATGTTGCAAGAGCACGGGTAGATGCAATGATTTACAAGATAAATGGTTTTTTTGGCATGGCGGGTTGTAAAACAGGTGGATTTGCAAGAAATTCCTTTAAACTCTCAAAAGCGTGTTTACAATCCTCATTTGGTGAAGGAGCACCATGACATCATCATGAGTCCTAGGAATTTTTTTTCAGAAAACATAATCAAATGTTGATCATACACCATTGTATTATGGTCTCATGAATAATTTATCACATGTATAGGTCATTATTTAATCCTTAAGTCCACTCCATAGAGAGGTGTCTAAAAGTTGTCAACAAACATTGAAAAAATATACAAAATTGTAAAGTTGCATAAAAGAAACATTTGGAAGATGAAGACTAATTTAGGATGTAGGGTCAGGTTAGAGGTAGTTAAAAGTTTTAAATTCAATTTTATTTCCTTTTAAAAGGCCTTGCATGCATTTAGAACCTTGTGGGTGATTGTATACCTGAGTTGGGATGAATAAAACCTCTATTTTTTTGTATAATTCTTCAGAAAACTCATTGTTTTTTGCAGGTGTATGACTTTGTACATCATCTTGCATGTGGCTAAGTGTTTGAAAATGTTAAGAGGTTCAATCACATTCCCATTGGAATTGGTTTCGTGCAATTTTTTGGGGTATTGAGAAAGTTCTTTTCTTTTTTCTAAAAATAGTTAAGAACCCTCATTAGGGTAACCAGTAAACATAGATAATTATTTTTCTCCTTGAATAATTGGTGGAATCCTCTAGTTTTCTGTAATATTATCCTTCTATGAATGTAATTTTAGGTTCCAATGGTTTTTCAGGAAAAATCATAAGGCTAAGATGAGAAGAATGAAGTTTTTTTTATTGTAATTCTATGTATATCCATGTGTAACAGGTTTGTGAAGGAACCTTGCCTAGGGTTTGCACAAATAATCAAAGAATTGACCTTATGCTAGTTTACTAAGATTGTAACAGTCAAATATCACATTTTTGAAACATTGGACCAACAAGTTTGTGTTTGGAACTAGTATAATCAATAAGGCCCTAAAGTGATGAAGGCCTAATTAGACCTTATTCAGACTGAAATGGTTATTTTTGAGTTCTTTGATTCAAAAGACCTAATTTACAAATTTAAAATATGTTTTGAATCACTTAAATAGATATCAAGAAATGTAACTTGTGTTGGGGTTTTGGTGTGTATTTTGGTGAAGGAAACTTTGACAGGTCAGTGGGCAGACCTACTAGCTGTTAACTCAGTAAATGAAGGATCTGTGAGAAAAATGAGAAGTAAAACTTTGTGGGGTAAATAATATGTTTTTTTAATATTGATTAAGACTTGGTAAAGTTGTTTCAAAATTTGAATCATTTTTTAAGTCCTGACAAATAGATTTTGGTGTTTGTGACTTGTGAATGCCATGGGAGTGTATTGAGGACAGTCATGATAAAATGAATCATTGAAGGAGGGTACTTGAGGTATAAAAAATGTGTTTGAACATGTTACTCCAAGTTTAGTAAATTTTTCCTAAATATTGAAATAGATATTTGGTCCTTGGGAAACAAATTTGGGATTTGAGGCTTGTAAGTGCCATAAATGCACACTTAGGACAGTCATATTAAAATAATGAAAATTTGAAAGGGAAGATGTTGTAAATGGTTGTTTGGACTAATTTGAGGTATCTTGAAGGAAATTAAGGAATTTGGGAACTCTAAATGCACATTTGGGTGTTTAAGTTGAGTGGTGTAAAGGGAAAGTGTGAATGGGAAATTGAGTAAACAAACATAGATGAATTTGGGTGTTTGTCTAATGAAATAGAGATAGTTTGTTGTTTCTTCCTCTGTACTTGCATAAGAAATGGTATTAGAGCCTGAGAAATATTTGGGCTGATAATTTGGTTTGTGAGTTGTCATTTTTTAGTTGTGTGGTTTGTTGGTTGTTTACAAGTTAGGAGAACCTAGTTGCTACCATTGAGAAGGCAAAAACAAAATTGTGAAAAGTGAGTGAGTTGAAACAAGGAGCAACTTGCTTAGTGACCATCTTGAAGATGGAGATTCTGAGAAGGAATTTACATGAAGAGGAAGAGAGGAAGAAGAGAAAAAGACAAGAAAAGATGGATAAGGAGATAGCTGATTTGAAGCAAGAGTTGAGAAGATTTGAGAAAGAGTTCTAGGAGTCTATGCAAAAGATGGAGTAGATGATAAAGGAGATAACAAGTTGGAACTTGAAGCTAAACAAGAAGGTTTCATGGCCTATAAAGAAGATAGTCAAGAGAAGGAAGTCTTTGAGGATGCTGAAGAAAGATTCTTAGATGAAGAAGAAGATGTTACAGAAGTTTCCAAGCATGCACATCAGACAGAGATAAAGAACCTAACTCTTGAAGTTGAAGACATTGAAGGAATGAACATGAATGATTTGATCTTGGAGGTTTGCAAGGAATTGAAAGGTGGTGGAGGTATAATGGTATAAATTTTGTTTCATTTCATTGTGTTACTAATGCTTTGGAAAAAGACTAATTTGCAAGTTAAAGGACAATAGGAGAAGCATGATATTGAGGTGTATAAAGGAGTGAAAAATTTGTTTTCAGAGGGGAAGCAAGAAAAATGAATAATTTGCATGGAAAAATTTAACCCAAGGTGAAGATGAAGGTTATAAGAAGTAGTTTAAGGTGGTAGAGCATTCAGAGAGTTGAAGAAATGTTGACAACATCAATCCAAGTGGACTTGGATTCTTTTCTTGGCCAAGAGTTAAGTGCAGGAGCACCATGACATCATCATGAGTCCTAGGAACAAATTTTGGGAAAACATAATCAAATATTGATAATACACCATTGTATTATGGTCTCATGAATCATTTCTCATATGTATAGCTCATTATTTAAGTCTTAAGTCCATTCCATAGAGAGGTGTCTAAAAGTTTTCAACAAACATTGACAAAATATACAAAATTGTAAAGTTTCCTAAAAGTAACATTTGGAAGATGAAGAGCCATTTAGGATGTAGGTTCGGTTAGAGGTAGATAGAAGTTTGAAAGTTGGTTGTATTTCCTTTTAAAATTCCTTGTATGCATTTAGAACCTTGTGGGTGATTGTATACCTGAGTTGGGATGAATAAAAGCTCTATTTTTCTATATATTTCTTCAAAAAAATCATTTTTTTTGTAGGTGTACGACTTTATTTGTGGCCTCTTGCATGTGGCTAAGTGTTTGAAAATGTTAAGAGGTTTAATCACCTTCCCATTGGACTTTGTTTCGTGCAATTTTGTGGGGTATTGAGAAAGTTCTTGCCTTTTTTCTAAAAACAGTTAAGAACCCTCATTAGGGTAACCAATAAGCATAGATAAATATGTTTCTCATTGAATAATTGGTGGAATCCTTTGGTTTTTTGTAAGATTATCCTTCTATGAATGTAATTTCATGTTCAGATGGTTTTAGGGAAAAATCATAAGGCTAAGATGAGAAGAATGAAGTTTCTTAATTTTAAATTCTATGTATATTAGTATGTAACAGGTTTGTGAAGGAACCTTGCCTAAGGTTTGCACAAATAATCAAAGAATTGACCTTTTGATGGTTTACTAAGCTTGTACCAGTCAGATATCACATTTCTAAAGCCTTGGACTAGCAAGTTTGTGATTGGAATTAGTATAATCAATAAGGTCCTAATGTGATGAAGGCCTAATTAGACCTTATCTAGAATGAAACAATTATTTTTGAGTTATTTGATTTAAAAGATCTAATTTACCAATTTGAAATATGTTTTGAATCACTAAAATAGATATCAAGAAATGTAACTTTTTTGGTGTTTGGGTGTGTATTTTCACTAACTCATTTGACTACAAAATCCGACAAAAATGATCGACGAAATATGTATAATTTGATGTATCGTCGGGTGCTTGTAAAATTTGATGTGTAATTTTTAATTTTTTGTAAGTTTATCCCTGATGTTCATCAAAATTTTGACTATCAGTTTCATCAAAATTTTGACAAACATGAAAAATAGAAAAAAATAAAATTGTGGCCGACATAAAGAAAAGTGAGTTCGTGCCTGATTTATTGCGACAATGTTTTTCTCTACTTGAGATAGTTTGTGGTGAACTAAGGGTGATTTTCTTGGGAAAATAAATAAATTCAAGAAGATATCGCTAGGTTGAGGGTAGTCATTGTCTTTTGTAGAATTCAATTGTGAAGTCAGATTTGTAGTTCCAGGTTTGAAAATCATATTTTAAAGCAACATATCATCAGATTTCTTTTTTAGAGGTTTAGGGTTTTGAAAATTTCATGTCTAGATTTTGTTGTGTGAAATCACCATAAGATCACAACCAAGGAACAAATTCTTGTGACTGTAATTATGTGATCCATATCTCTATTGGTAATGTGGCATAATTGTGCTATAACAAATACATGATGCATTCATGTGTGACCCAAGTTTAATGTGGCTATGTTGTGATAGAAATGGATGCACTCATATAATGTAGTTAATTCAGTTTGTATAATGTAGGTGTCAATCATCATTGGGTGCATTCAGGTTGTATCAAGTTTAATAGGTTAGGATGTAATTATAGCATGATTGAAGAGTGATTACCTCTTGCTACAATAAAGAGCCTATAACTTTGGTTGATATGTAGAGTGGTTGTGTTATATCAATTATATAGTGCATTCAAGCACAACCCATGTTTAATGGGCTATTCTAGAGAGTGATCAAGATTTTATAAACCTTATGAATGTTACTTAAAAGTGTATAACTTAAACTATAAACAAAGTTTGTTACATACTTGAATGTAATCTTGGGTTACCACAAACTATAATAATGTGATCTGCTAATAACCAATATGGAAAGTATTAAAGCAAGACCCATGATATATAGGATACATTTCCTTGATTAGGTTTACATACCTTGATGATCAAACACAAGCTTCCCACACACTCTAGGATACAATCCAAGATCATACCACAACTTTATCAAGACAACTAATTTTCTGACCCAAGATTTAAGGTTGTTTTTTAATACCAACAGAAGCATTGGTAAGCAAATGATTAGGGTACAAACCCTAGGCCTCTGTAGAAACACAAACAATAACTATAGTGGAGTAGTGAGGTTGCAATACTCAAAAGATTGAGACATTGTAGGTAATAAAAAAATCTTGCAATCTAAAGATTTCAGCCAATAATAAGCACACTATGTAGCTTAGTCACATTTGTAAATAAAATCTATGGTAAGAAGAATGATAGTCACTTGAGATGTGACAGCCAAAAAGAGGCTGAGCAGTGACAAGATAATAAAGCTCAAACCTTGCATAGTAAAGTGGAGATTTTAACAGTGAGTTTCCTTACCCTCTTGCTAACCTTAAGGGTTTTTCAAATGCTTTTGGTAGTGTTAGACAAGGAAAATGCAATTAGGGAATGACTGTCCAAATGAAGTAATAGTGGTAATCATAGGTTCAATGTTTCTTCTTAGCCATTAATGTTAATGGAGGTAGTGGATTGCATGTTTGAGTAGTGTTTTGAGACTCATCAAAGATGGGAGAATAGTGAATAATACCTTGTGGACTGTGAAGTAGTGTCAATAACGTTGAAGGATCTTAAGAACTACAATACCATGAAACAATGAGTCCCCTGTAGTAAGTAGGCAGTCTATAGGGCATAGTTTGATTTTATAGAAGGATGCTCATGAAAGGAATCTTCAAGTGATAGTGAGTGAGCTGTTTGAGATTGCAGTTGAGGGTGCAATACCCAGTCTTAAAGGAAGTTAGCAAAGCAATAAATGTGCAAGAAAATAAAATCGTACACAACAAACAATTCACAATGTTATCTTGCATAATGCCTTGAGTTTGAAGACAAAAATCTCATTGTATCTTCATGATGAAAGTGGTGACCTTAATGGTCAATCACTGGCAACCATGATTTTAAAACATGCTATTGTGCTTATGGAGGAAACATTTTAAGCAAGGCAGTGAGTGGTGGTTTGGGGCAATGGCAGGCATGAAGGACTTGCTTTATATGCATACTATTCAATCTAGCTTAAGACACCATTCGTAGAAGAGATTGAAGGTGGATTATGGACTCAAGGGTTACCATGAAAATGATTAAGGCAAAGATTGAGATCTATTTAAAAGCCACGGTCATGAAGATATTAAAGATGTCACATGCAAAACCCTAGTAGTTGGAGTAATGAATACAATGCCAAAGAGGATAGTGTGTTGGGGCAGATTTAGGAGATCTCCACATTATCTAATTATAGGGAAATACATCATTTATTTATTTTTTAATTAAAATATATCATTCTAAACCCTATATAGGATACATTGATACTTCAAAAGCCTTTGAAGGAATTTGAGATTATGCAAATATATGTCAAGTAGATACCTAGATTACAAATAGTAGCGGGAACAATGTAAGATTTGTTGAGCAGAGCAGGAATGAGATAAGCAACAATGAATCATATGCCTCCTTTCACATGCATCTCCTCACCATTCTCTATCATTCTTTATGGAAACACTTCTCCATTTTGTTGGTCTATGCTTGAAAATAATATTTTGACGAAGGTTTTAGAGTATGTTTATTAAAATGAAAACTCCATTCTAGTGGGCTATACCTAAAAGTAAGATTTTGTGAAAATTTTTAGGGTATGTTTATTAAAGTTTTAGAGTATTTTGGCGGGCTATATTCTTGATTCCTTAAATGATTTATTCAAATGGATTATGACTAAATAAATGACTAACTATTTAGTCATTTTTATTTTTGTGACTAAATAATTTTTAATCAACGACCAAACTAGTAATTTATTTACTCATTTATAACTGAGTTGCAAAAAATGAGTAGAATTTAGTCATTTTTAGTTGTTGTGACTAAAAGTTTTATTCACCTAGTCATTTATTTTCCAAATTCTACTAGTGTGTGCTTCCTTGTGCGATTAGGGCTCTCTCAATGTTGAGGGCCCTAGGGATTAGCTCGTCATAAGAAGTGACACATTGCATCTTTAACTAAAAGGATAAATCCATATTGACATTAGCAAGGATGATTTTGACTTGTTGCTCCTTAGGAATGGGTCACTTGCTCTTACTAGCTCACTACTTCCATCATTGTAGGAAGTTTGTAATCAAATTCAATATTCTGATTTTAGGAGTCTTAACGATTGGAAATCATAGTAAAATCATAATTTAATAAGTTTTGGAATTAGCATTTTAAAGTTTTTTTTGGGGTCATTAACTTCAGACTATCTTTTCTTTTGTAGGGGTGGTTGCATGCCAAATTTTTTGGGTGTAAAATATCAGAATTATTAGATTTTGTTACCTGTCTATGAATAAAAATTATTGGAGTGTGAGTTTGATATTTTTTGAAGATCTAAATAGTCAAGCTTGGTAAAGAAAAATCATGTCAGATAATATTAGTCCAGAACAAAATGAAGAGACACTTGATAGATTGTGGGCTAGATTGAAAAGAAAGGGTGATGGGAAATGCTATTGTCCTTGCAATAATTGCAAGGGCTTAAAGACGAGATGAATTTTAATCACAACAACTGAGAAACATTGTAGGTAGCATGGTCATATTGAAGGGGGTATGATTATCATCCATTGGTAAGTTGTTCATTATATGTGTTTATATTGTTTTAACATTATATATATATAATCATTTGATCATGATCATGGTTTATTTGTGTCTATCATTATTATAAAGGTGGGGCACACTAGGGTAGATGATATAGATTATCATGGCCTAGAGAATGTGGTTTTGCAAGCAGATGAACATGGAGCTATGAATATCAAAGATGAAGTTAATGATCCTATGGAAGAAGATCATGCGCCAGAAAACATAGTTGAAGATGATGGTACAAATACATTGATCTATGACACATTTAGGGGTAGAGCTGATCATGATGATCGAGATGACTTTGATGATGTTCATGAGTTACCTATACTTGAGAAGACATACAAGCCCCTTTATGAAGGCTCCCAAACAACTTTTCTTTTTGCTGTATTATTGTTGTTGAACTTGAAGGTTGTGAATGGTTTATCAAACATAACAATCTCACAGATGTTAAGGTATGTCATATATGTCATATTTTTTCATCTATTTTAATTGTTGTTAGTTCATCACTAGTAAATAAATGATGAAATATGTACCATTAATATTATTTATATTAACAAATTATTTTTTGTTGTAGATTGATTAGTGAATTTTTATTACCACCATCAAATATTTTACCTCGTTCATACCGAGATTTATCTGCCATTATGAAAGATATCAGAATGGAGTATCAAGCAATAAATGCATGTCCCAATGATCATATTATATATCATAAACAACAGGAATTTGCAATAGAATTCCCATAATGTCATATCAGTAGATATCAAACAAATCAACCAACAAAAAAGGTGCCTCACAAGGTTCTTCGTTATATTCCCATTATTCCACGTATGCAATGATTATTTAGGTGCGAAAGCTTAGCACAATTTGTGGATTACCATGCACATAATATAAGTGGAGATGACATTCTTCGAATGCCTACAGATGGTTCTAAATTTAGGGACATGGAGAAAAAATGGCCACACTTTAAAAAAGAACCTCACAATCTCAAGCTTTCATTGCGAGCAAACGATGTCAATCCATTTGGAGAGCTGAGATCTATTTACTCGGTGTGGCCTATTTTTTTTATCAATAATAACATTCCTCCATGGATGTCAATAAAGAGGGAGTACATAATGTTGTCAATGATTGTTCCAGGTATTTGTTTACATCAATTTTATTTAACATAATAGCATCTCATTTATCTTATTTGTTGCATAATGACTTATATTTTTTTCATTCAATAGTCATGTACATTAATTTATATATATTGCAGTAAAATGATTATAATAATTATGTAATAGTTATATTCATTCAACTAGGTAAGTACCAAGTTAAAGATATGAATGTATATTTCAAGCCTCTTATTGACAAGTTACTGAAGTTATGGAATGGCGTCACTATGTATGACGTCTCTAGACCAATAGGACAAAGACAATTTCAATTCCATGCAATGCTTGTATGGACAATTCATGATGCCCTAGGGCTAACACATTTTTGTGGTATGTTATAACATTTGATTGCACTTTAACAATATTTAATTTGATGAAGTAGATATCATGCATGTTTTTAAAATAATCTATTCATTATACATAATTATAAAAATTGACATTTAATCCAATTATATATGATCTTGCAGGTCTTCAAATAAAGGAAAAATTTGCATGTCCAATTTGTGGTCCCAAGATGAAATATCGTCATTCAACAAGTTTAGGAAAGTAGGTGTTTGCTGAGTATAGGCACTTCTTCTATAGAAATCATAAGTATCGAACTACTGAAAAACATATTTTCAATGGGAAAGAAGAGACTACATCAAAACCACGAAGAATGACACCTCGCCTATGGAAGTTGAAATATAATAGAATTAATCATCAAGGTTATACATCAGATCAAATTGTTTATCTATCATATATGATATGTTTTGAATTTATATTTTTATATTGTGTTGTGTTTACTCATGTTGTAATTGACAATTATTGTCATTGTTAATTTGTTTAACTTATATGCTTCATGAAGGTCATCAAGACATTAATGGTTGGCTTCCATAGGGACTGAAAAGCTATCCCAGATGATTTAGTAGGTTTCCCTACTATGAGCAACTACAAATTGTTCATTTGTTTGATACAATGCATATAAAAGAATATAACAAAAACACTATGGAAAATATTGGATGGAAGGCATGACAAAGAAAAAATTGTCAAAATTTGTAGTGACATTCAAGAAGCCAATCATGCAATAAAAAATGTCATTCAATTAAATAGCGATGGAGACCAAATTAATATAAGTGCCCTTCCTTGGTTATTAACAAAGCATCAAAACAATGCTATAAAAGAAGTCATATGAAAAATTCAATTTCCCATAGGATTTTCTGCAAACATAAACAATACAATAACAAAAAAGGTGAATTTGGGTCAGGGATGAAAACGCATGATTGGCATACCTTCATTAAGGTAATTATTCTAGTATATTATATACACTTGTATAATGCATGTAATTTTCAGTGTATTGTGTTTACTACTTTTGGAAAAATAATGAAAAGATTATTTTATAATTGTTGCAGTACGTTCTACCTCTATCTCTCCCAAAAAAATTTAACAACTATGTTAGGCAAGTTATATATGATCTTGGAAAATACATGAGGTAAGTAGCGATATTTGTTCAATTCGTTGTATACATATTATAATTGCCATTTGTTTTACTTGTTATGTAATATACTATATATTTTTGTTAAATCTCATTAATATATTTGCACCTTGAATCACTTGTAGATGGCTATCATCTAAAGAAATCGATAAAAAAGATATAAATTATTGGAAGAGAAAAATTCCTTATCTAATGTGTGAAATGCAAAAGTGTCTACCTTCGATATTTTTCAATGCACAAGAACACTACCTCATACACCAAGTTGAGGAGATTGAATTGTGTGGACTTGTACACACAAGGTCAATGTGGATGGTTGAGAGGAACTTGAAATTTTTGAAGGCTTTGGTTAGACAAAGATCACATCCTAAGAGTTCTATGGTGGAGGGATATATGGTATACCAAACCATGTTATACATTAGTGAATATCTTCCTAAGTTTGCAGCAAAGATCCATGTAGATCGCATTTGGGATCCCAATTCCATTAAAAAATTCGAAGGGGAGTACTTGATGGGGAAAGGTAGATTGAGGAAAGTGAGAGGTAATTATAAGATGGTCATGGAGATTAACTGGAATACATTTTACATATGGTTTTGATGTATATTTTACTTATTTAATTTTTAATCTTCAATATACATCAATTATAAATTAAGGTCGTATACTATGGTATTTAAATAATTATACGTTATTTGTGAATTTAATTTTTTTTTGATACAGTTGGTTGAGAGTGGGATGCACTACATTTGTATCTCACCAACAATCTTTATTGGATGACGGTATGGATTGAACGATGTCAACAATCTGGTTGCACATTAACATGGGAAGGTGTGGCTTCATTGGTTAAAGAAGCTCATCGTAATGGAGATTCCAATGTTACACAAAGGGAAATTGATTTAGCATATGGTTTAAGATATAAACAACTATGTATAAATATATTAATCACCCATATTATTTAATTATTTTCAATTATATTGATGTATATATATGTTGAGATTGTTTTCTTTGCGTACATTCGGCCAAGAATAAATATGTTTATCAACTAACGATATTGCAATAATTTTTACACGTTTGACATATTGCAGGTGAAACAACACAAGACTATGTGGTGCAATGGTCATAAATTTTTAATCAAAATGTTGGATGACATGAAGAAAACTTGTGATTATGGTATAACTGCATTCTTTCAAGTGACTAATGTTTCATCTAGAAGTGACATACATCCATAAGTCTCAAAAAATTGATACTATGGGATTTTGGATGATATACTTGAGTGCGACTTTAAGTCCTTCAAATTAATTATGTTCATCATCCTATGGTACAGGCTATGATTGATTGAAAATGATCCTGAGAGAATTGTTATTGAACATGATAATGGATTTACCATGGTTAATACAAGGTTGATCAAGCGAGTTGGAAATGAGCCCTATGTTCTTCCAAGCCAATGCGAGCAAGTATTTTACTTAGAGGTTCCAGGTAAAATGAGTTGGTCATTTGCTGTTATACATGATCCAAGAGGAAGGAAGGTAAAGTATAATGTGGTGGAAGAAGAAGATACTAAAGAACTAGAAGATGATGTAGATGATGATCAGGATCAAAAGTTAGTTGATGATGTCCTTGATGAAGATGTCGAAGAGGAGGTACTAGATCATGATGATGATATCCATGTGGATGATGACATTATCAAAACTGATATCGATGATGATGATGATATGACCAATCTTTACAATGTTGAATCCGGATCAAATGATACAAACAAAGAGTTGGATGAAGAAGAAGATCAATGACATTGAAATGTATGAGTTATGGGGTCATATTATCTATTTGATATTAATTTATTGATAGAAATATATTTGAATTATGTGGTTACATAATTAATTCATGGTGTTTTTAATTTTTATGCCATTACATAATTAATTTAATGATGTACTTTTTAATATTTGAAAGGTCAAAAAATTAAAACATTTCAATAGTGATGTTAACAACCTTGAAATTAGTGTGTTTTATGTTTCATGTGATCATAAAAGATTAAAACGTCAGTTGTAGAGGTGATTGTTTTTTGGTTGATGTGTAAAAGCCTTTAAAAGGCATAAAGTGATCATTGTAATGGTTGTTGATGGTCAAGGGTTTAAAATACAAGCTCTTGGCATTCGAAAATCTATGTTTTTCTTCAAAAAATTTGTATTTTTCCTGTTAAGAAACACTGTACAGTCACATGTAGCCATATTTTGATGTGAAATTAATTCCAGGTCATGAAGATATGTGTTATATTTGATTTGAATCTAATTTGAGGGCTTAAGGCATTGATTTGAGTTAGAAAGCTTCATTTCTTTGCATACAGCCCGGTTACCCTATTTTTGAGGGTATTGTAGTCCAAACATGATATATAGGGGCTCTTACACTTTTTGTGATTACTATAGCTTGTGTAAGAGGCCCCATGGATACTGTTGTAATTGTAGGATGCATGAATAGGGTGTAGGATGAGAAATAAAGAAGGTATAGTTTCCCTCCTCAATAGTTTTGTGAAGAAAAGCATGTGAAATAAGAGGTTCAAGCCTAGGTTTCAACAAAACATGTATGGGAGATCTGATTTTATGAATTTTTATCCATGTGCAGAACTAATGGGTTGTTTCTGAACATTGAATATAAATGTTATACATACACACACACATATATATGTATGTATTTATGTATGTATGTATATGCATTTTTAAATGTAAATGTAAATAACATTACTGGATGCTCTCCTAGAACAATAAATGCAACATATCATTAAAAGAATCTATATCTATGTATATAATTGTGTATTTCTAAATGCAAGTGTAAATGCAAAGAGCATATAATTTTGTAGTGTTATAGATACAACATATCCATAAATTAATGTAATTGAAATTCTAAATTCTTCAACACATAATATGAAATCGATCAAACTATTAAACTACATGAGAAATAAATGAAAACAATAAATGCATATGTATGTGTATTTATAAATGTAAGTGTAAAATAAATAAGAATAATGAAAATTATAAAAGAATACAAGGAAAGGTTTAGAGTTTAGAGTGGGAGAGAGATAGAGGGTAGAGGGTTTTAGGGTTTAGAGTTTAAGGGTTAATGGTTTAGGGTTTAGAGTTAAAGGTAGAGGGTGTTGGTTTTTTTTTTACACTATAACTAGGTTGGTCTTCTAATCTACCTATGGGATTCCCAATTCCAATCAAGGCAAACTTGAAGGACCTGGACCAACTGACGAGAAATTTAAAAAACCTCCTACACTTTGGGCTCTGCAAGACTCGGGAGGGTGATCCCTTAATGTGTTTACAACCTCTGCACCAATATCATAAACAACATTAACACATAACAGATAATCCCATTGAATAGCTCAATACAATAGGATAATATTGAATAAAATTGGCTGTTCACCGATAATATCAACTATGTGGAGCATGAGATAACTACAACACAACCCATAGTAAAATATAGTCATTAATTTGCAATTTGTAGCAAGCTCTAGGAAAAGATAAACAATTATTGAACTACACAAATAAGTACAACTTAGATCAGTGCCATATATCCATTGCAGGAGTCAAATTCATAAGCATCTAAAGGTTTATGACAGATTCAATACATAACATATAACTTATAAGATCCCTGAAAATATTGCATTACAATTTCATCAGTATGCATTCTCACCCAATACTACTTATCAAATCTTTATACAAAAACATATTCGCCTATAATCCCATTCAAGCATTTTAATTAATTCCTTGAATTAAAGATAAAATAAGGATTATACACACCACAACAATGAGATGAATAAAACAACACTTAGTCATCTTATTCAAAATTCAGATATGCATGTACAGTGGAGAGACATGAGTTTGAATTTATCATTTCAACTCAAATGTTAGTACTGTTATACAACATTAAATCCCCATGAATTCAAAATTGATTACAAAATAACTCATAACCTAAATTGTATTTCTCTCTAAAACCATCGGACTTTACAATTTGTCTGCAACTTCACCTAGACTCGACCAAAAATTATCTAACTTGCTAACCCGTACTTCTAGCCTTGAAATCCTTCTTATAGAAAATGAAGGAGAAACCAAGCATCAGACTAGAAAGTACACATGTCACCAGCCAAATGAAGCATATGGTGATATTCCAAAAATTGTTACAATAGCCATCACCCTAGAGAATATTCCCGTTCATCATGTCAGCTGAGAAAAATTGAGGAAACAACAAAAAACAACAAGAAACCCACGTCAAGACCACCATCAAAGCAAAACCAGAGGCCGTTGTAACCGCAACATCTAATTTACCACTTGTTAGTAATTCATTCTTTTATTCCTCCTTGTCAAATATTTGTTTACTCACCTCTGATATTCTTCATTAGTTGGACAGTCAAAATTAATTACCTCATTCACCTTGGCATTATAAGGTGTGTATTTTACTCCTACTTGATTTGTATCTCTTTCAAAATATTCCAAAAATGAGCTGGTACTAATGATTTTATCCATACAGCTCACCAACAAGACATAATCTAAGTCATCACAAATTAATTTAATTTGATCATTGATGACCTCACCTATTGGACCCTACCATTGTTGGAGGGACCCGATTTTCCCCTACTCATCAATTATATTAGGTAACAATGTATTACCCCAATCATTGAAATTCTTCACCAACTCCCTAATCTTCCTACTCAAGTCATTTGGTAAGGTCTTAAAACCTTGCAATGATTTTACTAACACATGAGTAGGCTTTAATGATTGGGGCCTATTTTTTGTATCAAACCTTAAGGCCTTATACATGACATCTAGATCATTGGCCCTAGGGATCCAATTTTCAATCATTGGTATCACTACCTCCTAATCCCTATCAATATTCTTTATTGCATCTAATAGAAAAGAATGTAAAGAATGTATAGATAGCAATTTATTATCAACCTTTTCATTCAAATGCCTTAAAAAAGTAGTAACAATCTCTTTTTGATTTGAAAGAGATCCCTCCTCACTTACCCTCGAAGATGCCTATAACTCATCAATTATTTGCAAGAGTTGCTTCTTTGTAAGATCAATAGAGCACTCTATTTCTTCATCAATTTCCTCTAAAGAAGGGGTAAAGGCAGGATTCTGACTGGGAGACCTTGGTATGGAAACAATTGGAGAAGCAAGAGGCATTGAACCTACTGTGGAAGGTAATGTACTAGTCCGTGGAGCACTTGATGTCTCCCCAATCTATCTATACCTAAACCTTTCCACCTTATTTTGGAGCTCAACATTCCTCTGTTACATCTTGTTGTATTCTTCTATCAAAAGGTTATACTTCTCCATTAGACTTTTCTTTTTAGCCTCCTCCCTTTCAATAGTCTTTTGGGCCGATTTGGCTACATTAATAGTTAAACTAGTGGCCTTGGTGGTTGAGGTATTTGAAGCTCTCTTTATTATTAATCCCCCTCTAAAATTTGGATTAATGTCTGTAATATTTGGCTTTCTCCCTTGTAGGGCCAATGCCCAAATTTCCAAGGTTTCATACTCTTCACTGAAAGCAGAATCTTAAGTGTTGCCTTGACTTCTTCTTTAGATTCTTGCAAGGGATACTTGGACTTCATAATAGCATTAAATGCCACTGCATCTGCAATGTCCCATTCAGGTAGAATCAATACACCAGCATGACTCACCAATTTTCTACCTTCCTCAGGAGTGATGTTCTTAAATTCTTTAATTAATTCATCTTTCACTTCCTTATCATTCTCCTGGTCTGACCCGTCAGGTCTTAGTTCTCTTCTCTCCTTAACATTTATTTTGATATTCTTCAAACTTCATCCTCCATTCCAATTGCAAGAATACAAGAGTCTTTAAAAATGCATTATCGTCTAGAAAATCATTACATGTGTCCATTCTTGCATCTTGTACAATTTTTTCTTTCATATCTAAATTAGATAAAACCAATTCAACTGGCCTAGGAGGGGAAGGCATACCAACTTGCATGTCCTGATTAGTAACAATAATTTCATCCATCAAACTCTCCTGTGGTTGACCAATTCTTTTCCTTTTAGGGCTTTGCTCAGATGGTGGTGATGGAGGACTATCTTCTGGTGATGACTCTAAATCAGTGATCTTAATTTCCCTAGGAACTTTGAATTTTGGACTTGGTTGTGAAGGAAACTTCATAATTTTCTTCCCCTTTATGTCCACTTCTTCATCACTATTGCTATCCTTTTTTTCCTATAAATGGGCCACTTTTTCATAGGCTGGTATACTAGCCTTGTTTCAAATGGTCTGGCACCTTATTCTTGTACACCTAGACTCAACTATAAGTTTACTTTTTTGGTTCTCAAAGTGCCCATAATCTCTTTGAAGTTCACCATCAGAAAATCAATTTTATTATGGTGGCGACTAAACTCCAATAGTGGATCATATTTTGGATCCATGTTGTACACAATATCTAATAGATTATCATAAGCTATCCATTTCTCATTGTTCAACTCCTGCTTATTTAGGTCGAACTCATTTATGATCAAGTCCTCAGGAAATTTGAACTGATGCACAAAATTTCTAGCCTTTATTCTTTATCTAAAAAGGGTAAAGAAACCCTTAGGATCATGTTGCCACTTTGGACCACATCTCAAATGATAATCCTCAAATAATTTCTCAAAGTGCACCCAACCTCCTTTTGAAAAGGAAAAATTAGTTACCAGTATATAAGCAGGGAAAAATATTCCCTTACCCCTCCCTGTGAGGTTGTCCTCATGGATGCAACCTATATACCACATAACTTCTGCAAACCCCACTCTTGGTGGCACATTGTATGGTAGTATATGAGGGGCTCCTTGAAAACCATATACCCTCAAAATAATGCTGACTGGGTATGGGATAGTGTCACCCTAGTTATGGATGACTTTTAATTCTGGCTTCCTCCCCTTTGGCCTAAGGAAATCATGTAATTCCCCAGGAATCCTAGGTACATTCACCATCAATCTAGTCCTCAATTTGGAAGGAAAACAATTATCAAATTGCACATAACTAGTGCTTTCCTTATTACAAGATAAATCTGTAGCCCATATTTGTATTGGCAATAATTGCCTTAATTTCATCTTCTTAGAGAAGAAGTCAACATTCTTGAAAAAACCATATGCATTAGCATAGAATACCAAAAGAATTGAGTGCTGGTATAATTTTTCTGCAGCTTTGACAACCCCTCATGTATCCTCTCAACTAAGAAAGAAGCACAGTCATATGTGATAGAGAAGTTAGGGTGTTGTATTTGAAGCCCATGAACATGTATGCAATGGGCATCACCGCACCAGGACTGAAACCCAAAATATAACACAATGAATAAAAGGTGGCCAGGAAATGATTTGCAAAATAATTTAATCTGAAAGGTTCTTGGTCACTAGGGCTGATATGAAATCTTGAACCTCTTGGCCTAGCTAGATGAGGTGGAAGCAATTTATCTCTGAAAAGAGACTTCAACTTTGCATATTCCTGCTTCATTTCCTCAAGGTTGATAGGCACCAAGTCCTCACTTGGCTCACTCAAGTTTAAAATCTATTGAATATCATCTATGTTAATGCTTAACAAAACCTTTCCATCATTATCCCTAATTACCTGTGTGATAGGATCATATCTTGCAGCTATTGCCCTAAGCAGGTCTACATTAGGGGAAACATTCGGTACCACTATCTTCCCCATATCATACATCCATCCATTTGAAAAAGGGTGAGGAAAATTCCTTTGTCCATACCATAATCTGAACATTTCCAAACCTGTGAGAGGAACCCTAGCATCAACTATGTTAGAAAAATTTTATACTAACCCCTCCTCCAGGATTTTCCCTTGCATCAGAACCAATCCCTTCTTTCTATCATTCATTGAAAAGGACAATTGATCTAGGAAATCATCATATAGGTTTCTTTTTAAATATTCAATCTGGCCATAACGTTGCTTGGGTGGTGCCATCTCGGAAAAACTAGGGCTTCTTCTAACTTCACACTTCAAATAGCTAGGACTAACCAGAGATATGAAATTACAAAACAAAATATTGCAATTTCTCACAATTTAAATAAACTATAGCCCTAAAATGTTTATCAACAATCCCTATAATAAATACAACAAATATTTTCTTTAATTCAAGCACAAAGTGATCAGGAAACACATAAATTAACTCACAACTCCTTTCATAGAAATCCCAAATTTTGGCTGTTAGGGTTCACAACCTTGCTCTCGGCTCTGAAACTACTTCACAAAATACCTGAATGCTTTGTGACACACATAAAGTAGGAGAATTGATTTTATTTCAATCAAATTGTACCAGTAAATGTCTCATCCGCCATTAAAGCTCACTCGTGCGCTGCAGGAATGACTCCAACCATATTTGATGCAGATTTAAATTCGAGTTGTCAATCCTTCACTTTGATCAAATCATCGATGAATATCTTCAAAATAGGCTGACATAATCACCAACATGGCCATAAGGGGCCCACCATACCATATGCTGTGAAGGAAGTCCACGTGGCGGTTTCCCACGATATCACAATCGGTAAAATTCCTACAACTTCAGATAATGCAATGGCAGGCAACCGTAGATCTTAAGCATCAATGATCTCGTTCCTTCAACATAGTCATCGGCCCTATCATTAACCCTTGAGCATCTTTTCCATCAATATTATAACACATCCATCGATTTGAATCACGTGCATCTTAAGAGCACTTTAGTAACCCCCCTTTTAATGTATTTAAGGACAGATTAATGTTCCACAGTATTTCCTTTATTCTTTTGGCTTCATCAAATGAGACATGTGGCGACCTCCCATGATATCATGATCGACCAAAGCACTATGGTGGGGAATGGCTGAGATCAAATGATAGTTGATCAACAGTCACACAATTTCATCCCCTAGAAGAACATGTGGCGACTGCTTGCGATATCGCAATCGGTAAAAATCCTGCAACTTCTAATCGCATGATGGTGGGAAATCATTGATATCCGACGGAAATTTGATCAATAGTAGTGCAAATTTGATCCCTTTTGCAAAAAAAATTCATTAAAAAGGATAAGGGGACATCACTAGGCCAACGGTAAACAATGACATGGGTTGTTTTTTAAAAGATGAAACATGGGGCCAACTGAGACTTAGGAAATAAAACCATATGGAGGAAATAAAGTATTAAATCAAAGGGACTCAGCCTAGACAAACTGATATGACATAAGTTGTTTTCAAACCCCATCAAAAGTAACAAGGAAATAGAACCCAACCAAAGCATGAAATAAACATTAGGGTTTTACATGAAGACAAAGCTAAAACCTCAACCCTTAGAAAACTCGAACACCATGAAAGACCAGAGACATAAGGCAAGGTGTGAGTGAAAAACAAGGAGCAAAATACTGAAGTTCCATCAGTGGCTCCAGTTGGGGATGTTCATTCCACTGGAATGAAGCAAGAATATAGAATCTCAGGTAGAGTAGACCAAGATGCATAGATGACCAAAAAGGGATTGTTCAAACAAAACAACCTCAACTATGTACAAAATATATACAAAATATACAAACCTAAAATACTCTTCATGGAAAAGAATACTTCAACTGAAGTATAACTTCAAGAACTATCCATGAACTGGCAATTCCAAAAGATCTCATGTCATATCTTGGAGGAAGTTCTCAAGGATCTTATATGTTATGTGTTAAATCTATCATAAACCCTTAGATGTTTATGAATTTGACTCCCTCAATAGATATATGGCATTGATGTAAGTTTTACTAATTTTTAGGGTTCATTATTTTATTTTTATTTACCTAGCGCTATTTACAAATTGAAAATAAATGACTATTTTACACTATGGAATGTGTTGTAGTTATCTCATGCTCCAAATAGTTGATATTACTGATGAACAACCAATTCTATTCAGTATTATGCTATTATGTTGAGCTATTAAATGAGATTATCTATTGTTAATGTTGTTTACGATAATGCTACAGAGGTTGTAAATGCATTAAGGGATCACCCTCCCAAGTCTTGGAGAGCCCAAAGTGTAGGTATTTAATATCCTTGTCAGTTGGTCTAGGTCCTTTGAGTTTCCCTTGATTGGAATTGGAAATTCTATAGGTAAATTAGAAGACCAACCTGGTTACAGTAAAAACAACCAATAGGTAGAAGGGAGAGAGATAGAGGGATTTAGTGAGAGAGAGACAAAGTGGAAGAGA
>VDFB02000003.1:375061592-375104707 GCA_007258455.2 Sequoia sempervirens | reverse complement strand
TCTCTCCCCCTCTCTTTGTCTCGCTCTCTCTCTCTCTCTCTCTCCCTTTCCCTCTCTCTCCCCCCTCTCTCTCTTTCCCACCCTCCACCTCCTAATTACTCTTGGGTAAATGTGTGAAAAAATTAGATATCCGATTTATAGCACCAAAATATTACATTTTAAAATGTTTTTCAAATTAGATATTAGAAATGAATTGGATATCTAAAACAAATCGGATATCCGATTTGTAGTACTTTGGCTTGGGCATTGCTATGGAGTAATGTACTGATAGCCAATCCAAAAAAAATTAAACTCAGGATTTTCACATTTTTTGGCGAGTTCAAAAAGCTACTTTTTCATGTTGCCAATTTTTGGCCCATCATGATCTTGCACATACCCAGGTCTAAATCAGGTAGTTGTTATTTCTAAGGTGGATCACTCCTTTCTTCGAAGGCCATACACTTATGATTGGGTCAAGTGTTCTTTTCTTTAGAAAATTCCTATTTCCTTTTTGATAGGTTAATTATGATTTGATTAGATGGGTTATGAAGCACTTATTTCAAACAAATATCTTTATGAAAGAAGTATATTGGCATGGAAATTAAATATGATTTGTATTCCAATGTAAAAACTACAAAGAATGGAAACAATTCTTTCAACACATAAACTATTATGTAGTAGTCAATTAAAATGAAAAAGCTTACTCTATATTAGTTAGGATACACAACTAAGAAAATGATCTAAAGTTACTTATTTATCCTAGAGGAACTAAGTATATAGTATACAAAGAAAAACAACAAACCCACAACTACCCCTATTTTGAAGGAGTTTAGTTTTCTCCCCTTCTTGATCTCCTAATATTGTCTAATTATTTTAAAGAGAAGGGTCATAACACAATTTATTCAACCCAGTAAATAGCTTGGTTAATGAAACTTGACAAAAGAAACAAAAAATTGATACATTTGGCATTTCATTTTGAATAAAGAGTGGTGACAATAATCTACTTATAGTTTAATAAAACACTATTATAGTTTTACCAACATATACTATTGTATGCTTGCATGGATTCTTAGTTAATATATGGGGAGATAGAGATAGATAGGAGAGAAAGAGAGAGAGATATAGATATATGGGAAGAGAAAGAGAGATGGAGATATATGGGAAGAGAAAGGAAGAGAGGTGGAGATAGAGAGTCGATGGATAGGGGGGATAGGGAGGAGAGATGGTGAGACAGGAGAGGGGAGATAGAGATGGAGAGGGAGAGAAAGGGATATAGATAGAAAGAGATAGAAAGAGATAGAGAGAGGAGGAGAGGGAGATAAAAAGAGAAATAGAGATAGAGATATAGAGTAGGAGAGATGGGAGGGAGAGATGGAGGAATGAGAGAGAAAGGGGGGAGAGGGAGATATATCTCAATAGATAGAGGGGGGAAGAGGCAGGAATGACATAGATAGTGGGAGATATAGAGATATAGAGAGTGACAAGGAGAGATATATCAATCACCCTACCTATATCTCTATCTATTCATCCTTATCTCTTTATCTCTCTACCCCTCTATCTCTTTTTCTTCCTTTCTATTTGTATGTTTGTCATTATCTCCCTCTCTCTCTATATTTGCTTCCCTATATTTATCTTTGTCTCCTTAAGTGTACAATGGGTACATTGAAGAGGTCTTAAAGGAGAATTATCATATCTTTAATCAAATGGCATACTACCTTGAGCATAAATCCCTAAGGACACATGCCATCCTTGGATTGTTGACATGAAACAACCAATCAAAATTTAGTTTCTCTCTCTCATATTAATATATATTACTATTATATTAAATACATATTATATTAATTATATTTTGTATTATATAAAAATATACTTATTATTAATTATTAATTATAATAATTTTATACGCATTTAATAATTTTGTTAAAGAATATAATATAAAATTATAATAAGTTGAATAATTATATTATTTATTATATTAAATATAGCTAATATATACTTAACTATATTGTAGAATATTAAAACCTAGCTAAATGGTGCCAAAATTTTGAGCTTAATAAACATACTATAAAACCTAACGAAACCAGGTTGTAGCTCATCAAATTGGAGAAGTGAAAGGTTGATACCAGCGCTGAGGGAGATTTTGGAGTAGTGAAAACAAGGTTAATGCTAGTGCTGAGGAAGATTTTGGAGAAGTGAAAACAAGGTCAATGCTAGCGTAGAGGAATAGTTTGGAGTAGTGAAAACAAGGTCAATTCCAGCGTCGAGGAAGAGTTTGGAGTTAAAAAAAGGTCAATACCAGTGCTGATGAAGAGTTTGGAGGAGTGAAAACAAGGTCAATATCAGTACTAAGGAAGAGTTTGAAGGAGTGAAAACAAGGTCAATACTACCGCCGAGGAAGAGTTTGGAGGAGTGAAAACAAGGTCAATATCAGTGCCGAGGAAGAGTTTGGAAGAGTGAAAACAAGGTCAATACCAGTGCTGAGGACGAGGTTGAGGGAACTTAGGGAAAATTGATGACTAAGGGGAAATGAGTACTGTAAGTTTGGAACCCCCATTCTCTTTAACCTTCAATTTTCATGCCTAGTTTCCAAAGATCTTCTTGTACATTGGCACCCCCATTCTCGTAAAATGGTATAAGATAAGACAAAAAAATAAAAAAAGTAGCTGTCTTTCACATTTTTATCCACCAGCCTTAGGTATTGGAAAAATTCCCATAATCTACCCACATTTGGGTTGAGGTCTAAGATTTCATCACACATAGCCTTCATCACATGAGTCTGAAGCAATTGTAGACTTAGCCCAAGTATATGCTAGGCTAAGGTAGATCTAATGAATGGAAATGGAGGCATACAATTCTTCTTTAATACCTCCACCAAAAACATATGCAAGGTGCTGGTTATTTTTATGGTAAGCAGGTTGATCTTCTAATCTACTTATGGAATTTCCAATTCCAATAAAGGGTAGCTCTTAGGACCTGGACCAATTGACAAGGATTTGAAAGACCTCCTACACTTTGGGCTCTACAAGACCTAGGAGGGTGATCCCTTAATGAGTTTACAACCTCTGCACCAACATCATGAACAACATTAACAACAACAAATAATCTCATTTAATAGATCAAAATAATAGAATAATACTGAATAGAATTGACTATTTATCAATAATATCAATTATTTGGAGCATGAGATAACTACAAAATTTCACAGTATAAGATAGTCATTGATTTACAATTTGTAGCAAGCTCTAAATAAAGGAAAAAAATACTAAACCATATGAATAAGTACAACTTAGATAAATGCCATAAATCCATTGGAGGAGTCAAAATTATAAGCATCTAAGGGTTTATGACAGATTTAACATAACATATAAGATCCTTGATAACATTTCTTTACAATCTCATCAATATGTATTCTAACCCAATACAACTTATCAAATCCTTATACAGAACATATCCACCTACAATCCCATTCAAGTATTTTAATTAATTCCTTTCAAATTAAACCTAAAACAAGAATCATACACACCACAACAGTGAGATGAACGAAACAAACCTTGATCATTTTATTCAAAATTTAGATATGCTTGCACAATGGAGAGATATGAGTTTGAATTAATCATATCAATTCAAATGCCAGTACTGTCATAAAACATCAAATCCCCACGAATTCAAAACCTACTACAAAATGACTCAAAACCTAAATTGTATTTTCCCTAAAACCATCATACTTTACAATTTTCTCTGCAACTTCATCTAGACTCGACCAAAAATATCTAACTTGCTAACCCGTACTTTGGCCTTGAAATCCTTCTTATAGAAAAAGAAGGAGCAAAAAAGTATTGGGCTAAAAAGCACACATGTCACTAGCCAATTGGATCACCTTGTGATATTCCAAAAATTTGTTACAACAACAATCTCCCTATAGAATCTTCTTATTCATCGTGCCTGCTGAGAATGGTTGATGCAACAACAAAAAACTTCAAGAATTTTTTGCCTAGACTATCACCAAAAAAATAAATTGGAATCTGTTGTAACTGCAACAACTGATTTGTCAACCATTAGCATCCTACTCCTTTTCACTCTTCCTCAGTTAAATATACATTTACCCATTTCTGGTACTCTTCATCAATTGGCCAATCAAAATTGATTACCTCATTCACCTTGACACTATAAGGTTTGTACTTAATTGCCACCTGATTCTCTTCTCTTTCAAAAGAATCCAATAATGAGTTGATGCTAATGATTTTGTCCATACAACTCACCAACAAATCATAATCTGAGTTACCCTATTTTTGAGGGTTTTGTAGTCCAAACATGATATAAAGGGGCTCTTACACTTTTTATGATTACTATAGCTTGTGTAAGAGACCCCATGGATATTGTTATAATTGTAGGATGCATGAATAGGGTGTAGGATGAGAAATAAAGAAGGTATAGCTGTTGTCCTCAATAGTTTTGTGAAGAAAAGCATGTGAAATGAGAGGTTCAAGCCTAGGTTTTAGCAAAACATGTATGGGAGATCTGATTTTATGAATTTTTATCCATGTGCAGACCTAATAGGTTGTTTTTGAACACTGAATATAAATGATATACATACACACACACATATATGTATGTATGTATGTATTTATGTATGTATGTATGCATGTATGCATGTATGTATGTATGTATTTATGTATGCATGTATGCATGTATGTATATGTATTTTTAAATGTAATAGTAAATGCAATTATTGGATGCTCTCCTAGAACAATAAATGCAACATATCATTAAATAAATCTATATCTATCTATATAAATGTGTATTTCTAAATACAAGTGTAAATGCAAAGAGCATATGGTTTTGTAGTGTTATAGATACAACATATCCATAAAATTAATGTAATTTAAATTCTAAAGTCTTCAACACATATAATATGAAATCGATCAAATTATTAAACTACATGAGAAATAAATGAAAATAGTAAATTCATATGTATGTGTATTTGTAAATGTAAGTGTAAAATAAATAAGAATAATGAAAATTATAAAAGAATACAAGGAAAGGTCTCCTCCATTCTTGGTAGTGATAACCTCCTCCACACACAACCCTTAAAAATCATGAATAGAGGAATATAATCTTTGAAGAACTGAAAGTTGATTCTCTCCTACCTGATGCAATTAGTCATTTTATCCTTATAAACATTTATAGTGATTACTAGAGGCACATAGACCAATTCTTCATAATAGAAGAATTTGATCATACTTTTCCAATGATGGCATTATGAGAAAACCTTAGGTTAAATGAATAATTCCTAGCTAAGTTCTTTAAATCATGTCCAATAGTATAAGAGAAGACCGTTGCTATGTGTACCTAGATACCATGGAGAAAAGCTAGTCTTTGGGCTCTTTCATCAATCATCCTACCTTAAAACATACCAAAAATCTCCTAGCAATTAGACATAGGAAGATTTAATATGAATTAAAAAAAATTTATTGCCAAAGCATAAACTTATGATGACTTAACCAGGCCTAGTACACACTCCCTCCTCATTAACTACTTAGACATATGGAAATTAAGTGTAAAATTTATGCTATTTTTAGTCATGTAGGTGTCCAATAAACCACTTGGTGGTGTTTCTTTTCAAGTTTATTTACTTGAATGAAGAGAAAAAGTCATTTGATTACAATTAGAGAATACATTTGAGGCCTTGGTTGTGTGGTGGAGGTAGTCACATTTAACACTTGTTACAAAGTTTGGGAGTTAAAACGTTAAGTAGATTTGATTTTTGATGGACACATTTGGACGGTAGTAACAATAGCTTGCAATCTATCAAGACTTGATTACCTTATAACTTGTGAAATTCTAATGATGAAATGATAGATTAATCATAATGTCACCTTGGGATCACATCACCATGAAAGAACTTCATCCAGCATCCTTATGAGTGCAGGTACCACCAAATAGGTATTTGTCAGATTTGTCTTCCTCAAGCGAGGGAAATTCAAGAAGAGAAGAGGAAAGCGAGACATGTAGTATGTCTAAAAGAGGGAGATCAACTAGAGGTCAAAATATTAGAATAAAATTTCATAAATGCATGGAATTTTTTCTTGCTGAAGGGGGGTCATGTTCTTATGATGATGAGAGCATAAGCGACATCGAGGTGCCCTTGAGGTACAAACATCTGGTACCCAAGGAACTTCCTCCAATAAACATTGATTTTTGTGTCAATGAGAGGATATATCGCATAGCACCATTGTCATTACATGGTTTGGGCCTATTTTGCATGGACGGCATAAAGGTCTAATACAACAAAGTTACTAAATTGATGGAGTATGTCGGACCTTGTTATAGTTACAAAGATTGGATGCAACTAGTTCAATATACATGAAGTATGCATAGGTATGCACTGTCAGCAAATTATATACAACTAAAAGATAAGGATCAAAATAAAGGAGTGGCTATGTACATTGACAGAATACCAAAAGTATCAGGAATATTGTAGGGTTTATAAACAGTACATGGCCTGGGTCAACAAATAAGCAACCCAATTGCATATTCGAGGCGAGCGAGGGAAACGTGTATTTGTATGTGCAATAAAATCAATAACTGTAGGGGAAGAGTTGCTAATTGATTATAATTTGAATCGCTTAGTTACAAAAATAGTTACTATGGGTGTGGTATGTACTATGTACCATTTTACCCAACCTCAAATTAATGAATCCAATATACCATTTTATTCTTATGTTTTTTTTCGTAAGTCTATTGGTTTCATTTCGGTAATGTTTTTTTATATTTAATTTTTGTCACAACAGGACATTGATCATACAGAGAAGGCTCTGGCCCCGAACACAGATCATGATGTGTCTTCAAGCACTTCTACCCGATAGTTTTACCTAATTGTAATTGTACAAATTAGATACGAGAATTTTTTTTATTATTATTTTTTTTTCATAAGTTTATTGGGTTAATTTTGATATTGTTTTTAATATTCTTGTTGCAGTCAATTGATCAGGTAAAGGAACCAACAGTAGAGGAGAGCATCCATAGTGAGGTGCAGTCAATATTTTTTGATGATGACATTGCTTATTCACCAAACCCTCTCGATACGATAAAGAAGATAAAAAAATGCAATGAAGAAATGGTTAAATTGATATTCATAGTGCCTCAAATAGATGAGATAAGAGAGATGGTTAAAATATTGACTAAGAGATTACATAACTTACAAGTAAGTTGTCATGAGGTCTTTAATTATAACATAAGTTCATTCATGGTTTTATATTTTGTACTCTTTTATGTCATGAACTAAAATATGTGCTATTTTTACAGGGTTATTTGCCTCCTCATGATGCTCCTGGCCATGATTTGGGTACTATAAGTGCTGCCCGAGGAGTAGGAGTTAGTACAAGTGTCCATCCTGATCTTCTTGCACATACATCACATCATCTGACCCCATCATATGTGCCTATATTGTCATCTGAAATGTCAGAAACACATACCATGCAACCAATTGTTAATGCACCCTTTGGCAATAAACACATGCCAGAACATGCACCAAGACATGTACCTAGGAATGCAGAGGCCACTAGTACTAGTGATGTTTTAGCATCATTTCCTGGATCTTCCCGTATTACTAGTATGGGAACATTTCTGGTCACACTTGTGGTGATTGAGGATTTCCTTCCCATAAAGATGGAGAAGGTCCTAGGTACTTTAAAATGTTTTAATTATTATTCATTTAGTTGTGTTGTTCAGTGATAAAACATTCAACCGAACCAAGGTCTTTAAGAAAGTTGGTACCTATCTAAAGTATGCGAGGAACAATATAGGTCACATTTAGAGAAGAAAAAAAAGTACGGGTGTCCCTCCATAATTCTGGAGAGGGAGTGGAAGGACCTGGTGTTAGATGGAAAGGAGAAGGCTGAAAAGAAAAAAGGAAAGACACCACCGAGCCAAGGAAAGTATGCGATATTATCAACAATGTAATTATATACTGATTACTTTTTCTTTTTACATAATCTAACGTATTTCAAATTTTTCATAGGTTTCCCGACACATTGAAGGAAACAAAGGAAAGACTAGAAAAACACACGCATCACAAACTTGGCTCTGGTGGTTATATGAAATTAGTCGCACGAATTGTAAGTATCAATAAATGAAATATAGTATCTAAATAATAAATTGAAAACAATTTTGGTTTTATCACACCATAGAAGCAAAATTCATGATCTTATGCAAAAATGTAGGGCTCTGAATTCAACAGAGTTCCCATAGAATATGACCTGAAGATTGCCTTCCAACAAGGCTATGGAGCCGTGGTTGAATGCCTAAGAGTCTTGATTGAGAAAACACAACCTTCCACTACATCTGACACACAGGTAAATAAACTCAATAAAGTTTATTTAAAATTGAATACTTGTGCAATCTATTCAATATTAATTTCCACCATAAAGTAATTACATGCCTATTTGTTTTAAACATTCAAGAAATGATAATATTGCACATGACATTGGAATGTAGCCTGGTGAGGGTGGAGCACAACTTGCAGATGAAGGTCATGGTGTGCATCTCAATACTTTAGAGCATGTAGAGCCTGATCAACATGTTGAGCATGATCAGGCTAGAGAAGATCAGGAACATGATGTGGTCCCATCAGGTAAAGATGACCACTCTAAAGTTGTGTTTCAATTATCATTTGTAGGAAGGTCTCACAGTTGAGTGGGAGTCTCACAGTTGAGTGGGTGCAATGGTAGACGAGGGTAAGAAGGTTGAGAAGTTTAACGGGCAAAACTATCAGTTATGGAAGATGTAGATGGAGGACTATCTCTATCAGAAGGATTTATGGCGGACATTGGAAGGGAAAACCAAGAAACTTGCAGCAATGTCAGATGAGGACTGGAAGATCTTGGATAGAAAGACTCTTGGCAGTATTCGTCTATGCCTAGCACAATCAGTGGTGTTCAATATTACAACAGCAAAGACAACTCAAGAGTTGATGGAAACCCTGGTGAAGTTATATGAAAAGCCTTTCACTTCGAATAAGGTATTTCTTATGAAGCATTTATTTAATATGAAAATGGTAGAAGGTGGGTCAGTTACTGATCATTTGAATGAGTTTAATATGGTCACCAGTCAATTAACTTCTGTAAAAGTAAACTTTGATGAAGAAGTTAGGGCTATTTTGATTTTGTGTTCTTTGCCTGAAAGCTGGAATAGCTTGGTAATGGCTGTTAGCAATTCTGTTTCTAGTTCAAATACATTGAAGTTTGATGATGTTGTTGGTGTTATTTTAAGCGAGGAAATTTGTAGGAAAAGCTCAGGTGTAACATCCACATCAAGCAGTGTTTTGAATGCAAAAAGTAGGGGTAGAACAAAGGAGAGAGGAAACAATTCTAGAAATTGTGGGAAGTCACAAGGAAAATCAAAAGACAGAAGGTCCCAATCTAGAAACAAGAAGGATTGTTGGTACTATGGTAAGCCAGGTCATTTGAAGAAAGATTGCTGGTCTCAAAAAAGTAAAGAAGGAGACAAAAAGGAAGGAAGTAAAGAGGCAAATGTGGTAAGTAATAAATCTGATGAGGATGCTTTGATTCTTTCCCTTGATAATGTTGATGATTCTTGGGTGTTAGATTCAGGGGCTTCATTTCATGCTACCCCCCATAGAATTTATTTTCTTGATTATGTCCAAGGGGATTTTGGGCTAGTTTATTTAGGAGATAACAGACCCTATTAGATTGTTGGAAATGGAAGAATCAAGATTAAGTTGTAGAATGAGAATCATTGGCTACTACATGAGGTAAGGCATGTTCAAAAGTTAAGCAGAAATTTAATTTCAGCAGGGCAACTAGATGATGAAGGTTGTGTTGTTACTTTTAGTGATAAAAATTGGAGGGTCACAAAGGGTACCTTAGTGGTAGCAAAAGGTGTGAAAGTAGGCATCTTATATCTTTGTACAAGTGATATTGTTCCTTCTACTTTAATTGTTACAGAAAAAGGTCAATGTTTAGGAACAGTTGCTGCAATTTAGCATGTAGAAGATCATACAGTTGCTGTGGACTCTGAATCAACACTGTGGCATAATAGACTTGGGCATATGAGTGCAAAAGGTATGAAAGTACTTCATTCAAATAATGTTTTACCAGGTCTAAAATGTGTTAATATGGATTTCTGTGAAAGTTGTGTGTACGAAAAATAAAAGATCTAGTATGTTTTCTCAAGGATGGGAAGCAAAAGAAAGATGAGAAATTGGAGCTTGTGCATACGGATGTATGGGGACCAGCTCAGGTATCTTCTCTCGGTGGCTCTCTGTATTATGTTACATTCATTGATGATGCAACTAAAAAGGTATGGATTTATTTCTTTAGGAAAAAATCTGATGTATTTGAAACTTTTAAAAAAATGGAGAAGTTTGGTTGAGAATGAGACTAGTAAAAAGATAAAATGTCTCAGATCTGATAATGGTGGTGAGTATTGCAGCAAAGAGTTTGAAGATTATTGTTCCTCTAATGGTATTCGTAGACAAAAAATGGTTCCAAGGACTCCACTGGAAAATGGAATGGCTGAATGCATGAATAGAACAATAGTAGAGTGTGCACGGACTATGAGATTGCATGCTGGGTTGCCTTTAAAATTGTGGGCAGAGACTGTAAACATTGTTGTTTATTTAATTAATAGAGGTCCCTCTAATCCTTTGGGTTGTGGTATTCTAGAGGAAGCATGGAAAGGTAAGAAGGTGAGTTATTCTTTTCTCAAAACCTTCGGTTGTGAACCATTTGCACATGTAAATTCTGAAAATAGAACCAAGCTTGATGCAAAATAAAAGAAATGTGTATTTGTTGGATATGATATTGATGAATTTGGTTATAGGCTTTGGGATTTTGAAAATCAGAAAATTGTGAGAAGCAGGGATGTCATATTCAAGGAGAAAGTATTGTACAAAGATCTATTGCTGCAACATAAGAAAAAGGAAGATGACTATGTAGTGTTGGATGATACTCCAAACAATGATGTTTCAGTGGTTCCTCATGCTGGGCAACAACAACAACAACAAATACCACACACACTTGTTAGATGATCTTCAAGGATAAGTAGACCTCCAAAAAGATTCTCTCCCTCTTTGTATACTATTATGTTAACTAATGCTGGTGAACCAAAATATTATGATGAAACTATGCAGGTGGATACCAAGGTTCAGTGGGAGCATGGAATGGAAGAAGAAATGGACTCCTTGTTGAACAACCAGACTTGGGAATTATGCAAGTTGCCTATAGGAAAAAAGGCTTTACCAAACAAATGGATTTATAGGCTGAAAGAGGAGGATGGAGGTAAGAAAAGATTTAAAGCCAAATTAGTTGTAAAGGGATTTGCACAGAAAAAGGGTATTGATTTTGATGAGATTTTTTCTCTTGTTCTTAAAATGACTTCTATTCGTATTGTTTTAAGTATTGTGACTGCTGAAGATTTGCATTTAGAACAACTTGATGTTAAAACAACCTTTCTCCATGGTGATTTGGAAGAGGAAATATATATGGACCAGCCACAAGGATTTGAGGTCAAAGGTAAGGAAAAACTAGTGTGCAGATTGAAAAAAAGTTTATATGGCTTGAAGCAAGCACCTCGACAATGGTACTTAAAATTTGATAGTTTTATGGCTGAGCAAAGCTATAGTCGGCGTAATTCTGACCATTGTGTTTATTTTAAGAGGTTGGATAATGACAACTACATTATTTTATGTTTATATGTTGATGACATGCTTGTAGCTGGGTCTAACATGGATCACATAAGTGAGTTAAAACAACAGTTAGCAAATTCTTTTGCTATGAAGGATTTGGGGGCAGCAAAAAAAATCCTTGGTATGAAAATTTGTAGAGATAGGAAAAACATAAAAAAATTTTATCTCAGGCTAATTATGTTGAAAAGGTGTTGCAGAGATTTCATATGGAGAATACAAAAGCTGTCAGCACACCTTTGCCTAGTCATGTTAAATTGACTAAGGATATGTGTCCAAAGACACAAGAGGAGGAAGAAAAAAGTCCAAGGTACCATATGCTTCAGCTATAGGCAGTTTGATGTATGCCATGGTATGCACAAGACCAGCTATTGCACATGCTGTAAGAGTTGTTAGCAGGTATTTGAGTCATCCTGGAGTTGAGCATTGGAATGCAGTAAAATGGATTCTCAGGTACTTGAGAGGTACATCCAATAATTGTCTATATTTTGGGGGCTCTAATATTGATTTAAAAGGCTATGTTGACTCAGATTTGGTAGGGGATATAGATACCAGGCAGAGTACCACATGTTATGTATTTACAGTTGGTGGGACAACAATGAGTTGGATTTCACAATTGCAGAAGGTGCTTGCTTTATCCACCACAGAGGCATAGTATGTTGCTGCAACAGAAGTGGCAAAGGAGATGATATGGCTGCAACTTTTCATGGATGAGTTGGGAAAACAACAGGCTAGAAATTACTTGTTTACAGATAGCCAGAGTGCTATACATCTTGCAAAGAATTTTGCTCTGCATTCTAAAACAAAACACATCCAGTTGAGATATCATTTCATTCAGTCAGTGTTGGAGGATGGATAGGTTAAGCTGGACAAGATTCATACAGATGTCAATCCAGCGGATATGTTTACGAAGGCGGTGACAAGGGAGAAGCTAAGCTCCTCTTCAGCTTCGATTGGCCTTCAAGGTTGACTTCAAGTATAACAGAGCAGCAGGGTCCAAAGGTACTTATTTCCAGTGGGAGCTGTAATTGCAGCAATGTCATCTAGGATCAGTCTCCAAGTGGGAGATTATGTTGGTATGGAGCCTGATTAGTCTCCAAGTGGGAGATTGTTGGTATGTGGTGACTGATCATGCTATACTGTATAGCCCATGGTTTACTGTACACCCCGACCCCTATCCTTGTTGGGGTCTAGGCTCGGGTTGGGCCCCGGGTGGTGGTTCGGGGGAGGTAGCCCCTGAGAAAAATTTTCCTCCTACTTTTTCACGTGATCACTAAAAAAGGAAAAATCAATGAAAAAGGAAAAATCCAATTTTGTAGAACCCTAAAATCTGGAAGCTTCTAAGCTTGTTAAAAAGGGGTTCGGATGGGTATTACAGTATGATGAAAAACGCGATTATTCGCAAGATTGTAATAGGTTTTGTATTGGATTATAAAAGTATTGGATGGCTGCGGTTTGGTGGATGTAGCTTGGATGGGTGAATCGCGTTAAATTTCTATGTTATGATTTATTCTCTGTGTGTATTATTTTCTCTATTTATTAATTAAATTTGCATTTAATTGTTAGATATCTTCCTTCTCTAATCCTAACATTTAGAGGGTGTTCTACATGTTGAGCATGAGTCTATAACAAAAGTTCAGAAACATGATGTGGACCCATCAAGTAAAGAGAACCACTCTAATGTTCTTTTAATTAATGAAATACTTGTAACAATAATAATAAAACATATCAGTTTAACATTTCCTTCTTATTGCAGTAGACCCCCCTTCCAGCAGCATCCACATCATGAGTAGATGACTAGGTGTACATTAAGATCACAAGCAAAGGGAAAAACAACTAAAGGGGGGAAAAATATTGATTTAGAAAATGATACTCCACTTCATATTTTTGTAGCTTTAAAAAAGAAACAAAAAAAAAAGTGATTGTAATCATATCATGACAACCATATTTTTGATAATATGTAAAAACTGAAAGAATGAATATTATATGTTAATGAATTAATGTGAATATGTTAATTAATGAATGTTATATGTTAATGAATGGATGTTATATGTTATTAATGGAAGAATGAATGTTATATGTTATTAATGGATGAATGAATAAATGTTATATGTTATTAATGGATGAATGGATGATTAATGTTATATGATTGGGTATGGGGAATTGAGAGTGATGTGAAGGGGGTGAGGGGCCAAATGAGCTTCCACCATCACATGGTTGGCCCTGTTAAGTAGAGAGTATTAAACTATTCTTGAAACAAAGAGAATCTCAATAAGGTAATGCACTTTTCAATATAAGAAATGCATCATTTGAAGTATCGAACCAATATGCAAAGATGAATGAAAGTGCTAACTTTTCACTATGGTGGCAGAAAAATGATTCTTTATACCCTGAATCCATGCTCTGCATCATAATTTGAAGTTGTTTCCATTCCAATGTCATGATTTAGTATTTTTGTATGGCTTTGTATGAATACCACATTGTGTTGTGTGTGGATTTGGTTTCAAAGCTCTGTTTCTTCTATTTTTAGTGGTGACATAACTCCAAAATTTGACTTTTGTGCATAATAGGTTAGTGGAAAAATTGATAGCTCTGAAGGGTTTAGAGGCTCGATTGAGATAGATACATGGATATTTGGATCTTGTTGTTGATGGGAGGCTTCAACTTAACCATGGAATTTTGTACCATCTGCAAGTATGCAAAATTTTCTCTACTTACATTCATTTTGTCACAATGATAAGTTCTCATTGGTGAGAATTGTAGCGATACACTTAAGATAGAAGGAATAATTCTCAGGAAGACTCAGAACGTCAGTATGACTACATGAAAACATAGTGACATATGATCTATTGGCTATCGGTGACACTCAGAACATTGATGAGACTGTGTGACACCAAAGCGATATGTAATATTGACTATCAAAGAGACTCAAGGCATCGATGAAACTACATGACGTCTCAACAGGTGTCTAATAAACAAGGAAAATGACTCAATAAAATAATTTCCCGAGATTTGAATACGAAGGGACGTGACTTGATTGATCTCTCACCGATGATACATTTCAACAAATATTTTTTTTTTAAAAATTGCATTGTTTCGTCAAAATTTCAATGAAGTCAACCGACGAATCACTGAAAAGGTCCAATGAAGTTGCTATAGCTGTGACGAAGACTTTGTCGTAACTCCTTGTCCATTTCATTGCAATTTCAACAAAGTCCACTGACAAATCACAAAAAAGGTCTGACAAAGTTGCTTAGCTGCGATGAAGGCTTCATCATAACTCCTTGCCCATTTCATTGCAATTTTGATGAATGCCACCAACAAATCACATAAAAGGTCCAATGAAATTGCTTAGCTGTGATGAATGCTTCATTGTAAATACTTTCCTATTTCATCGAAATTGTGACAAACTTCTAGTGTTCTTTCGACGCTTTAGAAGAGCCATTGTAATTGCATTTTGGTTGTAATTCATTAGTGGATACACAAAGTTGTCATTGACATTCTAATGAACATCTGACTCATTTGACGATGCCAATGACCGATGAATCTACAACGTTATTTTGATGTTTAATTCATCGTCGACTTACGATGAAAAAAACAACGATGAAATTTTTTTCGTCATTTTTTCACTTTTTCGACAAAGATTTTTTGAATGACCAATGAATGTCCGTCAGAAAATGGTGTCAAATTTAGTAATGTTTGGTGAAGGAAACTCTGACAGGTCAGTGGGTAGACCTACTAGCAGTTAACTTAGTCAATGAAGGATATGTGAGCAAAATGAGAGGTACAAATTTGTGGGGTAAATAATATGTTTGATTATGTTGATTTAGACGTAGTAAAGTTGTTTCAAAATTTGAATCATTGTTTAAGTCTTGACAAATAGATTTTGGCATTTGTGACTTGTGAATGCCATGTGAGTGTATTGAGGATAGTCATGCTAAAAACAATCATTGAAGGAGGTTACTTGAGATATAAAAAATGTGTTTGAACATGTTAATCCAAGTTTAGTATTTAGTTTTCCTAAATATTCAAATAGATATTTGGGCCTTGGGAAACAAATTTGGGATTTGAGGCTTGTAAGTGTCATAAATGCACACTAAGGACAGTCATAGTGAAATAATGAAAATTTGAAAGGGAAGATGTTGTAAATGGTTATTTGGACTAAGTTGAGGTATCTTGAAGGACATTAAGGAAGTTGAGAAATCTAAATGCACATTTGGGTGTTTAAGTTGAGTGGTGCAAAGGGAAAGTGTTAATGGGAAATTGAGTAAACAAACAAAGATGATTTTGGGTATTTGTCTAATGAAATAGACATAGTTTGTTGTTTCTTCCTCTACACTTGCATCGGAATGGTATTAGAGCCCAGGAAATATTTGGGTTGATAAGTTTTTTTGTGAGTTGTGGTTTTGTAGTTGTGTGGTTTGTTGGTTGTTTGCAAGTCAGGATAACTTGGTTGTTGCCATTGAGAAGGAAAAGAGAAAATTGTCAAAAGTGAGTGAGTTGAAGCAAGGAGCAACTTGTTTGGTGACCATCTTGAAAATGGAGATTTTGAGAAGGAATTTTCAAGGAGAGGAAGTGAGGAAGAAGAGAAAAAGACAAGAAAAGATGGATAAGGAGATAGCTGATTTGAAGCAAGAGTTGAGAAGATTTGAGAAAGAACTCCAAGAGTATATGCAGATGATGTAGTAGATGATAAAGGAAATGAAAAGTTGGCACTTGAAGGTAAACAATAAGGTTTCATGGCCTATAAAGAAGATAGTCAAGAGAAGGAGGAGAATGAAGGTAAAAGAGAAGGAAGTCTTTGAGGATGTTGAATAAAGATTCTCAGATCAAGAAGATGTTGCAAAAGTTTCCAAGCATGAATGTATGATAGAGATAAAGAACCTAACTCTTGAAGTTGAAGACATTGAAGGAATGATCATGAATGAGTTGATCTTGGAAGTTTGCAATGAATTGAAAGGTGATGGAGGTATAATGGTAGAAATTTTGTTTCATTTCATTGTGTTATTAATGCTTTGGACAAAGAATAATTTTTAGGTTAAAAGAAAAAATGAGAAGCATGATATTGAGGTGTATAAAGGAGTGAAGAATTTGATTTCAGAGGGGAAGCGAGATAGAGGACTAATCTGCATGGAAAAATTCAAACCAAAGGTGAAGATGAAGGTGATAAGAAGCAATTTAAGGTGGTAGAGCATTCAGAGAGTTGAAGACATGTTGACAACATCAATCCAAGTGGACTTGGATTCTTTTCTTGGCTGGGAGGTTGTTGCAGGAGCACCATGACATCATCATGAGTCCTAGGAACAAATTTTGGGAAAACATAATCAAATGTTGATGATACACAATTGTATTATGGTCTCATGAATCATTTCCCATATGTATAGCTTATTATTTAAGTCTTAGGTCCATTCCATAGAGAGATGTCTAAAAGTTGTCAACAAACATTGACAAAATATACAAAATTGTAAAGTTTCATAAAAGCAACATTTGGAAGATGAAGAGTCATTTAGGATTTAGGGTCGCTTAGAGGTATTTAGAAGTTTTAAAGTTAGTTGTATTTCCTTTTAAAAGGCCTTGTATGCATTTAGAACCTTGTGGGTGATTGTATACCTGAGTTGGCATGAATAAAAGCTCTATTTTTATGTATATTTCTTCAGAAAAATCATTGTTTTTTGTAGGTGTACGACTTTGTGTGTGGCCTATTGCATGTGGCTAAGTGTTTGAAAATGTTAAGAGGTTTAATCACCTTCCCATTGGACTTGGTTTCATGCAATTTTGTGGGGTATTGAGAAAGTTCTCTCCTTTTTTATAAAAATAGTTAAGAACCCTCATTAGGGTAACTAGTAAGCATAGATAAATATGTTCCTCATTGAATAATTGGTGGAATCGTCTGGTTTTTTATAATATTATCCTTGTATGAATGTAATTTTATGTTCCAGTGGTTTTAGGGAAAAAGCATAAAGGCTAAGATGAGAAGAACAAAGTTTCTTGATTGTGAACTCTATGTATATTAGTATGTAATAGGTTTGTGAAGGAACCTTGCCTAGGGTTTGCACAAATAATGAAAGAACTGACCTTCTGATGGTTTAAAAACCTTTTATCAGTCAGATATCACATGTTTGAAGCCTTGGACCAGCAAGTTTGTGTTTGGAACTAGTATAATCAATAAGGCCCTAATGTGATGAAGGCCTAATTAGACCTTATTCAGAATGAAATAGTTATTTTTGAGTTATTTGATTCAAAAGACCTAATTTACCAATTTGAAATATTTTTTGAATCACTTAAATAGATATCTAGAAATGTAACTTGTTTGGGGTTTGGGTGTGTATTTTGGTGAAGGAAACTCTAATAGGTCAATCGGCAGACCTACTAGCAGTTAACTTAGTCAATGAAGGATATGTGAGAAAAATGAGAAATTTTTTTTGGGGTAAATAATATGTTTGATTATGTTGATTTAGACCTAGTAAAGTTGTTTCAAAATTTGAATCATTGTTTAAGTCTCGACAAACAGATTTTTGTGTTTGTGACTTGTGAATGCCATGGGAGTGTATTGAGGATAGTCATGCTAAAAAAAATCATTGAAGGAGGGTACTTGAGGTATCAAAAAATGTGTTTGAACATGTTACTCCAAGTTTAGTGAAGTTTTCCTAAATATTTAAATAGATATTTGGGCCTTGGGAAACAAATTTTGGATTTGAGGCTTGTAAGTGCCATAAATGCACACTAAGGATGGTCATAGTGAAATAATGAAAATTTGAAATGGAAGATGTTGTGAATGGTTATTTGGACTAAGTTGAGGTATCTTGAAGCACATTAAGGAAGTTGGGAAATCTAAATACACATTTGGGCGTTTAAGTTGAGTGGTGGAAAGGGAAAGTGTGAATGGGAAATTGAGTAAACAAACAAAGATGATTTTGGGTGTTTGTCTAATGAAATAGATATAGTTTGTTGTTTCTTCCTCTGTACTTGCATCAAAATAGTATTAGAGCCCAAGAAATATTTTGGTTGATAAGTTTTTTTGTGAGTTGTGGTTTTGTAGCTGTGTGGTTTGTTGGTTTTTTGCAGGTCAGGAGAACCTGGTTGCTTCCATTGACAAGGAAAAGAGAAAATTGTCAACAATGAGTGAGTTGAAGCAAGGAGCAACTTGTTTGGTGACCATATAAAAAATGGATATTTTGAGAATGAATTTGTAGGGAGAGGAAGTGAGGAAGAAGAGAAAAAGACAAGAAAATATGGATAAGGAGATAGCTGATTTGTAGCAAGACTTGAGAAGATTTGAGAATGAGTTCTAGGAGTCTATGTAGATGATAGAGTAGATGATAAAGGAAATGAAAATTTGGCCCTTGAAGGTAAACAAGAAGGTTTCATGGCCTATAAAGAAGATCATCAAGAGAAGGAGGAGAATGAAGGTAAAATAGAAGGAAGTCTTTGAGGATGTCGAAGAAAGACTCTTAGATGAAGAAGAAGATGTTGCAAAAGTTTCCAAGTATGAACGTATGCCAAAGATAAAGAACCCGACTCTTGAAGTTGAAGACATTGAAGGAATGATCCTAAATGAGTTGATATTGGAGGTTTGCAACGAATTGAAAGGTGATGGAGGTATAATGGTAGAAATTTTGTTTCATTTCATTGTGTTACTAATGCTTTGGACAAAGAATAATTTGTAGCTTAAAATAAAAAAGGAGAAGCATGATATTGAGGTGTATAAAGGAGTGAAGAATTTTATTTTAGAGGGGAAGCGAGATAAAGGAATAATTTGCATGGAAAAATTCAAACCCAAGGTGAAGATGAAGGTGATAAGAAGCAGCTTATTGTGGTAGAGCATTCAAAGAGTTGAAGACCTATTGATAACATCAATCCAAGTGGACTTGGATTCTTTTCTTGGTTGAGAGATTGGTGCAGGAGCACCATGGCATCATCATGAGTCCTAGGAATAAATTTTGGGAAAAAATAATCAAATTTTGACGATACACCATTGCATTATGGTCTCATGAATCATTTCTCATATGTATAACTTAATATTTAATTCTTAAGTCCATTCCATGGAGAGGTGTCTAAAAGTTGTCAACAAACATTGATAAAATATACAAAATTGTAAAGTTGCATAAAAGCAACATTTGGAAGATGAAGATTCATTTAGGATGTAGGGTTGATTACAGGTAGTTAGAAGTTTGAAAGTTAGTTGTATTTCATTTTAAAAGGCCTTGTATGCATTTAGAACCTTGTGGGTGATTGTATACCTGAGTTGGGATGAATAAAAGCTCTATTTTTCTATATATTTCTAAAGCAAAATGACTATTTTTTGTAGGTTTACGGATTTGTATGGCCTCTTGTGTGTGGCTAAGTGTTTGAAAATTTTAATAGGTTCAATAACCTTCCCATTGGACTTGGTTTCTTGCAATTTGGTGGGGTATATAGAATGTTCTTTCATTTTTTCTAAAAATAGTTAAGAACCCTCATTAGTGTAACCAATAAGCATAGATAAATATGTTTCTCCTTGAATAATTCATGGAATCCTTTGGTTTTTTGTAAGATTATCCTTGTATGAATGTAATTTTATGTTCCAGTGGTTTTAGGAAAAAATCATAAGGCTAATATGGGAAGAATGAATTTTCTTGATTGTAAATTTTGTGTATAGTCTATAACAGGTTTGTGAAGGAACCTTGCCTAGGGTTTGCACAGATAATCAAAGAGCTGACCTTCTGATGGTTTACTAAGCTTGTACCAGTCAAATATCACATGTTTGAAACCTTGTACTAGAAATTTTTTGTTTGGAACTAGTATAATCAATAAGGTCCTAATGTGATGAAGGCCTAATTAGACCTTATTCAAATTGAAACAATTAGTTTTGAGTTCATTGATTCAAAAGACCTAATTTACTAGTTTGAAATATGTTTTGAATCACTTAAATAGATATCAGGAAATCTAACTTTTTTGGGGTTTGGGTGTGTATTTTGGTGAAGGAAACTCTAACTGGTCAGTGGGTAGACCTACTAGCAGTTAACTTAGTCAATGAAGGATATGTGAGAAAAATGAGAAGTACAACTTTGTGGGGTAAATAATATGTTTGATTATGTTGATTCAAACCTAGTAAAGTTGTTTCAAAAGTTGAATAATTGTTTAATTCCTGAAAAACATAATTTGGTGTTTGTGACTTGTGAGTGCCATCAAAGTGTTTTGAGGATAGTCATGATAAAACAAATCATTGAAGGAGGTTACTTGATGTATAAAAAATGTTTTTGAACATGTTACTAGAATTTTAGTAAATTTTTCCTAAATATTGAAATAGATATTTGGGCCTTGGGAAACAAATTTGGGATTTGAGGCTTGTAAGTGCCATAAATGCACACTTAGGATAGACAGTGAAATAATGAAAATTTGAAAGGGAAGATGTTGTAAATGGTTGTTTGGACTAATTTTAGGTATCTTGAAGGACATTAAGGAAGTTGGGAACTCTAAATGCACATTTGGGTGTTTAAGTTGAGTGGTGTAAAGGGAAAGTGTGAATGGGAAATTGAGTAAACAAACAAAGATGATTTTGGGTGTTTGTCTAATGAAATGGAGATAGTTTGTTATTTCTTCCTTTGTACTTGCATCATCATCCCAATAAAAAGGTACACCATTTTTTAGAAGATGCATGAAAGGTAATGTGTGATCAACTAAAGATGCCACAAAATGATGGATAGCTTGGATTAGACCATGTAACGTTCACAATTGAGAAATATTCCTAGGAGGTGGCATGTTAATAATTGCATCAATTTTCTTTGTGTCCACCTCAATACCTTTGTGAGATATATGACAAACCCCAAAATTTTACCACTATCTACACCAAAGACACACTTTTTTGGATTTAATTGCATATTGTATTTACATATTCATTTGAAGATTTTACAATGAACATTTAAATTGTCTTGTCATGTCAAATATTTAGCTAGGATATCATTGACATAATCTTCCAAAATTTAGTGAATGTAATCATGAAAGATCAATGTCACTGCTCATTGATAAGTTGCACTGACATTCTTTAGACTGAAGGACATTACAACCAAAAAAAATGTTCCCCAAATAGTTTTAAAGGCATTTTTTATTGATCTTGAGGATTAATAAGGATTTGACTATAACTAGAAAATCCATCCATGAATGACAACAAAGCATGTCCAACAGTTGAATCCATGATCATGTCGATATTACAAACTGAAAAGTCATCTTTTAAAGAAGCTTTATTCAAGTCATGAAAATCTGTGCATATCCTAATATGATTATTAGGTTTATCAACTACCACAATGTTTGAAATCCAAGGGGAATAGTCAATAGGTTGAATGAATCCTTCATCAAGGAGTTTTTCAAGCTTTTTCTTAACATGCAAGGCTATATTTGGATTCATTTTTATTATCTTTTGATGAAAATGTTTACCATTTGCAACAAGGAAAATGTTGTCACAATTTTTAGGTCAATTCTTAGCATATCAAAATATTTCCAAGAATTTTTTTTAGGAAAATCATGAAGTAAAGTTGTAGTGTCCTCTTTTTCTTCATTGTCAAGGAACTTCCCAATCTTAATAACTTTGTATTTATCATCAATGTCCATTGTCACATCAATTGTATCTCCTATAGGGAGTGCATTAGATTTAGGAACTTCAAATTCATAGAGTTCTTCAGTGATATCACTTTCTTCTTGCTTGGTAATAATCATAGCACAAGGAATTTGTTTCATGGAAGTAGGAGAGGATATGTTTTGATAAACTCCTAACATTTGTTTCAAAGTTTTATAACTATCAACATGCTTCCATGATGGTGGTACGTTCATATCAAGCAATTTAGGATGTTTGATTGTGGGTTGGTGTTTTGGTTGACATGTAATAACGTTGATGTTTAGAGATGGACATTGAGTAGCTTTTTTTGTTTTAGAAAAATAATATCCCAATCCAATTTTTGTCTCTTGCGTATTAGGTTTGATAGGAACATGAATACCTTATTCATATTTTCCACACCCTTTTCTAGTATATCCTAATTGTTTGAAAAGTTCATGGACTTATCCATAAAGTCTTTCCATTTCTGTTAGATTAGATAGGGATTGATAATCTCTCTCGTTAAAATTTATTGTGTATGTTGCATTTTCATCCAAAGTATGGGAGATAGATACTTTGGAAGATTTTTCAAAATTTTGAGTTGACATGATTGTTGGTTGTTCTTGTTTCTCATCTTTCTTTCGCATGATTATGTATTCACCCATAAATGAAGGTTTGAATTCTAAGGATCCCCAATCATCACCAAAGAATTTAGATACCAATTCCTCATCGTGTTGCTCAATTTCAGGAGGGTCTATGTTGGATGTTGGAATTAATGTTTTCAAAGGATTTGTAACTCATTTTTTAAGGTGCAAGAAACTTTTAGGCTCAGGGTCTATTTCAATTTGATAAATGTGATTGTTATAGACATATTTCATGATATGATGAAGGGTCGAATGCACTACATTCATATCATGAATCCATGGTTTTCCTAAAAGAAGATTATACAAAAGATCATAAGGCATGACATGAATAAGAGTTTGAAAAGTAGCCACCCCAACCATAATAGGTAAAGTAATTATCCCTAGTGGTTGCTTTTTGGTATTCTCAAATCCTTGAATGGATACAAAATCAGGTATTATTTGTGACTTATCAATGCACAATCAATCAAGGAGACTCATACTACATACATCAAGGGAATAACCATTGTTGATAAGGGTTTGTTTGATACCTATATGATTGAATTGAGAAATTATCGTAAAGGCTTCATTTTGTTTGCACAACTCTAAGGGAGGAAGCTCATGTTGACAGAAAGTAATGTCAAGATTAGTTTGATTCATTTTATCGATTAAAGTTGCCACATCATTCAGATTTGTAATAGGAGGAACTACAATTTTTTTTAAGGATGTTTGAAGAATATTGTGGTAATTTGGTGAGTTCTGAAGTAAATCCAAAAGGGAAATCTTTACAAGAGTATTGTTTAATTGTTCAACAAGATCATACTTCTTTGTGTGTGGGATAAAGTGAGGAGCACTAGGTAGATTGGGTAAAGGTAAAGAGGGTGGGGTTTGTTGTGGTAGTTGTGGGTTGTTTCAGGTATTATATGTATGATAAATAATAACATTACTTGATTGCTACAACATATTGGGTTTTGATGGGTAAAGAGTGTACTGAGGTTTATTGGAAGGATGAAGTTTATGTGAGGGTGGGTAAGGAATGAGTTGAGGTTCAATCACATTAACATCCTTATTTTTAAATTTTTCATAACAAACCTTAGTGGATGATTTAAGTGAGATGAAGTTCTAAAGGGATTCATCTAACAAGTCCAAATCATCACAAATAAAAGGTTGGAGGGGTAAGTTATCATCAATTGGTTTAAGTTGTTCAGGAGAAGCATTAGAGGTGTTAACATTTGTTATTGTGGGTTTGTAACAACAAACCTTAGTGGATGACTTATGCGAGATGAATCCCTAAAGGGCTTCATCTAACAATTCAAATTCATCACAACCATGAGGGGTAAATTATCGTTAAGGGGTTTAGGTTTTTGATTCCAAGCATTAGAGAATGAAGTGAGTGAGAGGAAGTCTTGAATAACTTCATCTAACTTGTTGACATCATCACTACTAAGGGGCTTGGATGATATGTTGTTTCTAACTTGAATCATGTGTTTGAAGGTTTGGTTTGATGTTTTTGCTTCTATGTTTTTATGTATCGATGAATCTGATCTAAAAGAACTAAGAACGAATATTGAAAAGGAAATTTGTAAAAATATAAAACTATCCATAAATTCCATGAAAAAAAATAAAGTTTATGCTAAGGAAATAGAAAATAACTGAACTATAATAGAAAAGAAACTTTAGAAGACAAAAATGTGCAATGCAATAAACTAAAATATGGAAACTATGATTCAAAAACTACAGTGGGACTAATTCACCCAAGGTGGCGAATGTGTCCCAGGGGAGCTATATTTATTTATTTTTTCTAATTTTTTTTTACTTTTCTGAATGTTTTGAGGTATGTACAATGCAAATACAGATTGAAAATGTAGAATTTTGGAATAATTTAATGAGATGAGATGTAATAATGAACTGTAAATGAATCTTTCACTAATACAATTTTAAGAAACCCTAAGATGTAAATCAATGCAAAATGACTGCAATTAAGTCCTAAGATGCAAATATAAATGCAAATCAGAATGATATGATGTTCAATATGTAGGTTCACCAAAATGAATCATAGATTTTTTGGGTAGGGCTTATAGGTTGATCTTGCACTCTTGGGATGTTTCACCTAAAAGGAGAGAGATAAACCCTACTCAAAATTTTAGCAGGTTCACTCAAATTATGCAATGTGTGATGTTATTTAGACTAAATGGAATGATCTAAGTGCAATTGGCTGATCTATTTGACTAATTATGAATGAAAAACCTAAGATTAACACAATGTTGGAAAACACAGTGATGCTTGCAAAATGCTTGAATTGATGAAATAAAATGCAGATTAAACTAAACAAAAAGAAAAATCTCAAAATGTGTGCACCTGAGAAGTTGAAGAGGACAAGAGAGAAATCTAGAAAACTAACAAAATCTAATTTTGAACTGACTGGGACTCATTCACCACCCTAGGAAAATCAATCCCAAGTTAGGGTTTTTCTGCAAAAAAGTTGTTTTCTGTCAATTGGGTGTCAGGATCTGCATCTAATTCAAATCTACACCTTAGGAGGGACTCATTTTCCATGCATGGAAAATCAGTCCACTTTCAAATTTCTATAATTTCAAATCTTTGTTCTACACCTTGACACTTGTATAGTACTTTCTAATAAAAACTTGAGTCAAAATCTTGGAAAATTCCTAGAAAACATCTTAAAATTGTTTGTCTAATTCTTTGTCTAATGGGGGATTTTCCTTGCTCAAACCCCTACCTGGGTAATTAAACCTTGAATGGAGAAAAAATTGCATAAAACCCTAGCCTTAGATGTTTTAAAGACTAGGAAAATCTTAAGTATGTCAAAAACCCTATTCTATTGTGCAATAATGAGAAATGTAAATGTGATTTGAATGATGCAAGATCTCAATCATAGATATCTTACAAAAAATAAAAAATGGAGATGAAATGATATTCAAATGAAATATAGATGAAATGAAAACCTTAATATGAAGATAGAGTGAAAATGGAAGATGGAATCACTTTGAAACCAAGTCTTTAGGTGTGATTTGATGACTAGTTGCATCTTCTCAACATAGGTTTCTCCATGATTCATCATAGGCATCCATCCTCAACCCTTTGAAATGTTCAATATTAACCTAAGAAGTGAGCTTCAAGACCTGCAAAAACCCTTGTTTGTCACCCTAAAACTTTAACTTTTCTAATGAAACTATTTGTAGAAGACTTTGCTTTAGAAATTACTTTTGTGAAATGACTAAAAGATGTGTAAAATTCCTTAAAATGAGTATTTATAAGCAACAAAACGTAATTTTCCCACTATTTAGACCTAAGAGGCCAACATTCACTAAAAAATTAAGTTGAATTAATTAAATTCCCACTCAAAATTGTATTTTCCCTCAAAAGGGACTCATTTGCCACCCTTGGCAAATGGGTCCCACCAGAGGGGACTCATTCACCCAAGGTGGTGAATGGGTCCCACTATTGATTTTTGAAGGTGGATTTTTTAGGATATGAAAGAATTAAATGTTTTTTGTCAGGTTTTAAGTGATTTCTCAGGTGAAACAAGCCTCTAGATAAAAAATAATGCATCTTAGGGGCCTATAAATGTTGTTTTGAAGGATAAATGATGCAAGGGGACTCAAAAGTGGGTCTATGCATGAGTGGAATTTCCTCTTTTCTCAAGAGGGTCCAATTTTCTATGGTGCACACAAAAATCATAATTGTTGTTCTCTCGATACCTCTCCTATTAGTGGTGAAGGTATCTTGGTGAAAGAAGATACACTAATTGAGTCTTGATTGTCCCTCTCCTCCCCCCTTGGGAAGATATTGGGAAACAAGAAGATGAGATCATTAACTCAAATTTACCTACTCTCCATTTATTTCCCAACACCTCCCCTACTTGTGAGAATGTTTTAGTGAAAGAGGAAACAATCTTGTAAAATCATGAAAAATATACATTTGTAAAGATGACATGTTAGTGTTAAGAGATCCAATGATTGAGAGTTATAGCATTATTTATCTCCTTCCTAATGTCCCTAACATTTGGAAAGATCTCTTTAAACAAGTTGATCGAATAATTGGAAATCATGAAAATCATTTTTGTCCTTCTCTTAATGCCTCCCTTATTTGTGATGAAGCTACTTTACAAAATATAACCATGGAATGTGATAAACATCTTGAAAGATATCCACTAGGGTAGATACCATGGTATAAGAGAATGATACTTTAGAAAAAAAGAATGAAATCATGGGAAATATCTCTCCTATTTATGATGAAGCTACTTTTTTGTTAGAAGATCCAATCGATGAGAGTTGTGAGAGTCCTCTTTTCCTCTCTTCCCCTAGGAAAAACATTATTGAACAAAAATAATTTTATCATTGATAATAAATAAAATCCAACCATTGATCACTTCCTTACTTATGATAAAGAAATTTTAAAAGAACCAAACAATGAATGTCATGAACATCTAGTTTTTTGCTCTACTAAAAACTCTCCTACTAGGGACAATATCATGATGCAAGAAAATGAGAACATTGGCACATGTATTTCAAGAAATAGTGATGTGAATTCCTTAAACAAAGATGATGAAGTGAAATCTTTGCTAGGATATCATGAAAATAAGGACAAGTATGTTGAGGTTATGAACATGACAGCTCCTTCGAGACCTCTAATTATTGAGCTACCTAAGCCTCAAATTATCATTCATCCACCCTCACAACAACCACAAGTTCAAAATAAACCAATGCTCATCTTAGAACCATCTCAAAAGCAACTAAATGATGATAATGTTTCACAACAACCGAGTTACAATGATATTTCTCACATATATAACAAGGTGTATACAATCAAGACCGATCTAGAACCCAAAAGTTGTTTACATGTCGAGAAAGAAAAAGAAAAGATTATTTAAGAGGATACACTATTATTGGAAGATGCTTTGAGTTCCTTTGATATTATACCTACATCCATGGGTGAGTACAAGATCATAAAGAAAAATTCTACAAAGGGAAACAAAAAAGTGGTAATATGAATACAAAATTCAAAAGCATCCACTTCAACCAATCTAGAAGAAAAGACAACATACACAACAATCTTTGATCAAGGTGATTATGAGAAACCTCCAAATCTGAAAAAAATGAAAAATATTTATCAAAGAGGTTACAAACTTATTAAAAAAATTGGTTATAGTGGAAAAGGATGTGGTGCTAGATAACAAGGTATCCATGTCCCTATAGGGCCTAACACACAAGAAATAAATCATGGTCTTGGTTATTGTCCTTTAATAGAAATAAAAAAACCAAAAAAACCTTCACTTAATATCAACAACCTTATAGAAGATTCTTCCATATAAAGTTTAACTTTGGTGCATCCTGATCAAATGATAGATACTACATGTGGAAACATTTCATTAGATATGCATTGAGTCGACACTTTGTCTATTCATTATAATCAACAACAACAGTTGTTGCTCCTTGCCATGCAATAGTTGTAGGATCATAGGATACTAACTATTGCATGTTTTACATTCATTACAAGTCATTTCCTTTTTGCAAGGATCAACATACCATCATCCATCCTTGGCTTGCAAGAATTTGATAGCCTTGTCCTACTAATGCATCTTCCATTGTACTTGTGGGATAGTTGCCTGCCTTCTGTTTATACTAACCAAGATTGGGAGGCAAATGACCTGCTTTAGGATGACTCACTTGTTCCTTACTAGAATTTTTCTTTTTCACTTATATTTATGTTTCGTTTTATTTTCCTCTCTCTTTTGTGCATTCTTCTATATGTACCTACATTCTTCTATTTGTCGTAATTATCTTTTTCATTTGTCTTTTGTTTTCTTTTTGGGGATGACACAAGGGATTGAGTCATTTATTCCACTTCCATGTTGATCCAAAATATTTTTCTTTTTCTTTTTAATTTTTCTTGTATTTTTATTTTGGGGATGATGCAAGGAGTTGAGACATTCATGTTTCTTCCATGTTGACCCGAAAGGAGTTTTCTTTTCTTTTGCTTTCTCTGTGTCATTCTTCTAGTTCTATGAGTATTTGGGGAATGATGGTAGTTCCATGCTCTATGAAAACATTGTAGCATAGACATATTAACCCCAAATCTATAGATCCCTTATGTGTTTGTGGGGGAAAAATTCCCTTCCTATTTCATGACGTAGCTTGCTTCAAAAACATATGACTTGGCATAGGGTTTTCTGAGGAAATATCTCACGTCTTAGGATCAAAACATTTGGCTATTTTAAAGTAATTACTCATAGTAATGGTGTAGCAATCACTTTAAAGTGGGGGCATACAATGATGAGATCTTTTGGAAAATTTCATGGTGTGATTTTTATTTCTTCTTGTGATGTGTCCTCTTCTTGGTGGTGTCATTGGATTTGATGCCATCCAAGAGTTTACGATCTACTGACATGGCTTGATGTGAATGAGGCATCCCATGGGTGATGATATGACACTTTTGACTTGTCATCTCTTGGAGACATTAGGCACAATTCCCCCTAAGAGGAAGACCATTACATCAACAAAACAAAATCCCATTTTACAAAATTTTTTACGTGACATTCAAAAGCAGTTACCAAAGCATTTTCATTATGGCTCCTTATCGAAGTTATTAGGAGGATAATTTTGGTATGGTATGATAGGCTAATATGATTCTCTTATTTTCCACCTCATTAGGATAACTCACCTAGTGGATGGATTGAGGTTCCACTACCTTAGAGTGAGCACAAAATTTTTGGACAACTCACCTAATGGACAGACAAAGGTTCCACTATCCTAGAGTGAGCAGAGCATGTTATGGACAAACAACCCTTGCTTTCTTGATAATTGACCTTAAAGCTGAATTAATGGTGTCTTGGAGTGGTGTTGCAATGTTTTGTACACCTTCACACTATTCTAGGACCTTTATTTGACTAAAACATGCCTTAATTGGTCCTTTGCAAAGGTGTTGTAAAGTGTTGTAACACACTCTCACACTTTTCTAGGACTTATTTGCTTAATTAAGCCTAATGGGCCCCTTTAAATAAAAATGTACATAATTTGCACCTTGTTTAAGTGTTGTAAATTATTTAAAATCACTTTCACATTTATCAATGTGGTCTTAATTCATTGCGGTTAATTAGACTTATTAACCCCCTTTTTAGGCCTTAATTTTTACACCTCCCAAGGATCTTTCCCAACAACCATAATTTAAATATCAAATTATTTCATTGGGAAAAATTTGGTCATGGTAAGCTAAGCTAGGACCCATTCGCCCTTAATGGTGAATGGGTCCTCCCTTAATAGGACCCCCTTTCTCAGTTGATTTGGAATGGGTTTTGGCCTTCTTTCAACTCCTTGAAGCATGGTCCTAGAAACTTAGCTAGGACCCATTCACCTTTGGTGGTGAATGGGTCCTCTCTTAATGAGACCCTAATTTTTGAATTTCATTCTGGTAGGAATTTAATTATCTTTCTTTCTAGATCTAGTTTTGGCCTCAATTCTCTAAATGTTTGGGTTAATCTCCTAATTTACTATAAATAATGGATTAATTCACATTGTTTCTTCTAGAAATTTTGTATGACTTCATGAGATAAAAAAGAAATAGAATTAGAGCACTTAAAAATCATTCATAAGGAATTTCAAGGTAGATTTCAAGTGTTTATTTCAATAATTCAAAGTCATATCTTCATGCCAAGAGTTTAATGCATTCATGTGTGTTGAGCTAAAGGAATTAATGTTGCATTGGGGATCCATTTAACAAGCATCATATTACATCCAAGATCTACATTCCTCATGGCCAATATATAGTTTGTAGATTTGTACTCCAAGACAACATTCAAGGTGACATCATTTGCATATTTCACATTTCATGCTTCATTATGTCATTACATTAGTTTGTTTAATTACCTACAAGGGGTTTAATTGAGGCAAATCCCCATTCAGTAATAATAAAATAAAAATTCTTATCCTTCAGTGTTTGATTGTAGATTTATAGGTTAAAGATCAAGTTGAGCAATATTTGGAGCAAAGTTGTCATTCAAAGTGCAAGATCATGGAAAGAGCTCTACAAAATTGAATACTGCTTTCCAAAAATTGATAACAAGTATTTCAAGAGTGTAGACATCAAGGTACTAGATCTTGAAATTAATTTTCCAAAACCCTAAAAGGACCCATTCACCATTGAAGGAGAATGAGTCCTCAATAGCTCAAAAGTAGCAACTTTTTGGCCAGGTACATTGTTTTTTATGCTCTAAAAACATCCCCATAGTTGTTGTAACAATTAGGTTGCATTTCTGGTTGTTATTAGCATCATATTTTGCATTATTTAAGGTTATTATGGCTTTGGAAAATAAGTTATCCATCACATTGATCATACATTGGGTGGATCATATATTTCCAACCTTATCAACTTCATGCCGGATGTGTCTTCAACAAGATTACTCCATGCATGTTTAGGATTACTTTATGCTTAAAAACTATGAAAATATTAAAAAAATTCCTATAAAAATACTCCTTGACTAAGAAGCACTAACAAATTAACTTATTTAAAATTAAATTATTATTAGTATCCAAATACAATAATGAAGAGATGTAACTATTTGAAGTGAAGAGGTGTGGCTCCCTCAAACTTGTGATATAAAAGGGAGAGCATTTCATCCATACCACCATTTGAAGAATCCAATTGAGAATAGAACATTAAGTAATTTTGCAAGAGATTGAAACTATAAAAGTTGTGACCTTCAAATTTGAAATACTATGACTCCTTCAATAAGGGGAATCATCTCCTTATAAAGAAACTATTAATAAGAAATAAATTTATCAATCAACTTAAAAGTAAACTTAGTAAAGTGCTATTATCAAAAGGGAATGTTGAAGGGGGGTGACTCATTTACTGTGAAGGATGGTGACTCCTTTAAGAAATGGACATAAAGGAATAAATCTATCCAATGGATCCACCTTACCACCAACATTGAACCAAGTATTAAAACCTAAGTACAAAACATAAGAAATCTTCTTATGAACATTAAGCCATCAAACTCATAATATTTTCAATTGTGTTAAGATACAACAATCATACAAATAATTAAGATCTAGTAAATGTACTCCCAACATCAAAGGGTATCCATTTTAAGATAATCATTACCATAGAGTGTACTTGTACCATTGGACATAACATAGCTATTTCATGTATGGATTCTTTTTAAACTAGGGAAAATATAGTTATTTTTATTGAGGCATATAATATCACTTATAATGCATCACCATAATATTCCTTTGTTTGATCCTTGGAAGAAGGGGAAAGAAGACCAACATTTAACATCACTAAGATCATAGATGTGTTTCATGCTTCTAATCCTCATCTTAATATATGGAAAAGATGCCTCGTGCACTTTCCCCAACACTCATAGTCCTTGAGATCTCTTCGATTGCTGAAAAAATCCAAGCCTTTTTATTAACAACAATTATAAATAGGTATCAAAGAAAAAATCTATGCCAACACAATATTTTCAAGCAAAGGTAATGAAGACAACTCAATTCTTATGGACCACATTGGTTCTATTCATTTGGAACAAATGCACAATCAAATCCATAACACATATGGTCTATCCCACACTCATAGAAACAATGGAAATGAATGGATCAACCTTGTAGCCTACAAAGCTGATGTAGTTCACTTTTATATGTAATATATGAAATAGATCACTTCATCTAAGATTCTTTGTCTCCAAAGTCTTTTTCTTGATCAAAGTAATTATATTTTCATGATAAAAGATCAAGGATATCAATATTAAGATACTAATCAAGTTACACCCAAAGTCACTACATAAGTTAAGGGCCCATAACCCACAAATCCTAGGATAATTCTCACCTCAAAATTGGTTTAAATTCTTATGTGAAATGAAGTATAATTTATCTAAAGGAAATTTGCATTTGATTGTTTAAAAATAAAGGAACAACCTATGGTAAGGGATATCTAGATCCTTCACCCAAATAAAGCTTGCACAAAAGATCCCATTATTCATAACATTTCCAAAATCCATCATGATGAAGGATGCAAACATCTTTCTATTATTGATTTAAACAAAGGGTAATGAAGAATTTATATCATTTCCTAGTACCTTGGCAGTGATGAAATGAGAGAAAACTTGTCTTAAGTAACAAGTCTTTCCAATTTCCAAACTCCTAGTTTTGCTATAAGAGTTAGGTTGCATTTATGGTTGTTATTAGCATCATATTTGGCATAATTTAAGGTGATTAGTGATTTGTAAATCCATCACATTGTTCATACATTGGGTGGATCACATATTTCCACCCTTATCAGCTTCATGTTGGATGTGTCTTCAACAAGATTACTTCATGTATGTTTAGGATTATTTTATGCTTAAAAATTATGAAAATATTAAAAAAAATCCTATAAAAATGCTCCTTGACTGAGAAGCACTAACAAATTAACTTATTTAAAATTAAATTATTATTAGTGTCTAAATACAATAATGAACAGTTGTAACTATTTGAAGTGAAGAGGTGTGGCTCCCTCAAACTTGTGATATAAAAGGGAGATCATTTCATCCATACCACCATTTGAAGAATCCAATTGAGAATAAAACATTAAGTAATTTTTCAAGAGAATGAAATTAGAAAAGTTGTGAGCCTTGAAATGTGAAATACTATGACTCCCTCAATAAGGGGAATCATCTCCTTATAAAGAAACTATTAATAAGAAATAAATCTATCAATCAACTTGAAAGTAAACTTAGCAAAGTGATATTATCAAAAGGGAATGTTCAAGGGAGGTGACTCATTTACTGTGAAGGATGGTGACTGATGCAAGAGCATCCAGTGGTGTAAGGGCAATCCTACATCACCCAAAAAAAGAGTTTCATTTCATGTTGGTAGTTTCTTAGATGTTTTTACATTTCTAGATACCCTTTTCGTCATAATGTAATTCCCAACTTATGGTTTTACTTTTCTATTCCTAGGTTGAAAGATATTACAGTTTTAGTCTCCCAGAATTGCACCTGAAAACATTCCAGGTCAGATTTGAGGCACTAAATGGTCCTGAAACAACCTCAAAACTTGCTAAAATCAGTGTAGCTAATTTCAAGCATGTTCTTGACTCTAAGACCATTCCAATGGTTCAAATGGTTAAAAAAATAGAGTCTCAGATCAAAAGTTATGGCTCCTAGAAGTTGGCGCACTTTCTAGAAGATACTAATTTTTGAATGTACTTTTGAAATTTGAATTTCAAGTTGTAATTATTGGCACCAAATTGCTAAAAAGCTAAAATTTGAATGTTTTTTTGGCTTCAAACTAAAAAGGGAGCTTTATTTATGGGTGGTTTTTTAATTTTTGTGTAGCTTTTTTGGGACAAGTTTGCATATTGCGAAAAAGGGTTTTTCAATAATTATGTAGTTTGCATATTTCCAAAACTTGAGGATATCATATCCTTTGTATGTAAGAAGATCATTTTCAAAATAATAAAATAAAATTCTTTGTTTGGTGTGTTAATTTTTTGTGTCTCAGGTTGCACCCTCATCAGGTGGTATCAGAGTGAGGTTTTCTTGAGCATGTGGAAAGATCGCCAATTATGAGGCAGTTCACACCAAGACTATGGTTGTAGGTTGAGGTCAAGAAAGATGCCTCCAAGAGTGATTTACGGTAGGTGTGGTGGTGCCAGAGGTGGTCAAGGTGGGAGAAATTCTGGTGGAAGAGATCCATTGGCAACCGAGGGTTTAAGAGCCCTCTAGAGACAAATTGATGCGTTGTAGGAGTAGATGAGAAGAGGGTTAAACTCGAGAAGGAGAGAAGAAAGTGAGGATGAAGAAGAGGAGGAATTTAGATGTAGAAGATGAAGAAGAGGAAATTGATCAAGAAAAAATGCAATTGATAATGGCCATTTCAAAGATCCGAAAAAGACCCAGAGCAGAAGTCCCTAGTTATTCTAGAAGTCTAAACCCAAAAGAGTTGATCGACTAGATCAATGAGTTGGAAGAATATTTCATGTATGAGGAGATAAAGGACTCAGATTGGGTCAATTTTGTAAAAATAAAGCTGAACGGCCATGCCAGTATTTGGTGGAAAGAGGTCTAGTTGGAGAGAAACTAAAGAGGAAAAGGAAAGATCACCAAATGGGATTGCATGGTGGAGAAACTAAAAAATCAGTTCATACCAATGGACTACGAGATAGATTTGTTGAATAAATTGCAAGGGTTGAAGCAAGGAAGCAAATCTATGAAAGAATACACTGAATATTTTCATAAGATGATCATCAGAATAAGTCTTACAAAGGCCAACAAGGAGAAGGTAGCTCATTATCTTAATGGGTTATGGGCGAGCATTCAGGAGGAGCTAAGCCTAGTCAGAATTACCACCATTGAGGATGCATACCAATTTGCTCTAAAAGTTGAAGAGAAGTTGAACAAAATATTTGACAGCAAGCAAAAAGGACAAGGAGGTCAGAGTGGAAAGGGTAGTGGAAGATCTTCTGGAATCCGAAATGATGATGAGAAGAAAAATGAAGATGTGGGTACCAATCGAAACCAAAATAATGATAAATTATATTGCCCTCATGATCAAAACAATGGTGATCAAAAAGGTAGAGGACGAGGGAGATCTGGACAAGGATCCAAAAGAGGTGGTTTCAGAGGAATGTGTTTCTAGTGTGGTCAAGAAGGACATTGAGCCTATGAATGTTTGCAACATCAAGGAAGGGCAGAAAAAAGGTTGGAAGGTCATGGAAGGGTTGCACATGCAGATGAGGAGGCTCAATCTAAACATTCAAATGATGTTGAAAGGGGAGAAGTCCTAGTGATTAGAAGAGCACTGTAGACCAAAGAGAAGGAGCCCGAATAGAGGAAGAATTTTTTTCGCACAAGGTGTAAATGTGAAGGAAAATATTGTGATGTCATCATTGACAGTGGGAGAACCAATAATTTGGTGTTAGAGGAGATGGTTACAAAGTTGAAGCTGGAGAGGGAAAGGCATCCACATTCATATTGGATTTCCTAGTTGCAGAAGGACCACAAATTTTTGGTGAATGATTAGTTCCTGGTGAAGTTCAAGATCAGGAGCTACCATGATGAGGTACTTTGTGATATCATCCCCATGGATGTATGTCACATGTTGTTGGGGAGGCCATGGCAGTTTGACAAGTGAGCTATACATGATGGAGATGTAAACACTTATACCCTAACGAAGGATGGGTTTCGCCACAAATTGAAACCCCTGAAGGAGGCTGAAGAAAAGGTATGCAGTAGTGTTAGAATCTGTTATGTTGATGGAAGAAATTTTTTAGAAGGTATGAAGCACGAGCATGTGTTCTATGCATTGATTCCTAGAGTGGGTAAGGAGGATAGTGAGAAGGTGCTAGTAGAATTTTCTAGGTTGTTGGATGAGTTTCAAGATATTGTTTTTGATAACATACCTAAGGGTTTACCACCAATGAGGAAGATCAGTAATCAAATTGACTTGATCCTTGGAGCCAGTTTTCCAAATAAGGAAACCCATAGAATGACTCTGGCAGAAAATGAGGATTTAAACAAACAAATTTAGGAGTTGTTGAGAAAGGGTTTGATTTGAGAGGGCCTGAGCCCATGTGCAGTACCTACAATACTAGGACCAAATAAGGATGGGGAGTGGAGGATGTATATAGACCCTTGGGCCATAAACAGGAAAACAATCAAGTACAAATTTCCCCTGCCAAGGATGGATGACCTGATGGACTATTTGAGTGGAGCCCAGTACTTCACAAAAATTGATCTGAAGAGTAGTTGTCACTAGATTTGGATTCGAGAGGGAGATGAATGGAAGACTACCTTCAAGATGAAAGAGGGCTTGTATGAGTGGTTAGTCATGCCTTTTGGGCTAACCAATGCACCGAGCACATTCATGCAGCTCATGGATGAGGTACTGAAATAGTTTCTAGGAAGTTTTTTTAGTGTATTTAGATGATATTTTGATTTTCAGTAGGACTTTGTATGAGCATTTTATGCATATTCAGAGATCTTTTGAGAAGTTAAGAGAGGAGAAATTGTTGATTAATCTGAAGAAGTGTAGTTTTGTGAAGGAGCTAGTGTACTTGGGGTTTGTTGTCTTGATAGAAGGTCTCAAGATGGACCCAGAGAAGGTGAAGGCTATTCTAGAATGGCCTACCCAAAGAACTGCTATTGAGGTGAGATCTTTCCATGGTTTAGCTAGTTTTTACAGAAAGTTCATTAGAAACTTTAGTAGAATTTGTGCACCCTTGACTAAAACAATGAGAGGGGATAGAAAAGAGTTCAAGTGGTGCACTAGAGTAGTGAAAAGTTTCAAATTGTTGATCTAATAAGGTAAGCCCATTTCCTATTCCAGTGAAAAGTTAAATGATACCAAGAGAAATTATTTTTTATATGATCAGGAATTGGATACAATAGTTCAAGCACTAAAGAAATGGAGGTATTATTTGTTGTCGAAGGAATTTTTTTTGTATACTGATCATCAAGCATTATAGTATCTAAATAGTTAGGGAAAATTAAATCAGAGGAATATAAATGGGTAGAATTTTTGCAGAGCTATACCTTTATTCTAAAGCATAGGAGTGGGAGGTAAAATAGGGTTGCAGATGCCTTAAGTAAGAGGAAAAAATTGATGATAGAGATGCAGATTGAAATGGTTGGGTTCAATGAACTCAAAACATTGTATCCAAAAGATCCTAAATTTGCAGAGGCTTGGAAAGCTTGCAAGGATCCTATTATAGTGGACAAGACAAGGTGGCTAGATTTCATAATTCAGGATGGCATGTTGTTTAAGGGAAGCCAATTGTGTATTCCTAGGAGTTCCATGAGGGAGAACCTAATAAAGGAGAAGCACAGTGGAGGAATGGCAAGACATTTTGGTTGGAATAAGACCATTGCCATTATTAGTGAGCATTATTATTGGCCTCAGCCTCAGTTGTCATAGGATGTAAAGAAGTATGTATAGAGTTGTAGGGTATGTTATATGGCTAAAGGAGTGAGCTAGAATATAGGGTTATATCAACCATTACTTGTACCAAAGAGGTTGTGGGATGATATAAGTATGGATTTTGTTCTTATTTTTCCAAGGATATGGAGAGGGAATGATTTAGTATTTGTGATGGTTGACAGGTTTTCAAAAATGGAAAATTTCATTCTATGTCAAAAGACCCATGGTGTAGTCCACATTGTTGACTTGTTCTTCAAAGAGGTGTTGTGGCTACATGGTCTACCAAAGAGTATTGTCTTAGATCGTGACACCAAATTTGTGGGATACTTTTGGAGGACCTTGTGGAAGAAGTTGAGAATGGAGTTGAAGTTCAGTTCTACACACCATCCACAAACAAATGGGCAGACAGAGGTTGTGAACATGAGTCTGGGTAACCTACTAAGATGCTTGGTAGGAGATAAACCCAAGGGATGGGAATTGATCTTACCCTAGGAAGAATTTTATTACAACAATTATGTCAATAGAAGCATTGGTAGATCATCATTCTAGATTGTGTATGGAGGAAGCCCTAGAACAACTCAAGAATTGAGGAAGATGGACCAAGAGAAGAAGATAAGTGTCGAAGCAAAATATTTTGTAGAGCACATCAAGGATATACATGAGAAGGTAAGAGAACATATTAACAAGATGAATATGCAATATAAGGCCAAGGTAGATCAGAAAAGGAAGAATAAGGAGTTTCAGATTGGTGATGAAGTAATGGCGCACTTGAGGAAAGAAAGGTTTCCAATGGGAACCTATAAAAAATTGAAGATGAAGAAATTTGGTCCTTGCAAGATTTTGAAGAAGCATGATTCAGGGAATGCATATGAAGTAGAGTTTCCATATGGAGTCGACATTTCCCCTATGTACAAAATTTCAAATTTGAAAGAATATCATGAAGGTGGTATAAAGTATGCACCAACAATAGGGCAATATGACATTCCCACACCTACTTCAGAGACGAAGGAGATTGAAGCAATCCTGGATAGCCATGTGGGAAGGAGTACGAGAAACAGGCAGTATGAAGAATATCTGGTGAAATGGAGAGGAAGGCCTATGGAAGATTCATCTTGGCTATCTAAGGCAGAGGTTGACCATTTGGGTTTTCCTCAACCATCTGAGACGTGACAAGGTCACTTCTCAAAAAAGAGTTTCATTTCATGTTGGTAGTTTCTTATTTTTTTTACATTTTTGGATACCCTTTTCATCATAATTTAATTCCCAACTTATGGTTTTTCTTTTCTATTCCTAGATTGAAAGAAATTGTAGTTTTAGTCTCCCAGAATTGCACTTGAAAACATTCCAAGTCAGATTTGAGGCACTAAACGGTCCTAAAATGGCCTCAAAACTTGCCAAAATTGGCATAGAAAATTTTGGGCACGTTCTTGACTATGAGACCTTTCCAACAGTTCAAATGGTTCAAAAAATGAAGTCCTAGATCAAAAGTTATGGCTCCCATAAGTTGGCACACTTTCTAGAAGATACTAATTTTTCAATGTACTTTTGAAATTTGAATTTCAAGTTGTAATTTTCAGTGCCAGACTACCAAAAAGATAAAATTTGAATTTTTTTTTGGCTCCAAACTAAAAATGGAGCTCTATTTATGGGGGGTTTTTAAATTTTTGTGTAGCTTTTTGGGGACAAGTTCGCATATTGCGAAAGGGTTTTTTTTGTAATTCTGTAGTTTGCATATTTCCAGAACTTGAGGATATCAAATCCTCTGTATGTAAGAAGATCATTTTTAGAATAATAAAATAACATTCTCTGTTTGGTGTGTTAATTTTTTGTGTCTCGGGTTGCACCCTCGTCACTGAAACTTGTGTTTTGTTTTGCTTCACATGGTCATTCTTCCTTTCCTCTCTACCTTTCTTCATAGAAGTTTAAAAGGCATGTTAAAACATAAAATTCAAGATTGAATCATCTATCAAGTAAATATGCAATTAAATGCCACATTATTTCTTTAATAATTTCACCATTGCTATTTATATAACCATGTTTTCTTGAGTCACTATGTTGATCACTTCATGTATCGACTTTTGTCTCTATGTTTGCATACAAATCGGTCAATACAATTGCTACTACATTGAACAAAAATTCTTGTCTGAAGAAAGCTGATATCACATTTCATGAGACAACATTTCTTACATCGTTGCTTCATTAAAGTATAGAAATTTAAGAGGTTTAGGTATTAATAAGAGTGAGAGAAACCAAAAAGAAAAAACCAAAATTGAAAGTAGACCAAACTTTATTTTTAGTTGGTGTCAATTTCGTATCAGCTTGTGTGCTCTTGTGCCAAACACATCAGGTAGAAAGAATATGAGTATAAGCTCACGATGGTAGGGTTGAGTAGTTGCACTACTCTTTTAGGTTGCCATAAACTTGCAATGAACTCCTTCGCTGTCCAAATGTTGAAAACAAATTTTTCTTTTTCTGTTTACAACATCATGTTAGAACACACACCGCTATCCTCCAACAACATTGCACCCTCTTCTTCTTTCCCCTCGTGGACTCATGTCCACTAAATCCTAACCTCCTCCACCAAATGCTTTCCACACTTCTCTTCTCTTTCATGGGTCCAAACCCACCTCTAATTGTCCACCTCCACCAAAAACTTGTAACATCTTCAACCACCTCTACACACAACCATGCACCATCTACAACATCTATTACATGCTTTGGTTTTCTATCTATCTCTTCTTCTATCTTTTCATCTAAAACCAAAGTAAAATCATAAAATTGTTTTACCTCATCTTTAATTCTAGCTACAACATCGAACTCCATTGTAATGCCTTTCATGTTCTCGTCAACTACAATCTTTCATTCATCTCCCTTTGCTACTCTATCAAGTTCAACATCCACTCTTCCTCTATTTCCAACAATTGTGCAAACAAATCTACTTCACTTTTTCCATCTTCTATGACCTCTTCGCTTCTCACCTTAGTCCTTTCTTCTTCTCTCTTCATGCCTTCCTCATGACATGTCTTTTCTGTAGATTGTTCATTGATAGAGGTTTCTCTCACTTATTCCTCTTTCCATCTTAGGTTGTTATCCTCATTATTCTCCTTGTTCCTCTGCCACTTTCTTTCCACCTTTCCAAAAAAAAAATTCCAATTTCTCGAGCCTTGTCTCGACCTTTCCTACTTCTTCATGAACTATCTTTTCCATTACTTCACACATTTCTTCCTCCACATCATCCCAATATTGCTCCCAAAATAGTATTCATATAGGTCTCCTCATGACCCAACCCATCTTTGTCTATTGCAATCTTCCACAATTCACATTCTTTGCATCTCCACAATTTGTCCCTCTTTGTTCTTAATTGTTTGGGACTCCACACTCACCCACAACAATCCTCTTGAACTCCTCAGACAACTCTACCACTTCACACTTCCCACATATCCTAGTGGATACTCTCCATGCCTAGGAATATCTACTATGAGGGTAATCCCCTCTACCCACTTACTCAATCTCACACTTCCTCTTACTGACATATTTCCTCTACTTGCTAATTTCAAAATAGTATATGACTTGCAACAAAAAACAATTCAATTCAATCAATCTTATTAAACATTTTCTTCAAACACAATTACATAAAATCAAGATTTACAGTCTTTGGCCACATGCCTCTCTCATAAACTCGATTAAGTTCTTAGAGTGCAACCTTGTCTTGAAATTTTGGTGCAACTTCCTTTGAGCAACTTTACCTTTCCTCTATTCAATACAAATCTTTGGATTAAACTTAGTATTATATAATCTTCACTTAACAAAAAATTATGCCCCTGTTCTTATTGCATAATCTTCCCCATACTATGCATCCAAATCCTATTTCTCTCTATCTCATACACAGTCTATCTATAGCCGCTTCTCTCTCCTTTGATTCATGAGTCTCTCCTCTATCAGCCTTTTCCACTTCATTTTCTCTAGTGTAACCTCTTACTATCTTCTACACGGCTCCACCCCTCCTTTCAGCTATGTGTCCCTTACATTTTTTCAATTTTGCATTCTTTAACTTCTTCATCCGCCTTCTCATATTCCCATTGACCCATCTTCTTGTACAAGAATGCTTTTATTTTAATTTTTATCTCTTCCAAAGGTAGAGCCATACTATGTTGCTCAACCTTTTAAATTTTTTGCCTTTTCAATTTCACTAATGTGCCCCTTATTTTCCATCACTGCACATTCCTCTTCCCTCAATGTTGTATACCAAAACTTGTGTTATGTTTTGCTTCACACGGTTGAACTTCCTTGCCTCTCAGCCTTTCTTCATAGAAGATGAAAAGGCATGTTAAAATATTAACTTCAAGATTGAATCAGACATCAAGGAAATTTTCAATTAAATGCCACATTAATTCTTTAATAATTTTTCCGATAAGGGCGTGGTTCGGTGGTCAAGTCACTTGGTTGTAGTGATGGCCACTAGGGTTCAAACCTTCACTGGGCCAAAGTCCTCGCAGGCCTTGTGCCTTTGTTGGGCCTTTGTGCTCGCAGGGTTTGGTTGTTTCTTGTGGTTTGTTGTATCCGGTTCATAGCTCTGGTCAAAAAAAGCGTTTACCCCTAATAATATGGGTGCATTGCACCTTTTTAGAAAAAATAAATAAATTCTTTAATAATTTCACCATTGCTATTTATATAACCATGTTTTCTTGAGGCACTATGTTGATCACTTCAAGTATCAAATTTTGTCTCTACATTCACATACAAATCGATCAAAGCAATTGCTACTACATTGAACAAAAATTCTTGTACATAGTACGTTGATATCACATTTCATGAGACAACGTTGCTTCCATCGTCGCTTAATTAAAGTATACAAATTTAAGAGGTTTAGGTATTGATCATAGTGAGATAAACCAAAAAGAACAAACCAAAATTGAAAGCAATCCAAACTTTGTTTTTGATGGGTGTTTATTTCTTGTTAGCCCATGTGCTCCTATAGTACTTAAGATCTAAGATACTTTTTGGTTGAAATTTGGGTGGGAAAAGAAGAAATGTTGGTTTATCCTCTTTTAAGGAATATATATAATGTTTGGCATAGGGAACAAGAGATTAAGGGAAGGATGATGAAGGCCGGTCAAGGTAGAGAAGGGATGTAGGTGTGGTGGCGTGGCAGATGTTGAAGGCCTCAGAGAATGAAATAGGGGTGATGGCCTAAGCAAATGGCCAAATTCCTAAGATTTTTTATTATTATTTATTAAAAACTATGAAAATTATTTTGAAATAAAATCCCTACAAAAAAGGTTAAGGTTTAAGATTTTTTATTTATTTGGTATAAATATGAAAAA
>VDFB02000003.1:374820140-375061492 GCA_007258455.2 Sequoia sempervirens | reverse complement strand
GAGACGGGGTAGGAGGGAGAGCCTTGAGAGAGAGAAAGGGTAGAGGGTTTAAGGGTTTAGGGTTTAGGGTTATGGGTAGTGATGGAACTTCAAAATTTTGTTCTCTATGTTCTATTTTATCCTACCTTGTGTCTCTGGTCATCTATGGTTTTTGGGAAAAGCCTAAGGTTGGTGTTTTACCTTCATCTTCATGTAAAACCCTAGTGTCCATCTTACACCTTGGATGGGATCTATTTGGCGGTTACTTTTTGGGAAGGATTTAAAATGACTTAAGCCCCATCACTTTGTCTAGGCTGGGCCCCCTTTTGTTTTATTATTTTATTTCCTTTTCCTAACTTTATTTTTCCTAAGTCTTTTGTTGGTCCTGTGTTCCCTTGTTAAAACAACTTATGTCATTGTTTGTCGTCAACCTAGTGATGTCCCCTTATTCCTTTAGGGGAGAGGGCCCAATAGTCATGCAAGCTAACTTTCTCAGCATGTAGCAATTGACTGGAATATCGTAGAAGCTTCATTTTTTTTTTGAAATGTAGACTGGTCTCTTATTTATCTATAACTAAGTTTTGGAGGCATGACTCATCATGCAACTCACCACATCAGCAGATCTATTGAGAAGTGTCTAAAATTTGACTTTTTAAAGGTTCGACCAAAACTTAATCATGGAACCCCCATTAGTTGAACCAAAAAAATATCATTTGTTGCTTGTAGAATATGATATGTTTATTTAAATTAAAATTAATATACAAGCTAAGTGGACCAAATACTTATTGATAACCATAAATCTTTGATATATCTACCTTTTATATTCAACACATATGGACTAATAGTTGAACACAAAAAATCTATTTGTTGTTATAAAAACAACACATAATGATTTAAAATACAACTTATATTGAACAAAAATGGACCAATAGTTAAACACTAAAACTTTTTGAAAATCATTCACATTTAATGGGAAAATACATGTTATTTATTGGGCTCACCTTTTATATTTTTGTTAGGAAAAATTATTAATATAAAATTATCCAATGCTTGTACATTGCTACCCCAATTGTTGTACACATAAGAACAATATTTTTTCACTATTATAACAATACTTGTTTCAATGAGTGTCTTATTTTATTAAATGAGCATTTTATTTTTTAAATGATATACTTATAGTGGAGAGTTGTGATATTTTATTTGAAACAAAAAAAAACTTATTTCACTTCTTCATGAATGTATTTATGTTTTTTTCATATAACATTTAGAGGTTCTCATGTGTTCAAGTATGGGACCATTTTTTATCAACATTTAGTTTTTTCTTTATTTACATTTAGAATATTTATTTACAATATATATTATAAATATGTGGTAAGACTGGGTATTATCATCACAACTGAGTGCGCCCTCTCCCCTAATAAATGTTTTTATTTTGTAGAGGGACAAGTTCGCATGGTCGTAGATCAATTGTCATGTGATCTCAGTCATTCCCTACCATCCCGCGATGACCCCACCAGTTGATCACGATATCACAGGTGAGCACCACGTGTATTGGGCCCTCTCCCCTAATAAATGTTTTTATTTTACAGAGGGAAAAGTTCACATGGCTGTAGATCAATCGTCGTGTGATCTCAGTCATTCCCTACCATCCCGCGATGACCCCACCAGTTGATTGTGATATCATGGGTGAGTGCCACGTGTCTCATTTGGTGAAGCCAAAGGAATGATAAATACTTTGATGCATCTTTAATACATTATGTCACAGGTTACTAAAGCAGTTATAAGATGCACATGTTTTAAATCAATAGAGATGTTATAATCCTAGTAGAAAGGTGCTTGATGGTTAATAACAAGGTTGGCGATTGTGTTGAATGAACAAGATTGTTGATGGTTGAGATCCACAGTTTCTTGACATTGCATGATCAAAAGTTGTGAGATCTTTATTGATTGTGATATCACGGGCAAGCGCCACATGTCTCATCCGGTGAAGCCAAAGGAATGATAAATACTTTGATGTGTATTTAATACATTATGTCATGGGTTACTAAAGCAGTTATAAGATGCACATGTTTTAAATCAACGAAGATGTTATAATCTCAGTAGAAAGGTGCTCGATGGTTGAGATCCAAGGTTGCCCACCATCACGTGATCAAAAATTGCAAGTTCTTTATTGATTGTGATATCATGGGCGGGTGCCACGTGGACCTCCTTGGCAATGAGTAGTATGGTAAAAAATTGATATATTTATTTTATTTTATTTATTAAATACTTACTAGCATATATATTATTTATTAATAATATATATAAAATATGACGAGAGATATCCTTTTGATGTGTCTATTGTACTATTATAAAATAGGTGCCTTGACAAAGATATCTCTTGGTGTATTTTGTATATATTAATAAATAATATATATATGCTAGTAGCATTTACAACACAACATGAAAGACAAGATTAGAATTACATTTAGTTATAGAATTAAGGTTAGGGTTGGGGTTAAAAATAGTGTCAGTGTTAGTTTTACAATTAAGTTTACGGTTAGAGTCAGAGTGAGAATTATTGTTGAGATTGAATCATAACCCTAATCTAACCTTAACCTTAAACCTAATTTAACCCTAACCCTATTTGTAATTGAACTTTAACTCTAACCCCAACCCTAACCCTACCATTGAACCCAAGCTTTATCCTAGAATCCCAAATCTAATTAAATGGTAAACCTAACCTAACCTTACCCCTAATGTTAATCCCAACCCTAAGTCTATCTATAATTATAATCCTAACCCTTCTATTTTTTAAAATCCATAAAATATTTATTATCTATTTAGTTTTACTAATTATCTAATACAATTAAATTAAATTAAATTAAATATTCATTTTAAATTAATTAAACAATTATTAATTAGAATTTTAGAATAAATTAAGAAATAAGATCTATATAAAATCAACTTTTTTTTTGTGTCCAAATCATTTCATTTTCTAAAATTATACTAAATTCTAGATATCATAATTAAACACAAAATTTTATTCTATTCTAATCATAACCCTAGTTAAACCCTAACCCTATTTGGACTCTAACCCTTACCCTAATTGAACACTAAATCTAATTGTAATTGACCACTAAGCATAATTGAATTCTACCCCTACCCCTAACCCTAACCCTAACTCTAACTAAACCCGAACCCTAACTCTAATCAAACCCTAACCCAAACCTACTTGATTCATAATCCCAACCCTAACCCAAACTCTAATTGAACTTTAAAAGTAACCTTAATTAAGTATTAACCCTAATTGAAATTTAAAACTAACCTTAATTAAGTATTAACCCTAATTAAAAATTTATTGAATAGTATTCCTAATTGTACCATAACCCTAACTTTGAAATACAGTTGAACTCTAATCCTAACCCTAACACTAATTCTTATCCTAATTGAAACTTAACCCCAACCCTAACCTTAACCTTGACCCTATTTTAACTCTTATTGAATTCATAACCTTAATTAAACCCCAACCTCATCCTCAATCCTAACCCAAATTGAACATTAATTGAACCCTAAACCTAACCCTAAGTGAACACTAAGGGCAGGGGAGGAGATAAGGAGTGAGGTGAGTGAGAGAGAGAGACACAGGGTGAGGAGGGGGTGGGAGGGTGAGACTTGAGAGAGAGAGGGAAAGAGGGAGGGAGTGGGAGAGAGATGGGAATTAGAGGGCTAAATGTAGAGGGTGCTTGGTTTGGGGTTGAGGGAGTTAGGAGTTTAAGGTTTATAGTTAAGAGGTTTAGGCTTTGAAACTTTAAGGTAGAGGGGAGACACATAGAGGGAGTGAGTGAGAGACCAGATAGGGGCCTAAGAGGAAATTTGGAATGGGAATACTTTAGAGAGAGTTAGATGGTAGAGGGTTTAAGGGTTAAGGAGTTTAGGGATATAATTAGAGAATAGAGAGTTAGAGTGAGAGAGAGAGGAGGGAGTGGGAGAGAGATAGATAGTAGAGGTTAAGGGTACAGGTAGAAAGGTAGAGGTTAAGAGTCTGAGGGGAGGAGATAAGAGTGAGAGAGACCTAAGAAGAGGGAGAGGGGGTAGGAGGTGAGACTTGAGAAGAGAGGGAAAAGAGGAGGAGTGGGAGAGAATACTATAGGTTAGTAGAGGGTTAAACGTAGAGGGTAGAGGGTTTAAGGGTTAAGGGTTTAAGGTTTACAAATAAGGGTTTAGGGTTTAGGGGTTAAGGGTAGAGGGGAGACACATAGAGGGAGTGAGTGAGAGGTAGATAAAGACCTAAGAGAGGGAGAGTGGGTAGGAGGGAGAGACTTGAGAGAGAGAGAGAGAGAGGGTAGAGGGTAGAGGGTTTAAGGGTTTGGAGTTTAAGGGTTAAAGGTTTATGGTTTAGGGTTATTGGTAGAGGGGAGACAGATAGAGGGACTCAGTCAAAGAAAAAACCCCAACCTTAGGATTTTCCCAATACCATAAAAGACTAGTAACATAAGACAGGACATGAAAGGAACATAAGATAGGATAGGAAACGATAGATTCAAAAGATGCAACATACTGTGTTGATATGTCCCATAATCTTAAGAAGATCCATGATCTGTTTATAAAAGAAGTGACTTCATAGATGCATCAAGTTTAATTATGCATCTTTTAAACAATGAGGAATCATTTCAAGTTGTTGTCAAGCCCCTCTCACCATAACCCTATTGGACAGTCACACATCACATAGGAAGGTGAGTTGTTAGGTCACCCACATCTGTGACAGGTGGCTGTCCAATAAAGATAAAATGAGGATACTATGTGTATTTATTACACATAACAAAAGAAGAGAAATGGTTGAATCAAGGTCATGATACAAGTACAAGGACAACACCTTTGCAAGAGCTAGCTACAAGAGGAAAATGGGATTGATATTATTCATTCATGGGTGTACTGGTGAAAGTGAATGCAATAGGTAAAGGTCATTGTCATTGATAAGGACAACCAACAATGCATGCTACAATGGTCTCATGAAGGACAATAACAAAAACAAAATCTAAAGTTGCACAAGGCTCTATACAAGAAACAAAAAGTTACAAATGACAATTAAGCAGTTATGATTCAAGAGAGGTCTCATTTTGGAAGCCAAGGCCATAGTACAAGTGTATATGAACAACAACTATGAGGTTATGCTACAAGAAAACCATGCAGGTTCATGTAGGACATCAAGCATTACAATGGTACAAGTGCATATGAACAACAATCAACAATCAAAAAGTAGTGAAGGAAGCAAAGCATAGTTGTATTTTTACCTTTTCATACCATTGATCATCCATTCCAGAAATAGGCTATAATAGTGAAGGAATATACTTGCACAGGGGTGTTTTAATGAAGATATTCAACATAAAAACCATCATAAATCATGGTGCTTCAAGGGAACAGAGCATAGTCATGAATACGAGCAATACCATTAAAGGCTATAGGTTTTCCTTCATGTTATCTATGAATTTGAAAAAATAAATATACACTGGGTGACAACATGACTATAGCCATGAAATGGTTGCAGTGAGATAAATAATATAAAAGGTTGTTGGCACTATCTCATTTTCTCTTTGGATAGTATTACTAAGTCCTAACAAGTGAATAGCAAAAGAATAGATGTCAATAATATACCTTCATTTGACAAGTCCTACACTTTTGGTGATCCTATTATGTTGAGCTATTAAATGAGATTATTTGTTATTGTTAATGTTGTTTATGATATTGGTGCAAAGGTTGTAAACACATTAAGGGATCACCCTCCTGGGTCTTGTAGAGCCTAAAGTGTAGGAGGATTTTTTAAATTCCTCATCAATTGGTCCAGGTCCTTCAAGATGCCCTTGATTGGGATTGGAAATTCCATAGATGGATTAGAAGACCAACCTCGTTACATTGTAAAAAAAAACCAACACTTCCCTCTACCATTAACCCAAAACCCAAAACCCTTAACCCCTAAACCTTAAACCCTTAAACCATCTACGCTATACCCTTAACCCCCCTCTATACTCTTCCACTCCCTCCCTCTCTCTCTCTCAAGTCTCTCCATCCTACCCCCTCTCCCTCTCTTAGGTCTCTCTCAACCCTTAACCCTCCCTTCCTTTATCTCTCTCTCTCTCTAGTCTCTCCCTCCTAGCACCACTCCCTCTCTTAGGTCTCTCTCACTCACTCTATCTCAAGTCTCTACCTCCTACCCCTTCTCCCTCTCTTAGGTCTTTCTCTCACTCACTCGCTCCCTCTATCTCTCTCCCCTCCACCCTTAACCCTAAACCCTTAAACCATCTACCCTCTACCCTTTATCTCTCTTCCACTCCCTAAACCCTTAACCCTTATACTCTAAACCCTTAAACCCTCTACCCTCTACATTTAACCCTTTATCGGCCCATATCTTTCTCCCACTCCCTCCCTCTTTCCCTCTCTCTCTCAAGTCTCAACGCCCTACCCCCTCTCCCTCTCGCATGTCTCTCTCTCTCTCACTCACTCTTATGTCCCTCCCCTCTACCCTTAACCCTCTACCTTATACCCTCTACCCTTAACCCTCTACTCTCTATCTCTCTCCCACTCCCTCCCTCTCTCTCTCACTGAATTCATGTATCTCTCTCCCCTCTACCCATAACCCTAAACCCTTAACCCTTAAACCCCAAACCCTCTACCCTCTCTCTCTCAAGTCTCTCCCCCCTACCCTCTCTCCCTATCTTAGGTCTCTCTCTATCTCTCACTCACTCCCTCTATGTGTCTCCCTTGTACCCTTAAACCCTAAACCCTTAACCATTAACCCTTAAACCCTAAACACTTAAACCCTCTACCCTCTACCCTTAACCCTTTCTCCCTCTATCTATCTCCCAGTCCCTCCCTCTCTCTCTCTGAAGTCTCTCTGTCCTAGCACCACTCCCTCTCTCTCTCCCCTTCCTCCCCTCTTCCCCTCTCCATTTCCCCTCCTAACTCTCTCTCTATCTCTCTCTCCCCTAAGTCTCTCCACTCTACCCTTAACCCTTAAATCTTCTACCCTCTATCTCTCTCTCACTCACTCCCTCCCTCTCTCTCTCTCAAGACTCTCCCTCCTACCCCCTCTCCCTCTCTCAGGTCTCTCTCACTCACTCACTCTCTCTATCTCTCTCCCCTCTACCTTTAACCCTAAACCCTAAACCCTTAACCCTTAAACTCTAAACCCTTAAATCCTCTACCCTCTACACTTAACCCTCTACCCTCTATCTCTCTCCCACTCCCTCCCTCCCTGCCTCCCTCCCTCTCTCAAGTCTCACCATTCTACCCCATCTCCCTCTCTCAAGTCTCTCTCTCTCACTCTTATCTCCCTCCCCTCTACCCTTAACCCTCTACCCTCTATCTCTCTTCCCCTATCTTTGTCTCTCTCTCACTAAATCCCTCTATCTCTCTCCCCTCTACCTGTTGGTTGTTTTTACTGTAACCAGGTTGGTCTTCTAATTTACCTATAGAATTTCCAATTCCAATCAAGGGCAGCTCGAAGGACCTGGACCAACTGACAAGGATATTAAAGACCTCCTACACTTTGGGCTCTCCAAGACTCGGGAGGATGATCCCTTAATGCATTTACAACCTCTGGAGCATTATCGTAAACAACATTAACAACAGATAATCTCATTTAATAGCTCAACATAATAGCATAATATTGAATAGAATTGGTTGTTCATCAGTAATATCAACTATTTGGAGCATGAGATAACTACAACACATTCCACAGTGTAAAATAGTCATTTATTTTAAATGTGTAAATAGCACTAGGTAAATAAAAACAAAATACTGAACCATACAAATTAGTAAAACTTACATCAGTGCCATATATCTATTGAGGGAGTCAAATTCATAAACATCTAAGGGTTTATGATAGATTTAACACATAACATATAAGATCCTTGAGAACTTCCTCCAAGATATCACATGAGATCTTTTGGAACTGCCAGTTCATGGATAGTTCTTGAAGTTATACTTCAGTTGAAGTATTCTTTTCCATGAACAGTATTTTAGGTTTGTATATTTTGTATATATTTTGTACATAGTTGAGGTTGTTTTGTTTAAACAATCCCTTTTTGGTCATCTATGCATCTTGGTCTACTCTACCTAAGATTCTATATTCTTGCTTCATTCCAGTGGAATGAACATCCCCAACTGGAGCCACTGATGGAACTTCAGTATTTTGCTCCTTGTTTTTCACTCACACCTTGCCTTATGTCTCTGGTCTTTCATGGTGTTCGAGTTTTCTAAGGGTTGAGGTTTTAGATTTGTCTTCATGTAAAACCCTAATGTTTATTTCACGCTTTGGTTGGGTTCTATTTCCCTGTTACTTTTGATGGGGTTTGAAAACAACTTATGTCATATCAGTTTGTCTAGGCTGAGTCCCTTTGATTTTAATACTTTATTTCCTCCACAGGGTTTTATTTCCTAAGTCTCAGTTGGCCTTGTGTTTCATCTTTTAAAAAACAACTTATGTCATTGTTTACCATTGGCCTAGTGATGTCCCTTCATCCTTTTTAATGAATTTTTTTTTGCAAAAGGGATCGAATTTGCACTACTATTGATCAAATTGCCTTCGGATATCAACGATTTCCCACCATCGTGTGATTAGAAGTTGCAGGATTTTTACCGATTGCGATATCGCAAGCAGTCGCCACATGTTCTTCTAGGGGATGAAATTGTGCGACCGTTGATCAACTATCGTTTGATCTCAGCCATTCCCCACCATCCCACGATGGCCCCACCATAGTGCTTTGGTCGATCATGATATCATGGGAGGTCACCACATGTCTCATTTGATGAAGCCAAAAGAATAAAGGAAATACTGTGGAACATTAATCTGTCCTTAAATACATTAAAAGGGGGGTTACTAAAGTGCTCTTAAGATGCACGTGATTCAAATCGATGGATGTGTTATAATATTGATGGAAAAGATGCTCAAGGGTTAATGATAGGGCTGATGACTATGATGAAGGAATGAGATCATTGATGCTCAAGATCTATGGTTGCCTGCCATTGCATTATCCAAAGTTGTAGGATTTTTACCAATTGCGATATCGCGGGAAACCGCCACGTGGACTTCCTTCACAGCGTATGGTATGGTGGGCCCCTTATGGCCATGTTGGTGATTGTGTCAGCCTATTTTGAAGATAGTCATCGATGATTTGATCAAAGTGAAGGATTGACAACTCAAATTTAAATCTGCATCAAATATGGTTGGAGTCGTTCCTATAGTGCACGAGTGAGATTTAATGGCGGATGAGACATTTACTGGCACAATTTGATCGAAATAAAATCAATTCTCCTACTTTATGTGTGTCACAAAGCATTCAGGTATTTTGTGAAGTAGTTTTAGATCCGAGATCAAGGTTGTGAATCCTGACAGCCAAAATTTGGGATTTCTGCGAAAGGAGTTGTGAGTTAATTTATGTGTTTCCTGATCACTTTGTGCTTGAATTAAAGAAAATATTTGTTGTATTTATTATAAGGATTGTTGATAAACATTTTAGGGCTATAGTTTATTTAAATTGTGAGAAATTGCAATATTTTGTTTTGTAATTTCATATCTCTGGTTATTTCTAGCTATTTGAAGTGTGAAGTTATAAGAAGCCCTAGTTTTTCCGAGATGGCAACACCCAAGCAATGTTCTGGCCAGATTGAATATTTAAAAAGAAACCTATATGATGATTTCCTAGATCAATTGTCATTTTCAATGAATGATAGAAAGAAGGGATTGGTTTTGATGCAAGGGAAAATCCTGGAGGAGGGGTTAGTATAAAATTGTTCCAACATAGCCGATGCTAGGGTTCCTCTCACGGGTTTGGAAATGTTCAGATTGTGGTATGGATAGAGGAATTTTCCTCACCCTTTTTCAAATGGATGGATGTATGATATGGGGAAGCTAGTGGTATCGAATGTTTCCCCTGATGTAGACCTGCTTAGGGCAATAGCTGCAAGATATGACCCTGTCACACAGGTAATTAAGGATAATGATGGAAAGGTTTTGTTAAGCATTAACATAGATGATATTCAATAGATTTTAAACTTGAGTGAGCCAAGTGAGGACTTGGTGCCTATCAACCTTGAGGAAATGAAGTAGGAATATGCAAAGTTGAAGTCTCTTTTTAGAGATAAATTGCTTCCACCCCATCTAGCTAGGCCAATAGGTTCAAGATTTCATATCAGCCCTAGTGACCAGGAACCTTTCAGATTAAATTATTTTGCAAATCATTTCCTGGCCACCTTTTATTCATTGTGTTATATTTTGGGTTCCAGTCCTGGTGTGGTGGTTCCCATTGCATACATGTTCATGGGGGTGCAAATACAACACCCTAACTTCTCTATCACATATGACTATGCTTCTTTCTTAGCTGAGAGGATACATGAGGGGTTGTCAAAGCTGCAGAAAAATTATACCAGCACTCAATTATTTTGGTATTCTATGCTAATGCATATGGTTTTTTTCAAGAATGTTGACTTCTTCTCTAAGAAGATGAAATTAAGGCAATCGGTTGACAGAGAAATATTGCCAATACAAATATGGGCTATAGATTTATCTTGTAATAAGGAAAGCACTAGTTATGTGCAATTTGATAATTGTTTTGCTTCCAAATTGAGGATGATTGATGGTGAATATACCTAGGATTCCTGGGGAATTACATGATTTCCTCAGGCCAAAGGGGAGGAAGCCAGAATTAAAAGTTAGCCATAACTAGGGTGACACTATCCCATACCCAGTCAGCACTATTTTGAGGGTATATGGTTTTCAAGGATCCCCTCATATACTACCATACAATGTGCCACCAAGAGTGGGGTTTGCAGAAGTTATGTGGCATATAGGTTGCATCCATGAGGACAACCTCACAGGGAGGGGTAAGGGAACATTTTTCCCTGATTATATACTGGTAACTAATTTTTCCTTTTCAAAAGGAGGTTGAGTGCACTTTGAGAAATTATTTGAGGATTATCATTTGAGATGTGGTCCAAAGTGGCAACATGATCCTAAGGGTTTCTTTACCCTTTTTAGATAAAGAATAAAGGCTGGAAAGTTTGTGCATGAGTTCAAATTTCCTGAGGACTTGATCATAAATGAGTTCAACCTAAATAAGCAGGAGTTGAGCAATGAGAAATGGATAGCTTGTGATAATCTATTAGATATTGTGTACAACATGGATCCAAAATATGATCCACTATTGGAGTTCAGTCGCCACCATAATAAAATTGATTTTCTGATGGTGAACTTCAAAGAGATTATGGGTACTTTGAGAACCAAAAAAGTAAACTTATAGTTGAGTCTAGGTGTACAAGAATAAGGTGCTAGACCATTTGAAACAAGGCTAGTATACCAGCCTATGAAAAAGTGGCCCATTTATAGGAGAAAAAAGGATAGAAATAGTGATGAAGAAGTGGACAGAAAGGGGAAGAAAATTATGAAGTTTCCTTCACAACCAAGTCCAAAATTCAAAGTTCCTGGGGAAATTAAGATCACTGATTTAGAGTCATCACCAGAAGATAGTCCTCCATCACCACCATCTGAGCAAAGCCCTAAAAGGAAAAGAACTGATCAACCACAGGAGAGTTTGATGGATGAAATTATTGTCACTAATCAGGACATGCAAGTTGGTATGCCTTCCCCTCTTAGGCCAGTTGAATTGGTTTTATCTGATTTAGATATGAAAGAAAAAATTGTACAAGATGCAAGAATGGACACATGTAATGATTTTCTAGACGATAATGCATTTGTAAAGACTCTTGTATTCTTGCAATTGGAATGGAGGATGAAGTTTGAAGAATATCAAAATAAATGTTAAGGAGAGAAGAGAACTAAGACCTGACAGGTCAGACCAGGAGAATGATGAGGAAGTGAAAGATGAATTAATTGAAGAATTTAAGAACATCACTCTTGAGGAAGGTAGAAAATTGGTGAGTCAGGCTGGTGTATTGATTCTTCCTGAATGGGACATTGCAGATGCAGTGGCATTTAATGCTATTATGAAGTCCAAGTATCCCTTGCAAGAATCTGAAGAAGAAGTCAAGGTAACACTTACGATTCTGCTTTCAGTGAAGAGTATGAAACCTTGGAAATTTGGGCATTGGCCCCACAAGGGAGAAAGCCAAATATTACAGACATTAATCCAAATTTCAGAGGGGGATTAATAATAAAGAGATCTTCAAAGACCTCAACCACCAAGGCCACTAGTTTAACTATTAATGTAGCCAAATTGGCCCAAAAGACTGTTGAAAGGGAGGAGGCTAAAAAGAAAAGTCTAATGGAGAAGTATAACCTTTTGATAGAAGAATACAACAAGATGCAACAGAGGAATGTTGAGCTGAAAAATAAGGTGGAAAAGTTTAGGTATAGACAGACTGGGGAGACATCAAGTGCTCCAGGGACTAGTACATTACCTTCCATAGTAGGGTCAATGCCTCTTGCTTCTCCAATTGTTTCCACACCAAGGTCTCCCAGTCAGAATCCTGCCTTTACCCCTTCTTTAGAGGAAATTGATGAAGAAATAGAGTGCTCTATTGATCCTACAAAGAAGCAACTCTTGCAAATAATTGATGAGTTACAGGCATCTTCGAGGGTAAGTGAGGAGGGATCTCTTTCAAATCAAAAAGAGATTGTTACTACTATTTTAAGGCATTTGAATGAAAAGGTTGATAATAAATTGCTATCTATACATTCTTTACATTCTTTGCTATTAGATGCAATAAATAATATTGATAGGGATTAGGAGGTAGTGATACCAATGATTGAAAATTGGATCCCTAGGGCCAATGATCTAGATGTCATGTATAAGGCCTCAAGGTTTGATACAAATAATAGGCCCCAATCATTAAAGCCTACTCATGTGTTAGTAAAATCATTGCAAGGTTTTAAGACCTTACCAGATGACTTGAGTAGGAAGATTAGGGAGTTGGTGAAGAATTTCAATGATTGAGGTAACACATTGTTACCTAATATAATTGATGAGTAGGGGAAAATCAGGTCCCTCCAGCAGTGGCAGGGTCCAACAGGTGAGGTCATCAATGATCAAATTAAATTAATTTGTGATGACTCAGATTATGTCTTGTTGGTGAGCTGTATGGATAAAATCATTAGTACCAGCTCATTTTTAGAATCTTTTGAAAGAGATACAAATCAAGTAGCAGCAAAATACACACCTTATAATGCCAAGGTGAATGAGGTAATTAATTTTGACTAGCCAACTAATGAAGAATATCAGAGGTGAGTAAACAAATATTTAACAAGGAGGAATAAAAGAATGAATTACTAACAAGTGGTAAATTAGATGTTGCGGTTACAACGGCCTCTGGTTTTGCTTTGATGGTGGTCTCGACATGGGTTTCTTGTGGTTTTTTGTTGTTTCCTCAATTTTCCTCAGCTGACATGATGAACGGTAATATTCTCTAGGGTGATGGCTATTGTAACAATTTTTGGAATATCACCAGATGCTTCATTTGGCTGGTGACATGTGTACTTTCTGGTCTGATGCTTGGTTTCTCCTTCATTTTCTATAAGAAGGATTTCAAGGCTAGAAGTACGGGTTAGCAAGTTAGATAATTTTTGGTTGAATCTAGGTGAAGTTGCAGAGCAAATTGTAAAGTCTGATGGTTTTAGAGAGAAATACAATTTAGGTTATAAGTTATTCTATAATCAGTTTTGAATTCATGGGGATTTAATGTTGTATAACAGTACTAACATTTAAGTTGAAATGATAAATTCAAACTCATGTCTCTCCACTGTACATGCATATCCGAATTTTGAATAAGATGACTAAGGGTTGTTTCATTCATCTCATTGTTGTGGTGTGTATGATCCTTATTTTATCTTTAATTCAAGGAATTAATTAAAATGCTTGAATGGGATTATAGGTGAATATGTTTTTGTATAAATATTTGATAAGTAGTATTGGGTGAGAATGCATACTGATGAAATTGTAATGCAATATTTTCAGGGATCTTATAAGTGATATGTTATGTATTGAATCTGTCATAAACCTTTAGATGCTTATGAATTTGACTCCTGCAATGGATATATGGCACTGATCTAAGTTGTACTTATTTGTGTAGTTCAATAATTGTTTATATTTTCCTAGAGCTTGCTACAAATTGCAAATTAATGACTATATTTTACTATGGGTTGTGTTGTAGTTATCTCATGCTCCACATAGTTGATATTATCGGTGAACAGCCAATTTTATTCGATATTATCCTATTGTGTTGAGCTATTCAATGGGATTATTTGTTATGTGTTAATGTTGTTTATGATATTGGTGCAGAGGTTGTAAACACATTAAGGGATCACCTTCCCGAGTCTTGCAGAGCCCAAAGTGTAGGAGGTTTTTTAAATTTCTCATCAGTTGGTCCAGGTCCTTCGAGTTTCCCTTGATTGGAATTGGGAATCCCATAGGTAGATTAGAAGACCAACCTAGTTATAGTGTAAAAAACAAACCAACACCTCTACCTTTAACCCTAAACCCTAAACCATTAACCCTTAAACTCTAAACCCTTAAACCCTCTACCCTCTATCTCTCTCCCACTCTAAACTCTAAACCTTTCCTTGTATTCTTTTATAATTTTCATTATTCTTATTTATTTTACACTTACATTTATAAATACACATACATATGCATTTATTGTTTTCATTTATTTCTCATGTAGTTTAATAGTTTGATCGATTTCATATTATGTGTTGAAGAATTTAGAATTTCAATTACATTAATTTATGGATATGTTGTATCTATAACACTACAAAATCATATGCTCTTTGCATTTACACTTGCATTTAGAAATACACATTTATATACATAGATATAGATTCCTTTAATGATATGTTGCATTTATTGTTCTAGGAGAGCGTCCAGTAATGTCATTTACATTTACATTTAAAAATGCATATACATACATACATAAATACATACATATATATGTGTGTGTGTGTATGTATAAAATTTATATTCAATGTTTAGAAACAACCCATTAGTTCTGCACATGGATAAAAATTCATAAAATCATATCTCCCATACATGTTTTGTTGAAACCTAGGCTTGAACCTCTTATTTCACATGCTTTTCTTCACAAAACTATTGAGGAGGGCAACTATACCTTCTTTATTTCTCATCCTGCGCCCTATTCATGCATCCTACAATTACAACAGTATCCATGGAGCCTCTTACACAAGATATAGTAATCACAAAAAGTGTAAGAGCCCCTATATATCATTTTTGGACTACAAAACCCTCAAAAATAGGGTAACCGGGCTGTATGCAAAGAAATGAAGCTTTCTAACTCAAATCAACACTTTAAGCCCTCAAATTAGATTCAAATCAAATATAACACATATCTTCATGACCTGGAATTGATTTCACATCAAAATATGGCTGCATGTGACTGTACAATGTTTCTTAACAGGAAAAATACAAAATTTTTGAAGAAAAACACATATTTTCGAATGCCAAGAGCTTGTATTTTAAATCCTCGACCATCAACAATCATTACAATGATCACTTTATGCCTTTTAAAGGCCTTTACACATCAACCAAAAAAAATAAACTCTACAACTGACTTTTTAATCTTTTATGATCACATGAAACATAAAACACACTAATTTCAAGGTTGTTAACATCACTATTGAAATGTTTTAATTTTTTGACCTTTCAAATATTAAAAAGTACATCATTAAATTAATTATGTAATGGCATAAAAATTTAAAACACCATGAATTAATTATGTAAACACATAAGTCAAATATATTTCTATCAAGAAATTAATATCAAATAGATAATATGATCCCATAACTCATACATTTCAATGTCATTGATCTTCTTCTTCATCCAACTCTTTGTTTGTATCATTTGATCTGGATTCGACATTGTAAAGATTGGTCATATCATCATCATCATCATTGATATCAGTTTTGATAATGTCATCATCCACATGGATATCATCATGATCTAGTACCTCCTCTTCGACATCTTCGTCAAGGACATCATCAACTAACTGTTGATCCCGATCATCATCTACATCATCTTCTCGTTCTTCAGTATCTTCTTCTTCCACCACATTATACTTTACCTTCCTTCCTCTTGGATCATGTATAACAACAAATGACCAACTCGTTTTACCTGGAACCTCTGAGTAAAATACTTGCGCGCATTGGCTTGGAAGAACATAGGGCTCATTTCCAACTCGTTCAATCAACCTTGTATTAACCATGGTAAATCCATTATCATGTTCAATAAAAATTCTCTCAGGATCATTTTTAGTCAATCATAGCTTGTACCATAGGATGATAAACATAATTAATTTGAAGGATTTAAAGTCACACTCTAGTATATCATCCAAAATCCCATAGTATCGATTTTCTGAGACTTATGGATGTATGTCACTTCTAGATGAAACATTAGTCACTTGAAAGAATGCAGTTATACCATAATCAAAAGTTTTCTTCATGTCATCCAACATTTTGATTCAAAATTTATGACCATTGCACCACATAGTCTTGTGGTGTTTCACCTGCAATATGTCAAATGTGTAAAAATTATTGCAATATCGTTAGTTGATAAACATATTTATTCTTGGCCAAATGTATGCAAAGAAAACAATCTCAACATATATATACATCAATATAATTGAAAATAATTAAATAATATGGGTGATTAATATATTTATACATACCTGTTTATCTCTTAAACCATATGCTAAATCAATTTCCCTTTGTGTAACATTGGAATCTCCATTACGATGAGCTTCTTTAACCAATGAAGCCACACCTTCCCATGTTAATGTGCAACTAGATTGTTGACATCGTTCAATCCATACCGTCATCCAATCAAGATTGTTGGCAAGATACAAATGTAGTGCATCCCACTCTCAACCAACTGTATCAAAAAAAATTGAAATTCACAAATGACGTATAATTAGTTAAATACCATAGTATACGACCTTAATTTATAATTGATGTATATTGAAGATTAAAAATTAAATAAGTAAAATATACATCAAAACCATATGTAAAATGTATTCCAATTAATCTCCATAACCATCTTATAATTACCTCTCACTTTCCTCAATCTACCTTTCCCCATCAAGTACTCCCCTTCGAATTTGTTAATGGAATTGGGATCCCAAATGCGATCTACATGGATCTTTGCTGCAAACTTAGGAAGATATTCACTAATGTATAACATGGTTTGGTATACCATATATCCCTCCACCATAGAACTCTCAGGATGTGAACTTTGTCTAACCAAAGCCTTCAAAAATTTCAAGTGCCTCTCAACCATCCACATTGACCTTGTGTGTACAAGTCCACACAATTCAATCTCCTCAACTTGGTGTATGAGGTAGTGTTCTTGTGCATTGAAAAATATCGAAGGTAGACACTTTTGCATTTCACACATTAGATAAGAAATTTTTCTCTTCCAATAATTTATATCTTCTTTATCAATTTCTTTAGATGATAGCCATCTACAAGTGATTCAAGGCGCAAATATATTAATGAGATTTAACAAAAATATATAGTATATTACATAACAAGTAAAACAAATGGCAATTATAATATGTATACAACGAATTGAACAAATATCGCTACTTACCTCATGTATTTTCCAAGATCATATATAACTTGCTTGACATAGTTGTTAAATTTTTTTGGAAGAGATAGAGGTAGAACGTATTGCAACAATTATAAAATAATCTTTTCATTATTTTTCCAAAAGTAGTAAACATAATACACTGAAAATTACATGCATTATACAAGTGTATATAATATACTAGAATAATTACCTTAATGAAGGTATGCCAATCATGCGTTTTCATCCCTGACCCAAATTCACCTTTTTTGTTATTATATTGTTTATGTTTGCAGAAAATCCTATGGGAAATTGAATTTTTCATATAACTTCTTTTATAGCATTGTTTTGATGCTTTGTTAATAACCAAGGAAGGGCACTTATATTAATTTGGTCTCCATCGCTATTTAATTGAATGACATTTTTTATTGCATGATTGGCTTCTTGAATGTCACTACAAATTTTGACAATTTTTTCTTTGTCATGCCTTCCATCCAATATTTTCCATAGTGTTTATGTTATATTCTTTCCAATATGCATTGTATCAAACAAATGAACAATTTGTAGCTGCTCATAGTAGGGAAACCTACTAAATCGTCTGGGATAGCTTTTCAGTCCCTATGGAAGCTAGCCATTTATGTCTTGATGACCTTCATGAAGCATATAAGTTAAACAAATTAACAATGACAATAATTGTCAATTACAACATGAGTAAACACAACACAATATAAAAATATAAATTCAAAACATATCATTTATGATAGATAAACAATTTGATCTGATGTATAACTTTGATGATTAATTCTATTATATTCCAACTTCCATAGGCGAGGTGTCATTCTTCGTGGTTTTGATGTAGTCTCTTCTTTCCCATTGAAAATATGTTTTTTAGTAGTTCAATACTTATGATTTCTATAGAAGAAGTGCCTATACTCAGCAAACACCTACTTTCCTAAACTTGTTGAATGACGATATTTCATCTTGGGACCACAAATTGGACATGCAAATTTTTCCTTTATTTGAAGACCTACAAGATCATATATAATTGGATTAAATATGTCAATTTTTATAATTATGTATAATGAATAGATTATTTTAAAAACATGCATGATATCTACTTCATCAAATTAAATATTGTTAAAGTGTAATCGAATGTTATAACATACCACAAAAATGTGTTAGCCCTAGGGCATCATGAATTGTCCATACAAGCATTGCATGGAATTGAAATTGTCTTTGTCCTATTGGTCTAGAGACGTTATACATAGTGACACCATTCCATAACTTCAGTAACTCGTCAATAAGAGGCTTGACATATACATTCATATCTTTAACTTGGTACTTACCTAGTTGAATGAACATAAATATTACATAATTATTATAATCATTTTACTGCAATATATATAAATTAATGTACATGACTATTGAATGAAAAAAATATAAGTCATTATGCAACAAATAAGACAAATGAGATGCTATTACGTTAAATAAAATTTATGTAAACAAATACTTGGAACAATCATTGACAACATTATGTACTCCCTCTTTATTGACATCCAAGGAGGAATGTTATTATTGATAACAAAAACAGGCCACACCAAGTAAATAGATCTTAGCTCTCCAAATGGATTGACATTGTCCGCTCACAATGAAAGCTTGAGATTACGAGGTTCTTTTTTAAAGTGTGGCCATTTTTTCTCCATGTCCCTAAATTTAGAACCATCCACAGACATTCGAAGAATGTCATCTCCACTTATATTATGTGCATGGTAATCCACAAATTGTGCTAAGTTTTCGCACCTAAATAATCATTGCATACGTGGAATAATGAGAATATAACGAAGAACCTTGCGAGACACCTTTTTTGTTGGTTGATTTTTTTGATATCTACTGATATGACATTATGGGAATTTTGTTGCAAATTCCTGTTGTTTATGATATATAATATGATCATTGGGACATGCATTGATTGCTTGATACTCCATTCTAATATCTTTCATAATGGCAGATAAATCTCGGTATGAACGAGATAAAATATTTGATGGTGGTAACAAAAATTCACCAATCAATCTACAACAAAAAATAATTTGTTAATATAAAAAATATTAATGGTATATATTTCATCATTTATTTACTAGTGATGAACTAACAACAATTAAAATAGATGAAAAACTATGACATATATGACATACCTTAACATCTGTGAGATTGTTATGTTTGATAAACCATTCACAACCTTCAAGTTCAACAACAATAATACAGCAAAAAGAAAAGTTGTTTGGGAGCCTTCATAAAGGGGCTCGTATGTCTTCTCAAGTACAGGTAACTCATGAACATCATCAAAGTCATCTTGATCATCATGATCAACTCTACCCCTAAATGTGTCATAGATCAATGTATTTGTACCATCATCTTCAACTGTGTTTTCTGGTGCATGATCTTCTTCCATAGGATTATTAACTTCATCTTCGATATTCATAGCTCCATGTTCATCCGCTTGCAAAACCACATTCTCTAGGTCATGATAATCCATATCATCTACCCTAGGGTGCCCCACCTTTATAATAATGATAGACATAAATAAACCATGATCATGATCAAATTATTATATATATAATGTTAAAACAATATAAACACATATAATGAACAACTTACCAATGGACGATAATCATACCCCCCTTCAATATGACCATGCTGCCTACAATGTTTCTCAATTGTTGTGATTAAAATTCATCTCATCTTTAAGCCCTTGCAATTATTGCAAGGACAATAACATTTCCCATCACCCTTTTTTTTCAATCTAGCCCACAATCTATCAAGTGTCTCTTCATTTTGTTCTGGACTAATATTATCTGACATGATTTTTTTTTACCAAGCTTGACTATTTAGATCTTCAAAAAATATCAAACTCACACTCCAATAATTTTTATTCATAGACAGGTAACAAAATCTAATAATTCTAATATTTTACACCCAAAAAAATTGGCATGCAACCACCCCTGCAAAAGAAAAGATAGTCTGAAGTTAATGACCCCAAAAAAAACTTTAAAATGTTAATTCCAAAACTTATTAAATTATGATTTTACTATGATTTCCAATCGTTAAGACTCCTAAAATCAGAATATTGAACTTGATCACAAACTTCCTACAACGATGGAAGTAGCGAGCTAGTAAGAGCAAGTGACCCATTCCTAAGGAGCAACAAGTCAGAATCATCCTTGCTAATGTCAATACAGATTTATCCTTTTAGTTAAAGATGCAATGTGTCACTTCTTATGACGAGCTAATCCCTAGGGCCCTCAACATTGAGAGAGCCCTAATCGCACAAGGAAGCACACACTAGTAGAATTTGGAAAATAAATGACTAGGTGAATAAAACTATTAGTCACAACAACTAAAAATGACTGAATTCTACTCATTTTTTGCAACTCAGTTATAAATGAGTAAAATAAATTACTAGTTTGGTCGTTGATTAAAAATTATTTAGTCACAAAATAAAAATGACTAAATAGTTAGTCATTTATTTAGTTATAATCCATTTGAATAAATCATTTAAGGAATCAAGAATATAGCCGACCAAAATACTCTAAAACTTTAATAAACATACCCTAAAAAATTTCTCAAAATCTTACTTTTAGGTGTAGCCCACTAGAATGGAGTTTTCATTCTAATAAACATACTCTAAAACCTTCGTCAAAATATTATTTTCAAGCATAGACCAACAAAATGGAGAAGTGTTTCCGTAAAGAATGATAGAGAATGGTGAGGAGATGCGTGTGAAAGGAGGCATATGATTCATTGTTGCTTATCTCATTCCTGCTCTGCTTAACAAATCTTACATTGTTCCCACTACTATTTGTAATCTAGGTATCTACTTGACATATATTTGCATAATCTCAAATTCCTTCAAAGGCTTTTGAAGTATCAATGTATCCTATATAGGGTTTAGAATGATTTATTTTAATTAAAAAAATACATAAATGATGTATTTCCCTATAATTAGAAAATGTGGAGATCTCCTAAATCTGCCCCAACACACTATCCTCTTTGGCACTGTATTCATTACTCCAACTACTAGGGTTTTGCATGTGATATCTTTAATATCTTCATGACTGTGGCTTTTAAATAGATCTCAATCTTTGCTTTAATCATTTTCATGGTAACCCTTGAGTCCATAATCCACCTTCAATCTCTTCTACGAATGGTGTCTTAAGCTAGATTGAATAGTATGCATATAAAGCAAGTCCTTCATACCTGCCATTGTCCCAAAGCACCACTCACTGCCTTGCTTAAAATGTTTCCTCCATAAGCACAATAGCATGTTTTAAAATCATGGTTGCCAGTGATTGACCATTAAGGTCACCACTTTCATCATGAAGATACAATGAGATTTTTGTTTTCAAACTCAAGGCATTATGCAAGATAACATTGTGAATTGTTTGTTGTGTACGATTTTATTTTCTTGCACATTTACTGCTTTGCTAACTTCCTTTAAGACTGGGTATTGCACCCTCAGCTGCAATCTCAAACAGCTCACTCACTATCACTTGAAGATTCCTTTCATGAGAATCCTTCTATAAAATCAAACTATGCCCTATAGACTACCTACTTACTACAGGGGACTCATTGTTTCATGGTATTGTAGTTCTTAAGATCCTTCAACGTTATTGACACTACTTCACAGTCCACAAGGTATTATTCACTATTCTCCCATCTTTGATGAGTCTCAAAACACTGCTCAAACATGCAATCCACTACCTCCATTATACATTAATGGCTAAGAAGAAACATTGAACCTATGATTACCACTATTTACTTCATTTGGACAGTCATTCCCTGATTGCATTTTCCTTGTCTAACACTACCAAGAGCATTTGAAAAACCCTTAAGGTTAGCAAGAGGGTAAGGAAACTCACTTTTAAAATTTCCACTTTACTATGCAAGGTTTGAGCTTTATTATCTTGTCACTGCTCAGCCTCTTTTTGGCTGTCACATCTCAAGTGACTGTCATTCTTCTTACCATAGATTTCATTTACAAATGTGACTAAGCTACATAGTGTGCTTATTATTGGCTACAATCTTTAGATTGCAAGATTTTTTTATTACCTACAATGTCTCAATCTTTCGAGTATTGCAACCTCACTAATCCACTATAGTTATTGTTTATGTTTCTACAGAGGCCTAGGGTTTGTACCCTAATCATTCACTTACCAATGCTTTTGTTGGTATTAAAAAACAACCTTAAATCTTGGGTCAGAAAATTAGTTGTCTTGATAAAGCTGTGGTATGATCTTGGATTGTATCCTAGAGTGTGTGGGAAGCTTGTGTTTGATCATTAAGGTATGTAAACATAATCAAGGAAATGTATCCTATATATCATGGGTCTTGCTTTAATACTTTCCATATTGGTTATTAGCAGATCACATTATTATAGTTTGTGGTAACCCAATATTACATTCAAGTATGTAACAAACTTTGTTTATAGTTTAAGTTATAAACTTTTAAGTAACATTCATAAGGTTTAGAAAATCTTGATCACTCTCTAGAATAGCCCATTAAACATGGGTTGTGCTTGAATGCACTACATAATTGATATAACACAACCACTCTACATATCAACCAAAGTTATAGGCTCTTTATTGCAGCAAGAGGTAATCACTCTTCGACCATGCTATAATTACATCCTAACCTATTAAACTTGATACAACCTGAATGCACCCAATAATGATTGACACCTACATTATACAACCCAAATTAACTACATTATATGAGTGCCTCCATTTCTATCACAACATAGCCACATTAAACTTGGGTCACACATGAATGCATCATGTATTTGTTATAGCACAACTATGCCAGATGACCAATAGAGATATGGATCACATAATTACAGTCACAAGAATTTGTTCCTTGGTTGTGATCTTATGGTGATTCCACACAACAAAATCTGGACATGAAATTTTCAAAACCCTAAACCTCTAAAAAAGAAATCTAATGATATGTTGCTTTAAAATATGATTTTCAAACCTAGAAATACAAATTTGACTTCACAATTGAATTCTACAAAAGACAATGACTACCCTCAACCTAGCGATATCTTCTTGAATTTATTTATTTTCCCAAGAAAATCGCCCTTAGTTCACCACAAACTATCTCAAGTAGAGAAAAACATTGTCGCAATAAATCAGGCACGAACTCACTTTTCTTTATGTCGGCCACAATTTTATTTTTTTCTATTTTTCATGCTTGTCAAAATTTTGACGAAACTAATAGTCAAAATTTTGATGAACTTCAGGGATAAACTTACAAAAAATTAAAAATTACACATCAAATTTTACAAGCACCCGACGATACATCAAATTATACATATTTTGTCGATCATTTTTGTCGAATTTTGTAGTCAAATGAGTTAGTGAAAATACACACCCAAACCCCAAACAAGTTACATTTCTTGATATCTATTTTAGTGATTCAAAACATATTTCAAATTGGTAAATTAGATCTTTTAAATCAAATAACTCAAAAATAATTGTTTCATTCTAGATAAGGTCTAATTAGGCCTTCATCACATTAGGACCTTATTGATTATACTAATTCCAATCACAAACTTGCTAGTCCAAGGCTTTAGAAATGTGATATCTGACTGGTACAAGCTTAGTAAACCATAAGAAGGTCAATTCTTTGATTATTTTTGCAAACCTTAGGCAAGGTTCCTTCACAAACCTGTTACATACTAATATACATAGAATTTAAAATTAAGAAACTTCATTCTTCTCATCTTAGCCTTATGATTTTTCCCTAAAACCATTGGAACATGAAATTACATTCATAGAAGGATAATCTTACAAAAACCAAAGGATTCCACAAATTATTCAATGAGAAACATATTTATCTATGCTTATTGGTTACCCTAATGAGGGTTCTTAACTATTTTTAGAAAAAAGGAAAAAACTTTCTCAATACCCCACAAAATTGCACGAAATAAAAGTCCAATGGGAAGGTGATTAAACCTCTTAACATTTTCAAACACTTAGCCACATGCAAGAGGCCACGAATAAATTCGTACAACTGCAAAAAAAATGATTTTTTTGAAGAAATATATAGAAAAATAGAGCTTTAATTCATCCCAACTCAGGTATACAATCACCCACGAGGTTCTAAATGCATACAAGGAATTTTAAAAGGAAATAAAACCAACTTTCAAACTTCTATCTACCTCTAACCGAACCTACATCCTAAATGGCTCTTCATCTTCCAAATATTACTTTTAGGAAACTTTACAATTTTGTATATTTTGTCAATGTTTATTGAAAACTTTTAGACCTCTCTATGGAATGGACTTAAGACTTAAATAATGAGCTATACATATGAGAAATGATTCATGAGACCATAATACAATGGTGTATTATCAATATTTGATTATGTTTTCCCAAAATTTGTTCCTAGGACTCATGATGATGTCATGGTGCTCCTGCACCAAACTCTTGGCCAAGAAAAGAATCCAAGTCCACTTGGATTGATGTTGTCAACATTTCTTCAACTCTCTGAATGCTCTACCACCTTAAACTGCTTCTTATAACCTTCATCTTCACCTTGGGTTAAATTTTTCGATGCAAATTATTCATTTTTCTTGCTTCCCCTCTGAAATCAAATTCTTCACTCCTTTATACACCTCAATATCATGCTTCTCCTATTGTCCTTTAACTTGGAAATTAGTCTTTTTCCAAAGCATTAGTATCACAATGAAATGAAACAAAATTTATACCATTATACCTCCACCACCTTTCAATTCCTTGCAAACCTCCAAAATCAAATCATTTGTGTTCATTCCTTCAATGTCTTCAACTTCAAGAGTTAGGTTATTTATCTCTATCTGATGTGCATGCTTGGAAACTTTTGTAACATCTTCTTCTTCATTTAAGAATCTTTCTTCAGCATCCTCAAAGACTTCCTTCTCTTTTACCTTCATTCTCCTCCTTCTCTTGACTATCTTCTTTATAGGCCATGAAACCTTCTTGTTTAGCTTCAAGTGCCAACTTGTTATCTCCTTTATCATCTACTCCATCTTCTGCATAGACTCCTAGAACTCTTTCTCAAATCTTCTCAACTCTTGCTTCAAGTCAGCTATCTCCTTATCCATCTTTTCTTGTCTTTTTCTCTTCTTCCTCTCTTCCTCTTCATGTAAATTCCTTCTCAGAATCTCCATCTTCAAGATGGTCACCAAGCAAGTTGCTCCTTGTTTCAACTCACTCACTTTTCACAATTTTTTTTTTGCCTTCTCAATGGTAGCAACTAGGTTCTCCTAACCTATAAACAACCAACAAACCACACAACTAAAAAATGACAACTCACAAACCAACTTATCAGCCCAAATATTTCTTAGGCTCTGATACCATTTCTTATGCAAGTACAGAGGAAGAAACAACAAACTATCTCTATTTCATTAGACAAACACCCAAAATCATCTATGTTTGTTTACTCAATTTCCCATTCACACTTTCCCTTTACACCACTCAACTTAAACACCCAAATGTGCATTTAGAGTTCCCAAATTCCTTAATTTCCTTCAAGATACCTCAAATTATTCCAAACAACCATTTACAACATATTCCCTTTCAAATTTTCATTATTTCAATATGATTGTCCTAAGTGTGCATTTATGGCACTTACAAGCCTCAAATCCCAAATTTGTTTCCCAAGGACCAAATATTTATTTCAATATTTAGGAAAAATTTATTAAACTTGGAGTAACATGTTCAAACACATTTTTTATACCTCAAGTACCCTCCTTCAATGATTCATTTTATCATGACTGTCCTCAATACACTCCCATGGCATTCACAAGTCACAAACACCAAAATCTATTTGTCAGGACTTAAAAAATGATTCAAATTTTGAAACAACTTTACCAAGTCTGAATCAATATTAAAAAAACATATTATTTACCCCACAAAGTTTTACTTCTCATTTTTCTCACAGATCCTTCATTGATTGAGTTAACAGCTAGTAGGTCTGCCCACTGACCTGTCAAAGTTTCCTTCACCAAAATACACACCGAAACCCCAACACAAGTTACATTTCTTGATATCTATTTAAGTGATTCAAAACATATTTTAAATTGGTAAATTAGGTCTTTTGAATCAAAGAACTCAAAAATAACCATTTTAGTCTGAATAAGGTCTAATTAGGCCTTCATCACTTTAGGGCCTTATTGATTATACTAGTTCCAAACACAAACTTGTTGGTCCAATGTTTCAAAAATGTGACATTTGACTGTTACAATCTTAGTAAACTAGCATAAGGTCAATTCTTTGATTATTTGTGCAAACCCTAGGCAAGGTTCCTTCACAAACCTGTTACACATGGATATACATAGAATTACAATAAAAAAAACTTCATTCTTCTCATCTTATCCTTATGATTTTTCCCGAAAAACCATTGGAACCTAAAATTACATTCATAGAAGGATAATATTACAGAAAACTAGAGGATTCCACCAATTATTCAAGGAGAAAAATATTTATCTATGTTTACTGGTTACCCTAATGAGGGTTCTTAACTATTTTTAGAAAAAAGAAAAGAACTTTCTCAATACCCCAAAAAATTGCACGAAACCAATTCCAATGGGAATGTGATTGAACCTCTTAACATTTTCAAACACTTAGCCACATGCAAGAGGATGTACAAAGTCGTACACCTGCAGAAAACAATGATTTTTCAGAAGAATTATACAAAAAAATAGAGGTTTTATTCATCCCAACTCAGGTATACAATCACCCACAAGGTTCTAAATGCATGCAAGGCCTTTTAAAAGGAAATAAAACTGAATTTAAAACTTTTAACTACCTCTAACCGACCCTACATCCTAAATTAGTCTTCATCTTCCAAATGTTTCTTTTATGCAACTTTACAATTTTGTATATTTTTTCAATGTTTGTTGACAACTTTTAGACACCTCTCTATGGAATGGACTTAAGACTTAAATAATGACCTATACATCTGATAAATTATTCATGAGACCATAATACAATGGTGTATGATCAACATTTGATTATGTTTTCTGAAAAAAAATCCTAGGACTCATGATGATGTCATGGTGCTCCTTCACCAAATGAGGATTGTAAACACGCTTTTGAGAGTTTAAAGGAATTTCTTGCAAATCCACCTGTTTTACAACCCGCCATGCCAAAAAAACCATTTATCTTGTAAATCATTGCATCTACCCGTGCTCTTGCAACATTGTTAGCTCAACAAGATGATCATGGAAAAGAACACCCTATTTATTACATTAGTCAAACCTTAATTGATCATGAAACTCGATATTCACCAATTGAAAAACAATGCTCGACCCTTGTATTCACTAGTATTAAGTTGTGAAATTATTTACTAAATGTTGAAATACAATTCATAACAAAATTTTATCCTCTTAAACATCTTTTCAACAAAACAAATCTTTCTGGACACTTAGATAAGTGGGTGATGTTGTTAACTAAGTTTGACCTTAAGTTTGTTTCACAAAAAACAATCAAAGGAAAATCTTTAACTAATTAATTAGTTGATGCTCCTTCTCCTCTAGCTTTACCTAATCATGAATCCTTTCCTGATGACAATGTATTGACCGCTGATATTCAAACATGGGAATTGTATTTCGATGGATCTAAGTGTATAATAAGTTCTAGTGTTGGAGTGGCATTAATTCTTCCCAACATAAAACCTCTTCCCTTGTCCTATCAGTTAATTTTCCTATGCACAAATAACACAACTAAGTATGAGGAATTGATCATGGGTTTATGAGTTGCTTTAACACTGAATGCTAAATATATCAAGATCTTTGGTGATTCACAATTATTCATTAAAAAAATCAATGGTACATATCAAACCAAACATGACAAGCTATCAAAATACAAAGATCTTACAATGAAACTATTAGAGAAGTTTGAATCATTCACCCTAGATAACATCCCACAAAAAGACAATAGACATATGGATGCAATGGAAAGTGTAGCATGTCTTATATCTCCACATGATCCTTTAACAGACTTCACCTTCATTATCCATCCCATCATGAAACCTTCGATTGATACTCCATTACAAGACATTTTGGAAATCACTCAAGATGACTCATGCGAATGGTATGATACAATATACAAAAATTACTAAACCTACAACAAAAAACACTCACAAGAATTTATGCAAACTAGTAGCTAAATATGTGATCCTTGCAAATGCATTGTGTAGAAGATCTTTCAATGGTCTCTTATCACTATGTCTTAAGGATTCTAAAATCCCTATAACACTTGAAGAAGCTCATGCTGGTGTCTATGGAGATTGATCATTATTGAAAAAAATTATCTATATGGGTTATTATTGGAAACATATGGAGAAGGATTGCTTCACTTATGTTAAATGATGTCGTAAATGTCAAGAACATAGAAATTTTATCCATTCTCCTACTGCTAAGTTTTGTGCCCAAGTTCCCATTTGGCTATTTTTATTATAGGGATTGGATCTTATTGGAAAAATTTCACCACCTTCTTTTGTTAGACATACGTTTATCATAACTGGAACAAACTATTTCATGAAATGGGTGGAAGCTATTCCTCTTCGTTCTACAAACGCTGAAGTAATTTGTCGTTTCATATTGGAACACATAATTGCTCGATTTGAACTCACTTCCACAATCATTTCAGACAATGGAACCCTATTTAAAAATAACAAAGTTAGGAAATTTCTTGAAATGTTCAATATTCAACATCGCTTTTCCACATTGTATTATCCTCAATCCAATGGAAAAGTTGAAAACACTAATAGGATTCTAGAAAAAATCCTCAAGAAAACTATCAACAAGCATAATAAAGACTGGCATTGACAATTATATTATATGTTTTGGGATTATCAAACAAGTGTTTGATCATCCACAGGAACTACACTTTATAACCTTGTTTATGGAACTAATGCGATCATGCCCTTGAAGTTAGAAATTACTACATTGTGAATTTCTCTCCAAGACCTTATTGGCGATGCCACTTATAAAGATCAATGATTACACTGACTTGAGATGCTCAACGAACAACGCATTAATGCTCTTGAAAACCTCCAAGCTCACATCAAATAATTATAATGAAGACACAACACACAGGTCATCCCTAGATCATTTTGTAAAGGATATTTTGTTCTTATTGAAAATCAATGCAATACTAGTGTTGGCAATAAAGACAAAGATAAATTCAGCCCTAATTGGTTAGGACCTTACATAGTTGATACCATTTATGGTTCAGGTGCTTATTTCTTAACATAGCTTGATGTAACACCCCTTAAGGGACCTATTAATGCCACACATTTGTATCGGTATTACCTCTGACCCTTTTGAATAGTATGATTGTTAAAGTAGTGTTGTCTAAAGTTATTTGATGTCATTCTAAATAACTTCCACATTGCTTTGTTCTTGATAACTAATTTTTTTCTTGTCTTGAACACTAAGGTAATTATTTATGTTTATTTTATAATTACTTTAGGATTCATACTATTCACCTTTGTTTTATATTAAGTTAGACCCTTATATGAGTTATAGGTGTATTAAATTTAACATATTCTCTTCTAATCAACAAAGTTGTATCTACAATAAAACTGAAATATGTTTTAAACTAGATCACATTAATCATGTTAAATCATGTAGACATTAATTAAATAATTTTATCATAAGTCATTTAATTAATCACATTGCATTTAACATTTCAACCACAAAGAGACACATCATAATTACACTAAATACGCATGTCTATATATATCAAAGTTTTATGTACATCTCAATATCATATAAAAAGTCACAAAGGTCTGTGAGAGCTAGACCCCTTGGCCTTTGGCACTCGTGATCTGGTCCTTGGATGTCATGATATGGTCATGTGCAATCGTGACTGCAACCTGCCGAATCTAAGTGCAAACTCTAGACCCTATAATCGACCAACAACCACAAAACACTCCTCTACCATCTGATCCCTCTCTGCTCATGTCTATGCTAGCTCTACATGCAATCTCTCGATCTTTGTTGAGGTCTATGAGATCTATCTAACACTTTTAGCTTGATGGAGTTGTCTCCTCACACTCTCATACACTACTTGTAACCTCACGAAAGGTCTGAGAGACTCTAGCTCCTCCTCCAAAATCAGTGGGGGCACATAGTTAAGATCCATCTCCTCCTTGTTGATGGATGCATACATTATCTCCATGGAAGCCTAACGATAGAACTCTCGCTAGTCCCTTGTCCCTCCTGCAAGATAGACAAGGTACATAATGAATAACATCATCATGATATATATATATATAAACAAAGCATAAAATACTAAAGTACATGCATAAAATCACATATCATCACCTATATCTCCAGTCGAATGAGGGATCTTAACCTCATCCTCTTTGGGGGGCATGGAGGATGTGCTAGCCTCTCTCTGACTCTGGGTGTCGATGTCTACTATAGCTATTGCACAAAATTTTTTCTTGTAAGTGTGTGAGGACTCTCCATGCTCGTATCAATCCTTAATAGCTACTTCATCACCCTCACTCCAGGATGGCTCCTCCTCATAATCAACCTACTCCTCATCATCCTCTTCTCCATCCTAGTCCTCATAGTCAAGGTAAACATCCGACTAGTACTCAACATCAATAACATTAGTAAAAATGTTTGGCAGCCTATACTGTACATCCTCTGCTCTATCCTCTGGCTCATCTCCCTCATTTGGTGTTGGTCTTGCATCACCTATAGGGAATTCCATGGGGAACACAGGAACTAGGTGTATAAATGAACACCACTCCTCATGCTCATATGTGCTACCAATATCATCAACATCAGAGATTGGTGGTTGAACATGATCTAAATCATTAGAATCACTTTCAGGAACATGATCTATAGCAAGTTGAAAAGTGTCACCTGGCCTCTAGGAACTCCACACTAATCATCTGATGAAGGGGAATGCCCTTGGTGATGTTTGCACCTATCCAAATTTTTGCATGAATCATTCGTAATAGAAAGGTCATACAACATAGTCATGCCTCCCAACTAAATACCTATCCATTTGCATCCTCTGTAGATGTCCTATGGGACTTTTCCACTATAGAGTGAGTAGATAAGGTCTCCATAAGATCTCATCTCCCTCTAGCCGTTCAAACCTCACCCTCTAAAATTGTAAATACCCTTATTGCCACAACCGCCACAATGGATAGTCAAATGCTAGTGGATATCTTGTAGCTATAGCACAAGGGAATTCAACAAGCCTAGTGCAAGTGATATGCTCGAGGCACCATACCTATAGAAGTGTATAGTGCACCATAATGTTGATCTCTTGAAATATAAACTGGCAAAGATCATAAAATAAGTATGCTAGAATGCAATGACCCCAAGCATAGACTTTCCTCTGCTCATACATCCCTCAAATAAAATGTACTAGTCCTCCATCTACATATGTCGCTCATTCATCTAGATTGAGAACAAGATCCATTGTGTGCATCATAATCCATCTAACAATAGGAGCTCTTGAATATAACAACATGGGGAGCTCAATCCATGCTCTAACCCGCTCATCGTGAACAGGTCCACCTAGATAATACTACATATCTCTCTTCATCTCACAGAATGACCAATCCCCCTAGAAGCATACCCACTCTCCCCAAATAGGAACTCATAGAATGTAGTGTACATCCTTGAGATTGATGGTCATCTCCCCAGTGGGAAGATGAAATGTACAAGTATCAGCATCCCAACGCTTGCACAGGGACATAAGCATGGTGTCAAGGTACCTCATAGGTGGCATAAGATATGTCGAATAGATACCTACTAATTGTAAATTCTTTGTCTTTGTTTTGATAGTGCTAAAGCGTGATCCCTCATAAAAGTATGTTTTCTTCCCCATAACTGTTGTTGTGAATTGGTACCTAGACCTAGAAAAATCATCACAAAATGCTCTAAAATCCATCTAATCTCTTCAATTTTCATATATTTCATCATGCAAGTGTGCTAAAGTACATATAGTGTGCTTTCCTAATAGCCCTAGACACTTTAGAACCCTTTTAGGACATTTCACAAAGAAAGGAGACATTCTGCGAAGAAATGGGACACTTCACGAAGAAACGACACACTTTGCAAAGAAAAGGGAAACTTTGCGAACAAATGGGACACTTTGCAAAAAAAATTCCAAGACCCTAAATTAACCTATCCATGCATTAAAATGATTAAATTATTACAAAATCACAAGGCGAAAGTTGCAAATTATACTTACCTCATAATACATCTCCCTATGCGCCACTTGCTCATGAAGCTCATCCAACCGCAAAGATGTGTAATCCCGTCTACTACAATTTCTTCTCACTCATCACTCTCAAGATAGAAGAAGGTAAAATGAATAGTAAGTGACCAATTACTCCTCTTTACCTTTTTTAATCCATTTTAATCTCTTTTTACTCTTATGCATTAAAATAAAGTTACTTTCTTTTAAGAATTAATAAAGTATCTCTTCTTCAAATCAACATAATGGGAGCTAGGGTAATTCATTTTTGACATCGTTTGAGGTGTTGGAATTTTCATTCCACACCCAACATCGTCATTCATCTATTTTTATGAATCATGGTACTTGAAAATTCCCTATGATATGATGTTTTTTATTTGACCTGGATAGATTGCTACCTTGATTCCACCTCTGTAAAGCAAGCAAAATCAAGGGGGTTCATACATGTCTACCCTCGAATTAGATTCCTAATTGTTGGACAAAAGGATTTTTGGAAAATTAACGAATGTGTGTTGCAAGATGTGGTTCCTAATGTTGTGATTTTGTAGATAACTACACTGGGGGATTCGTTCTCCCATCTTGTGAATGAGTATCATTTTATGTAATAAAGTGCATAGTTTAGAGTCCTTTAGCTTACATATGCACATAGACTCATATGGCTAATAAAGTGGGGGCTAAATGCACTGTATAAAATTGGACCCTCTTGAGAAAAGAGATAATTTCATGCATAATTAGACCCACTTTTGAGTCCCCTTACATCATTTATCCTTCAAAAAAACATTTATAGGCCCCTAAGACCCATTATTCTTGATCTAGAGGCTCATTTCACCTAAGAAGTCACTTAAAACCCGACAAATAACATTTAATTCTTTCATATCCCAAAAACCCACCTACAAAAATCAATAGTGGAACCCGTTCTCCAAGGGTGGTGAATGAGTCCCTTTTGAGGGAAAATTCAATTTTGAGTAGGAATTAATTAATTCAACTTAAATTCCCAGTGAATGTTAGCCTCTTAGGTCTAAATAATAGGAAAAATAGGTGTTGTTGCTTATGAATACTCATTTTAAGTCATTTTACACATCTTTTAGTCATTTCACAAAAGCAATTTCTAAAGTCAAGTCTTCTACAACAAGTTTCATTAGCAAGTTAAAGCTTTAGGGAAACAAACTAGAGTTTTTGTAGGTCTTGAAGCTCACTTCTTAGGTCAAGATTCAACATTGCAAAGGGTTGAGGATGGATTCCTATGGTGAATCATGGAGAAATCTAGGTTAAGGAGATGTAACTAGCCATCAAATCACACCTAAAGACTTGGTTTCAAAGTGATTTGATCTTCCATTTTCACTCCATCTTCATATTAAGGTTTACATTTCATCTATATATTTCATTTGCATGTCATTTTATCTCCATTTTTGATGTGTTGCAAGATTTCTATAGTTGAGATCTTGCATCATTCAAATCACATTTACATTTCTTATTTTTGAACAATAGAATAGGGTTTTTGACATACTTCATATTTTCCTAGTCTTTGACACATCTAAGGCCAGGCTTTTCTCCATTCAAGGTTTAATTACCAAACTAGGGGTTTGACCAAGGAAACCCTCCATTAGACAAACAATTTTAAGGTGTTTTGCAAGATTTTTCTGAGATTCTGACTCGGGTTTTCATCAAAAAGTATTGTACAAGTGTCAAGGTGCAAAAAATATATTTGAAATTATAGAAATTTGAAAGTGGACTGATTTTCTATGCATGGAAAATGAGTTCCTCCTAAGGTTCCAATTTGAGTTAGATGCAGATCCTAACACCTAGTTGACAGAAAACAACTTTTTTACAGAAAAACCTTGACCTGGGACTGATTCGCTCAGGGTGACAAATGAGTCCCAAACAGCTCAAAATTAGATTTTTTCAATTTTCTAGATTTCTCTCTAGTCCTCTTTATCTTCTTAGGTGCACACATTCTGAGATCCTGCTTTCTTTTTAGTTTAATCTGCATTTTCTTTCATCAATTCAAGATTTTTGCAAACATCACTATGTTTTCCAACACTGCATAAATCTTAGGTTTTTCATTCATAATTTCAAATAGATCATCCAATTTCACTTATATCATTCCATTTAGTCTAAATAACATCACACATTACATAATTTGAGTGAACCTAGCTAGACTTTTGAGTGGGGTTTATCTCTTTCCTTTTAGGTGAAACATCTTAAGAGTGCAAGAGTAGCCTATAAGCCCTACCCAAAAATCTATCATAAATTTTTGAGAGGAGGAGAGGGACAATCAAGACTCAATTTAATTGTATCTTCTTTCACCAGGATACCTTCATCACTAATAGGAGAGGTATCGGGAGAAGAACAATTATAATTGTTATGATTGTCTATGCTTGCATCCTCTTGTGTTATTACATTCTTACAAATATGATAGATGCCAGAAGGGTATCCCACATGCTTATAAAAGGTTTTACTTTTCTTTCCTAGACTATGCTCATGATTAGAGAAAATAGAATCATACAAGCCATGTGATACTCTATGAACACTAATTGCTTGAAAAGAAAACATGCTAACATGAAAAAGTAAACTATGCAATTTTCATATTCTAAACAAGGCAATGTAATAAACTAAAGATGAAATTTTGTAACTATAATTTTGAATTTTGATGATGCACTAAATGAGATAAATTAAGCTAAATTCAATGAAATTGATGAAACAACAAATCAAGAAACTAAAACTGAAAGGTAATGGCACCAAAAAGAAGCTAAAAACTAAGATTTTAATGTCCTAAAAATGCAAATCTATAGCTTAGGGACTCATTCACCAAAAAAGGTGAATGGGTCCTAGTTAGGTCTTTCTAGGAATTTTCTATGGAATTCAGAGAGAATTTTGATGTCTTTTTAGATGCCAGAAGGTATAGATTAGCCCTGATCAAGGACTTATTCTCTAGTAAAGGTGAATGGGTCTTGGTTAGGTCTTTTTAAACTATTTTTTAATGATTTGAAAGCTCTCAAATATATCTTTTAGTTCCAGGTTGTAGGCAGTTAAATGTAGCTTCAAATTTTTCAAAAATTCAATTCAAAACTACAATGAAAAGATGAAATGCAATACCTAGGTTGAAATGCAATTTTATTTTATTTTCAAATGAAATTAAATAGGATCTAAATCATATTAAAAATGACTGATTTGTTTTTGTAATTTTCAGATTTAGAGAGATGCAAAAAAAAGAAAATATAAACCTTATATGATATGCAAGATTTCAATGCAAAACAAGAAACCCTAATTCAATGCAAATCCTAATGCAATGAATGCAAAATTTTAGCTTAATATGAAATAAGAGACTCCAAAAATTAGAATATTGCAATGTTGAATGAGTCGAGTTCACCAAAAATGATAAGTGTGGAAATATGTGATCCACCCAATGTATGAACAATGTGATGGATCACTTATCTTACAAAGCCCTAATCACCTCAAATTATGCAAAATATGATGCTAATAACAACTAGAAATTCAACCTAAATGTTATAGCAACTATGGGGGATGTTTTTGTAGCATAAAAAGGTGTGTACTTGGCAAGAAAGTTATTTTTTAGCTATAGAGGATTAATTCTCCTTTAGGGGTGAATGACACCTTAAATGGTTTCAGAAAATTGATTTCAAGATCCTATACCTTGATTTTTGCACTTTTGGAATCCCTGTTACCAAGTTTTGGAAGGCATTATTCAATTCTATAGAGCTCTTTCCATGATCTTGCACTTTGAATGACAACTTTTATAACTTTGACAATTTTGCTCCAAATCTTGCTCAACTTGATCTTCAACGTATAAATCTATAATCACGCACTAAAGGACAAGAAAAACTTGTTGATTTGTTAGTGAATGGGGGTTTCCCTCAGTCAAACCCCTTGTAGGTAAATAAACCAAATGATGAAATGAAGGAATGAAGCATGAAATGTGAAATATGTAAATGATGTCACCTTGAATGTTGTCTTGGAGTATAAATTTGAAAACTATCATGTAGTGACCATGAAGAATGTAGATCTTGGATGTAAGATGATGCTTGTAAATGGATCCTCAATGCAACATCAACTTCTTTAGCTCAAAACACATGAATGCTTTAAACTCTTGGCATGTGTAGACACGTAAAATATACCAATTGACATTGTGCATCTAATCTTGACTACTAACATCATTTCATCCTGAATCATCCCTTGGTCTAACCATTAAATAAAATCTCCTTATCTGATTAAATTCATCAATATTCCTCTCTTAATTGAATAAATCATTGTATCTAATTAAGTCAATCTCTTTTGTTAATTAAATCAATCCATCTAATCTAATTATCCCTATTTAATTAAAAAATTAAATTTATATAATTAAATCTCTAAAGTCTATCCATTAAATTAAATAAATTAAAACCTTATTTGATTTAATCTAACACCATCTCTTTTAATTAAATAAAGCAAAATCCTTAATTAATTAATCTCTTATCATATTCCTCTCTTATTTGATTTAAATAAATCCATAAATTTGAGTCAAATAGGTCACATCATCTAACATCTCTCATTAAATTAATTAACCCTTGATTAATTTAATCTCATCTCATGTCCCATCTTCTGGATTTTGCAAGTTTCCAATGAAAATAGACTTAATTCATTTATTAAATCTCTATTTTCCTCACAAGGAATCTTTTGGAATATTCTCCAAATTTGAATTCAAAAATTCCAAGTCAACATGTACATCCAACAAGGCAATAACTTCATCTTACAAGTCTTTTGTCTTGATCCAAGTGGCATTTATTGCATTTTCCCTTCCCTCTTACAAGTCATTTCAACAAATTTGAAATTCAAAAATATGCATTTATTGCAACAATCCCCAAATCTTGCACATCCCTCATCCATTCATAGATTAACAAGTGGTATCATGCCATTGGATGAATGTTAGTCCCACATTGCTCAAAATTGGAAATTCATCCATCTTGGAATTCTATAAATAAAGAGCTCAAATCCTCATTTGATCATCCACAAATTATGCAAAGTTATTATGCTAAAATATTTAGCCATTTCCACCTATCAATCTTGAGTTCTTAGCTAGGTTTGTTGCAGATTTTGGCTTGGAGCTCTCATTCTTCACCATCAAAGTGGATCAATCTCCATCAACATATCAAGCTTGCATCTTAGGAATTGGGAAAGGGCCAATTTTCACATCAAATTGGCACCAATTCCCTCATGGGATCATGAGTTTGCACATTTAAATTAGGATTGAATCTATATTTCTTTGTTTCATTGTGTTCTTTGTTGTTTTCTTTCCTAATTTGAAGTTGTAAATGGATTTCCCTTGTTTTAGCTTGCAATCTCTTGTTTAACTTGTTTATTCTTGTTGTTTTGCAGGTACTAGGATTTTGGTTCACACATTTGGCACTAGAAGGAGGGCTGGATATCATTCTTTCTCATCTTTTCTTAAAATTTCCACATTTTTACTTATACACAGAAAATTCCAATGCTGGGAGCTCAGCGTTGTTGTTTTAGCACCACTAACTCTTCAAAGTCGCTATATGGCACCGCTTGAAATTCAAACTGTGACACTAGACTCTTCCCACCCAAATATTTGAATTTTTAACTCTGTCGCTTGACCATTTGACTCACAGCAAATTTTTAGAAAAAACCAAACAACAACGCTAGGAAAAAATTGTGACATAGTTAAGCTCACTGCCCCAACACAAAGCGATGCTAACTAGTAAGTGGCGCTATGAGGGCACCATTGAGATATCAAACTCCGATGCAATCACGGGTTGCACCGCTAGCAGGGAGTAAAAAGTGGAAATTAAATTTTAGCACGTGATTTTTAATTAATGATCAATTTGTCTTCTATTTTCTACTTTTTAATCTTTGTATTTTCCATAGCCTAATTGGTTTTCTCCCTTGTAGGTTGGAAATCAAAAAAAAAGAAAGAAGCATGAAGAGGATGTTTCATCAAATCAAAGTATTTTTTAACACTTTAGTGTTTGCTTAACACTTTTTAAGAAATTTTTATCACTTCTTCCTTAGGACACTAATTTCATTTGGATTTAAAAATAATCTTTCCATTTCTTGCAAAAGGCTAAAATGAACACTAGGATCACAATATACTAGATTTTTTTTCTTTGGATAAAAAATTGAACACAATGTCTATCATTTGTCTTTTGGTGCTTAAAAAGAACTCACATTTTTCTTTTTGGATTTAAAAAGAACAAGTGCAACTTTGTTTTCGTGAAGGCTTACTTAAACTAAATTCATTGAAAAAGGACGTATGCACTTCTCTCGTGCTTTATAGCAATCTTGAGAATCAAAAGGCCTTTTTCATGATTTTAGGTTGAGACAAAGCAATTACCTCCACACTTTGATTTTGGTTTAAAATTGAAAAAAATCTTGTGCGAGTGTGAGTAGAGCATCATCACATATATTCTCTTTCTTTGTGTCGTCAAAGATTGATCAGGTTACGGATTTTTTTCTTTGCTTGCTTTTTTTTATCCTAGAGGGCTTGTCTTGGGGAAAAAGTACTCACCCAAGGGAACGACTCAACCGATAACACTCTAAATCCAAGAGTATTTCCAACTGAGATATAAATGTGGGTATTGGAGTAAACACCAATATCACGCGGTTGATTCCAACAAGATGGATATGAAAGGGGACTCTTTTCGTATGGGTCAATCTACACAAATGGAAAGTCCTTATTAAAACCCATGTGCTAGAATTTTCCAAAATCCTTTAATCTATTTGTTGGTGCAAGAACGGTCGTTTTAAAGCCACCCCACACTTTTATGGTCTTTAGTAGAAATGGAAAGCATGCCATGGGAGTTTCATGGGTGTTGATGCTTGGCTTCCCCGATTGACGTTAATGATCCATGGAGGGGAGCCAGTGGGGTCAAGCATCTAACCATTCACTAAACATAAGCATAGTTGGACTTGTCCAAGTGGGAATCCAACAAATATTGTCTTACACATCCATAGGGTTGTACTTATTCTTGGGTTACAAAATGCATTGCTTGATTGAAAACATATTGAAAACAAACATTTAACATGATCATCCAAATTTCAAACCCTTTTGGAGAAAAATACAATTGACTCAATCCATATGTTATTGCTTTCCCTTGGGATTCACATCCTTAGAGGTTTCTAAACATTGGATTACATCTCGATTTTTCTACTTAAGTAAACAATAGGTAAACCCTTGCCTTGAGTTCATCAAATTTCCACATAACATATTTTTTGGGGTTTGAAAAAATTAAGACATTGGACATCTTAGTTTGAAAACTTAATCAAAGAAAGTGTTTTTGGTAAAATGAAGCCATTAATCAAAGCTAAGAAAAATGAACTTTCATGTGTGTTGAAGCCTCAAAATTCTTGAAAATTTCCAAAGCAAAGGTCATTGGTTGGAAATCCAAAAATGTATGTCCAAATTGAATAATTCTTTGGTTATAAAGGTCTCTAGGAAGCATTTGCATGTTCTTCAATACCTAATTCTAGGAAAACAAAGTGTCTTTTATAGGTTTATCTTAGGATCAAAGAAAATCAAAATCTTTTTCATCCATCCTTCAAACATCAAAAAAAAATCATCTCACCATCACCTTTTGGAAAATCTTGAAATCATCCTAAATGTTAGGCTTTTTGGAAAAATCAAAATCATCAAAATCCTTGAGATTAAATCCTTGAAATCCTTATCAAAATCACCTTTGGCTAGGTATGTGTAGATGCATCATTTTGCATATGCTTAGTAAAAGTTATCAAACCATCTTATTTAGTTAGGTATATGTAGATGCATCCTTCTTCATGTGCCTAGTTAAATTATCATTTTGTTTGAATAGTTGTGGGTAGATGCATCCTTCTCCCTACACATATTCAAAATTATCATCATTTGAAAAAATCCATCCTTAGGTAATTATCCAAACATCTTAGGGTCTATTTTTTCAAAATCTGAATCAAAATCAATATCAATCAAGGAAAAATCCCAAGGGAAAAGCAAGATCAAAGTCTGAAACATATCTGAAAGTCCCAATAGCCTACTATCTCCTTCAAGATTTACCAAAATATTGTAACATCCACATCATCCATCCCTTACATCATCATCGTATCACACCTCTTGATCCTTAATATATCCTAAAATTTTCTACTTTGGGCATAAAGTAAAGATCAATCCAAAGAGTCGAGAGATTCATCTATCCTATTCTTGAAAATTGATCCTCATTTTATGGTTCAAACTAGATCTCAATACAAGAAGAGCATGGAAGCCAACAAAGAAACACTCGCTTCAAGTGATCTTAGCCAAACAAACATTGAAATGAATCCTGTTGAATCAAGCAATCCTTTGACCATCTCATCACAAAATCCGCAAGAAAAAAACCAAGGAGAGGATCTTACCTTTGGGATGTCTCATGAAGAAATAACTGAAATGCTCCAAAATCTGAAGAACCATAAAATCATCAACATCATGATGAGGCTCAACCCTTCATTATACATGCTTGAACTAGCAAAACAAGGGGCCAAATTACCTTCGTATTTTGATGTGAGTACCATAGTGGAGACATCTTTTCCTCCAATCTCATCCACCATTCCTATCTCATTTACACCCCCATCCCAAAGCATCACCCAAAACATTTTGCAGATCATGACATTATTTATTCCAACCCAACCCAATGTTAATAAGGTAAATGCATTTCTCAATGCTATCCAAACACACCCCCTTGTTAATAATCAAAACTTGGATGAAAATACCACATTGGAACAAAACATATTTGAAAACCCATTACATAATAATGTTCCTCTCACTTTTCATCATGATCCATCATCATCATTTTTTCACGCAACACCTCAAAATTCTCTCCTCACAAATTTGCAAGAAGAGGGAGATATGTTTGGACTAGGGGGCATCTTTGACACCACAACATTTTTCACAAGAACTCACACCCCTCATATTATCATCCACATCACTCCTTGGTTTAGGGCTTCCCCCTTTACCAAGTATAAATCAAACCAACATCCCAAATATCAATCAAAGCATTATGCCAAACGCTCAAATTTTGTTGTTGATATCACAACAATAAATGAAAAATGCACAAACAATTGCAACATCATCAAACACCCCCTAACATGGCAAATCATGGTCTCTCAAGGACCAATCACATCAATGACACTACTTATCACTCAAACCACCACATCAATACCACCATCCATCACTCTAAACACCAACATGACATCATCAAATGCCATTCAAAATCCACCACCACCAACTTCCACCACATCAAGCCAGTACAACATGGCATTGCAAGATGCTTTTCAAAGGGGATACCAACAAGTGAAAAAACAAAAATCCATACAACTAGCTGCTCAACAAGCCACTCAAGCTGCACAAGTTGCCCAAGTATCCCAAGCTTCCTTACAAGCGCAACAAGCCCAAGCTTTATTGCAACAACAACAAAAAAAAGACGCCAAAGCCGCTCAAGCATTGCAAGCATTACAAGCACAAAAGACTACTAAGGCACAGGCTCTATTACAAGCATAAGCAACACAAGAAACGCAAGCACAAGCTCAAGAAAATACCCAATATCAAGCACAGGCACAGGCACAACTTCTTGGACAAAGACAAGTAGTACAATTGCAAGCATATCAGCAAGCGATAAACCAATATCAAGAGTAGCAAGAAGCAGCCAAATTGGTAGCCCAACAATAAGTGTTGTTGGTACAACAACAAGCACAACAACAAGCACAAATCTTAGCGCAACAACAACAAGATCAACAACAAGCATTGTTCATACAACAGCAAGTGGAAGCCTACCTAGCTCGTTAGAACATACAGATACCATCAAACAACACACCGACCAACCCACCCATCCAACCCACAATTGAAACACCCCAAAATAATTTCATCCAACCCCCTGATTTGCAAAATGATGTGACGACACAAATCAGGTTGCTCTCACAACAAGTGATCGATATTCAATGGGGCGAACTATGAAGACACCAAGCAACTTGTGTCTATATCCATTTGATAGGATCCTAGTAATGAAACCATTCCCCAAGGGATTTGAGATCCCCAAATTTGACAAATATTGAGGGACAAGAAACCCTAAAAATCATATCAAGGAATTTCAGGTTCATTCCATGGAAGTTGCATACAACGATACTTATCTGATGCGACTATTTCCTAGGAGTTTGGTAGGCCACGCTATGGAATGGTTTTCTCACCTACCCTCAGGTATTAGAAAATTCCAAGAAATTATGGATGCATTCATTAAAAATTATGCATGCAACATTGCAATGGATGTTAGTCTAGAAGAACTCTCAGCTCTAAAACAAGCAAAGGGTGAATCATTCGCTTCATTCTTACAACGATGGCAATCCAAAGCCAATTAGAGCAAGTGGACCATAATAGAAGAACAAAAAGTGTACACCATCATAGCCAACCTTAAAGGCCACTTGGCATTTCATCTCAAGGTTTAGGGCATCACCACATATGATCAGTTGATCCCCAAGGCGCTCAGCATCGAAACAACCCTTATAACTCAACCCGCAGAATCAACATCATACCACAAATGACAAAACAACCGCCCACCATCCAAGTACAATGATAAACTGTGCATGTGGACAAGGAACAAAAATGTTACTAATGATGGTGTCATTGATGCCAAGGTGGTCATTAGTGCTCCTTGCCAAAATAAACCCACACCACAAATCCAAATTCAACACCAAAACAATCATCATGCAATACAACAACCACACAACAATCCAACAATCAATAATCTCAATGAGCAAAGGGGACCACCCCAAAGGAAAAAAATTTATCCCAAGATAAATTACACCACTTTGGGAGAACCACTTGAAGACATCATGAAAAGGCTAATAGACGAAAAGCTCATCAAAGCACCCACCTCTGAGAATTACCAAGAACCAGATGTGAAACCTCCTTGGTACAATTAAAATCAACTTTGCGAGTTCCATAAAATCAAAGGCCATACCACAAACAGCTGCATGAGATTGAAAAACATCGTTCAAGATCTCATCGATAAAAGAAATATAAACGTGGAACAACCTACAAGAAACCAAGATTTTAAGATATACATGAATCTGATACCGAATCATGGAAACAAAGGGAATCAAAAAGATAAAGGGAAAGGTACCCACTCAAATGTAAATCATGTGTATGAAATAGTTGTCACCTCCCTAGATGAAAGTTGCATGATCATCACCATCAAAGGCTCCCATGTCAAAGATTGTGGAGTCACCACAAGAGGCGGAAAAGTTACCATCGTAGGATCATCCCAGCCAAATAGAGTCCCTGCATCTAGATCTATCCCTAATGGCTACAATGTCCTAGACCAAGTCAAGAGAACGTCTGCACAAATATCCATCATGGAGTTGCTAAAAATATCATCAGGCCATAAGAAAATCCTAGAGGAAGCATTGGCCTCATCTACTATCCCTACAGATCTCGATGCAAAACAATTTCAAGCTATGGTCAAAAATATCATCGCGCCCAATCTCCTCACATTCTCCGACTAGGATTTCCCCGCTCAACCATCTCATAATCATGCACTTCACTTGGAATCCATAGTACATAAGAGCAAAGTTAAAAGGGTCTTGGTGGATGGAGGTGCGGGTTTGAATATATGTTCCCTTAGTCTCATCAATCAATTGAAGATATCAAAGGATTCCATTGACAAAGGAAAGGGTATCACGATAAGAGCATATGACAATCAAGAAAGATTGTCTCAAGGCACGATAAAACTCCCTATTCAAGTAGGGCTAGCTCTCATGGAAACCACTTTTTAGGTCTTGTACCTTGACTTTCCATATAACATCCTCCTAGGATGCCCATGGATTCATACGATGAAAGTAGTAGCATCCACTTTCCACCAATGTGTGAAATTCACACATAAAGGACAAGAAATGACCATCCATGGAGATCCTGAACCTTTCTCATATTGCAAAAATCTTGAAGCAAAGTATTACAAAATCTCCCAAGTACAAAAAAATGATGAGGGCCCATCCACACCTTACATCGATCCCACCACCCTCGCATCCACTTCCACAACAGAGACACCCACCACTCCCACCATTCCCACCATCTCTGACATCAAGCTCATCATCCAAGATAACGGTTGTGGAAATTACAAGCTCCCTAATAATGCTTTCATGGAAGGAGAATTACCACAATCTCCTAGATCACGAGGATGCCCGCAAATAAATGAGTCTTCCACATCCCAAACGTCTCCTGAAAACTATCCTGAATTCACAAGTTGGGGAGATCTTGGATGAGAAGTTATTGAGGCAGATCCATCTCATATGCTATATCAAGATGAAATACTAGTACCAGATTTACCAATGGATGACAGAAGCAAGGGTCTCCAAATGATGCTCGCAATGGTCTATGATAGAAATCAAAGACTAGGACAAAATAACAATGGGCTCATAACACCTATCATGTCAAAGATGCGACCAATAACAAATCTTGGCCTTGGATGTACCCCTCTGAGTATAACCATATGAGGCTGAAGTCCTCCAGTTAGAATGGTTAACAATCCTCCTTAGCCAACCCCAGCAAAATTACGCTTACTAATGTCTACAGGTAGAGTCATAGATAACTTTACATTTGATATAACCGATGTCTGTAGATATGAGGATACCATAACCAATTTACCTAGGCTATTTCAAGATACCACTCTTTGCATGATTAGCAACTATCTTTTGAAACAAACCATCAAAATCATGAGATCTGCCTAGTATATCCCCAACATAACTATGACCAACGAGGACCACCAATTCTTGATACATTCAAAAATGATGAGGCACTCTCAAAATTCATGGGATTGCGAGATAACATTCTAGATGGGGACCATAAGGTAGGGTTTATTATAGATCTAGATACACAATCTTATTATGGGGAAATGATTGATTCCTTCAGTCACAGGAGCAACATATCAAAGGACTATGGCATTGATATTCCAAGACATGATTCACAAGACAGTCGAAGACTATGTTGATGACATTCTAGCTAAGTCTCTAAAGAGAAAAGATCACATAGCAACCCTAAATGCCATCTTTGATAGACTAGAGAAGTACAAAGTCAGACTAAACCCAAAGAAGTGCATCTTCAGTGTACAATCAGGAAAGCTCCTAGAATATATAGTGTCAATGAGGGGTATCGAGGTGGATCCAACAAAAGTAAAAGCAATCCTTGAGATGGAGGCACCGAAAACATTAAAGCAACTAAGAGATCTCCAAGGCAGACTACAATCCATTCAAAGATTCATAGCACAACTGGCAGACAAACAGAATCCATTCTCTCACCTACTCCACAAGGGAGTAGCGTACAAATGGGATAACAAGTGTGAAGAGACATTCAACAAAAACAAAGAATATCTACCAACACCACTAGTCTTAATGCCACCCATCCCAAAGAAATCATTGATCTTATATGTATCGGCAATAGCAACAACCCTTGGAGTTCTCCTAGCTCAGCATGACGAAAATGGAACCAAGAGGGCCATCTATTACATCAGCAGGACAATGGTTGGGCATGAGCTAAACTATTCATTCATCGAAAAAGCATGCCTCATAGTAGTGTTTGCATCACAAAAATTTAGACATTACATGTTAGCACATAAAATAAAACTCATTGCCAAAATTGACCCTCTCAAGTATCTACTATCAAAGACAATGCTCACAGGAAGAATGGAAAAATGGGTGATGATATTATCAGAATATGACATCGAATATGTGGAGAGGAAAGCAATCAAGGGCCAAGTCATTGCAGAACAACTGGAACAAGCACCAATCTATTATGAGAACCCTCTTGTCTCAGAGTTTCCAGATGAATCCATTTTGAATCTCAACATAGCTAATCACTGGAAACTATACTTCGATGGCTCATACACACAACATGGATCAGGAGCTGGTGTTTTCTTTATCACACCACAAGGGGATTGCATACCAAGGTCCTATAAACTAGCATTTCCCTGCACCAATAACATTGTGAAATATGAGGCTTTAACCGTAGGTCTCAGAATAGCAGTGCAGTGGAACATCATAGCTCTCAAAGTATACGGAGACTCTCAATTGATGATAAATCAAGTAAACAATGAATACCAGACCAAGGATGAAAAGCTCACTCCATACAAGAAATTGGTGGAGACTGTCAAAGAATCCTTCATTGAAATAACATTTGAGCAGATTCTTAGAACCAACAACAGAGTAGCAGATGCCATGGAAATAATTGGATCCCTATTGGACATCCCCAACAATGTTCCAAAATATGAATTCCTAATAGAGAAGCTTCTCGTCCCTACATTCGAGGTACAAGAATCAAAATATGTGTGCGAAGTTGTTGGTCTCGGTGATCCTTGGTATCACGACATTTACACATACCTTCATATAGGAGTCATAATCGTTGACCTACCACTAAAATTAACTTTTGTCAAAAAGGCATCCAGATTTTTCATCCTAGGAGATACCCTATATCGTAGTAGCATAGAAGGAACCCTACTATGCTGCTTAAACGTTGAGGAGGAATTAACCGCTCTAACTAAAGTACATAACAGTATATGTGGTTCACACTCGAGTGGAATGACCATAGCCAAGAAATTGTTGTATTGGCCCACAATGGAAAGAGAAGCACATGATTATGCTAGAAAATTTCTACAATGTCAGTAGCATGGGGACCTCATCCATGCTCCATCTCAAGAGCTTCATCCTATCATCACACCATGGCCCTTTTCGCAATGGGGACTCAATCTTATTAGCAAAATCACACCCACCTCAGCTAACGACCACAAATTCATCATAACCGCCATAGAGTACTTTACTAAGTGGGTCGAAGCCATACCCATGACGTACATAACTAGGAAGAAGATTTCAAAGTTCATCCTGAACTATCTCATTTGTCACTATGGTGTTCCACAAACCATTATCTCATATAATGGGACACCATTCAAAAATCAGGAGTTCCATGACTTATGTGAGAAATTCAAAATTCAACATCGCTTCTCCACCCCATACTATCCCCAAGGCAATGGCCAAGTAGAGGCTACAAACAAACGCATTCTAAAAATCCTCAAGAAAAAAGTCAATGACACGGGTCGTGACTAGCATTTACAACTTAATCCTGCCCTCTGGACTTACCAAACCAGCATCCGCACACCCACCAGTGCCACCCCTTTTTCCCTAGTCTACGGATTAGAAGCGGTACTCCCCATAGAGATTGAGTTCCCATCCCTGAGGATATCACTACAAAACCTTATCACAGATGAAGAGTACCAAGTATCAAGACTAAATGAGCTAGACCTACTAGATGAATGACGAATAGATGCCTTGAACCATTTGCAAGTCTATCAGAATAGACTGAAAAGGAGATACAATAAGAAAATCAGAAGCAGGACGTTCCAAGTTGAAGAACTGGTTTTAAAAGAAAATAAAAAGAATGTCCCTAACCCAAGCAGCAAAGGAAAATTTGAACCTAATTGGTTGGGACCATTCGTCATCACAGCAAGTTACAAGTCAAGGGCATATCAGTTATCAACACCCAAAGGGGAACCTCTGTAGGAGCCCATGAATAGCTCCCATCTCAAGAAGTTTTATGCCTAAATCTTTCAAGGTATAGAACCAAAAATCCAAAAAATTAGAAAATGTCCTAAAAAAATCGTTACTTTGGCGAAAACCTGGCAAACAGGCGTCTTGGTGACAACAAAAAAAATCAAAAAAGTAAAAAAATCCAAAAGAAAATTAGAAAAAAGATCAAAAAAATACTGAAGAAAAAAAAATTGTCCTCTAGTGAAAACCAATTTGATGGCACTTTGGGCAAGTACCTTGGTGAAAACCTAATAGGCACCTCGTGTAAATAAGCAGTTCCCATCCACTAAGATCTTTACGGCTTGTTCTACATCATCCATCACTCATCCACTCGCATCCACACCATAGCTTGGTCCTTTTTTCGTATCATTATCCATCCTAGTACTACTTGGCCCATCCTCAAGGTTAGTTTCTCTTGCCTTTATTAGAGTAGTCTAGTGCATCATGTTGGGGGCATGTTCTCATTGGATCAGATTCATGTATATATTCTTAAAATCCTAAATATCAGAAAATTCAAAAACATCAGAACATATCAAAAAACCCAAAAATAGGTCAAAAAGTCAGTCAAAAATTCAAAAACATGATCTTGTCGAACTATGTCATCTCTGAGCTTAAACGTAGGCAAGGTTGATCTTTGATCATCCCTCAAGACATTTAGGTCAGTCCTATAGGAGTCTATCATAATAAACTGACATCTCCTCATGTATATCATCATTTGTAAATCGGTCAACTCATCAATCGAACTACATGGTCTCTACGTGTATAACGTAGGCAAGGCTCATCTGTTGATCAGCCCCTGAGGCCCCTAGGATAGGTCTTTAGGTTAGTCTCTTGGTCAAAATCTCATAAAATCTCAAAACATTCAGGAAATCAAAAAATCAAAAAAAAATTAAAAAATCTCAAAAAATACCAAAAAATAGCCTCAAAAACATTCCAAAAACATCAAAAACATCCAAATATTTGAAAAAATCCATCTGTCTCATCTCGCTTGCACCTGCAATAACATCACTCATAATAAACGATTGTCACCCTCAATCTTTGACAAGATAATCAGAAACAAGTCTAGTAGGTTGAAAGAGAAAACTCAAAACGTCAAGTCTTAGGTCCCAGTCAGTTCATAAGCAAGTTGGTCATCTCTTCGTATTGATAACCTATCATCCAATTGGTCCCATATCAATCATCATTTAGAATGCTTTGGATAAACAAGATGATGTGCCACCATCCACTAACATGTCTTAGGATGAATGCTTCCTACAATGAGCATTATCTTTTGGCAATAGTTTCGGTTCTTATCCTTAAAAACACATCCTCTTTTCATTAGCGGTATTGAAGAGAATCAATTTGTGCATTTTCTTCATCTTTATCTTTTTACTTATCTTATTTGCACTCATTCCAAGGACCTCTCAATGATATCCGAATGAAGGATTAAGATAATTAGGAATGGGGCAACGATCATTATCTTTGTCTATTATGTTTGTTGGACGTTCTTGTAATATAACCTCGACGAATACTTGCTTTGTTAGGTATGTATGGAGGAGTTCTAGGGAAACTTGTTGACTATTGCATGGATAGGTTTACCTTACCGTGTTTTGGTCCAAGGTGTTTGAAACTTCTGAAATGCATCCTAGCAAGGTTTTCGTATGTCAGGTGTGAACAATGATACTCCTATATGATTGTCAAGTCTAAGTCCATCACACTAGGTACAATGCCATCTTGGTTGTCTATACCTTGATGCATCGTACCACGTGCATTATCAAACATAAGAAAATTTGGCCCTTTGAAAATCCCAATTCCTTGGCAAGTAATCATCATCATCATCATTGGAATTTGCATCATCCTGTGTCTTGTTGAAATGACTTCTTCTTTTCTTGCTAACCGCACTAACAAGGTACTATGACAGTTGCTCATCTTCACCATCATTGTCATCGATCCTGCATCCACAAATCATTAGCATATTGCATCAACATAACATATAGGGAACATATGCATTGCATCTCCACCATATTATAAAAATGCATCCATTTTATTACATTAAATCCATTCTTTGCATCATATTACATCTATCACATAAATCATCGCACAACATTTACATAAGCATTTCATAATCATTTTTGCATAATCATAAACAATAGGTATATGAGCATTATAAATAAATTCATTTCCATACATACTTGCATAACATCATGACATCATCTCACCACATTACGCTCATATTACATTACGCATCATCATATCACTTTTCATTGACATATCATTGCATCCTATTAAATGCATCACATACATTACATCATCATTTAATATGTTTAGGATAATAATATTTGTTGTTCTAAGCATCTTAAAAAACCACCTCATTTGCATTACATAAAACCATCTCATTTTCATCATATCATGATCATCGCATTCACATTACATCATCCATGTCATTCATTGCATAAGTAGAAAACAATCCATCACATACAAAGCATACATCCATCCATAATCATCTCATATATAAGCATATTCCACACATCATTTCGTGCATATACCATAGATCATTACCATATCATTTTGCATATTACAATCCATATCACATCACCATTTGCATCAACATAAAATAAATCATCATATAGACAACATCATTGCAAATCACATTTGCATATCATAGGTTAACATAATATAGATCTATTAGTCATAATCACCTCATAATATCATCAAAAATAAATGCATCCATAAAAGCATCATTGCACAACATATAGAAGTAAAATCATCCATGCATAAATAAAGAGTACAATCACATCACATCAAAATCATCATCGGCTCATATATATATATATCAATAACACAACTATCATGGTACAATAATAAATCAGATCATTGTACATATATGTCAATTAGTACAAAAGGCCCATCAGGCTATCAAAAATGAGCCCATAAGGCACAAAAACTATTGTATCATCTTGATCAAGCTCGGTCCCTATGAATGTTTCCCTCGCCTCTATCACCATGACCCTCTATTGGTCTATGGCTAGCCCGCTCTAAGTACTCTAGGACCCGCTCTGCTCTAGGTACAGCCTCATGATAGTACCTCCGATAGTACTCTGCCTCTCGGACGACATCCCTATAAGATCGAATTGACACTGTATCCTGGGAGGAGGCTGCCATGCTCTCTAGCTATTATCTCCTACCTAGCTCTGTGGTTTCCTGCAGCTCCACAACCTATCTCTACTGTATGACCTGATCCCTCTCAGCCCTGAGCTGCTCTCTCTTGGCCCTTGCCTGATCTCTCTCGATTGTCATGGCCTAGACCTGATCCTATAACTACACAATCAACACATCCCAAGCATCTGCTTGTCCTGCTGGTTGTACCTATGGATGCACTCGAGGAGGATCCTCGCCTCATGGCGGTGGAATTGGTGGCACCTACTGCTAGTCCTACATGTACACATCTCCTAGATCTGGCTAGATTGGGGGCACAAATGGCGGGTCCTATCGAATGTTAGCTCTCCATCCTCATCCTCCCCCTCTGCCTCTGACTCCCCACAGATTCGGAACTACACCTAGAATCGTCAATCAAAGCAGAGATTGAAACCAATCCCTATAGGCATGAGTGTTGCTTGGATCTGCAAGCCCCTGATCATAAGCCCATGGCCAGGCTACCAGTTGCCTAAAACTATCCACCACCTTTGAAGTAGGAATGTACTACCCCCATGAAACTTGTGTCATGGAGCAGGCGAAGATGGCTAGGTAATCGCCATCAGGACGATCCTGCAGCTCCCCAAATTGGCGCTGCATGCGCCTGGGCAGGTACCTCTCAATCATATGTGCTCCTGACCCTGCATAAAATGGTCCTGGTGGCAATAGAACAACTGATCGGCATCATCAGCCCATCCAGGCCAACCAAGGTATGGTCGCCAGGTGAAAACCATCATCTCGTCCAAGACCTACCTCCAGTAGGGGATCCCATGCTCACCGCCGTGTGTAAAGGACACACCGCCTCTGTATCGTCACATGAGGGGATCATTTGGCAGCATCGGAATCGAAACAACATGTGCTCCCACACTCAGACATGGAGAAGAGTCACCCCTGCTTTGAGTGCTCTTCCATCCATGTAGACGTACTCGTGGAGGTCTTTGTATAATGAAGCTAGAAGAATAGGCCCCCATGCGAAACAAACTAGCCTATCTCGGACCATCCGCTCCTAGCAATATCCCCAATCGGGATTGAAGTATCAGCCTCATCTGTCAGGGGCAACAAGACCCGAAATGATGGCTACAATCACCTAGCAGTAGGGAAGTGCCAGGATCATGTGTAGCTCTAGCTCTATATGTCCCTCGCAGAAAACAATGTCCTATGTGGTAGGCCTTGCACCCCTCATCCATATCAAAAATTTCCCTTTGGCCATGAATTGGCAATCGCAAAATACGCCAAACATCCTCTAGGGTGATAGTAGTCTTGCTAGTGTGAAGATGAAACGAAGATGTCTCACTATGTCATCCCTCAGCTAGTGCTGACAACATCCCTAAGAGAGTGCTGACGAGCGTTGCGTATGCAATATACCATAACCCCGCAATCCAGATTTGATCCTAGTCCCTGTCGCTCAGGTCCCACAAAAACCCAAACAGGTCCCACAACCTGTGCTCTCAGGAGTAGAGCTCCCTCGCCGCATCCTACATCAAGGAAGGTCACCATGTTAAAAAAAATTGAAAAATTCTTTGTTGAACATTCCAGGAACCTTTCTAGCAGTGCAACTCATGATGGTGTCGCAGTTTTATTTTTAATCAAACTCTGACGCTAGGCCCAAAAGAGCCAAATCGCACCGCCATGGTGCACTTTCTCATCTAATAGCACACTTTGGGTGGAATCAGGACCGCCATGTTGCACTTTTTTAAACCACCCACTAGCCCCGAGCTCAGCATCAGAGTTTTTAAACTCCAAACTACACTATTGCAGCACAAAATCACACCACACGATGCAGTTTGATTGTCGAGCAACACTATATAGCGCCGCTACAGGCAGACTGACCCTTTAAAGCATTAAATGAAAAAATGAAACTCGGGTAAGGGTCACATACCGGTGCCCCCATGCCAGGTGGTCGTTGGTACGTCCAAACTCGATCATAAATGTTTAGGGGAAGTTGTTGTTGCGCCATATCATCAAGAGGTTAAAGCTCAAATCTGAAGGTTACTATTGAAGGTGTTTGAAAATGACTTGAAAGTGACCCCTCGGGCCCCTTTTAAGCCTAAAAATTAGGGTTTTTTCACCCTGATTGGCTGTCCTACTAGGGTTTTAGACCCCCAAACTTGTTTTTGTCTATTCGAGGCTTTTTTTTCATCATTTTATTGCGTTTAGACACATTTTTAGCCTTCTGGAGCCCTTTTCGGACCTATCAGGTAATTTGTCCACTTTTTCGCGAGATCACCCAAAAATTGAATTTTTGTCCAATCTCTCGAGGGGGCATTATAATGGCATGTTTTCTCTCACCAGCATGGGGCAAGTTTTTAAATATCAAAAATTTTGGCTTTGATCGAGATCGTTTATTCTTTGAACCAACACAACAAGTGCATTGTTTCAAAGAGAGGCAAAATGTAGACACATAAAATATACCGATTGACATTGTGCATCTGATCGACTACTAACATCATTTCATCCTGAATCATCCCTCGGTCTAACCATTTAATCAAATCTCCTTGTCTAATTAAATTCATCAATATTTCTCTCTTAATTGAATAAATCATTTTATCTAATTAAGTCAATCTCTTTTGTTAGTTAAATCAATCCATCTGATCTAATTATCCCTATTTAATTAAATAATTAAATTTATTTGATTAAATTTCTAAAGTCTATCTATTAAATTATTAAATAAATTAAAACCTTATTTGATTTAATCTAACACCATCTCTTTTAATTAAATAAATCAAAATCCTTATTTAATTAATCTCTTATCATATTCCTCTCTTATTTGATTTAAATAAATCCATAAATTTGAGTCAAATAGGTCACATCATCTCATTAAATTAATTAACCCTTGATTAATTTAATCTCATCTCATGTCCCATCCTCTAGATTTTGCAAGTTGCACATGAAAATAGATTTAATTCATTTATTAAATCTCTATTTTCCTCACAAGGAATCTTTTGGAATATTCTCTAAATTTGAATTCAAAAATTCCAAGTCAACATGTACATCCAACAAGGCAATAAATTCATCTTACAAGTCCTTTTCCTTGAGCCAAGTGGCATTTATTGCATTTTCCCATCCCTCTTACAAGTCATTTCAACAAATTTGAAATTCAAAAATATGCATTTATTGGCACAATCCCCAAATATTGCACATCCTTCATCCATTCATAGATTGACAAGTGGCATCATGTCATTGGATGAATTTTGGTCCCACATTGCTCAAAATTGGATATTCATCCATCTTGGAATTCTATAAATAAAGAGCTCATATCCTCATTTGATCATCCACAAATTATGCAAAGTTATTATGCTAAAATATTTAGCCATTTCCACCCGTCAATCTTGAGTTCTTAGCTAGGTTTGTTGCAAATTTTGGCTTGGAGCTCTCATTCTTCACCATCAAAGTGGATCAATCTCCATCAAAATATCAAGCTTGCATCTTAGGAATTGGGAAAGGGCCAATTTTCACATCAAATTGGCACCAATTCCCCCATGGGATCATGAGTTTGCACATTTAAATTAGGATTGAATCTATATTTCTTTGTTTCATTGTGTTCTTTGTTGTTTTCTTTCCTAATTTGAAGTTGTAAATGGATTTCATGGGGAATCCTTGTTTTAGCTTGCAATCTCTTGTTTAACTTGTTTATTCTTGTTGTTTTGGAGGTACTAGGATTGGGGTTCACACAACATGATGATATGACTTTGAATTACTACAATAAACCCTTGAAATCTGCCTTGAAATGCCTTATGAATCCTTTTGAAGTGCTCTAATGCTCTTGGATTTTGATCTCATGAAGTCACACAAAATTCCTCAAAGAAATAATGTGAATTAACCACTTATTTATACTAAATTAGGAGATTAACTATGAAATTCAAAGAACTAAGGCCGACACCAGATCTAGAAAGAAAGATAATTATATTCCCACCAGAATGAAATTCAAAATTAGGGTCTCATTAAGGGAGGATGCATTCTCCATTATATAAGTTTCCAAGACCAAGCTCTGCAGAGCTAAAAGAAGGAAAAAAACCCATTCTAGATCAACTGAGAAAGGGGGGTCCTATTAAGGGAGGACCCATTCACCATTAATGGTGAATGGGTCCTGGATCAGCCTACTAGGACAAAAATTTTCCCAATGAAATAATTTGATATTTAAATTATGATTGTCAAGAAAGATCCTCGGGAGGTGTCAAAATTAAGGCCTAAAAAGGGGGTTAATAACTCTAATTCACCATAATGAATTAAGACCACCTAGATAAATGTGAAAGTTATTTAAAACACTTTACAACACTTAAACAAGGTACAAATTATGTATATTTTTATTGAAAAGAGTACTGTTAGGCTTAATTAAGCAAATAATTCCTAGAAAAGTGTGAAAGTGTGTTACAACACTTTACAACACCTTTACAAAGGACCAATTAAGGAATGTTTTAGTCAAATAAATGTACTAGAATAGTGTGAATATGTACAACACATTACAACACCACTCCAAGACACCATTAATTTAGCTTTAAGGTCAATTATCAAGCAAGCAAGGGAAAATGCTACTTTTCATCTTACACGTAACACATGAAGTATGAAGCATGAAGAATATACATGAATACACATAATACATGAAGTATGCATGTGAATACATGTAATACATGAAGTATGCATAGGAAGCATGAAACAGATACACATAATAGATTAAGTATGTTGGAAAAATGAAGAATAACATCTCATTTTGTTTTTTTATGTTGTCATTGATGTCACCATGATATATGAGTTGCAACTACAAGATCAAGTCTAAATTTGTTCTAGTATTCTTGTCTGGTATCTAAATCGGTATAATGTTTACATCCTTTGGTATTTTAGTATATCCTCTAGTATTTTGGTCCACAATTATTTTCTAGTGATTATTGTTGCTTGTAATTTTGAGAAATGATTTATAGATTCTGGAAGCACATACATTCAATATCTCAATATTCAGATGCTCATACGGTGTATCGAAATTACTCTGTTGATTATAATTCTGCTATTAGGTATATCCATGGCCGACCTAATGGATGAGTTGTGTAATGGTGAATTAATTTTTCTTATTCAGACATATGTGTGACCTATCTTAGGTCCATGCCGACATGATGTAGCATGTTGGGTGTTTGAATTTCTTTTGGAAATATTTTTTATCCAACAGTTGGTATTTTTGGTGAATAAGAAGTTCATCTAATTAGGCCGACCTAATTGATTCTTACGGGGATATCAGATATATATTGGATAGTTTTTGTAGATTTAATAAGAGATGATTGTGTTGTGAATTTGAATGTGAAGAAGAGTGAATATGATGAAGTGTGTCAAGTCAGTTTATTGAGCTTCATTGGAATTGAATCTTTACTCACTAGGTGTACTTTATTAGTTCATTCTCTGGCTATAAGCCATTCTTATCATTGCAATTTTGTAGGCAATGAGCCTTTGTACTTGGACAGTGAGTCTGGCAATGAGCCACCCTAATTTTGTAATATCTTATAAATGGTTATACTATATTGTGAGCTAACACTCACCATGGTTTTTCCCATTTTGGGTTTTCCACGTAAAAATATTAGTGTTCATGTATTTTTTGATTTCATGTTTTGTTAATGCTTTTACTTATCTTTGTTGTTGTATGCATTGGAATAATAGGATGGTATCTAATTAGAAAATTTAATAATATATTGATTCACCTCCCCCTCTCAGTATCTTGGATATTCAACAATTGGTATCAGAGCTTCATTCCTCTAAAAAAGCCTAATAGTTTAAGGGAGATCCTAAAGATGGAAGAAATGAATGATAAAGAATAACTCTGGACTGCACTTGAAGATATTGATAAAGTTGAAAGTGAAAATAAGGAGCTGAAATAAAATCTTCAAGATGCAAAAGAATGTGTCCGAAAATTAAAAGAGAAATTTAAAAAGTTCAAAGAAAGACATAGGGAAGTAATTGATCAGTTGAAGTAGGATAACGAAGAAATTACCGATTTGAAAGTGCAAGTAGAGGAGAAGAAAAAAATTGAAGAATGTCTGAAAATTGGTACAAAGAAATTTTGATGAGTGCACCAAGCTTGAACAAGAAGTAGTGAACCTAAAAGTGGATCTAGAGAAGGTGAAACTCTATGAAAAAAATTTCAAGTCTAGTGTTGATAGGCTTAATGAATTGCTTTTAGAATAGAAACCAAGTAAAGACAAAGGTAGCTTGGGAATGGAAGGAGGTGAAAACTTTAAGGACAACCATAAGAATGAGAATAAAGGGAAGTAGGAAGGAAATTCAAGGAAATTTCCTAGGAGACCACCTGTGAGACAACCTAATGCACAAAGGTGTCCTTTTAATGGCACTTGATTTTCATGCAAAAAAATTGGTCACAGGGCAATAGAATGTAGGAATAGGATGAATCAATTTCCTAGCCCCTTCACTAGTCAATGCTTTGCATGCAAAATAATTGGACATAAGGCAAGTGAATGAAGAACCTTGATGATGAATCAATTTAATGGAGGAAGAGTGAATCAATCCTTTAATGGCTACTATTATACTTGTAACAAGTATGGACATAAAGCTAATCAGTGCAGAAAAAGAGTCAGTGGAAGTCAATCTAATCAGAGAAATGTTGCCTCCTATAACTCCAACAAACTAGGACATATCTCAAGAGTTTGCAAAAGAAAAAAGGGTAAGGAGACTGATCCAATAGAAAAGAATGAACCTACAAAGATAGTTAAGAAAGATGAGATTAAGCAAGAAATGAATAAGACCTGGAGGAAGAAAGAAGAGATTGAGATGATAGATGTTTTGTGCCCTCATCAGGTACAGATAATTCCTCTGGGAACTAGACCTAGAAAGGTCTTAGGGGGAGCTTTAATAGAAAATCACTTGAACCCCCTTGATGTTTGGCATGTCATTCTTTGGCACGAAGATATGTTGAGAGAAATGATAAGATAGAGGTTATGCAGGTGGAACTAGAAGTAAATATGAAGGAATGATCATTTGCGGAGTGAATTAGGGTTTTTCTAAGCAGAGAAGAAGAGTCTTTAGTAGCTTTTTGAAATCTGATGCATTTAATGTGCATTAGGGAAGATTGTTGTTTTATAAAGAAAATGTGTAAGGAATTTTGATCACTCATGTATTCGAATAAATTGAAAATAATTTTGGAGAATTCTTGATAATATTTGAAGTTCGAGTCATGAAAACCCTAGTTCTGGTTCATCATGAAGAAAGAAATATTTTACCTTTCTATGCAGTTGTGGTTTGTGTTGTTTGAGTTGTTTGAATTTCAAATTGGAAGAATGGCAACCCCTATAGTCATTAAAGTGTTGGAGAGACTGAGACCATCTTATAGGAAATATTCCTCAAAGGTTTTCAAGATGACCCTATGGGTGCCTTCTCATCAATCCTTCATGGGGTTATATCGACTAAGGACACAAGAATGTATATTCGAGTAAAGACTAAGGAATTCAATCACAACAAATTAATCAATACTTAGTAGAATGAGCTTATTGGAGACAATTTCTTGATAAAACTTGAATACTCGAAGTTGGTAGAAAAGAGGTTAGACAGGTGGAACAACTTTCCCAACTTTAGTTCTATGGTTGATGATGGATTTGTGAAGCTAGTCCTAAGCATAATTCATGATAAATTCATGTGGACTAACCAACTGCACCTAATAACTAAGGAAGTGATTAGGGCTATTATTGGCCTCTGGGATAATGGAACAGTACCTGTATTGAAATCCATGAAGAATGAGGTGGTAATGGAACTTATAGGAGTCATATATGACAAGAGAGCCTTAACAAAAAATTCCATCACTAATCCGGCTGTGAAGTATGTCGCTATCATGATTGGTCACAAAATATACTTCACCAACAAAGAGAAATCTATTTCAGCTACAAATATTTATACTAGGTTTGATATGGTAGTAAACGATGTGGACTATGACTTATTTGAGCTTCTTTGGCTAGAACTACTTAAGAATTTAAGAATGACCAAGGAAAGGAAGCATGCTTTCAAATTTGGTTCATTGATTGTATGTATGTTGTTCTATTTAATGAAGAGACTTCTTGGAAAGAATGATGAAGTGTTTTGGGACTCATCTAGACTAGTGGTACATCAAATTTTTGATTATATGCATAGTTTGGGTAATTTGAAAGCTCAAGAAAATGCTCTAACAACATTATTTTCTATATTTAAGAGCAACATGAATGAAAGTGATAGGATATTGAGGAAAATTGTTGAGAAATACAAAGATGACATCATATTCCATTTTTCCTCTAATGAATGCATGATTGAAGTATTAGAACCTTGGACCATATGGATTCAACCATTGAGATATGAAATTATAGAAGAAGAGGTTGAGGGTTATGTACAAATGTTGCTAAAAAACCTGAAGGATCCCAATTAACCCAGAATTGGTACTTATGCAAAAAAGTATATGGAGATCCACATGGAGCACTAGAAGCCCATAAGAAGCTTAAAGAAGCTAGATTCATTGATGAGGAAATTTCTCTTGGAAGGGCTAAGGGGGAAGAGTTTAAGGCATAATCATCTAGCCTAAGGATATCTGAAAGGACTACTCCTACTAAATCCTCTATAGCTCCTATAGTAAAGATTGAACCTAGTACCGTTGATGAAGGAAAAGTCCCAATTCCCTCCAAACCTACTACTATATCTAGTAAGAGGAAAGAAACTCCTCTAGTGGTCCCTGCAAAAGAGGAAAGAAAGAGAAAGGTACAAGGGATAAAAATATTAGCATCATAGATGATCAGGATGAAGAAGAGGATCCTACTACAAAATTAGTGAGGAAAAGAAGAGGAATTTTATCCTCTACTGAAGGTGCTTCCAAGGAAGTTGTTAGTTCTAAGAGAGTGCATGTTGTATCACCTTCTAATGATGAGGAAGAGCGGAAATTTGGTGTTCATGTGCACAATGATGGCACTTTCAAAAAAATTATAAATTTTGGTGTGCTCATATGAAAAACCTAGGAGTTTTAACCTAAAAAATCTATCACATTTGCTATAGGGTTCTTATATAAGGTTTAGGGTTTTATTTTTCTTCTATTTTTGCTACTAGTTGTAAATTATCTATTATCGGTTGGGGAGAGGGAGGAAATTTTCCTATTTGCATCATCACATGATTGGTTTCTCTCTTGGGCAAGTCATAATTGTCCTTTTTATAGGCTAGGGGATAATCAGTTGATCATTACATCCTTTGATCTACATGATTCCAAAGTTGTGAACTTACCATTCTCGTGTTGCTCTAGGGAAGTTTTATTTTAGAATAACTTGTATGCACGTGCATAAATTTTTCACTTAAGTCCCTATGACCCTTGTACCTATATCATTTGTCGCTAATTTACTCATAATTGTACATTATGTAACTGCGAGGAGCAATAAATGGTCTTTTTGGTTTGATATCGCTCATCGCTAATGACATCTGATCCTTCAACATTGTAATAGCAATGAGCAAGGTTCTAGTTTTTATCACATCATCGCTAATGGATATTAAAAAGAACATTTGTAATAGTGATTAGCGATATGATGTCACACCATATGATCATGGAGGTGTTGCAAAAGGTTGTTTCACATTGGCGATGTGTGATGAACCCTATAAATAATGTAAATTGTTCATCATTGATTTCTTGCACAACATATGAGGAGCATCAGCGATGAACGGAGGACTTATCACTCATCACAGATCTATTTTTGAACCTAAGATCTAGATCAACAACAAGTGATCAATGCTTTCTAAAGGGGTTTTTATTTTTGCTAATATAATCTTGTGCGCCATATCTTTGGTGCCATTTATTCTATGTAGGTGCACATGTCTAATGATTCATGGCGTCTCTCATCACTAATATGATCCTTCGAAGAAGGTGAAAATTGGCAAGAGCATGATCAAAGGAGAAATGTGGCAGCGTTAGGGGGATCTTGCAAAAAGAAAGAAAAAGATTAGCGAAAAACCGGATGACCAACAATGAAATTTTCAAAACAAGATGATCCAATGGGCAGGAATTCCTTACATGAGTAAGTTCATTGCTAATAAGCACCTCAGGATTAAGGAAGAATCAATGATGAAGCAAGATGGAGTGCAAGGAAAGTTTCTTTCCAAACTTACCTTATGTACTTCACTGATATAAATGAGGAGCACGGATTGAGTTGGCGATACATGCCAAATTGTCAGGACATGTATGATCAAGTCAAGATTAAGGAATAACATGTTAATATTTAATATGGCATAGTTGTTTTCAAGCAGCAAGTTGATAATAGTCAAAAAATGATGCTCATGGCCACCTTAGAAGAAATCTTAATTGCTCTCAAATGAACGGTCCAAATTCAAAGCAAAATTGATATGCTACTAGTTCGCTCGTGCAAGGAGTTTTGCATCATTAATTCTGCATGCTCAAAATCTCTATTTAATGTAGGTTGATTAGTGATTATTCTCATTGTCCTTTAAGTTTGTAGTTTGTGTGGGGGTTGTTGGTAGTAGAATTCTCTTGTCCTAATCAAGTTGGCATGACTTCTAGTTCTTTGGTATACTTAGGGCTCTTGTTGCTAGAATTAAGTGTTATCACTGGGATTGGGGTACTCTTCTTGTGGGTTTTGAGTCAAAAGACTTAATTATCATTTTGTAGACTCTAAAGTGATGGAAAACATCGATAACCCAACCCTACTAGCTAGGAGGTCTAGTTAGCTGAGCATGTCCAAATTCCATGAGAAAGCAACTGAGCAAAAGAAACCATGGTTTCCCCTCAGATTGCAAAGGGAAAAAGGAAGGATAGAGGCCATAAAAAGAAAACAATTGTGCAAAGTACTTACTGCTTGAGAAATAGGACCCTTTCAGGGGAAGCGGTTGAGCCTAAAGGCAAGGAACTAGCGCTGCTAGTGAAGAAGGCTAGGAAGAAGAGGGAGAGCTACTAGATTGATCAGAAGAAGCAAAACTCTCTTATTGTTCTTCAGACACTCCTTCGGACATTGAAGTTGAGACGGACTCAGAGCATGGCCAATATTTTTGTTCCTTGGTGCCATATGATAGCTCTGATGATGACGTTCTTATAGTACCCCCAATTGCAACAAGGACTAGAAGTGGTTGGGAATTTTCGTATGTTGACGACTCTAAATAAGGGTCATCTTCTATGTTATTTTTTTATGAAACCATGATAGTTGCATAGGAGGTATTAGTTTATGCATGTCCAGGGTTTTTCTTTTCCTTTCCTTTGCTGATGTGGAGAATTTTCAAATAAAATGAACCAAATATTTTTGTTCCTAGTGATAAGTGATGTGACAGTGACAACTAACATTTTCACATGTTTTTTGCTTCCACTATTCTGAAATGATTATGTATGAAACCACCTGGGGAGTCCTTCGAGATGTTAGTTGAAATTAGGTTTTTGAAATGAACTCAAAATTGAAATTGAAATTGTAATTCAGCCAAGTGCTTGTTGCTCCCCTGTTATATAAAGGGATTTCATGGTTGAAGGAGAGAGAGTTTAGATTTTTGAGTCTAGAATAGGGTCACAGTAGATACTCATCTCAAGTAGCAAAACATAATGTTAATAGGTATTTGGGTAGATATATTGGAAGCAAGTCTAAGATGAAAATTATATTGCATATAAATCTTGAATATGTTTTACAAGGAAATATTAGAAATAAAGATGAATATTAGCTTTTAAGAATTTTACTCTCCTTTGTGTTTTCTCTCAAGTTGTAAATGAATATTTGTAATAACAGCTTCATTTGTCTTATGTCTCTTGCACAGGATGAATGAATTTGTTTTATGCTTCAATTCAAAGAATTGATTAAATGCTGAAATAAATTCATTGGTTTGTGAGGAAAACATATAGAATTTATTAAGGAAGTGGTATTTTGAAAACATAGTGAGTTAGATGTTACAAAGTAACATTCTAATAGTCTATTAATTTCTATATTTCATTTAGGACTGTATTACGGGTTCATCATTATTTATAATTATTTTTCTGCCTTAGATGAGGCAACAATTATCTAGTTAGTTTATCCTATGATTTTTTGAGCCAGTAATGAATTGGGCCTAGGACTTAAGATGAAGAATGATTTAACATACTTTAAATTACCATATCCCAACCTTAAGAATGAAGAAGCATTTCTTGAAAATAAATAATGCTTCTATCTAAGGTTTTATGAGCTTTTGATAGAGTAATTTTCAAGAAACCATGCATCTATGTGAAAAAATACTCTTGACCAAATGCGAAATATTATGAGTATATAAGGGATTACCCTCCCTAGGTTTCACAAAGCCTAAAGAGAAGAAGTATAGTAGTTACTCTACTTAAGTGTTGGCCAATCCTCACCCTAGTTGATAATTGGGTCGTGGCAAGCCCATAGGTTAGGACTGAGATTAAGTTTGGTTCAAGAAAAATAACCAACACACACCAAACAAGAATCAAAGAAGACTAAGGTTTCTGATGAAGCCTTTGTAGACTAGAGAGAAGAACAAGACAATCTAGTAAGTTCTGGTCCCCATTTTAAATTAGAGGAAACTCTCAATTCTTTGTTACATTTTGAAAATATGATGAAGCCCACAATAGAACATTATGATGATGTTGGAGAAGAGGACAAGAAAACATTGATTTTAGCTATCATTCAATATGTTATCATTTTGGAAGTTAAATGGAATGATATAAAGCAAGATGTACCTGAGAATATGTGGGAAACTCTAATGAAAAGAGATTAGAGGGTGTTACATTTGAAGAGAAAACTCAAAAAAATGCATTTGATAAGATTGTGTCTTTCCTAGCCCCAGATGATCTTAAGAATTTGAAAAGGATTTGTGTAGATATGTTTTGAGTGAAGAAAAGGGTAAATATTTTAATGAGAAGGAATAAAAAGTTGATAAAGAAGATAAGAAAGGAAACAACAAAGGTGATAAAGGATACAACAAAAAAATTAGGCATGCTTAATTCTAATAAAGATGTTGCTACTAAAAATGTTGAGGAAGATACTCCTCTTGATACAGGTGATGTAGATATTTTTTAATACTTTGAAAATGATGTTGGTTGTGAAAATGTTCCTTCAGAAATTGAGAAGCAAGATGATGGTGAAGTTGAGTCTAAAAAACATGATGACGCTCCTTCAAAGCACACTGAAGGTGAAAAGTTCAATGATGAAAAAGGTAATTTTGAAGAAGGAAAAGGAAGTGAAGAAGAAGAAAAGGATAATCCAGAAGAAGAGAAAAACGAAAAAATGGAAAAGATGGAAATGATGAAGAAGACAATAGGGATAAAGATTAAGAAGAAAATAAAAAGGAAGAAGAAAAGAAGGAGAAGAGAAGGAAAAGGGAGAGGAAGAAAAGAAAAATGAAGAAAGTCAAAAAAAGATTGTACAATCTCTTAAGCATCTCGAAGAATCATCCTCCGGTAATGATTTACTAAAAGGATTACTATCAAAACAGATCAAATATTAGCCAATAATTCCTCAAGAGCTTCTATAACTTCCTATGATTGAAGGGTTTGTAGATGTGGAGAAGATGTCTTTGGTTCATAAAGTGGAGTTACAAGATGCATTGTAGGCATCCAGAAGGAAGGAGATTTTTGGAACACATCAGAAAGGAGAAAAACTTATAGAAGATACTCTTAAGGTATCGCAAGAGGTCACACCTAGTGCATCTATTGATGCATCCCTCTCTCCTATTGAAAATTTGAGATTGTTATTAGATTCTTTCAAGGAGTATACCTCTAGGCTTGGAGAAAAGACAAAACAAGAAGTTGAGGAGAAACTGGTAGAGAAAAGGCTATTGGAATTGCATAACAAGTGTGCTCTTACACGCTCAAATGTTGAAAAGAATCTAGGAGCTATGAAGATCTGTGAGTCAAAATCAAATGTTGTTCTTGCTTATTGCTTGAAGTGGTCAAATGCCACCCAGAACATTAAGGTTGTTATGGAATCCATTGAGTCCCAGTTGATTGCTATCTATGGTACCTACAACATATCCAAAGACAAAGACATCAACCTGGAATGCCATCAATGCGCATAAAGATAAATTCTTTGTCTTACAAAATAAGAAGACATTATCAAAAAAATTGATCAGCTAACTGACATTATAATAGTGGAATACACTCTATTTAGCAAAGCCTTGATAGGAACATAAAAACTTGAGAAGATAAACTTGACTCCTAATACCTGAGATGGTATATAAGAAACTATGGTAGAGTTGGAATCTCTGAACAAGATGTTGATTGTTGCAAAGGATAGCTAGGAGAATGGTAAATCAATATGGGAAGGTATTCTTAAGGAGCTTCAAGGCTCACCACCTTCAATTGATACATTTTTCTTTTTTTTCTTTGTTTTCATATTTCAATTTTAGTTTGTGGTTCACCCTTTGTCCTTGATGTCAAAGGGGGAGAAATGAAGAAGATGAAATTTTGATGTTAGGGGGAGAAGTGTTGTAAATAAGGAGCTTTTACAGTAAATATTATTTTTGGCACATGTTGCCATCAATGACAAAGGGAGAGATTATTGGAAAAATGAAGAAGAACATCTTATTTTTTTGTTTTATGTTGTCATTGATGTCACCATGATATATGAGTTGCAACTACAAGATCAAGTCTGAATTTGTTTTGGTATTCTAGTTCGGTATGTGAATCAGTATAATGTTTACATCTAGTATTTTGGTCTGCAATTGTTTACTGGTGATTATTGTTGCTTATAATTTTTAGAAATGATTTATTGATTATGGAATCACTTACATTCAAGATCTCATGTATTCAAATACGTGTATGGTGTATTGATATTACTCTGTTGATTGCAATTTTGCTATTAGGTCTATCCTTGGCCAACCTAATGGATGAGTTGTGTGATGGTGAATTAATTTTTGTTATGTGGACATATCTTCAACCTATCTTAGGTCCATGACAACATGATGTAGCATGTTGGGTGTTTTAATTGCTTTTGGAAATATTTTGTAGCCGACAGTTGGTATTTTTGGTGAATAATGAGTGTATCTAATTAGGCCGAGCTAATTGATGCTTGCGAAGAGATCAAATATATATTGAACAGTTTTTGAATATTAAATAAGAGATGATTTTGTTGTGAATGTGAATGTGAAAAAGAGTGAATATGATGAAGTGTGCCAAGTTAGTTTACTGAGCTTCATTAGAACTGAATCTGCACTCACTAGGTGTACTTTATCAGTTCATTATATGGTTGTAAGCCATTCTTATCATTGTAATTTTGTAGGCAGTGAGCCTTTGTACATGGACAGTGAGTCTTGGTAGTGAGCCACCCCAATTTTGTACTATCTTATAACTGGTTATGCTATATTGTGAGCTAACACTCACCATGTTTTTTCCCATTTTGGGTTTTCCATGTAAAAATAATCGTGCTCATGTGTTATGCGATTTCATGTTTTGTTAATGCTTTTACTTATCTTTGTTGTTATATGCATTGGAATAATTGGATGGTATCTAATTAGAAAATTTAAGAATATATTGATTCACCACCCTCTTAGTATCTTGGATATTCAACAAAGTATACATAGGAAGAATGAATCATACATATGAATAAATGTAATACATGAAATATACACATAAATACACTTAATTCACATGAATAAATGTATACACATGAGTACATGCAAGTCACAAGGTATGTTATTTTCAAATTATACAATTGAAGTCACAAAGTATATGCAAGGTATACACATAGTCACGTGAATACATGTCGGTCACAAAAGTATACACATGAATACACAAAGTCACAAGGTATACACATAAATATATGTAAGTTATAAAGTAAGTTGCAAGGTATACACTTGGATACACATAAGTCACAAAGTATATACTTGAATAGATGTAAGTCACAAAGTACACTCATGGATAAATCATAGAGTATTGTCATGAATATACGTAAGTCATGAAGTATACATACAAATACACATAAGCCACAAAGTATTCACATGAATATGTAAGTCATAAATTATACACATGGAAGGCACACACCTATAGAAATTCATGATTGGACTACTTAACAAGAAAGTTTAATAGTTAATTCTAGATGAATAGTGATTAAGTAGGTATGTCCCGCAAGCTAGCAGGAACATGCTTTGATACCAATTATAATGTCCCCAATTTGTAAGTGCCCTAATTTAGCCCTAAATCTTGGTTTCAAAATGAACGAGTTGGGTTAGGATTAAATTTATCTTATTGAAGCCTTGCAAATAGGTTAGAAACCATTTACAACTAAAAATTTGATAAATTGACTATCTTAATAAAGCATCATCATATTTTCATCAAAAATATAAAATGGATCATAAGGTTTTTTAAATTTGTTTGAGAATCTCAACCATAGGAGACCATAGGATAAGATGACCTCGATGGGGTGTCTTTGGATCCTCTACCCTAGGCCCAAGAGTGAATATACCATCCCTCTTGGCCTCATGTGGCATATGTCATCCATATGAGGTGGTGTACCTAGTGAGGAGTCTACATCTCGTTATCCCATCATCTTGCCATCCATTTCCCTCTCCCTATGATTGAACTTCTTATGTTGATTCACCATGGTGGAGGGGTGTGAGATTGCAACAAGGTGCCCCAAAATCCCATCTCTCTTAAGCCTAAGGGCAATATCCTTTGTACCCCCTTGGCCTCATGGGGATCATATTTTCCCCACCTTAAGGTGGTGTACCTAGGAGAGTGCCCCATCACCATAACCCTCTTGTAATCCCTCGTCTCCTCAACCATGGCTAAAAATATTCAGGACATATAACAAATAAACTGTGAAAAAAACATTAATTCAGTCATACTTATTATATACGCTAATATATGTAAACAATCATAACTACTGCAAGATGGTGTGTCCCTTTGTCTTCCTTGCAACAAGATGCTTGGGTTTGTGACATGGTCTAACTACCTCCTGTGGATGTTAACATATGCTTGTATTGGGCATTGACAAGTTGATCTTTTGGTGCAATGGAAAGGCCAACAATTGGTATCAAAGCATGAGAGATTCTAAACATACATACTTTCAATATCCAAAAACTATTTCCCAAAACTGTAAGCAACAACTATCAATTGTGAAGGATTGCAGACTGAAATACTAGAGGATGTAAAATGTATACCAATTCAGATACCAGACCAAAATACCAGATCAAACAATGACTCAGTATTGTAGTCACAACTCATATAACATGGTGACGTCAATGACACACAAAACTATATAGCTATCCATTCTTCTTCATTCTTCCAACAATTTCCCCCTTTGTCATTTATGGAAACATGTTCCAAAATTTACAAAACAATATTCTTTCCCCTTATCATCATTGACCTTTCCCTTTTTACTCCTCTCTCCCACTTTGACATCAATGGAAAAGGGTGACCAAAAGTAGGATGTGTATGTACATGGTAATATTGTATATACAAAGGAATTCCAACTCCCCATTTAAAAAATTCAAGTGAAAATGACACTTTTTACTTGAAATATTTTCTTGTACCTATCTCTTATGATCAAAAGAATCCTTTTCCAAGAAAGTGGAACCAAATTAATCCTTGCACTCATACCATCCAATAAAGACAACTATGTAAAAGAGGATGTTTGGTTTGAAAACAAAATTGTCATTCACAATCTTCTGCATCAAAGAGTATTCTAGAGAGATGATCCAACTAGACCTCAACAATTTATTTAACCAACCAGAAGGTTTTAACCAAGTCTTCTCTTTGTCTCTGAGAAATTAGCAACTCCACTTGAAATTCACCAACTCCTATTCTCTATTTTCTATTCTTTTCTTTGAATAAATCAAAACTCTTTCCAATACAATTCATCTCAAATTCAATGGCTTCAATTGTGCTTCTAAAGTTGTCAACAACTACCAACCACTAGAGACAATACCTGTAGATGTCAGATATTTCTTTGATGCATTCTCTTGTCTCACTAATGTGTCTAGATAACATTTTTTAGGCTTTGGTGCATCTTCTCTCAATCATAGCTTCAAACTTATGACCTTTGCATCCTTCCAACAATGTTCTTTCTTCAATAACCTCTACTAGATCATTTGGTAATGAGTCAGACACATCTAAAAGTGAGATATCCCTATTGAGAAAATAACCAACCAATAAATCATCAATTTTAAGTCTCTTGATTGGAGAGCATGCACTCCACATTTCACCAACCTTCTTCATATCACCTTTATCTAACACCATCTATATATCCTTTGGATCAAAGGAGTCAAATCCAGACAAAAATTCTTCTTCATTCTTCTTTTCTTTTGAGATAGTGATAACATATTTTGTGATAGTTTTTCTCTTTTTAGAATTTGGAGGGAACTCACCAATCATAACTTCTAGCTCATTCTTATTGGAGGATGAACCCACTTCAAACTAACTAGGCACTGGCATACCATAGCATAGATTCATCTTCAGGGATGTGAAATAGGTTTTGCAAACACTTACATTTTCTTCCATCGATTCCAAATACCTATAAACTTGTTTTCCGACAGGAATACTGGATTCCCACTCAACATTCTCTCTTCCTGGTAGTGAGCTTAGAAAGTAAAATGTCAAACATATGAGCAAAGACCAAAACCAAAAAGGATAGCCCTCAACCAAAGAAATTTTGACATTCTCAATTAGGTTTTCTAGTAATAGGTTACACAAATCAAACTGCTTGTTTTCCTTAACCATCATGTGTGTAAGATATACATCAATAGTCGAAGTTGAACCTTCATGATTTCTAAAATAGATTTTATAAGAGATACCATACGCAACATACCTTATAGAAAAATCAACAATAGTATTTATCAATAGAGCTCGAGGGTCTTTTTCAATACCAATAATTTCCTCCACATCTTTGTATTTCATGGTTTTCTTCCCAGGGAGGTCCCCAACACTGCATAAACCAATAATTGCTTTGATTGCTTCCTTCGTGATCAGATAGGGTTTTTCCAACATAATACTACCATTCTTGAATCGACTTAACAAGAACAAGATAGATTCTTTGTCTAAAAACTAGGGAAATTCTCCCCATAAATCCATACATAGGGATTTTATGCTCTAGAATTCATTTTCCTTCAACGCTGTTTCCATTTCCTTAATCTTCCTATGATCAAATTCTTCCAATTCAACGCCCTTCAACTTTAGTGGAATATTGCCAATTGATCCTCTGTCCATCATCGTGCTTATCGTTCTTGAATTCGTTATTGTTGAATCAATTTTTTTCCTTTTCCCTTCTTTCCCTTTGTAAACTAATAAAATAATTCTTAATTATCTGTAATAATTCCTCAAAATTGCTTCAAATCGCTTCGAGATTGCTTCAAGATTGCTCCAAGTTTACTTTCAAACTCTTCAAGTGCACAGGTGATCAAAAAAACTTATGAATTTTACTTTATACACCATTAGTTTTCCCTAATTCACATTAAATATGGCAAACTTCAAAAAGTTGATAAAACACTTATTTCTCTGCACTATAAACCCTAAATCGATTTGCAAAATAAAATTCTTGCAACTTTTATTTTGGTTTCTTTTCCATAACCTTTATTTACTCATTCTTTACAATATATCCTTATGTTAGCTTCTAATACACCATTCATCCAGGGGGTTTGTATAGTTTTTTGTTAATGCTCCCTCTAAGACCATGCTAGGTCTAATTCCTAGAGGAATTGTCTTTACCGAATGAGTGCATAGACACATCTATTGTCTCTATCTCTTTTTCTTTATTCCTCCATATCTTATTCATCTCTTGATTCACCTCATCTTTGTCAATTTTCTTCACTGGCTCGTTCTTCTCTACTGAAGAGACTACTTTGAACCCTTCTTACTTCTACAAACTTTTAAGATATGTTCAGGTTTGTTGTAGTTATAGCAAACAACACTTTTCTAATTTTTTGACCTCCATTAACCCTTGATCTACATTTATTTGCTTTGTGTCCAAATTTGTTACAAGTATAATAGTAGCCATTAAAGGATTGATTCATTTTTCCTCCATTAAACCTATTCATCATCACTTGACTAATCATTCTTACCTGAGATCTACATTCAGTGGCTTTATGTCCAAATTTCTTGCATAAAAACAATGTCTAGAGAAGGAACCATAAAAAATGATTCATTTTACTTATGCATTTAGTTGCCCTGTGACCAAATTTGTTACAAGAAAAGTAGACACCATTGAAAGAGGGATACCTTTGGGCATTAGGTTGTCTCATAGGCAGTCTTCTAGCAAAGAATTCTTGGATTTCTTTTTTGCTTCCCTTTGTCTTGAGTCTTTTGATTATCCTTTGAGCTTTCATCTATTTCATTTCCCAAGCCACCTTTGTCTTTTACTTGGTTTCTATCCTGCAATCAACTCATCAAGCTTGTCGGAGCTAAATTTGAAATTGTTTTCACAAATTTTTGCTTTCTCCAGTTCTACTTTCAAGTTCACTACCTCTTGTTCAAGTCTATTCCATTCATCAGTCTTGCTCTACACCATTGCATTCAAACATTCTTCAATTCTCTTATTTTCTTCTACTAGCACTTTCAATCTGATGATCTCTTGTTTCTGCTACTCACTCACTTCTCTATGTCTTTCTTTGAATTTCTTCAATCACTCTTTCAATTTCTGGACACATTCATTTTCCTCATTAAGATTTTCTTTCAAATCTCTATTTTCATTTTCAACCTTATCAAGATCTTCAAGTGTAGCCCAAAGTTCTTCTTTATCATCCATTTGATCAACCTTTAGGATCCTCCTCAAGTGGTTAAGCTCTTCACCAATGAACCAAAGCTCTAATACCAATTGTTAAAAGGTGTTCGACAACTAAGAGGGGGGGTGAATCAGTTGTCACCAAATTCAAACATAAAACTTCAAACACTTATCATCTTCACAACCACACTATTCTGTTATTAAGTATGAACATGAAATACAAATAATAGAAAGAAAAATCAACACTAGATTTTATGTGGAAAAACCTACAAGGGAAAAACCACGGTGAAGATTAACTCATAATATATAGTAATAACAAAAACCGAATATATAAGGTTCACTGCCAAAGGGCTCACTACCTAGAATAGAACTCATTGTTTGGATACAAAAGCTCACTACTTACACAAGAAGTCTCACTACAATCTTTGTTCACCAAAAATACTAATTTTTGACTTCAAGAATTCACAAAGTCTTTCCAAGTAATAAATTAAAACATGTAGCACACTAAATTGTGTTGGCTTAGACCTAATATAGGTTACACATATATCTGCATAACAAAATTAATTCACCATACCACCAACTATCCATGAGATTGGCCAGAGATAGGCTTAATAGCAAAATGTAATCAATAGAATAATGTCAATACACCATACGAGCAATGTATCATTAGTATTTCAAATATCTAAAAAACAATGACAAGTATTTATATCAAATTATACTGCAACTGCATAATTATAAATTAGATTTCATACCACAAAACTTAGAAAACTAGACTGTTGCACAAATGCCAAACAATTAATTATTTCTAATTTAGAAGGTACAAATTTCTTATTATATTTCATGTCTTTCCATCTGCTATTCTTATTCAGGCTTCTAATTGATCCTCCTTTTTGACATCTACTCTTCTTCAGAACATATTCCTTGGAATATTTTCCTTAAATTTATACCTCTATATGCCAAGGGAAGCATTCTTTATGAGGAGTATGCTCATTTGAATAGTTGTATCCTTTTGATATCATGTGTTAGGTTTTATCTTTTAAAAGTTGACTTTTGTAAATCACACCTTTTGTTATCTTTACTCTCATCGCACCCTTTTTAAATTAACTCATTGTTTATTATATGTGGTGACCCTTTAAATAAATCCAACACTACTAATGTTTAATGGTCAACTAGTGTATATGAAGGCCCGAGATCAGTTTTCTTTCTTCATGGGTTGGCCACTTAAATATATATCAATTTATTTATTTAATGCAATCACTTCAATATAATTGTAGTTATTTTTATATTGGTTATATATAATATTTATAGTATTATGCTAATAATATTTAAGTTGTTAATATTTATATTTATGTTTTTAATATTTATATTGTTATCTATTTTATTTATTTATTTATGTTTTATATTTTAGTGTTGCTATTTCAAGGGCTAATGAAGACCACTTAACTATTCATGCTATGATTATTCATTGGATAAGTCCTCCAAAGACAATGATGAGTCTCTTGCCTCCAGTGCAGCTCTAATGCCCTTGGACCCTATTGTGGAACCTCATGCCCTCCCCTTGCTTATTAACTTTCCCTTAGCCTCAGATTGTCCTCATTGTTGTTCTCATGCCGATGAACTCCCTATGAGGGAATCCCCCCTTATTCACATTGTTTTGCACATGTGGATGCTCCCTTAGGGCCCTTTGTGGGCCTTTCTCCTCATGTTTGTCATTGTAATGTGAACTTGGATGATAGTATTGCTTGGACTATTGTTAGTAGGAGGAAAGGTGATGAAGGGTACTCCCCTTACAATCTAAAACTCACAAAAACAACAGATAATAGTACAAAAAAATGTAAGAGAAACAAATATTTTCTATTATCACTGAAATGAAAATGAAATTACAACATTATATTTGCCATCTCATGGGCTTTCTGATTACATAAATCTGCAAGTCTGCAAATCGAAGCCACCATCTACTCTACTCTCGCCTCCCCTCTGTAATCCCCCTTTACATCCTTTATTTGGAATGTGTAACCACCCTAGAATCTTCTAGAAAGTGTAACTTCCTCGGGAAGATATTTTGAAATTTTATTAATTTTGGTATTACAACTTTGCAAGGTGATAACTTTTGATCCAACCATCGGATTTTCTATTATAATAACTTTTCAGAAAGGTCTCGAGAAATTTTGTGCCAAAAATACGGCCTAGAGGCCATGCACTTTCATTTTCCACCAATTTTCAGGCCCATCCGGAACCTCTAAGTGCCTCAAAATTGACCCCGAAGATTTTATTAAGATTTTCAAAAATTAAAATTTTAATCTCTCAAATGACAAATGGTATTGAAGTGATTTCTTCACCATTGGCTTCAATTTACCATTCTAGAGGTCTATGTAAGATTTTGTGTCCAACTATGCATAAATACAAACTTACAAAAATAGTAACCCTACCAAATTTAGTCCTTATTGAAAAGAAACAATTTTTTTTTTTTTGGTGATGCAAGATTGCTCTTATACCTTGGATGCACCTATATCAAAAGGTTTTTCATCTTTCTCTTCCCAAACTCATACTCGAGTTAAGGGTGACAAGTCAACTTGCTCTTGACCTAGGATTTTCTAAGTGGGACGTTGATGGTCCCTACTCTCCCTCTTTTGTTTATTGTCTTGTTTGGTAGCTTAGCTGCAATTGTTCCTCTTTCTGTTGTTTGTATTATTTTTTTGTTGTTTATGCATGTTTGGACCTATATCATCCAGCTTTTGGCAGCCTTTATATAAGGTTGGGACCCTTGTTTCCCACCTTTTTTTTTTCTATTTTTTTTTTTTTGTTCAAGAGTCTCCACCCTTCCAAAATCTCTGCTTACCTTAATAAAAATACAAGTATATCTCTGACATCTAAATAAAGATTTTGATATGAAGATTAGAATTACATATCTATACATTCAATTTATGTAATTCTAACATTTATTTGAATATTTCAATTCCAATAATGTTCAACGGGTCAATCTTAATTATTTTATCTAAACTAATTATAATTTAATTAAATACCTTTGTTTGGTTAGTCTAATAATTTATATAAAACATATTTGTTTTCTTTAGAATTACGAAGGATCACAATGCAGGCCAAAAATAATAATATATAACAATGTTCGTCTTGCATTCATGTCTCTGCCTCCTTAATTCAATTATTCAGCATGAACTACAACACAAATGAATAAATATAGAACGTTAAAACTATAATTTTATGGTAGCAATGGAACTATAAATTTATCGCAGAATACATGCCTATCTTAAATCCCATAATTGTATTTTCTTATCAGATCCTTTATTTTAATCAACATAAGTATTATTAAGAATTTTTATATTTATCTCGTACCTGGCCAACATCTCTTCCAAATGTAATTCTTTTTGCTTTTTGTTTGTTTTTTTCGCCCCAAGCGACTTTAAGAATTTTATCGTCTTTTGCTTATATAGTCCATATTGCCGACCATAACTTCAAATGCAAACACCTTAAAAAAATTATCATATTTTGCTTATCTATTATCTCTTGACAATGCTGCCGTCCGTTATTTAAAAAATATATTTTTTAATTTTTAAGCACCTTAAATTGTTATCAGCTTTTGCTTTATAATCCCTGCGAACTCTCACTTCAACCACTTTTGGCACCTGCAGCTTCCCGAATTGTTGGCTGTTCATTTTTACTTTAAAAACACTCAACAGTTATTTCTTATCATGTATTTCATCTAATGATATGATAATTGGTTTACATCGAAACCAACTACACCAGTGCAGTCATAGAAGCTTCTCTAGGTGAACTAACTGTTTAATTTTTCACTATGCAATATAGAGTTGGGTATGGAGTGTTCCCCAAACTATTGCAATTGGGTACTGTATTACTTTTATCCATGGTTACTATATTTCAAGTTGGCTTAGGTGCTCCTGAATCTGATCTGATTTCCAAGTTGCCAGGCCAAACACAAAATGTTAGCTTCAAACAGTATAGTGGGTATATCACCACAGATAAAGTAAATGGGAGAGCCTTGTTTTATTACTTTGTAGAGGCAGAGAAAAATCCTACATCTAGCCCATTGACCCTCTGGTTTAATGGAGGTAAGAACAATTTATTTGTTTCTATATAGATACATCTATGTGCTTGTGGGTGTTAGTGTTTACTAAGGTTACTAAGGTTAGATGGTACTGAACTAGTCCAATCATTGCAGGACCAGGATGCTCATCAGTTGGCTTTGGGGCATTCATAGAGCATGGCCCTTTCAAGCCCATTAGTGGAGGCCTTTTGGAGCAAAATCAATACTCTTGGAATAAAGGTAATATTCATTAAGTTGTGACATAGCTAGCAAGGTCTGGCTTGCTCAGAAGCTTGGTTATGAGGTTGAAATTCAGAAGTACAAAATTTGAACAATGTAGAAGATTCTCTAATGAACTTGAAATTCCAAATGGAGGATTCTCATAAGCTAAATTTATGTCTGGGCTTTTGGCAGTGACAATGAAAACACCTTTGCCTTTACCTTTTATTCTCCTTGCAAGGATCTTGTAGCTGATATATAAATATTTTGTTGGCAGAATCAAACATGCTATATGTAGAGAGTCCTGTTGGAGTGGGATTCTCATATTCCAATACTAGTTCAGACTATAACTCCAATGATACACTATCTGGTATTTTGTGCTGTGCCCCGTGCATTTGATTTAAGGTTATTATAGCATATGTTTTGAGTACAGACTTAGCAGCATGATAGTACTGGATATAAATATATGCTTAGGACAAATCACCGAGGTGTATGATGTTACAGCTCAAGACAATTTGGCTTTCCTTGTTAATTGGTTGGAGAAATTCCCCGAACTTAAGGATGTAGATTTTTACTTAGCAGGAGAGAGCTTTGCAGGTATGCCTCTATCTTCTTTTTGTATCTATCAAGCATTTTGAGAGCATTGCCTTACTAATAAGCTCTAATGTTTTTTAATAAGCTATTAGATATCATTCTTTACAATTAAATGACTCGTCTATCAAAGACCTATGTTTTATAAGTAGTCATTCACAAGAATCCATTATCTGTGAATTTGAATTGTTCACTTGGCACTCATTGCATCAATGAGCCATCTTCCATGAGTAGTGCATCACAAGAACTCATCACTCATGAACTTCAATAATTTACTTGGCACTCGTAAAAAAGGTTACACATGCAGTGTTCTTAAGAATCTATGAATCTATAGAACTATTGATCTGGTTTGTTTCAATGATACCTACATGCATTCACAAGAATACTACACACATAACCTGATGCAATGATTGTCAAATGTACCACTCCAACTCATAAGAGATAAATGAAGGAAATGATATCAAATAGGCATGAAAGATTTTTTATTTTTTTATTATTCCTGCAGGACACTACGTACCCTTATTGGCAACCCTTGTGGTGGATTACAACAAAAGGCCAAACATCACACCCATCAAGCTAAAAGCAATACTTGTATGTCTGATCTTACATAATCATTTCAGAATTTAAGTGTCTTCTTAAACAAAATTTTGCTTAATCTTTATGCTAACCATATGCATCCAACTTTATGTATAACCCCTAATCGAGTGACATCATGGACTCTAAATTGATGTTTGCAGATAGGAAATCCCCTTCTGGATTTGGAGATAAGTGTCAACATTGGAGAATACTTGTGGTCACATGGTTTGATATCAGATAGCTCTTACTTCATGGATCAAACTGTGTGTAACTACTCAAGATATTTGAATGAATACTACCAGGATAAATTGTCACAAGCTTGTAATGACGTTTACAACAATATAACAGCTGATGTAGGAGATGCAGTGGATATACATGATGTTACATTAGGTGCATGTTTATCTGACATTTCATCACAGGCAATACCATCAAGAAATCAAGGGAAGATTCATGCCATGGTAATCTCTTTGAATAACCCTTTCCCCCCCTTTAAACTTGAAAACAACCTTGAATCAATAGGTAAATATTCTAGCAAGCCCAAATACAAATTTGCCTTGGGGTAGCTGAGAATATATACATATGATGTCATAAATAATCTACTTGCACCTAACCTAATTAGGATTGGCTTGCATTATAACCATGCCTTCCACAAAATGAGTCACTACATCATATGTATTTATTGTATAAGTGACTCCAACGGATAGATTAGTATATAGGGAATACGATTTCAATCTAGCAAAGATCAAAATTAAATAATTTTGTAATATATTTTTTTGCTTGACACTATGATTTTTATCTCACTTTGCTTGGCTACTATTTCTCATCAGAGTTTGCAGAAAAATGGAATTGATCTCTGCATTGGAGAAAAGGTATACACTTATCTAAACAGACAGGATGTGCAGAAAGCACTTCATGCAAATACAACCAACCTGCTTTATCAATGGGGTTTATGTTTGGGGTATATCACTTGCATTCCCAAATCTCTTGCAATTCAAATGTTTTTCGTAAAATAATATTATTGCATCTTAAAATTGATTTCATTCTTTTAACGCCACAGTCACAAATTCTAATTAGTCCCATGACAAAATAGTTATTTATAGTGAAATAAAAAAATGATAAAATGGCTATTCAATTTGAAATAAGACAGACTGGAGGAGGATTTATTTGTTTTAAGACAAAGTGGCTTGTCTTTAACTTAGATTCTTGTATATTCTAGTAATTGAATGGAAATTTAAATATTATATCTACAAATATAAATAGATCCTGCAATATACTTGCTTAAATTGCTTTCAAACATACAACTTGCTTCATACATTTTTATTACTTCTGCTTTAATGGTGCTTGTAATTGTAATCATTATGACACAAAAAGGTCAATGTACTGAAGATATCTTAAATATAGGTATCAGTTAAATTGTGTTCTTTGCAATAATTATATTTACTAATTATTCTTATAATTTTATATTTATGTCTTTTTTTTAACTTCACTTCTGATAAATAGCATAAGCATTTATCCACCTCATAAAACCGCACCATCATAACATCTACCTTCCCTCAATTCCCACCACACAATACTCCCAATGTAAATAAAAGAATATATATAAAATGTCGAGATATATCAATATAATATAATTTATTATTTATATAATTATTTTTTATTATATTATATTATATTAAAATCTTAAGTGCATTTATTAAAAAACACCAATATCAATCTTAAATATTTTATTTACTTTAGAACTATTTAAGAATTACTTTGATTTCATTTATTTTGGTTACTTCAGTTTTATTTGAAGAACTATTTCATTTACAGAGTTTTTTTTTATAATTTTGATTTATTTTAAATATATGTCAGTTGTAATATGGTTTTTGCGATGCTATTTTAGAATGCATTTTGTTGTAATAACGATAAATAAATTAATATTATTGTTTATAAATAATATATAATTATTATACACACTCAAAGACGTGTAAATGACCATCAAATCTAAATTAACAGGTTTTTGTGAACATTAACCATTACAATCCACCCCTTTCAGCAATTGTGGTAATACCTTGTGGTATAAATAGCATGTTTTCTGATTCAAGGTAAGTTGGTACTGGTGATGACCTAAACAATGGTGAAGTGGGTAGCTCCATGGCACTTACAGAATTAGAATCTGGTCAATGGAAAACCACTTATAACATAGGATGCATTCAAATGCTCATTTAGCTGTCACTTATCTAATTGTGGTCAAAGACTACACCTTACATTATGATAATTTGTACTCTTAACTAGGTTACTTGTGTAATGGATTACTCCACCACATTACTTTTGCTCTTGTAACCATGGTACTTATCTCTAAAAAATAATTATTGCAGTAGTATTTTTTCCTGGTTTATAAAAGATGGCAATTGATTTTTTACTCAATGTGTATTCTATTTTGTGATAGAATGCCCTTGTACCAAATTATAAATTGCTCATCCTGTTTCAAAACACATAATCTTTGTATGAATATACACTATATATTAAGTTTTATACTCCGTATCAATAAATTCATATTCATTAATGTCATTTTAAATCTCAGGCGACTTCTCTATCAAAAAAATAACATGGCAAATGACATAAAGCCAGTGCTTGCTAAGCTTCTAGAGGGTGGTCTTCCCATTTTTCTATACAGGTGAAATTATTCATTAATGCCTGAAATATTCTAGGAATTGTAATATTTGTATTTCTTAAACAAATTATTAATTTACAGTGGAGATCAAGACGCGGTGGTGCCACTTACAGGCACAAGAACCATTGTTGACAATCTGGCTGAGGAATTGAAACTTTTCAAACTCCTCAGGTACAGTCCATGGTATGATCAGAAACAGGTAAGCCATATCAGCAGTACTTAGATCAAGAACCAAGGAATAAATCTTCCTTGATCAATAAATAAGAAATATACTAAAAACTTCATTAATGGAAACAGGTTGCAGGATGGACTCAAGCATATGGGCGACCAATAAATGGCAAGAACCAGACCATTCTCATCTATGGAACTGTACGGGGAGCATCACATACTGTTCCATACACTTCTCCATCAGAGGCACTCACTTTGTTCACAGCTTTACTCAAAGGGTTTCCTTTACCTAACAAGTAGCATATCGATGCTAATGTGCCTATCAATCTTGGAAATATTAAAAAAATTGCAATTATTCAAAGGATTTCCTTTACTCCATTTTTTTGGTCCAGACCTCATCGCGATTAATTGAGACCATTAATCTTTGAAGTTCTCTTTTGCAAGCTAACATAGTTTTCTGGTCATCTACAGAAGTATGATTAATTTGTCGTCTTTGAATGGGATTTGATCATACAGATCTATTGTTTTCACATCATATACTATGAACTCTCATGTCCTTTCACCTACATGGCTAATCTATTCCTATATTTCGACTAGGCATACATTCTTTCTCACTCTATTATTTTTCCTAATGTATTCTCTCCATTCTTCTATAAAAGCAAACTATGCAAGAGGAGGTTAGGGTTTATTAATCAACACTCACTACAGGGTTATGAAGGTCAGTCACAACTGGGGCGATTGGTATGCCTATGAGAACTATACAAAAATTAGAGTATATTGTTATGAAGGAGCGCCATTTCTGCTGCCAAAAACTTGTCCAAATAGGGTTGCATATTTAGAGATTGTAAGACAATTAGTTTACTTAGATTTCATGCATCTTAAGAGTCATAACAAGCAATCGCTGATGCTCGGGACACTGTGCTTTGGAGATTTTACTGTGGTTTCTGAAAAAGGATATGAATTAATTGACAAAAGGCTAGAATATTACAATATTCCCAAAGGGAATGCAAGGGAGAAATTTGACCCTAAGAATTTTATAAATAATGTTAAAACAAGTAAACAACTGAAAGGTTATCACCACATACTTTTTGAAGAGGACGATTTAATAAGAAATGTTGATGAACATCACGCTGCTAGGAGGAGAAGCCTGTACAATAGAGTGATCACAACAGAATCTTGGAGAACACATAATAATCCCCCATATGAAGGTGCCTTTTTGGAAATTCAAGATCACATAAAGAGGTTGGAAGCATTAATTTCACATAAAGCAGAATTGACCAGGGATGTGCCTCCTTTGGTGTTCACAAAGAAAAGAATTGAAGATATTTGGGGAATGCAAGCTGAAAGTGAAACTCCACTATGTCAACTCTCCCCTCAGCCTACACCGGATATTATCTTCTCTGTTGACACATCTATTGTAGAAGAAGAAGAAGTGGGGAGTGATGATGAAGGTGTGCAAGTGGTTAAACCTGTGATTGAAAGTTATGACCCCCAATGAAGAGAAACATTGTTGTATTAGAGTCCTCAATTGATCTTTCAGATGATGTAAGGCATAGTGCCAACCAAAATTTTACTTTTGATGATGATTTTGTTAAAACCTTTGAGTTTAAAACATTTTTGTATGAGTATAAAGGTAAAGTGATTAGGGAAAGGATTAAGGATATCACACCTGAATAGGAAGCAAAAGCTCTGAAAGAGCTACAAGATGAGGTTGATAAAGAAATGGAAGCCATTAACCTAGAAAAGGGGAGAACATTGCTAGAAGAGACAGGGGTCATGCTACTCCCTAGATGGGACATGAGTTTTTCCATTGTATTTGACAGGTTGCAGAGAAATCAAAATAAAACCCTATTGTTGAGCACAGAAGGAGTAGACAGAGTGTACACTGGATCAAGTTATAATCCAGACAATGCAAATTTATTAATGTGGGCCTTGTACCCACCTAACAAAAAACCTTTAGTCATTGATGATCCTAATAAGGCATTTGGCCATCTCCTTGTGCAACTGGTTGAAGATTTTGATCCTTTAGATACTACAGATTTGAATGTTAATGTTGCTAGGTTCACTAAAGCCCAAATTGAGAAGCTGGTGAGAGATAATATAATATATATGACTAAGAATGAGAACCTAATACAACAAATAGCTAGCTATAAAGATAAGTTTCCATCTTCCTTGAGTACCTACTCCCTATTGGAATACAATAATAACAGGGTATTCGTGGCCATGGATGAAACTACTTGTTGGAGGCATAGGGTTGACAGATTCCATAAGAGAGGTGATAAATTGGAAGTGGAAATAAAATATATCAAGTTCAATATTGTCTTTGAATTGATAAAGAAAAGGTTTGAAAAAATGCTTGGAAATGCTAACAAGGTGTCGGCAATTCACAATAGAACACATGATGCTTTTCAAGAACATAAAAGACTGCATCTCAAAATGATGGAAAAGAAAGAAGAATTAACAGCCAAGGAAAATTTGGATGATCAAGTGTTCAAAATTTATGATGAATTGATTGATATGCATGAAATATTTTGTATCGTGTTGATAGAAGAGTTGGGTGATTTCGACCAACCCCTAGAGATGGATTTTCCTAATTTCTTTGATGATGAAGGAGATCTGAAAGAACAGAGCATATGGAAGAATGAATTGGCTTAGTTGTTATTAGTGGCTCTTGACAAAGTAAATGACAAATCAATGGTAGTAGAAAAAACACATTCACAATTGGAGCAAATCTTTACTTTGGAGTTTATTATGAAGGACATAATCACCAATGTTGATCATATGCTAGCCAAGACTATATCGAGCATCTTTCCAAGGTCAACATGTTCATTTCTTAGGCAACATAAGGATCAGAAGTTTCATCAAATTCATTCAACATTAGCTACACTATCATGGAGAAAGGACCTTGAACAGATCTTAAGTGATCACAGGTACCTTACGAAGATTAACAGATTGTGGTGTATCATGTATGTTGTAGACTTCATTATTTCTCTTTGTTAATTGCATTTGTTAGGGTTTTAGTTCATGATTAGCAAAATATAAATGAAGAGACACCACTCTAGATGTAACAGTTGCTTCTCATATAAAAAGGAAAGCCAAGACCGAGTTTTGATATCATCATAAGCATTATAATTATATAGGTATATTTACAATATAGAACGCATAAGAGACTTATGATATGAATTGTATTATCTTTTGAAGTAGTATAATGGAGAAGAAAATTTAATCTAGTGGCCAAAATTCTAGTGTTTAATTATTTGTTGATGTTAATTCATACATGTTATCTTGTTTTCTCCAAAGTGGTCTTTTCTGTTATTCAAATTGAATATATCAAACATATACTTAATTTTTCAAGATACATTTGTGACCTCTGTGTGATTCATGTTGATTGGTTTTTGCAAGAAAGAATTAAATTCCTTTTAAGTGATTCCTTTTAAATGGTTTATGCCAAGAATTAAAATCCTTTTAGATAAGTCATCGTAATTGGTTTCCTTCAAGCAAGAATTAAAGATCCTTTCAAATAATTACATTAACCTAGGGAGATATCACTAGGATTTGTAAGAAGATCCTGGTAACAGACAACCTTGCATGTTTATACAAAGTATAAACATCTAAAAGTGCCAAACAGTTCGAGTTAAGCTAGAAGGAGGACACACATATCATATACATCTTGACTCCATTACCCAATAAAAGGAACTGATCATACCCATTACATTACAAAACTTCATAAAACTTGATTTAAACACTTTAATTTCAAGCATTATGAGTAGGGGTAGTTGTTAGTTTTGTGTCCATTTCACATTTACATTCCAGTGTGGAATAGATAATCAAAGTTAAGGAGTTCACACAACCTTTGAAGTTCATAATTTGCTTAATTAGCAAGGTACACCTACCTAGGTCTAGCAGAGCCTAAAGTGCGGGGAGTTCTAAACCATATTGGTTGACTCCATTCATTGGCCAAAACATTGTAAACTTGACCATAGAGCCTGGCATACTCTTTGGGTTTGCAATTTTCAATTTTGGGAACCAACAGATTGGTGACTCTACTGGGGAGTAGCCTAGTAAACTATGAATCCAAACTATTTCATTACAGAGTCATAAAAAATTTCATTTGTGTAAAATTATACACTTTCATATAACTGAATAGGGGATTCTCCTGGGGATGAACCAAGAATAATCTCATTCAAACCTCAATGCTAAATTAATACCATTTTCTCACTTTTTGAAAAAGTGGGTGGTGACTCTACCAAATCTTTCGAGATTATTACATGACTGAAAGTTTGAAATATACCTCAGAAAGGGTGAATTATAGGCACCAAAGTATCACAATCTCCCATAAAATGGATGGTAGAATATCTTTGCATAAGGGAAGCCCAAAGAAAAAAAATGCTAAGTGGACAGAAAAACATGGGCTTTCCCTAATTCAAAAGTCACTACTAATAAGAGTGGAGCAACATCAAATCAACTAGAGGTCACACAAAATAATAACCATAGTGATCAAGAAAATACATCAAAACAGCCTTTCACAACACACAATAGTTTTAGTCCTTTACATGGATCAAAATTTCAAAATAATGAAGGATTTCCATCAATACATTTCCATACCCAGCCTAAACAAAATAGCTTGAATAATGCCATTCACCATTTTATCCCTAACCCTCAAAAAATGAATGAGTTTCATGCCCATGTGGAAGAAGAAATGATATGAAACCTGTAGACATAGAAAATATACTGATTGACATCATGCATCTAATCCTGACTTACTAACATCATTTCTTCCTAAATCATCCTTTGGTCTAACCGTTTAATCAAATTCCCCTATCTAATTAAATTCATCAATATTCGTCTCTTAATTAAATAAATCATTTTGTCCGATTAAGTCACTTTCTCTTGTTAATTAAATCAATCCATCTAATCTAATTATCCCTATTTAATTAAATAATCAATTTATTTGATTAAATCTCTAAATTCTATCCATTAAATTAAATAAATTAAAACCTTTTTTGATTTAATCTAACACCATCCCTTTTGATTAAATAAATCAAAATATTTATTTAATTAGCCTCTCATCATATTCCTCTCTTATCTGATTTAAATAAATCCATAAATTTGAGTCAAATAACTCACATCATCTAATCTCCTGTTAAATTAATTAACCCTTGATTAATTTAACCTCATCTCATGTCACATCCTCTAGATAATGCAAGTTGCACATGAAAATAGATTTAATTCATTTATTAAATCCTATTTTCCTTCACATGGCATCTTTTGGAATATTCTCTCAATTTGAATTCAAAAATTCCAAGTCAACATGTACATCCAACAAGGCATTTAAGATCTCTTACATGTCCTTTGCCTTGAGCCAAGTGGCATTTATTGCATTTTCTCTTCCCTCTTACATGTCATTTCAACAAATTTGAATTTCAAATATTGGCATTTATTGGCACAAACCCCAAATCTTACACAACCATCATCCATTCATAGCTTGACAAGTGGCACCATATCCTTGGATGAAATTTAGTCCCACATTGCTCAAATTTGGGCTTTCATCCATCTTGAAATCCTATAAATGAAGAGCTCCTCTCCTCATTTCATCATCCACAATTTGAGTAAAGTTACCATGCTCAAATATCTATCAAGTTTCACACCATTGAGTTCATAGCTAGGTTCTTTTGCAGATTTGGCTTGGAGTCTTCATCATTCATCATCAAAAGTGGATCAAAGTTCATCATCAAGTTTACATATCGAAGTTTGCAATCATAGGAATTGGGAAAGGGCCAAATTTCCACATCAAATTGGCACCAATTCCCCCATGGGATCAAGAGTTTGCTATTTAAATTAGGATTTCATCTTGGTTTTATCATTTTTTATTGTGTTCTTGCATATTTCCATTCTTAGTTTGAATTGTAAATGGATTCCATGGGAAATCCTTGTTTATACTTGCAATATCTAACTTAGGGTGTTTAATCTCTTCATTTTGCAGGTACATAGATTTGGGGTTCACATTTTGGCACTAGAAGGAGGGCTAGACATCATAAATTCTAACATTTCCTCAAAATTTCCACGTTTTCTTGACACACAGGAAATTTCGACACCAGCTTCTCAGCGTCGCTATTTTTTAGCACCGCAAGCTCGTCAGTGTCGCTATTTTAGTGACGTGGGCTCGCCAGCGTCGCTATATAGCACCGTGCAAACATAAACTCCGCCATTGGACTCATCCCACCAAGAAATTTCAAATTTGAAACTGCGTTGCTGGACTCGCCGATCTGTAGAAGTTTTGAAAAACTCTCAAACTCCGACGCTTTCAAAAACTGTGATGCTATTGTGCTCTCTGTCCTGACACAGAGCGCCACTGACTGGTAAAGCGGCGCTGTAAGAGCGATGCTAGGAGGAAAAAATAGTGACACCTTCATGAATTGCGATGCTAGAAGACAATAAAAGGGAAAAATTAAATTTTTAGCACGTGCTTTAATTTATGATTGATCCTTCCTCTGTTTTCTGCTTTTCAATTTTTGTGTTTTTCCATAATTTAACTATTTTTCTTCTTTGTAGGTTGGAAGCCAAAAGCAAAGGAAGAAGGAGCATGGTGATGATATCTTATCTAATCAAAGTGTTTTTAAACACTTAAGTGTTTGTTTAATACTTCCTTATGAATTTTTCATCTTTTTCTTTCTTTAGAACACTAACTTTCATTTGGGTTTAAAAAGGATTGTTTTTGTTTATTTCTTGCAAATGGATTCAAAAAGAATCTTAGGATCTACAACTTACTAGATTTTGTTTATGGATTAAACAATTGAACAAATGTCTTTTTCACTTGTGATTTGGTGCTCTAAAATGAACTCACATATTGCTTTGAGGGTTTAAAAAGAACAAGTGTAGTTGTGTTTTTCGTGAGGGCTTACTTAGACTAAAGCCATTGGAAAAGGATGTATGCACTTCTCTCGCACTTTATAGTGATCTTGAGAATCAAAAGGTCTTTTCCATGACTTTGGGTTAAGACAAAGCAATCACCTCCACACTTAGATTTGGGCTTAAAATTGAACAAACTATTGTGCGAATGTGAGTGGGGGGCATTTTCGTGTACATTCTCTCTCTTTGTTGCTATCAAAGATTGATCGAGTTACGGGTTTTGTTCTTCATTCGCTTTTGTTTATCTCAGAGGGCCTGCCTTGTGGGAAAAAGTAATCACCCAAGGGAACGACTCAACCAGTAATACTCTAAAGCCAAGAGTATTTCGAGCCGGGATATAAATGTGGATATTGGAAGAAACACCAATATCACGTGGTTGACTTTGACAAGATGGATCCGAAAGGGGACTCTTGCCACGTTGGGTCAACTCCTACGAACGGAAAGTCCTTACTAGAACCCATGTGCTAGAATTTTCCAAAATCCTTTTATCTATTTGTTGGTGCAAGAACGATCGTTTTGAAGCCGCCCCACACTTTTACGGTCTTCTAATAGAAATGGAAAACATGCCATGGGAGTTTCATGGGTGTTGATGCTTGGCTGCCCCATATAAGTGAATGTCATGGAGGGGATCCAGTGGGGTCAAGCATCTAACCATTCGCTAGAGATAAGCATAGGTAGACTTGTCCAAGTGGGAATCCAACAAATCTTTTCTTACACATCCATAGGATTGTACTTATTCTTGGGTTACAAAATGCATTACTTGATCGAAAACATCTCAAAACAAACACTTAACACCATCCAAATTTCAAACCCTTTTGAAGACAAATACAATTGACTCAATCCATATTTCATTGCTTTCCCTTGGGATTCACATCCTTAGAGGTTTCTAAGCATTGGATTATATCTCAATTTGTCTCCTTAAGTAAACAATAGGAAAACCCCTTGCCTTAAGTTCATTAAATTTCCACATAACATATCTTGTGGGGTTTGAAGGAGTTAAGACATTGGACATCTTAGTTTGAAAACCTAATTGAAGAAAATGTTTTTGGTAAAATAAAGCCATTAGGCAAAGCTAAGTAAAATGAACTGTCATATGGGTTGAAGACTTCAAAATCCCAAAACACAAATCATTAATTGGAAATCCAAAATTGAATTGTTCAAATGAAATCATTTCTTGGTTACAAAGGTCTTTAAGAAGCATATGCATGCTCTTCAATACCTAGGTCTTGGCAAACAAAGTGTCCTTTTAGGTTCATCTTAGGATCAAAACATTATCAAAAAATTTCATCCATACATCAAAACAAAATCCACCTCATCATCACCTTTTGATAAATCTTGAAATCATCCTTGATACTAGGCTTTATGGAAAAAAACCAAACCATCATCAAAATCATTGAGACAAAATTCTTGAGAACATTTATCAAAACACCTTTGGTTAAGCATGTGTAGATATATCCTTTTGCATATACTTAGTCAAAGTTATCATCTTGTCTAACTTAGCGTATGTAGATGAATCCTTCTTCATATGCTTAGTGAAACAATCATCTTGTTTGAATAGGTGTGGGTAGATGCATCCTTCTCCTCACACATATTCAAAATATCATTCTTTGGGCAAAGCTATCCATTAGATCATCATCCAACATCTTAGGATCTTTTTGTTCAAAAAATCCAAATCCAAATCAAAAGCATAATCAAAAGTCAAGGACAAAATCTACAAATCTCAAAATCTCAAAATCCAAAATCAAAATCCACAAGTCCTAAAAGCCTAGTGTCTCACTCAAGATTTATCAAAACACCAAAACATCCATACCATCCATCCCCAAAGCATCATCATCATATCATCACCTTTGATCCTCAAAAACATCCTAAAAACTTTAACTTTGGGACATAAAATAGAGATCAATCCAAAGAATCAGGAGATTTCATCTCCCATATTCTTGATCCTTGTTTTATGGTCCAAACAAGATCTCAATACAAGAAGAGTATGGAAGCCAACAAAGAAACACCCGCTTCAAGTGACCTTAGCCAAACCAATGCAGAAATGAATCCAATAGAATCAAGCAACCCATTAACCCTCTCATCATCACAACATCCCCAAGAAGAAAATCAAGGAGAGGACCTCACTTTCGGAATGTCTTGCGAGGAAATGGCAGAAATGCTCCAAAATCCAGACAACCATAGAATCATCAACATTATGATGAGACTTAACCCTATGTTGTACATGCTTGAACTAGCAAAACAAGGGGCCAAGTTGCCATCAGATTTTGATGTAAGTACTATCGTGGACACATCATTTTCCCCAATCTCATCCACCATCCCCATCTCATCTACACCTCCATCCCAAAACGTCACACAAAACATTCTGCAAATCACAACATCATTTGCTCCAACCCAACCTAATGTCAACAAGGGAAACACATTTCTCAATGCTCTTCAATCGCATCCCCTTGTTAATAATCAAAGTTTGGACGCAAGCACCACTTTGGAAGAAAGCATGCCTGAAAACCCATTACACAAGAATTTTACTCTCACATTCCATCATGATCCGTCATCATCATATTTTCACGCAGCACCACAAACACCTCTTCTCACAAATTCACAAGAAGAGGGAGATACATTCGGACTAGGGGGATTATTCGACACCACAATATTTTCACAACTCACGCCCCTCACCTTTCCACCTCTTCCTCCATTACCATTATCATCTATACCACTCCTTGGTTTAGGGCTTCCTCCCCTACCAAGTATCAATCAAACCTACATCCCAACCATCAATCAAAGTGTTGCACCAAACACTCAAAATTTATCGTTGATATCATAACAACAAACGACAAACACACAAGCAATGGAAACATCATCAAACACACCTCTCACATCACAAAGCATGGTCTCACAAGGACCAATCACATCAATAACATTATCCAACACCCAAAACATCAACACAACATCATCATCTATCACCATTCCAAATCCACCACCACCTCCAACGTTCACCACATCAAATCAATATGATGCAGCATTGCAAGCTACTTTCCAAAGAGGATACCAACAAATCCAAAAACAAAAAGTCGTATAACAAGCCGCTTGGGCTGCACAAGCTGCCAAAGCTACACAAGCCACAATACAAGCACAACAAGCCCAGGCATTATTGCAACAACAACAACAACAAGCTGCCCAAGTTGTACAAGCATTACAAGCACAAAGAGTCGTGCAAGCACAACTTTTATTATAGTAACAAACCACACAAGCGCAAGCAGCACAAGCACAAGCACAACTTCTTGCACAAGCACCGCAATTGCAGGCATATCAACAAGCATTGAAGCAATAGCAAGAGCAACAAGAAGCAGTAGAATTGGCAGCCCAACAACAAGCGTTGTGGGAACAACAGCAAGCACAACAACAAGCATTGTTGGAGCAACAACAAGTGCAACAACAAGCCCAAATCATAGCGCAATAGCAATAATATCAACAGCAGGCATCGTTCATACAAAAGCAAGTAGAAGCCTACTTTGCTCGCCAGAACATGCAAATACCATCAAACAATGCACCAACCAGCCCATCCATCCAACCCATAACCCAAACCACAACCCAAAATACTTTCATCCCACCCCCTGATCCCTAGAGTGATGTGACGACACAACTTAGGTTGCTCTCGCAACAAGTGCTCAACCTCCAATCGGGGCAGAAAACTAAAACGCCAAGCAACTTGTGTCCCTATCCATTTGACAGGAGCCTAGACATGAAACCATTCCCCAAAGGATTTGAAATCCCAAAATTTGACAAATATCGAGGGATGGGAAACCCTAAAGATCACATTATGGAATTCCAGCTTCATTGTATGGAAGTCGCATATGACGATACATATCTGATGCCGCTATTCCTTAGGAGCTTGGCAGGTCCCGCTATAGAATGGTTCTCTCGCTTACCCATAGGAATTAGAACATTTCAAGAAATCAGAGATGAATTCAATAGGAATTACACATGCAACATTACAATGGATGTCAATCTCAAAGAACTCTCCACTTTAAAGCAAGGAAATAATGAGTCTTTCACCTCATTCCTTCAACGATGGTGATCCAAGGCCAATCAGAGCAAGTGGACCATGCCAAAGGAACAACAATTCTACACAATCATAACCAACATTGAAAGCCACTTGTCATTTCATCTCAAGGTTCAGGGAATCACTACATATGAACAATTGATCTCTAAGATGCTCAGCATCGAAAGAGACCTTGTGACCCAACCTGCCGAATCAACGTCATATCACGAGCCACAAAAAAATCGCCCACCATCAAACTACAACTATAAACCTCACACATGGGCAAGAAACAAGAACATCACTAATGATGGCATCATCGATGCCAAGGTGGTCATTAGTGGTCCACGCCAAAATACACCCGCACTGCAAAGCCAAACACAACATCAAAACACTCATCACACAACATATCAACCTAATCACAATCCAATTGTCAACAATCTCAATGACCAAAGGGAACTGCCACAACGTAAAACTTATCCAAAACGCAAATACGCTATTTTGGGGGAACCATTGGAGGACATAATGAAAAAATTGATTGACAAAAAACTTATCAAACCTCCTACATTCGAAAACTACCAAGAACCTGATGTCAAACCTCCATGGTATAACGAGAACCAACTTTGCGAATTTCACAAAATCAAAGGTCATACCATGAACAACTACATGAGACTCAAAAATATCATCCAGGATCTTATCGACAAGAAAATCATAAATGTGGAAACACTCACAGGAAATCAGGATCTTAAAATCTACACAAATCCAATGCCAAATCATGGAAACAAAGGAAATAGAGGTGATAAAGGGAAAGGCAATGTAAATCATGTCTATGAATCTGTCGTTGCCTCGCTAAATGAAGACTGCATGGTCATCACTATCAAGGGCACCCATGCTGAAGATTGTGGAGTCACCACAAGAGGCGGCAAAGTCACCATTGCAGGATCATCCCAACCAAATAGAGTGCCTACATCAAGAGTCATTCTGTATAGCTACAGTGTTGTAGACCAACTCAAAAGAACGCTAGCACACATCTCCATCATGGAGTTGTCAAAAATCTCATCAATGCATAAAAAGATCCTTGAGGAAGTATTAGCCTCATCCACTGTCCTCGCAGATCTTGATGTAGAGAAATTCCAAGCTATGGTCGAAAATATCATAACACCTAATCTCCTTACATTCTCTGAACAATATTTCCATGCCCAACCATCTCACAACCAAGCACTTCACTTGGAAGCTATTGTAAACAAAAGCAAAATCAAAAGGGTCTTGGTGGATGGAGGTGTGGGTTTGAACATCTGTTCTCTTAGCCTCATCAAGTAATTAAAAATATCAGAAGATTCCATCGACAAAGGCAAGGGCATCACAATCAGAGCATATGATGACCAAGAAAGAGTGTCTCAAGGCACAATTAAGCTCCCTATCCAAGTAGGGCCAACACTCATGGAAACCACATGTTAGGTCTTGGACCTCAAACTGCCATACAATATCCTCCTAGGATTCCCATGGATTCATGCGATGAAAGTTGTAGCATCAACCTTCCACCAATGTGTTAAATTTACACATAATGGACAAGAGGTTACCGTCCATGGAGATCCTGAGCCATTTTCATATTGCAAGAATCTTGAAGCCAGGTATTACAAAATTCCCCAAGTGCCAAAAAATGATGAGGGACCATCCACACAATACATCAATCCCACCACTCTCGCGTCCACTTCTGTGATAGAGACACCTGCCATTCCCACCATATCTGACGTCAAGCTCATCATCCAAGAGGGCGGTTGTGGAAGTTATAGGCTCCCTAACAATGCTTTTGTGATAAGAGAGTTACCACAATCTCCTAGATCATGAGGATGCCCACAAGAAAATCAAGCTTCCACATCACAAACGTATCCTGAGGATTATCCCAAATTCACAAGATGGGGAGACCTTGGTCATGAGGTCATTGAAACAGATCTATCTCACATGTTGTATCAAGATGAAAGACCGGTAGCTAATTTACCAATGGATGAAAGAAGCAAAGGCCTACACATGATGCTTGCAATGGGCTATGACTGAAATCAAAGACTAGGACAAAATGACAATGGGCTCATAATACCTATCATGCCTGAGACATGACCCATAACAAACCTTGGTCTTGGATGTGCCACTCTGAGAATAACCATACGTGGCCGAAGTCCTCTGGTTAGAGCCGCTAATGTTTCTCCTCAGCCAGTACTAGTACAAGTACACTCACCAATAGTCATAGGTAGGGACACACATAATTTTATAACTGAGCCCTATATTAGTAGCGATGATGAAGATACCTCGACCAATCTACCTAGGCTATTCGAAGATACCACCCTGTGTATGATTAGTACCATATCCTTTGAACCAGATAGCCAAAATCATGAGATTCGTTTAGTCTACCCCCAACTGATCGACTATGACCAACAAGGACCACCAGTTCTTGATACATTCGAAAATGATGAAGCACTCTCAGAATTCATGGGATTGAGGGATAACATATTCTAGTTGGGGATCACAAGGCAGGATTTATAATGGAGTTAGACACACAGGCATATTACGGGGAAACAATTGAATCCTTCAGTCACAAAAGTGAGAAACTAAGAATCATATCCAAGTCCTTGAGTGAAAACCACACTGTGGCACTCTCTAACAACAAAATAGTAAAAAGAAAGGACGTATCTAATGGTGAAAACCTCTCTGAGGTGCCTGAGGATGAAGGATTCAATCTTCCCTTAAGAGCTATTCATCAGGAGAAATCAGTAGTCTTGGCTGAAAAGTGCAATCCAATCAACATAGGAACAAAGAAGACCCCACATATCACATTCGACATGGAATCACTATTAACAGAAGAGCAAGAACTCCTAGCAGCATTCCTAAAGGAAAGACAAATAAACTTCGCATGGAGTTATGTTGATATGCCAGGGCTAGATCCAAAGACAGTGGTTCATCATTTAGCAGTATATCTAGAAGCAAAACTAGTCAGACAAAAGCTTCAGAAAATGCATCCCCAAATTTCCTTATTGGTCAAAATGGAGCTCAAAAAGTTGGATGTGGGATTTATTTGACCAATCGATTATCCAGAATGGGTGTCAAATTTGGTACCTATTTCAAAACCTGATGGAGCCATCAGAATTTGTACGGACTTCAGAGATTTGAACAAGGCATGTTAAGGGATGATTTCCCACTTCCCAATATTGACATGATTGTAGACATGACAGTAGGGCATGAGATGCTATCACTAATGGATAGCTTTTCAGGATATAACCAGATCATGATAGCAAAAGAAGATCAACATAAAATTGCCTTCACTTGTCCATGGGGGACCTACTGCTAGAACATGATGCCATTCAACCTAAAGAATACAAGAGCAACCTATCAAAGGGCCATGACACTAATATTCCATGACATGATTCACAAAATAGTCTAAGACTATTTCGACAACATCCTAGCCAAGTCAAGGAAAAGACAAGATCATATAGCAACCCTAAGTGTTATCTTTGACAGACTAGAGGAATATAAAGTTAGACTAAATCCCAAGAAGTGCATCTTCGGTGTACAATCAGGTAAATTGCTAGGATACATAGTCTCCATGAGGGGTATTGAGGTGGATCTAGCAAAGGTGAAGGCAATCCTTGAGATGGAAGCACCAAAGACACTAAAACAACTGAGAAGCCTCCAGGGCTGACTTCAATCCATCTGACAGTTCATAGCACAACTGGTAGACAAGAAGAACCCATACTCTCACCTACTCCACAAGGGGGTAGCGTACAAATGGGATGCAAAATGTGAAGAAGCATTTAACAAAATCAAGGAATACCTATTGACACCTCTAGTGTTAATGCTACCTATCTCGAGAAAGCCATTAATCTTATATGTGTCAGCAATAGTAGCAGCCCTTGGAGCTCTTCTTGCTCAGCATGATGAAAACAGAATGAAGAGGGTCATCTACTATATCAGCAAGACAATGGTCAGCCACGAGCTAAATTACTCATTCATCGAGAAAGCTTGCCTTGTAGTAGTGTTTGCATCCCAAAAATTCAGATACTACATGTTGGCACTCAAGATCAAGCTCATTGCCAAAATTGACCCCCTTAAATATCTCTTATCAAAGGCAATGCTCACAGGCAGAATGGAAAAATGGGTCATGATATTATCAGAATATGACATCAAGTATGTGGAAAGAAAATCCATCAAGGGTCAAGTTATTGCAGACCAACTAGCAAAAGCACCTATGTATTCTAAGAATCCCCTTGTATCAAAGTTTCCTTATGAGTCTATTTTTAACCTCAACATAGCGAACCACTGGAAACTATACTTTGATGGTTCATATACACAACATGGATCAGGAGATGGTGTCTTCTTCATCACCCCACAAGGGGACTACATACCGAAGTCATACAAATTGGCATTTCCTTGCAACAATAACATAGCAAAATACGAGGCTCTGACTATAGGTCTTAGGATAGCAGTACAATGGAATATCATAGCTCTCAAGGTCTATGGAGACTCATAGTTGATCATAAATCAAGTCAATAATGAATATCAGACTAAGGATGATAAGCTCACTCCATACAAGAAATTGGTGGAGACTCTAAAGGAATCCTTCATTAACATAACATTTGAGCAGATTCCAAGAACCAACAACAGAGCAGCAGATGCGATGGCAATAATAGGATCCTTGCTGAATATCCCTAACAATGTACCAAGATACAAATTTCTGATTGAGTAGCTTCTCGTTCCAGCATTTGAGGTACCCAAATCAAAATTCGTGTGTGAAATCGTTGGTCTAGGTGATCCTTGGTACCATGACATCTACGCATATCTTCACATAGGAGTCATACCCGCTGACTTACCATAGAGCCTAAAACAAACCTTCATCAAAAAAACATCTAGATTTGTCATCCTAGGTGATACCTTATACTATAGGAGCATAGAAGGTACCTTGTTACATTGTCTAAATGTTGAGGAGGCATTAACTACTCTAACTGAGGTTCATAACAGTATATGTGGCTCACACTCAGGTGGAATTACCATCGCCAAGAAACTGCTGAGGCTAGGGTATTACTGGCTCACAATGGAAAGAGAAGCGCATGATCATGCTAAAACGTGTTTACAATGTTAGCAGCATGGAGATCTTATCCATGCTCCAACTCAAGAGCTTCACCTGATCGTCACACCATGGCCCTTTTCATAGTGGGGACTCGACCTCATTGGGAAAATCTCACCCACCTCATCCAATGGCCACAAATTCATTATAACTACAACTAAGTACTTCACAAAGTGGGTGGAAGCCATACCCATGACATATATCACGGGGAAGCAAATCTCAAAATTCATCCTGAACGATCTCATCTATCGTTATGGTGTCCCACAAGCCATTATCTCAGATAATGGGACACCATTCAAGAACCAGGAGGTTCATGACTTGTGCGAGAAATTCAAAATCCAGCATCGCTTCTTCACCCTGTACTATCTCCAAGGCAATGGCCAAGTAGAAGCTACAAACAAAACCTTCCTTAAAATCCTCAAGAAAACAGTCAATGACGCAAGTCGTGACTGGCATCTGCAACTTAATCCTACCCTCTGGGCTTAACAAACCAGCATCCACACACCCACCGGTGCCACCCCCTTCTCATTGGTCTATGGATTAGAAGTTGTCCTCCCCATTGAGATCGAGATCCCATCCCTCATAATATCATTGCAAAACCTCATCACGGGTGAGGAATATCAGGTGTCAAGATTAAATGAATTGGAGCTACTGGATGAGAGAAGGATAGATGCTTTAAATCACCTACAAGTCTATCAAAATAGACTCAAAAGAAGCTACAACAAGAAGATCAGAAGCAAGACTTTCCAAGTCAGAGAATTGGTCTTAAAAGAAAATCAGAAGAATGTCCTGAATCCCAGTAGCAAAGGAAAGTTCGAACCCAATTGGTTAGGGCCTTTCATCGTCACAGCAAGCTATAAATCAGGGACATGTCAGCTATCAACACCCAAAGGGGAACCTTTGTAGGAGCCCATGAATAGCTCCCATCTCAAAAAGTTTTATGCCTAATTCTTTCAAGGTATAGAACCAAAAAAATCCTAAAAATTAGAAAAAAAATCCTAAAAAAATGGTTACTTTGGCGAAAACCTGGCAAACAAGTGTCTTGGTAACAACAAAAAAAATCAAAAATGAAAGAAAAATTAAAAAAATCAAAAAAATTATCCTCTAGTGAAAACCACTTCGGTGGCACTTTGGGCAAGTACCTTGGTGAAAACCTGGCAAACAAGTGTCTTGTGTAAATAAGAACTATCCATCCACCAGGATCTTTATGGCTTGATCTGCATCATCCCTCCATTTTTCTCCCATCATCCATCGCATTTAGGTCTCTGTCCATCACTCATCCACTCGCATCCGCACCATAGCTTGGTCCTGTGTTCATATCATGATCCCTCCTAGTACTACTCGGCCCATCCTCAAGGTCGGTTTGTCCTGCCTTTATCGGGGTAGTCTATTGTATCACGCTGGGGGCATGTTCTCATCGGATCAGATTCGTGTATGGTCTTAAAGTCTTCAAATCAAAAAATCCAAAAAATTAGAAAATCAAAAAAATCCAAAAACATTCAAAACATATCAAAATCCAAAAATAGGTTAAAAAGTTATTCAAAAAAGCCAAAAACAAGGTCGTCTTGTCGAACTACGTCGTCTTTGAGCTTGAACGTAGGCAAGGTTGATCTTTGATCATCCCCCAGGACATTTAGGTCAGTCCTATAGGAGTCTGTCATAATAAACTAACATTTCATCATGTATATCATCATTTGTAAATCGGTCAAGTCGTCAGTCAAACTACGTTGCATGTATAAAGTAGGCAAGGCTCATCTACTAATCAACCCCCTAGGCCCCTAGGATAGGTCTTTAGGTTAGTATCTTGGTCAAAATCTTAGAAAATCCAAAAAACATTGGAAAATCAAAAAAATCAAAACATTTGTAAAATCCAAAAACATCAAAAAATAGCCTCAAAACATGTCAAAACGTCAAAAAACATCCAAATATCTAAAAAAATCCATCCGCCTCATTTTTCTTATACCCGCAATAAGCACCATCCATAATAAATGGATTGTCATCCTCAACCTTTGGTGAAACAATCGAAAACAAGTCTAGCAGGTTTAAAAATAGAACTCAAAAATGCCAAGTCTTAAGTCTAGGTTAGTGAGTAAACAAATTGGTCATCTCTTTGTATCGGTAACACCATCATCTGAATTTGTCCCATATCAATCATCCCTTATAAAAAAAATGATGTGCCGCCATCCACTAACATGTCCTAGGATGAATCCTTCCTACAATGGGCATTATCTTTTGGCAATAAGTTTCGCTTATCATCTTAGAAAACACATATTTTTCCATTAGCGGTATTGAAGAGCATTAGTATGTTTATTTACTTGGCCTTTTCTTTCGACTTATCTTATTTTGCGCTCATTCCAAGGACATCTCGATGATATCCCAAAACAGCAGATTTAGAGAAATAGGAATGGGGCAGTGATCATTATCTTTTGTCTGTTGTGCTTGTTGGACGTTCTTGCAATATAACCTCAGTGAATACTTGCTTTGTTAGGCATATATGGAAGAGGTCTAGGACAACTTGTTGACTATTACAGGGATAGGTTTACCTTTTTGTGTTTTGGTCTGAGATGTTTGAAACTTCTGAAGTGCATCCTAGCAAGGTTTTCGTATGTCAAGTGTGAACAAGAATACTCCTATCTAATTGTTGAGTCAAAGTCCATCACACTAGGTACCAAGCCATCCTGGTTGTCTATACCTTGATGCCTCGTACCACGTGTGTTATCAAACATAAGAAAATTTGGCCCTTTGAAAATCCCAATTCCTCGGCAAGTCATAATCATCATCATCATTACCATCTGCATTTGTGTCATGCGTCTTGTTGAAATGACTTCTTTTCTTACTAACCACGCTAACCAAGGTACTATGACAATTGCTCATCATCACCATCATCACCATCGACCTTGCATCCGCACATCATTAGCATATTACATGAGCACATCATATAGATATCATTAGCACATTGCATTGCATATCATATGTCAAACATTGCATTCTCATCGTCATATAAATAGGTGCATCCATATCATCGCATTTCACCCATTACATTGCATCTCATAGCATTATATTAATCATTGCATAAACATTTCATTTGCACTTCATAACCATTTCACATTACCATCTAAATCATCACATAACATTTACAAAATTATTTCATAATCATTTATTGCATAATCACAAAACAAATAGGCAGATAAGCATTTAATTCATTACACATCAACATATCACTTTATCGTTGCATCACATACATAATTTAGGATAATAACATTTGTTATTCTAAAAAACATCTCATAAAACCATTTGCATCATATCACAACCATCACATCATATTACATTCATAAATCATCTCATAATTAAGTTTTATACACATTATTGCACATCATCACATCGCTTACATCATTAGAAATAAATACATCCATAACATATAAAAGAGGAATTATACATGCATAAATAAAGGAGTACACATGGCATCACACCAAAATCAGCTCATATATATATCATAGCATCCATATCACCATCATAGTACAAGAATAATTAGATCACTGTATGTGTATGTCAATCAGTACAAAAATGCCCATCGGGGCTATCAAAAATGAGCCCATAAGGCACCAAAAATGTGTATCATCTGAATCATGCCTGATCTCTGTGGATGCTACCCTCGCCCCTGTCACCATAACCCTCTGGTGGTCTCTGACTGGCCTGCTCTGAGTACTTTGGAACCCAGGCTACTCTAGGCACATGGTTGTGATTGGCCCAGTGGTAGTACTCTGCCTCTTGAACGGCCTCCCTGTAAGATCGGATCGGCACTATACACTGTGAGGACAAAGCAGTTGTCATCCTCTCTATCTATTTCCTACGGCCCAGCTCTGTAGCTACCAGTAGCTCTATGACCTATCACTGTTGTATAGCCTGATCTCTCTCCGCTCTGAGCTACTCTCTCTCAGCCCATGCCTGGTCCCTCTCAATCATCACTATCTGCACTTGTGCCTATAGCTACAAAATCAAGGCATCTCGTGCATCTGCCTTCCTTGCTAGCTATGCCCGTGGCTATATAGGAACCTGACCCTCACCCTGTGCTCGTGGTGGTGGGACTGGTGGATCCTACTGCTGGTCCTGCATGGGGACATCTCCATGATCTGGTGGAATTGGGGGCACCTCTGGTGGGTCCCATCGGATCTCGATCCTCAGACCTCACCCTTGTGCTCATCCTCTGACCCTGTATGCCTCTGGGTCCTCACCTAGAACAGTCAACCGGAGAGGAGGCATGAACCAATCCCTGTATGCCTGTGTCGTGCCCAGATCTAACAATCCCTGATCATAGGCCCAAGGTCAGACCACCAAATGTCAGAAGCTGTCAACCGCCTCTGCGATAGGAATGCTAGGCCCCCATGACACCTGTGTCATGCTGCATGCAAACATGGCTATGTATCTGTCATCCGGTCAATCCTATGGTTCTCCAAACTAACGCTACACACGCCCTAGCAGGTACCTCTCTATCATGGTATGCTCCCGCCCCTGCATGTATCTGTCCTAGCAATAATAGAAGAGTTGGTCTACATCATTAGCCCATCCAGGCTGACCGAGGTATGGTCTCCAAGTAAACACGAGCATCTCATCTATGACCTACCTCTAGTAGGGGATCCCATGCTCTCTAGTATGTGTGAATGACACACCCCCTCTGTATCGTGCCACAAGGGCATCCTCTGCCCCATTGGAACTAGAACCACTCGTGGATGTAGCACAAAAATGTGCTCCCATTCCTAGACATGCAGCAAGGTAACTCTGGCTCCTAGCGCTCTGCCATCTACATAGGCATACTCATGCAGATCCTTGTAGAGTGAGGCCAAAAGGACAAGTCCCCACGTGAATCGAATCGGCCTGTCCCAGACCATCCTCTCCCAGCAGTATCCCAATCCAAGACTGAAGTACCGCCCTCGTCTGTCTAGGGCAACCAAACCTGAAATGATCGCCGCAATTGCCCAGCGAAAGGGAGGTACTATAACTTTGTACCTCTCCAGCTCGATCTGCCCCTCGTAGTAGATAGTGTCTCGAGTGGTGAGGACTCGGGTGTAGCAAGTGCGTCCCTCCTCCATGTCGTAGATCACCCAGCGGCCATGAATAGGCAATCGTAATATATGCCAAACATCCTCCAATGTGATGATCGCCTCACCAATGGGAAGATGAAATGATGACGTCTCGCTGTGCCACTACTCCACCAACACTGACAACATCTTGAGGTGTGTGCACACAGGCACCGCGTACGCAATGTGCCATAGTCCTATGGCACCCAGCTGATCCTGATCTTTGTCACTGAAGTCCTAGAGAACACTCGCAAAATCCTACAATCGATGCTCCCGAGAATAGAGCTCCCTAGGTCCGTCCTGTAGCAAGGAAAGTCAACATTTTGAAAATTTTGAAAAAATCCTGATATGACGCCTCAAACTAGTTCCCAGCGGCGCAGTTTGTGAAGGTGTCGTAGTTTGAGTTTCCTCAAACTCCGACGCTGAACCCGAATTTCGCCAAATAGTGCCGTCGCAGAGCACTTTGGCCCCCAGTGTCGTAGTTTTCATGAAAAGGGCACCGTCGTGGTGCAATTTTGCAAATTGTCCCGCAAGTCCAAGCCGAGCCCGAGCCCAGCGGCGGAGTTTTTCCTGTCAGGAACTTTTTCACCTTTTTTTCACGAGATTACCCAAAAAATTGAAATTTTCGTCTGATCTCTTGAGGGGGCATCATAATGGCATGTTTTCTCTCACCATGCAGTAGTGGGGCAAGTTTTGATACCAAAAATTTTTGGCTTTGATCGAGATCGTTTATTCTTTGAACCAATGCAGCGAGTGCATTGTTTCAAAGAGGGGAAAAATGTAGACATAGAAAATATACTGATTGACATCATGCATCTAATCCTGACTTACTAACATTGTTTCTTCCTAAATCATCCCTCGGTCTAACCTTTTAATCAAATTCCCCTATCTGATTAAATTCATCAATATTCGTCTCTTAATTAAATAAATCATTTTGTCTGATTAAGTCACTTTCTCTTATTAATTAAATCAATCCATCTGATCTAATTATCCCTATTTAATTAAATAATCAATTGATTTGATTAAATCTCTAAAGTCTATCCATTAAATTAAATAAATTAAAACCTTTTTGATTTAATCTAACACCATCCCTTTTGATTAAATAAATCAAAATATTTATTTAATTAGCCTCTTATCATATTCCTCTCTTATCTGATTTAAATAAATCCATAAATTTGAGTCAAATAACTCACATCATCTAATCTCTTGTTAAATTAATTAACCCTTGATTAATTTAACCTCATCTCATGTCACATCCTCTAGATAATGCAAGTTGCATATGAAAATAGATTTAATTCATTTATTAAATCCCTATTTTCCTTCACATGGCATCTTTTGGAATATTCTCTCAATTTGAATTCAAAAATTCCAAGTCAACATGTACATCCAACAAGGCATTTAAGATCTCTTACATGTCCTTTGCCTTGAACCAAGTGGCATTTATTGCATTTTCTCTTCCCTCTTACATGTCATTTCAACAAATTTGAATTTCAAATATTGGCATTTATTGGCATAAACCCCAAATCTTGCACAACCATCATCCATTCATAGCTTGACAAGTGGCACCATATCCTTGGATGAAAGTTAGTCCCACATTGCTCAAATTTGGGCTTTCATCCATCTTGAAATCCTATAAAGGAAGAGCTCCTCTCCTCATTTCATCATCCACAATTTGAGTAAAGTTACCATGCTCAAATATCTATCAAGTTTCATACCATTGAGTTCATAGCTAGGTTCTTTTGCAGATTTGGCTTGGAGTCTTCATCATTCATCATCAAAAGTGGATCAAAGTTCATCATCAAGTTTACATATCGAAGTTTGCAATCATAGGAATTGGGAAAGGGCCAAATTTCCACATCAAATTGGCACCAATTCCCCCATGGGATCAAGAGTTTGCTATTTAAATTAGGATTTCATCTTGGTTTTATCATTTTTTATTGTGTTCTTGCATATTTCCATTCCTAGTTTGAATTGTAAATGGATTCCATGGGGAATCCTTATTTATACTCGCAATATCTAACTTAGGGTGTTTAATCTCTTCGTTTTGCAGGTACATAGATTTGGGGTTCACAAAACCAAAGAGAGTATGATTACAGAATATCGCAACAACAGGGAGAAGAAACACAATATGAATTTATGGATCAAATGGCATCCACTGAGACTCATGTTAGTCCACCAAAAAACAAACAAATTGTTTAGTAAGTAGAAAAAAGCTTACAACAACTACAGGAAGAGCTCAAGATGGCCAAACTAGAGGAAGAAGAGGAGTGAATGAAACAAGAATTGTAGAAAATAAAATCTCAGCATGTGACTAGTTCAAAGTATATACCTCCCCATAAGCAAGGTGGGAATACCAACCCAACTAATTCACAGGGTTCACACCAAAACACAAGTGGTCCTAAGGTTTCAAAAGCATCTCACCATGTAGAAGGAAATCCAAACAACACCAATTATTTGCAACAAAATATTCTACCACAAATCCCAAAACCATAAAATGTTCCTACAAATTCCCAACCCATGGCTAATACCTACCCACCTCCTAGTCAAAGGTATGTTATACCTCATCAACATCACATACCTCAACAAAATGTGCAAGGTAATGTATACTCTCACCAAAATATATGATAAAATGTGCCTCACCACTAGTATCAATATAGGTCCCTCAATATCAATAATACCAACCTAACCAAAACCCCTTCTTGAAAGGACCCTTGAATATAAGTAGATAGAGGCAACTAGATTTATCTAGATATCAGATCTGTCCAAATCCAATTAGTAATGATTTGAGAAATGCAATCCCAAAAATTTTTTGGAAATCATACCATTTCAACAGAAGAACATATAAGAAATTTTGAAACAATCATGGATAGCTTTGATGTACAATATGAAGATGTCCTCATGAAGTTATTTATGTTGTCTTTGATTGAAGATGTTAGGGACTAGTATGAGAATTTTCCCGATGCCTCGATCAGTTCTTTGGTAGATATCAAAGATCAATTTAAAGAACAGTATGGAAATCATTATGACCCAAATTTTTCCGTGCAAGAACTAACAAGCATCCAAAAGCACCACAATGAATCAGTGGTTGATTTCAACCAAAATTTCTCAAAACTATACCATAAAATCTCACCTGAATTAACGCCTCCAAATGTTATGGCCCTAGCCTTGTACCTGAATACCTTTGATCCTAAAATTGGCTATGAACTCAAAAATAGAGCTCCCCTTACCCTTGCAGAAGCTCAAAAGGCTACTGTGAACATTGAAAATAATAGAAGAGTTGCAAGGAAAATTAGCAAAAGGGATAATGTCATAATTCCACAAAATCCTAATAACCATCAAACTAGGCAGGAAAATCATTATAGAAATGAAAGGACTAGACTACATGATATTTTGTACAACACTAATTGGAAGGATGGGAGACCTATGGATAACAATAAAAAATAGAATTATAGTAAGGACACCCCTAACCCATTGAAGAAGCATGGAACACACGTGGTAGAAAATAATCTATGGTGCTTAGCATGCAATCTACCACATTCACCTGAATATTGTGTAGTGGCACAATCATTACAAGAAAATGAAACATCCTATGATCAGGAGATGGATGATCATACTATAAACATGTTGGGGATGATACCCCATCAAATTGATGAGGAATAATCATCTTCCAAGGAGGATGGGTTTGAATATCATGTGAGTAGTAAGAAATACAGTGTTAACATGGGTCAGCAAGAAATCTTTTCTGATCAAGAATATGACAATGAATAAAATGCTTACATCTAATACAATGCTACAGTTTTAGTAAAGGAAGCCAACTAAAACAATAGCTATTGTGGTGCATGCTACAAGAAACTACAACCTAATAAATAGGACCATAAATACATATTAGGGAACACCAAGGAGATTATTCATGAAAGATCAGAAAAAACATAAAAAGGATGCTCCTAATAACCAAAAGAGAGGTGAGGAAGAAAAAATACAAAAAAATGTACCAAAGGAAGAAATAAAGACTAATTAGGATAAGATGAGGAACAATTCTAAGCAATAAATTGAGGAGAAAAGTTTCACTAAGATAGAAAAGGAAGAGCAATCGATGACTCCCCCCTCATTTGACATAGTACAAGCATTATCTCAGATCAAGATGTCAGTACCATTGTTGGAGATGATGAAAGTGGATGAATATAGAGATAGTGCCCTCAAATTGATCTCAAATTGATCTCAAATATACCAAACAAGCAAGAAAATCAGAATAAGAATAAAGAAACATTAGAAACAAGTAAATAATATTGGACAAGAGATCATAAAGACACCTGAAGTTTATCTTGGTGAAACCTTGACAAAGAACCCTTCTCAAGTAGATCCATTTTATACCACATTATTGGTCAACAATAAACTGGTAAAAAACTGCATGATTGACTCAGAAGTAGCAATAAATATCATGCCTATGGTAGTCATGAAGGAGCTAGGCTTGTGGGTGGATGCTACATATGGAAAATGCTATGCAATGGAAAATAGATCTATCTGAGTTGTTGGAGTTATGTGGGATGTAGAATTGAAGTTTGCTTCATACCCTAAAGCTACTTACAGAACTGATATCACTATTGTAGACACCCCTCCATATTATGGCATGTTGCTATCTAGATAGTGGATTGTTGCGGTCGGGGGAAATGTCCAATTAGACTTTTCATATGCAACAATACCAGAAAATGGAAGATAAATCAAGTTGTATAGGGAACCAAGATCTGAACATGTTATAGAGCATTTTAACCCAAATCAAATGAATTGTTTTTGTGATGTGAATCTTGGGAGCTTTAGAATTGAATGTTCACAACCTGAGTTACCAAACACATATCCAATCAATAGAGAAGCTCAACTTGATGAACATGGTGTCTGGAAAATGTATTTAGATGGTGCTTGAATCAAAGGTGGAAATGGAGAAGGAATGGTGTTTATTTCACCAACTGGTAGAACATTCAAGTACTCATTCTTATTAACATTTTAATGCACTAACAATATAGTCGAATATGAGGCATTGCTATTGGGCCTGAATATTGCCACAAGGTATGGAATCAAATTTATAGGAGTGTATGGAAACTTTGAACTAATTATCTCATAAGTCAGGTCAAAATATTCATCAAAAAACAAGAGGTTAAAACAATACAAAAATGTTGTTTGGGACACCATTGAACTTTTTGATGCATTCTCAATAGATTGGGTAGAGAGATCTAAAAACATAATGGCATACTTCTTGGAAAATGTAGCTCTGAAGAGAGATGATATTACACTGGCAAGAATAATAGAGGTAGATTTCAAAACTAGACCTACAATCCCTGATAACATCTATAATTGGTAAGTGTTCAACAATGATGAGGACTTGATTAAGTTTCTTCATTGTATAGATCAATATGAATCTCAAGAAATAGATTTCAATGCATTTTTGGAGGAAGTAGATGGTAAAGAAACTGTCTTTGGGAAAGAGGTGGTGCATCTTAAGACAAACAAAATATTGAAAGGCCTTGTAGCCCCGAAGAGAGTATTTGATGGACATGATAGATTTAACTTGAAACCCACACTTGTTAAACATGAGGATATTGAGGAGATCAATCTTGAGACTGAAATAGCTCCTAAAAAGGTGTACATTAGCAAAAGGATCGGCCCTAAAGTTAGATAAATGCTTATAGCCTTGCTTAGGAATTATAATCATGCATTTGCTTGGTCATATGATGACTTGAAAGCATACAGAGAAGACCTTAGCACCAAAAATGAAGGATGAACTTATGAAGCTTAGAGATGGTGGCATTATCAAACCCATTAGACACTCTTCTTGGGTTTCAAACTTGGTGCCTGTAAGAAAGAAAAATGGAGACATAAGATTATGTGTGGATTTTAGAAATTTGAATGTCTCATCACTCAAAGATAATTATCCACTTCCTAACATGGAGGTAATGCTACTGAGTGACAAGGTGTGAATTGTTTTCTATGATGGATAGATTCTCAGGGTGTAACCAAGTGAAGGTTAAGGAGTCAGAACAATACAAAACTACTTTCACCATACCTTGAGGTACATATGTTTACGTGAGAATTCCTTTTGGCCTCACTAATGTTGGAGAAACATTTCAAAGAGCTATGGATGTAACCTTTGGTGATCTGACTAATACTATAATGGTGGTCTATCAAGATGATCTGATGATGTATTCCAAAAGGGAAGAAAACCATTGTGCACACCTAGAAAAAAATTCCATCAGAGCATTAGAATATGGCATATCTCTAAATCCAAAGAAATGTCATTTTGCTATCAGAGAAGGTGAATTGTTAGGTCATATAGTCTCAAAGTATGGAGTAAGGATTGATCTTGATCGGGTGGAAGCTATTGATAAGATTCCCATTCCAAGGACTGTAAATGTTATTCAGTATTTCTTTGGACAAATTAACTTTGTTAGGAGATTCATTTCCAATTTTGTTGAGATTGTAAAATCAATCTCAAAGATCTTGAAAAAGGGTTCAAAGGTTGACTAGATAGAATAATCCATTGATGCATTTGTGTCAATTAAGAGAGCAATTAAGGAAGCACCTATATTGAAATCTCTAGACTTTGATAAACCATTTTAGATCTTCCCCTTTGCATCATTTCATATAGTGGTAGGTGTAATATTACAGAAGAATAAAGAAGGGTATGAGTAGCCTATCTCATTATTTAGTAAATCACTTCAAGGGGAAAAACTAAACTATGATATCACTGAGAAACAAGCCTACGCACTGGTCAAGGCAGTAAAAGCATTCAAGCCTTACTTGGTAGGGGTAGAAGTAATTGCATATGTACCAAATGCTACAGTTAAGGATGTTTTCTCCCAAATAGAAGTCACAGGGAGGAGGTGTAGATGGATAAACCAAATCGAGGAGTTTAATATTGATATCAAATTACCAAAATAGTGAGGGGGAAAGGATTAGAAAAATTGATGGCCGAGTCCAATTTGGAAGTAGCACAGGTTTGCAATGTGGAAGGAGAAGAAAAGTGGGTATCAAGTATTGAGCACACGTCCTAGTGCAGAAATATAACATATTATCTTAAACATATGAAGTGCCCTGAAGGCCTGAATGACAACCAAGAAAGGACCTTAGAACTCCAGGCATTAAAATATGTTTTTTTGTGAATGGAGACCTATATTGGAAGAATAAGGATGGTATCTTACTAATATTTTTAGATGATACACAAGCATATTATATTTTAAAGAAATGCATAAAGGTGTATGTAGAGGCCACTTCTTGGGAAAAAACCATTGCCCATAAGATATTGAGAGCAGGCTACTCCAGGCCTAAGGTCTTCAATGATGTCACAGATGTGTAAGAAAGTGTGAGGTGTGCCAACTTGGTTTTCTAGAAAACCAAATTATCAAGGAGCCTTACCATTAAGACCCATGCAGATTGAGGCACCTTTTCATCAATGGGCAATTGACTTTATAGGAGTGATTATAGATAGGTCTAGTGGTGGACATAGATGGATATTAGTGGCCACTAATTATTTTACAAAATGGGTAGAGGTAATCCCAAAAAAACAAGCCACTAGCAAGGTGGTGATTAACTTCCTATTAGAAAACATCATAACTAGATTTGGGGTTCATGTGAGGCTCATCACATATAATGGTATGTGCTTTAGATTGGATGAATTCAAGATATTTTGTACAAGAAAATGGACAGGCAGAATCTAGTAACAAAAGTATCATAAAAATAATCAAAGGGATGTTGGATAACAACAAGAAAGTGTTGGATTCCAAATTAAGATTGGCTCTATGGGTAGACAAATTATTGTAAAGAATACCACTAGAAAATCTCCATTTGAACTGGTGTATGGATCTCAAGCTGAATCCCCATGTATAATCTCTTACGAGTCTATAAATTCATCTTACAAAAGGATATGAATATCCCTAAACCTATGGAAGAGAGGATGGAACAATTGGAAGAACTAGATGAAATAAGATCTCAAGCACAAGAGAAAAATATGAATATTCAACCACAAATGAAGCATTTATTTGAAAAAAGAGAAAAGAACAAGAAATTTAAGGTTGGTGATATGGTACTTATGTGAAATTCTAGAATTCGGGGTAAATGGAAGAATGGGAAATTTGAAGCACTATGGTTGCACCCTTTTTTCATTACTGGTAAATGTGGTGAAGACTCGTACTACTTACAAAATATGGTTGGTGAAGATCAAGAATTTCCAACGCATGGACAATTCCTGAAATACTTCTCTTAAGATTTATCACTATTTTCCATGCACAATGGTTTAGGTTTTTTCATTTTCTTTTTGGCCACCTTAACCTATCGGTCTACATCCCAAACAATGTTTTTGGATTCTTTCAATGACCTAACAATCATTCATCCCCAACCAAAGCCACTATTAGGACTAAAAAAATCATCCAGAATTCCCACAGAAAACCCATTTTCCAATCAAATATCCTATCACCTAGCATGTCATTTAAGACCTTTTTCATTTAAAATACTCCATTATCTGCCCTATAGTCATCACCCTACAATTCGCATTCATCATCCTACCCGTGTATAAAGGAATTCATGTCGATGAGACTACACTATATCGGAAAGAGTTGTTTTAAGGTCCCTTCAAAGGAACGGTCGAGCAAGACAATATGAACATCATCGAGGAGAGTATATCATGTCAGGAAAACTTGTTTTGATGTCCCTTCAACAATCTAGCTAAAATCCTATCGAAGACACCTCGGCACATCGAAGAGTAATTTTTTTGGGTCACTTCGATAAATTGAGACATAGACCAACAAGGAGCATAATATTTTAAGTGTACTAATCTTACATGACTCATGGAGTAATTACACCTTAGCATTCAGGAAACAAAAAAACATCTCTTGGAAATGACATAACAATATATTAGAGTGACGATGGAAGGTCAAAGGAACAATGTTAGACTTATACACTTGAAGAGTTGAAGAGACTTTGAAATGTCAGGATGAGAGATTTATGAGTCCCCTCAATGTAACGAAAGTGGCAAAGATTATTGAAGAGAAAGGTATATATCGAAGGAACGAGGAAATTCGGTTTCTTTGATGAAAAAATAGCATTTATTAAAAGAGAACAGAAAAACATCAAAAGGAATTGAAAGGACTCTAGAATATTGGAGTAAATTAGTTCATATTCACTTCAAAAACCAAAAAAGAAAAGAAGACATCAATCAGAAAAATATCAGGGTAAGGGATCTATATCGGCAAGAACTAAAATCAGTCCCTCCAACAGCCCTAAAAACAAACAAGCCAATGGTAAAACTAAGGATTCCATCAAAAGTAAGAATGCATATCTACAGAATGAGGACATTGATCCCTTCGATGAAATGATGACACTTGTTGCCTCGATTTTAATAATACAAAATAAAAAGGATAAAATTATAATTCAATAAACCCATCGAAGAGATAAAATAATTTCAAAGAGATTAATTATAAGGAAGCGTTCAAGAGGACACTGTGATATCAAAATAAAGCCATATGTGATCTCTTTGAAATCTCGAAAGAAAGAAATATTATGTCATTAAAAAGGATATCAAGAGAAAATAGAAATATCGGTAAGAACAAAATATTGTCCTCTCGATACAATGAAGGCATTGAAAAGATAGTGGCATGACAAAGAGACAATTTGGTGGTGATGATGAGAAAATTGATGGTCTACATTCAAAATAATTGATTATATTCTCAATGACATGAAAGTTTCATCAAACAAAATTAATGAACCAAAATTGAGGGTTTTAAAGATCAAATTTTGAAACCACTTGAGAATCATTGAGAAACCAGAGAGAAAGGAAATGGAGTATAGCGGTGGATGATGACAACAGGACTGGGAAAGGCATTTTTTGTTTAGGTAAGTACCCAAGCTTGAGCTGAAATTCTCATCACCTAAAGCTAGTTGAATAATATCAAGCATAGAAGTAGGGTTTTTTTGTAAAACTCATACTATGGAAAGTATAGTTGAAAACCCTAAAAACAAGAGACAAAAATTGGAAACTAGACATCTGAATCAGGACTTGATTGATTAGTGTCCTAGCTCTAGATAGAGGTCCAGGCGAAATTCACAATTAAACCCTCAAGTTGAGAAGTTGGAGGATAGAAACAAGGAGGGAAAAGATACATGGACCCCTACAAGGGGATATGATTTGTTTATATACCACTATAAGAAAATGTACAAACACCAACCAGTCTCCAACCCATGGAGGCTCAATTTAGGAAAGTTGATGGTACCTAACGTGTTCATCAATATTGAATTGATTAAGGCTCTTTCCAATTGATATGATCCTCAAACTCACATGATCAAATTGGAAAACAGATCATCTTTCATCCCTGTTACCAAGAACTACACTTCAATGGTGTTCCAATTAGACACCAGCATGAACATGACATTCAGGATCAAATCCTTCCTCAATGAATACCACAACATGAGCACTATTTACAAAAGGTGGAGATTTCCATTACACGGGCCCCGCAATGAAGGGAACCGGCTTAGGGTTTTTCTGTAGAGGAACACCCTCCATATTCTATGAACCTATTTTAAGAATACTTCTAATACACATACTATATTTTCCAGTGCTTGGCATATTTATGGCCATAGCACCAATGGTTTTAACAGTTGATGTGCAAAGTCAAGATGCCCAGCCCCTAGATTATGTTGAGCACTTAGCCAATGACATTCACAATGCACTTGTTTCTATAAAAATTAATTATGAAGGTATCAAACTCAGGCATTATTCATTATTCATGCATCTCATTTTATATAAAGGACAAGGTATGGGAATGCAGAGTGGACATTTAAGAATAAAGGACATAGATGGTAACAGAAATATCAAACTAGACCAGATGTTAACAGCCATTTGGGATAGTACGTGTGCAAGATCACATTATTTGTATTTTGAAGAGTATTTTGTGAAGCCTCTATATTGTTAGCAAATGAATTAGCCCCTTTGATAAATACGGTGATAACAATGAATCTTATATCTGATAAGCACTAGAACATATTTTCTAACAACTCTAGAAAGGCCACAAATTGCATTTCTGGATTTCCTCTTAATTGAGAGATACAGCTCCCTCATGCAAATTAAGTGAAAGATAAGTAGATTTTAACCAAAAAGTGATAAGGTAACTGACATTAATACATAAAAAATGTAATTAATATGAAATAAATCCTAAAATTCACTAGTCAAATAGCTCATAGAATGTATTCCACTAATGACAAAATCTAGTATAAGCATGAGTGAAATATTTCATAATTGAAATAAAAGAAATAAATGTAGTAGAATAAATCTCACACAAAAAATGTATCCTATATTGTATGTGACTCACAAGTTGCAATCAACATTGCATCCCACTAACAACACACAAATTTGAATCTATTGCAATCAGAAATAAATTAACTAAAATAAGTCTTAAGTGTTCCTTCCTCCACTACAACACAATGTAATTTCTAGAGATCAAGCCCCTGGTAAATGGTCTTTTTTCCTAGATATAGGAATCAAATTCCTCTCTTGGCGGTTACTGATTGGTTGCAGTAATGTCTTCTCACCGCAGAACTATCTATCTTGGAAACTAGTGATAGAAAAATAATAAATAACCAACATGATTGCATTGCTAGTGAAAAGACCTCAAACAATTCCCAAGCACTCCTTGATTTAACTCTCACCTCATGGCCATTGATTATAAAATGTTTTGCATACCTCACCAATTGAGCATTGAAAAACTATCACACGTGCATGTTGTCCTACCATGAAATCAATTGGGAATGTAACTTAAATTCCCATCATATCACCATTAATTCAAACCGCATCACCATCCTATCATCTTGATTATTCTCAATGAACATGTCTTGCCAACCCTTTATAAATTCAACAGGGACAACCTCACTTCACCATCCTATAGTATCAAAGATGGCTAGCACTCAAAGGGATGGTGTATCCATGAATTATTTTTTCACCATTGAAGAGATTGAGTGTAGTCCTCTTTTTAGAAAACTATCTAATCAATTAAAGGAGGTCTTCACAGTTTAGAGTGAGATCAAAGAGGAAGTGTTGTGCAACATATTGGGAGATAACTTTCTGAACTAGGTTCACATGCACAATGCAACACTCCTAGAGAGCTTCATGTGCATCATAATCTGCACCTCTGGTCATAGTGATTAGGGGATGAGGGCAATAGAATGGCTGGTACGACCAGAATTCCTTCACCAGGTGAATGTAGCCATCGCTAGTCTGAACAGTTATCCACATAGTGGGATAATAGGTGACATCATTTGCATTGCTTCTATTCCTCATAATGAAGCCATGGAGGAAGTAGCGACTCTCCTGCACGAGGGACTTGTGAGAAACAACATGGAGTTATATGCCTAGTTTCTGCATACGCATGAGAACTTGCTCACCTACTCAAATAGAGTGTCTCCAAGTGGTTATAGAAGTTATCCATGTGTTGGTGTTCACCCTTTGTGCTTGAAAAATATTTTATATTTTGATATCATCTAGATTCCCATCCTTATGTGATTGACAAATATTTTGTATTTCCAGTAGTACATATATTATATATATAATTATAGCATTTTGGTACTCCTGGTGTTGACTTTCTATATCATGAGCAATTTTGTCTTGATTCTAGTTTTAATTTTTCTTTAGATGAATGGTATTTTCTTTATTCAATTCTACATAATGGCTTTCATTTGCACTTTAAAATGATACTCTATATGATGGCCACTTAATTTCTTTTGAAAACACACTCTGGCAGTAATGTGGAGACTTCGTCGAACTACACAAATCATTGTCGTAGTTACACGAAACACTTGGATTCCTGCTCAGCTTTGGAAAACTACAAAAAAAATTATTGGTGGTCTTTTTAACATGTTTGTAAACCTTAGGTATGGACTGCCTACCTTTTAGAATAGACTTTGGAGCATGCAGTGAGTTACAACAGAACCACAAAATACCGCCCAAGTTAAAGGATGACAAAGAAAAGAATTGTGGCAGTTAAACAGGAAGTTAGACAAAATGACCAAAACACAGCCCAAGTTATAAATACTTAAAAAAAACCCCGCCCAAACAAAGACATACAAAATTTGATATGGGGCATTGATAACAAAGAAGGGTCCCATAATTTTGATAAAAGGGGCTCTGACTAGGAACAAGGACTAAAAATTATGCAACCAGGAACCCAAAAGTATTAGACCAGTCCTATCCATTAGGAAATGGATTCAAGGAGAGAGGAAAGGAAATGCACAAAACAAAGAAACACACCCAAAACAACACACCAAAATGCTATATACAAGGTAGGTTAACCCCTATCGAAAGGGGAAAGGGAAGGGAACTCATAGGAAACCATTAACAAGTTGATAGAAAAATAACCCAGACCTGAAAAGGCCCATTGATGTATGCAGCTTTTGAATAAAGGAAAGAATTTGAATGACTCGAGCATAAGCAGTGTAGCCAATCAAGAGGTCACTTCAATTGCCTCTAAATAATGATTTCTCATTATAGATTTCCTCCTGATGTGGGGAAGTGTATACAAGAATTTTGGAGGTGCTAATTATTGTTTCATGTGGTTTGATTGAAAATATTTCCCGCCTTTGAGGCAAATTAAAACTTTTCACACCCTTTGTATCAGCATAACTCACTATTTCATGAACAACCCCCAACTCAGTACAACTACTTTGTGATTCTATGACTTTCCTACCTTTTACTTCCACAATATCCTTTTTTTCTTGATTATCAATAGGAAAATAGGTAGCATAAACTACCAATTGTTCTAACAAACTAAAGTCGATCTCTCCAAATAAAGCATTGTCATGAACTTCAAATTATTCAAAAAGAAAGAGAGGATTTGAATTGACTGACCACTTTACTCTAATTTCACCTAGAGGATTTTTAACAATCTTCTCATAGGAATAGGTGATTTTACCTTGGTTATCTTCAAACACGAAGGTTTCATATTTTGAAATGAAAAGGTCACTAGACTCCTAGCTTTCACTATTCGAAACTAAAGTGAATTTCTTGCGGGAACAGATGAGGAACTAAATTGAAAGATTGTATTATACCTTTCTTGTGGTGTTTAGTCTTAATCATCACTGGATGAACTAAACTCCTCTTCTGACTCAACTGTGGTTTTTAGACTATAGGCTTGGGCCTACCAATACCAATCTTTCTCTTTCACACAACTTCCCTAATCAGGTAAAGATTTTACCTCATCCAACATGGGCAAGTTAATTCTTTCAGCAGTAGGATGGGATGCTTTGAGAATTGCCTAAAAACCAAAGGAGGAAGGGTCGGATCATGGATGATGATTGATAGACTAAGCAACATGGTCAGGTTTCCACTTACCAACTACAATTAGGTCATTTTCAATGTTCACTACTTTAGTTTGGGATTTTTCAATTCTAGATACATCATCTCTTTTAAGCATAAGATGGATATTAGGATCAAGAGAAAAAGTAAAAACATGAAATCGAATCGCCTTGCTTGGTTGTTCCAATGAAGGAGTCCACTAAAGAGACCAATTAAATTGATAGACGAACTCCCTCATAGGCTCATGACCTTCCTTCACAATCTTGAAGAAACATCTAAACCATTCAGCAGCCTTCTCAGCCAGATTGTCAACAAATATTCTGAAAAAGACAACTTCAGCTTGGATACCCAAGATTCTACTCACTGTGGTTATAGCCAAGACATGCTCTTTTGGGTCTTGGACACCATTGCCAAAGAATTTTGGAAATCTCTTCCTTGAGCCATGTGGTACGTCATTACATTGAGATAGGGCAAAAGGCCCAATATGTCTACCCTAAGGAATGGAGCTCATGTTACTCGAAGTCGCCAACCCCTATAGGGGTAATGAAGAAAATCTTCAAATCACCGCCAAGGTGGCAGTTGAGTTGGAGGGTGATTTTGTGGCTGGTTGGGACATTGATTTAGGTGTTGATTGGGAGGTTGATTCTGACATGGAGCAGGGCGATAGGGTGGGTTATTGTAGCATTCAAAAATCAATCTTTGGGGTCGATCCACTACTAGTGGCAGTGGGCATAGGGCCTGTTCCTCTTCTTCTTCCAAGATGAAATTGACTCGCATATAACCAGACACACTTCTCTTGTACCTCCAAGTGAGTGTATTTAATTGCGATATGATGTCCTCTTGCTCCACCTACATCCAATCAGGGTCAGGTTGAAGTATTGGGAACACATAATTGTGGGGAAGTACCATCTTGTCGCATGACACGAAGTAAATTTTTAGAAATTAAAATATTCCCCAGCGGAGTTTCCAAAAAAAAATTGCGAATGAATTGTCCCTTTTGATAAATATGGCAATAACAATGACTCTTCTACCTAATAAGCACTAGAACATATTCACTAACAACTCTAGAAAGGCCACAATTGCATTTGTGGCTTTACTTTGAATTTAGAGGTACAACTCCCTCATACAAATTAAGTGAAAGATAAGTAGCTTTTAACTAGAAATCGATAAGATAACTGACATTAATACATAAAATTTAATTAATGAAAAATAAATCCTAAAGATCACCAGTCAAATAGCTCATAGACTGTATTCCACTAATGACGAAATCTAGTATAAGCATGAATGAAAGAGTTCATAATTGCAATAAAGGAAATAAATACATTAGAATAAATCTCACACAAAAAATGTATCCTATATTGTACGTGACTCATAGGTTAGTACAATCAACATTACATCCCACTAAAAACACATTGATTGGAAGCTATTGCAATCAGAAATAGATTAACTGAAATAAGTCTTAAGTGTTCCTTCCTTCACTACAACACAATGTAATTTCCAAAGATTGTACTCCTGCTAAATGGTCTTTCTGCCTAGATATAGGAATCGAATTCCTCTCTTGACAGTTATTGATTAGTTGTGGTAACGCCTTCTTGCCGCATAACTATCTATCTTGGAAACTGGTGGCTAAAAAATAATAAATGATTGGCATGATTACATTGCCAGTGAAAATACCTCGAACAATTCCCAAGCACTCCTTGATTTAACTCTCACCTCATGGTTGTTGATTCTAAAATGTTTCATATGCATCACCAATTTAGCATTGAACAACTATCACACATTCATGGTGTCCTCTCATTAAATCAATTGGGAATGTAACTTAAATTCTTGTCATATCACTATTAATTCAAATTGTATCACCATCTTATCATCTTGATTGTTCTCAGTTAACATGTCTCGTCAACCCTCAATAAATTCAAAAGGGACAACCTCACTTCACCATCCTATAGTATCAAACATGGCTAGCACTCAGAGCGATGGTGTATCTATGAATGATTTTGTCACCATTGAAGAGATCAAGTGTAGTCCTCTTTTCAATTAAAGGAGGTCCTCATAATTCAGAGTGAGATTGAAGAGGAAGTGTTGTGCAACATGTTGGGAGATACCTTTCTAAACCAGGTTCACATTCGAATAATCAATTAAAGGAGGTCCTCATAATTCAGAGTGAGATTGAAGAGGAAGTGTTGTGCAACATGTTGGGAGATACTTTTCTAAACCAGGTTCACATGCACAATGCAAAACTCCTAGAGCACTTCGTGTACACCATAATCTGTACCTTTGGTCATCATGATTGGGGGATGAGGGCAACAGAATGGCTGGTATGACCAAAATTCCTTCACCAGGTGAACGTAGCCATCATTGGTCTGATGTAGTTATCCATGGAGTAGGCTGATAGGTGATGTAATTTGCATTGCTTCTATTCTTCATAACGAAGCCTTGGAGGAAGCAGTAACTTTCTCGTGCATGGAACTTGTGAGAAACAACATGGAGTTGTTTGCCTAGTTTCTATAGATGCATGAGAACTTGCTCTCACCTACTCAAATAGAGCATCTCCAAGTGGTTATAGAAGTTGTTTGTGTGTTGGTGTTCACCCTTTGTGCCTAAAAAATATTTTTTGTTTTGATATCATCTAGATTCTCATCCATATGTAATTGACAGAAATTTTGTATTTCCAGTAGTACATATATTATATATATAATAAAGTATAGCATTTTGGTACTCCTAGTGTTGATTTCATGTATCATGAGCAATTATGTCTTGATTTTGGTTTTACTTTTGCTTCAGATGGATGATTTTTTCTTTATTCAATTCTACATAATGGATTTTGTTTACACTTTTAAATGATACTCTGTATGATGGCCACTTAATTTCTTGTAAAAACACAATCAGGCAGTAATGTGGAGACTTGGTCAAACTAAACAAATCATCATCATAGTTAGAGGAAACACTTGGATTCCCACTCAACTTTGAAAAACTTTAAAAAAAATTATTGGCGATCTTTTTAACATGTTTGTAAACCCTAGGTATGAACCGCTCACCTTTTAGAATAGACTTTGGGGCATGTAGCGAGTTCTAACAAAACCACAAAATACCACCCAAGTTAAAGGATGACAAAGAAAAGAACTGTGATGGTTAAACAGGAAGTTAGACAAAATGACCAAAACACTACCCAAGTTATAAATACTTAACAAAACCCCGCCTAAACAAAGACAGCCAAAATTTGATATGGGGCGTCGGTTACAAAGAGGAGTACAAAAATTTTGAAAACATATATAAACTCCTAGGTCATCCATATGACTATAGTTTGTCACCTAAAGTACAAAGATTCCTCAAACCCAAGGATAAGGATGAAAGAGGGAAGGTCAGTCACAACTGGAGTGATTGGTATGCCTATGAGGACTGTACAAAAATTAGAGTATATAGTTATGAAGGGGCACCATTTCCGCTGCCAAAAACTTGTCCAAATTAAATAGGGTTGCATATTTAGAGATTGTAAGGAAATTAGCTTACTCATATTCCGTGCATCTTAAGAGTGATAACAAGCAATCACTAATGCTCGGGACATTGTGCTTTGGAGATTTTACTGTGGTTTCTAAAAAATGATATGAGGTAATTGAAAAAAGGCTAGAATATTACAATTTTCCCAAAGGGAATGCAAGGGAGAAATTTCACCCTTGGCATTTTATCAATAATGTTAAAACAAGTCAAAAACTGAAAGGTTATCACCACATACATTTTGAAGAGGATGATTTAATAAGAAATTTTGATGAACATTACGCTGCTATAGGAGAAGCTTGTACAATAGAGTGATGACAACAGAAGCTTGGAGAACACACAATAATCCCCCATATGAAGGTTCCTTTTTGGAAATTGAGGATCCCATAAAGAGGTTGGATGCATTAATTTCACATGAAGTGGAATTGACTAGGGATGTTCCTCCTTTGGTGTTCACAAAGAAAAGAACTGAAGATATTTGGGGTATGCACACTAAAAGTGAAACTCCACTATGTCAACTCTCCCCTTAGCCTACATTGGATATTATCTTCTTTGTTGACACATCTATTCTAGAAGAAGAAGAAGTGGGAAGTGATGATGAAGGTGTCCAAGTGGTTAAACTTGTGATTGAAAGTTATGATCCCCCAATGGAGAGAAACATTGTTGTAATAGAGTCCTCAACTGATCTTTTAGATGATGTAAGGCATAGTGCCAGCAAAAACTTTACTTTTGGTGATGATTTTGTTAAAACCTCTGAGTTTAAGACATTTGTGTATGAGTATAAAGGTAAATTTATTAGGGGAAGGATTAAAGATATCACACTTGAACAGGAAGCAAAATCCCTAAAAGAGCTACAAGATGAGGTTGATAAAGAAATAGAAGCCATTACCCCATAAAAGGGGATAACATTGCTAGAAGAGGTAGGGGTCATGATGCTCCCTATATGGGATGTGAGTTCCACCATTATATTTGACAACTTCTGGAGAAGTTAGAATAAAACCCTGTTGTTCAGCACAAAAGGAGTAGACAGAGTATACATTGGATCAGCTTTGTTAATGTGGGCCTTGTACCCATCAAACAAGAAACCTTTAGTCATTGATGATCCTAATAAGTCATTTGGCCATCTCCTTGTGCAATGGGTTAAAGATATTGATCCTTTAGAGACTATAGATTTGAACTTTAATATTGTTAGGTTCACTAAAGCCCAAATTGAGAAGCTGGTGAGAGATAATAAAATATATATGACTGAAAATGAGAACCTGAGACAACAAATATCTAGCTATAAAGATAAGTTTCCATATTCCTTGAGTACCTACTCCCCATTGGAAGACAATAATAATAGGGTATTAGAGGCCATGGGTGAAACTACTTATTGGAGGCATAGGGCTAAGAGATTCCAAAAAAGAGGTGATAAACTGGAAGTGGAAATAAAATTTATCAAGCTCAATATTTTCTTTGAATTGATAAAGAAAAGGTTTGAAAAAATGCTTGGAAATGTTGACAAGGTCTGGGCAGTTCACAATAGAATACATGTTGCTTTTTAGGAACATAAAAGACTACATCTCAGAATGATGGAAAAGAAAGAAGAATTAACAGCCAAGGAAAATGCCAATGATTAGGTGTTCAAAATTTATGATGAATTGATTGATATGCATGAAAAATTTTGTATCCTGCTAATAGAAGAGCTGGGTGATTTCAACCAACCCCTAGATGTGGCTTTGCCTAATTTCTTTGATGATGAAGGATATTTGAAAGAACAAAGCATTTGGATGAATAAATTGGCTAAATTTTTATCAGTGGCTCTCAACAAAGCAAACGGTGAATCAATGGTAGTAGAAAACACACATTCACAATTGGAGAAAACCTTTACTTTGGATTTTTTATGGACATAATCACCAATTCCAATACATATGCTAGCCAATACTATATTGAGCATCTTTCCAAGGTCAACATGTTCATTGCTCGAGAAACATAAGGATCAGAAGTTTCATCAAAGTCACTCGCCATTAGGTACACTATCATGGAGAAAGGACCTTGAACAGATCTTAAGTGATCATAGGTACCTTACAGAGATTAATAGATTGTGGTGTATTGTGTATGTTGTAGACTTCATTATTTCTCTTTGTTAATTACATTTTTTAGGGTTTTAGTTCATGATTAGAAAAATTTAAATGAAGAGACACCACTCTAGATGTAACAGTATGAAGCTTGTTGCTTCCTGTATATAAAGGGAAACCAAGAATAAGTTTTTATTTCATCATAAGAATTATAATTATATAGGTATATTTACAATAGAGAATGCATAAGAGACTTATGAAATGAATTGTATTATCTTTTGAAGCAGTATAATAGAGAAGAAAATTTAATCTGGTGACCAAAATTTTGGTGTTCAATTGTTTGTTAATGTTAATTCATACATGTTATCTTGTTGTCTCTAGAGTGGTCTTTTTCTTGTTATTCAAATTGAATATATCAAGTGTATACTTAATTTTTCAAGACACATTTGCTACCTCTGTGTGATTCATGTTGATTGGCTTTTTGCAAGAAAGAATTAAATTCCTTTTAAGTATTCCTTTTAAATGGTTTCTACCAAGAATAAAAATCCTTTTAAATAATTCATCTTAATTGGTTACCTTCAAGCAAGAATTAAAGGTTCTTTCAAATAATCACAGTAACTTGGGAAGGTATCATTGGGATTTGTAAAAAGAGCCTGGTAACTAGCAACCTTTCACGTTTATACAAAGTATAAACATTTGAAAGTGCTAAAAAGTTCGAGTTAAGCCAAAAGGAGGACACACATATCATATACATATTGAATCCATTACCCAATAAAAGGCATTGATCATACCCATTACATTACAAATGTTCATAAAACCTGATCTAAACACTTTAATTTCAAGCATTACATACCAGTGTGGAGTAGATAATCAAAGTTAAGGATTTAACACAACCTTTGAGGTTCATAATCTACTCAAATATCAAGGTACACCTGCCTAGGTCTAGCAAAGCCTGAAGTGCAGGGATTTCTAAACCATATTGGTTGACTTCATTCGTTGGCCAAAACATTGTAAACCTGACCATAGAGCCTGGTATACTCTTAGGGTTTGTAATTTTTAATTTTTGGAACCAACACATCCATTCCAAACTTCTTCAACATCTTCTTGAAATACTTTGACTATGAAATGAAAATACCTTTCTCTAATTGACTGATTTGTAACCCAAGGAAGAAATTCATCTCGCCACAAATTGACATCTCGAAGTTTTTTTGCATCTCCTCTACAAAATTCTTACACATACCTTCATTTCCTCCAAATATTATGTCATCAATATACACAACCACAATTAGGATTTGATCTCCCTCAAACTTGAAGTAAAGGTTTTTATCTACAGTACCCTTTCTAAATCCTTTCTACAACAAGTATCTATCCAATCTTGCATACCAAGCTCTAGGAGCTTGTTTGAGTCCATACAATTCCTTTTTCAACCTACAGACCATATTAGCATCATCTAATAACTGAAAACCTTCTAGTTGTTCTTGATGTATACCTCTTCTTCTAACTTATCATTCAAGAATGCAGAATTCACATCCATCTGATATACCTTGAATTCTTTGTGCTATAAAAGCCAAAAACATTCTAATGGATTTCATTCTTGCCACCAAATTATAATTTTCTTCAAAAATATATTCCTTACACACATGTCTAGCCTTATTTCAGATAACTTTTCCATCCTCATTCAACTTGTTCCTAAAAACCCATTTAGTTCCTATCACATTCTTGTTTGCAGGTCTTGGGATCAATTCTCAAGTTTTATTTTTCTCAATCTAATCAAACTCTTCTTCCATAGCTTTGATCCAATTCTCAGCTTTACATGCCTCAGTTACAGTTTTAGGTTCTACCTCTTAAAGCAAACAAAATTTTACATGTTCCTTTGTCATAGTAGCTTTTCTTCTTTCCAACACACCTTTGCTCTTGTCTCCAATGATTTGATCTTTACAATGATTCTTCTACACATACTTAGGAGTCTTAGGGATCCTTTCTAGAGCTTGTCCTTCTTCAACTATCATCCCCTTTCCTTTCTCTTCATCATTTTTTTCTCCATTGCAAGGTGGTTCATCAGATTTATATCCTTCTATTAGTACTAAGCTCTGATGTGGTTCTTCATCCACTTTGACACTTGCTCTTTCAAAAACATTCTTAAATATTTTGTTATAACATTTGTATGCCTTGCTTCTTGTAGAGTATACAAGAAATATTCCTTCATCAAATTTGCATCAAACTTTCCTAAGTTTTCTTCATCTCTTCTAATATAGCATTTACTTCCAAACACTCTAAAATATTTCACATTAGGCATTTTTCCATACCATAGCTCATAGAGATTCTTTGAATTATTCACTCTTGCTTGACCTTTGTTACATGTATGTATATTGCATTATGAATATATTTTTTCCAATAGACATCTAGTAGATTTGATTCTTTCATCACGGTCTTTTTTTCCTCTTGAATTGTTCTATTCTTTCTCTCCACAACTCCACTCTACTGAGGAGTCCTAGGAGATGAAAAATGTCTCTTTATTCCATGAACTTCACAAAAATTGTTAGACTCATTGGAAGTAAACTCATCACATCTATCAAACCTCAAGCATTTTATTTTCAAATCCATTTCATTCTCAACCATAGATTTAAATGCTTTAAACTTATCTAAAAATTCTATTTTTTCTTTGAGAAATGTCACCCAAGTCATTCTAGAATAATCATCTATCAATACCATAAAATACATGTCACCATTAGAGCTTCTTATTCTGGTAGATCCACATAGATTTGTGTGTACCAACTCTAAAGGCCCTTTGGTAGAATATTCTTTAGCCTTGAACCTCTTCTTTTTTTGATTTCCAAACTGGCACTCTTTGTAGATTGCATTAATAGGCTTTGCAATCCTTGACAGATCTCTCACTGCATCAAAAGAACTGATCTTCACTAGTTTTTCAAAATTGATGTGACCCATTATTCTATTTCATAGCCAAATTTCATTGATTTGAGACATAAAGCACTTAACACCACCACCTTTGAGCTGATAAATATTACCTTTTATCCTTGTTCATGTAGAAACCAAAGTAGCAAAGCTTCCTTTTCTAATTTCACAACCATCATCCTGAAACACCAAATTGTATCCTCTTCTACACATTTTTCCTACATTGAGAATATTGTGTTGAAGACCCTTGACATAAATAACATCATTTGTTTTTTGCTTTCCATCAAAACTAATCGAACCTTTTACATAGATCTTATCAAATGTATCATTAGCAAACTTAACAAGACCACCATCTTACTTTTGAAGTTTAACAAACTTACTCTTATCACCTGTCATATGATTTGAGCATCCACTATCAATTATCCAATAGTTTATCTCCTCTCTTGCATAAAAATTGGTCACTATAGTTTCTTCAATATTGTGACCTATTTTTAGAGAACTTTCCTTCATACATCTTTTAGAATTAGTAGAATTAGTTCCAATATTTAAAGCCATGAACAAGCATTCATCACTTTCATCATCAGGATTGTTTGATTCCTCATCATCAAATACACCATTATCTTTCACAGCATAATAACTCTTCTTGACAAATTTACCTTTATGATCCTTTTGTTTGTCATTTGTAAATTTTATTGGACATTTAGAAGTATATGACCTATCTTTCCACAATTGAAACACTTAAAGGTTAACTTACCTCTTTATTTGTCAGTACCCTTTTTCAATATCCTTACAAAATTTACTTCCACCTCATCAAGATCATCCAATTATGATTCATCATCCTTCTTTGCCTTGCTGACTATAAAAGTAATTTCTTTACTTGTAGCATCCTTACCGAACTCTCTCAATTCAAAATAAATTAAAGAACCAAACATTTAATCTCTAAAATATTGATCCAAATTTTGAGCCTCCTCAATAGAAAAAACTTTAGAACTATAAGATTTAGGAAGATTTCTCAATACATTTTTCATAACTTCACTTTCTTCAAACTTACCACCAAGACCATTGAATAAATTCATCCACTCTAAGCATGTAGGTTGTAATATCTTCATTTTCTGACATCCTCAAGGTTTCAAATTTGTCTTTTCTAATTCTACATCTTCGCTTGCTTGACCTTAGCATCTCCTTCATAAATGCTCTCCAACTTTGTCTAGATATCTCTAGCAATTTTCAGGTTTATCATCTTCCCAAGTTTAGAATCAAAAAGACCACTCAGGATTGCATTTCTTGCTTTTCCATTGTTCTCATAATCCTCGCCCTCATCATCACTTGTCAAACCAGCAACAAGCATAGTATATCCAATTTCAACTGACTTCTAGACACCAAACCCTAGAGAAACAAGAAAGGATTCCATCTTGGTTTTCTAGTAAGTATAATTCATTTCATCGAACATAGGAGCTTTAACACCCTTCCTATGTGCCATCTAAAACTTCCTCAAGTATTTAAGCTTTCTCCAAGGAACCATAGCTCTGATGCCAATTTTTATATGTATAGGACAACTGAGAGGGGGGTGAATCACTTGTACATTAAAATCATCAAATCTTCATTAATCCTTAAACTCTTATTAGCCTTTAAGACATTTAAAGTATTTACAGAACATAAACATATGAAACAACAACACAACACTATGCACAAGAGAACACCAAATTTGCGTGCAAAACCCTAATTAGGGAAAAACCATGGTGAGGATTATCTCACATATATATGAATAAAAACACCAAATACAATAGGCTCACTGTAAAAGGGCTCATTGCCACAAAAGAAGAAAGGCTCACTACCAAGGGCTCATTGTCCAGAAGAAAGAAGAATAGAAGAATATTGTTATAGAGAGATTCATTATCTCAAAGCAAGAGGAAAAATCCACCACTGCAACTATGCACCATCTACAACCTTTGGCTCACTACCTCCAACAACTTTAGACACCTTCTACTCACTACATTCAGAGTCATAGTAATTTAAGCTCGCACTTAGATAACCACACTTGATCATATTTGCATCATCACACACACCACTCTAAGCCACACACATCTCCAACAATTCACCTTGCATTTATACCATCTATGACCTAAACAATCTTAATTAGGTCAACCTCAATGAAACATATGCACCTCAAACATGCAACACCAAAATAGGTCGGCACCAAACACTATTATGGTGGAAAGAAGTGAAGGTATACTACACTATAGGTTAACTAGGACCCAAATCTACACCAACACACTTTTCCATATGTCCACAATCCAAAAATTGCTTCCACACATAGCGCTAACACGCCAAGTTGGCCAAACTTGAATTAATTCCAAAAAATCTTCACACTTCACCAGGTCCAAAAACATCATGTAGACCACGTGACAATACCACACAACATATTGGAATATTCCAACATCAACATACTACTATGCAACACTACCACAACCACATGAACCAAATAATACTTTCATCTTGTGCAACTAGTTGTACAACCAATGAACTCCAGCTCATGAACTAAGCATGTAGAGCAACTCAACACTCAACATGCAAAGGGAAGGTATATATAGGAAATGTAAGCACATTCCCAAATTCATAAGTCAAGAAACCTCAATACAGAGAAATGTGAAGCAACTTCATTTCTCTCAGACACCCTTCTTCACAAGCAACACACTATCAAACACATCTTCCACTGTCGCATGATCCAGAACCTGAAACTTTGGATATAACACCTCTAAAAACCTCTGATCATCACGTCAAAACTGCACAAGCATATCCTCAACCATGAAGAAGTGAAAAGAACAACCCAAAACACACCTCTACCACCATGCACACTCTCTTATTCAAATTTTCTCAAAAGCACTTGGAAACCAAGTGAACCAACTGTATTAGCAAGACCACAAGCTATTCTCAGCATAACTACACTAGAGGTTGACAGAAAACCACAACATAGTGCAACATTCTTCAAAAAATTCAAAAATATCCACATTAGGGGTTGACATCAATGTGACATCAAACCATAACACTAATGACAACACTAGCATTCTCAAAAACTATCCCTGGCCATACTAGAGGTTGACATCAATGACAACACCAACAATGTCCAACAAAAGGTAGTTCCAAAAATGCGTGCCACTCCCTCCCAAAATTTTCATATCCCAAGTTTGGGACCAAGTATTGTGGGATTACCCTAGATAATGTTTGGACAACAAATATGGTTAAAAAATATATATTATAAACACAATATTTAAAGAGATTTTATCTTGGCGACTTGGTCCTTTGTGCTAATTCAAGAAACACAAACACTCAAGGGAAAAAATAAATAAATATCTAGTTAATAACATGCATTTGTGCAACCCTAGTGTGTAGAATAAATTTTCAAGTTGTCAAAAGACATAAATAATGGTTATGTTCAAATTTTGACCAAAACACTAACAAAGGGAAGGTTTTCAACCCATGAGTTATAAATTAGTCCCTAGTAAAGTGTGAGAAACCTAAGGAATTCTTGATTATCCAAAAGAATATATGATTCACTTAAACTACTACTAATATTAACTATTTGATATAGGGGCAGCCATATAATGTTTATGATCCTTGGCATGCCTATATCTTTTATATTTTTCTTTATATTCATATGATCCTTATCTCATGTTTTTGTTTATCCTTATCTCACATTTTTTTTATCCTTATCTTCTCATTTGTATGTATTGGAGACAACATTTTGACGTGTTCTTTCATTATTATCTCATATTTATGTTTCTACACAATTCTTTTAATATATTTGATCATTGCACAATGTTATCTATAGATATTTATTATATACTTGATGAGATTTACATTGTTAATGTGGTTATCTTTAGACAATTATTGCATGCTTGATGTGCCTTGCACAATTATATATTTGTTAGTTATTACATGCTTATTGCAATTTACATAATAAATTTCCCTTACCTCCAATTCCTTGCATCCTTTATATGAAAACATTTAAGGGTAATATATTATCACTAACTTCCTTCATGAGTTTGATTGAAGTGATGTAACCATGACAATTATGTCATGGCCTAAATTTTTTCACAACTTAAACCCTTGATTTCAATCAATAAATAACAAGAAAACATGCCCTTCACACATGTAATGGCATCAAGTTAGCAATTCCATCATAAGCATTTTGCACAATGAATGAGAGTGGAATGGTGACAAACTAGTCTAGGGTTAACTTTAATATTACCTTTAGCTAAGGGAAACTATTTAGTCTAAAAGAAAGAAACATTAAAAGAGATAAATATGTCTAATTATTTCATTGTTTATGTACAATGTTTAGTTTCATAATCTAAGAAGATAACATCAGCATAGTGATCGTATTGTCTCATACTTCATTTTATATATCTAACTATGACATTACTTGTTAAATTCAAAATTTGTACCAATTCTAAGATCTAATTTTAACAATATATTCTCATCTCAACTGTTGATATTTTTTATATTAAAACATGTTTAAACAATTTTAAATCAAGTCTAATTTTAAATTTTAATTTTGTTAGTTTCTTGATAATTTAAAAATAGATAAAATATGTTATCAAAATCCTATCTTGATCTCATGACTACTACATTACTTTACAATTTTGAGTTGTGTATACACCTTAAAATGGTCACATCATATTGTCTGGTAATTAATTAAATATTTTTAATATTTAATTAAAATCTTCGAATTCCATCTGCGTATAAATAAATATAAATAATTTATTTATATTTCTTCATTCTTTCATTTCGATTAAATAAATAAGTTTATTTAATCATCTTTTCATATTCATTTCTTAATTAATTAAATAAACATTACGATTTATTTATATTAATTATCAATAATCTTTGTTTGAATATCTTATTCAAATAAAGATTAAAATATTATTCTTCTTCTAAATATCATTACAATTAAATATTCCAAAATATTTAATTATTTCCTCTAATCCAATTTAGATATTCATTCTTAAAATCATTTCAAAATTCCTCTAATTCGATTCAAAAATCTATTCATAATTAAATATTTCCAAAAAAAATATTTAATTAAATCTTTTAAATATTTCAAATTCTTCTAAAGTCACATCATAATTAAATATTACAAAATATTTAATTAAATCTTCCATAGTTTTCAAAAATCAAAAATCAAATGCAATAAATTAAATAAATTTATTTTAATTTATTTAATTTGGGATTTATCTTCAACTCCCGGGAAGCAAACGGTTGAAACAGAAAATTAAATTTCTCTGTTTCTGTGCAGGCTTGTTCCCGTGGGTTGAAGACAGGAATCCATCCTTCTCTCCAACCTCTCAACCTCCACCATTTTCTTCTCAACCTCTCCATCTCTCACCATTCAAACTTACCAGACAATCTCACAGCCGTAGATTCTTGCCAGCCGGGATGGAGCCTGCAAAAAATCTATAAATACAGCTGCCGGGAGCTCCAAATCATATAGAAGTTTTAAGCAAGTAAATTATAGGCAAATTTCATAGCATTCATACTTTCATAGCATAGAATCATAGCATAATATAGCATAGAATCATAGCAATAGCAGTATAGAATCATGATACATTTCATTCACAGCCCCTGTGCATAATCCACAGCCCCTGTCCATATCCGTATTAGCAATTCTATTCCATCAGCATATAGAATAGTAGTTTTCATTTGTATACTCGTTCTACAACAGCCATTTGGAGAAGCTTACATCAAATCTAAGAGCAGCAACTTCAAATTCCTGTAGATAGAGGAAAATGGGATGGCTCTAAAGAATACTAGTTTGCTTAATTTTAGTTAGTTTTCTTTAGATTAAAGTTTCATTTGGTGTTTTTGTTTTCAATTAGATTAACCATTAATAAACATTACACATTTTTGGCGCCCACCGTGGGGCTCTTGCCCCCTTTTTAACATCTTTTTGCAGCTTCTTTTGACTGATTACTGGAAAAAAATAGCGGAATAGCGCAAACAACACGTTTTGGGAAGGTCACCTCCAGATTAGCGCATTTGAAGACTGTTGCAGCACCCTTAACTATTTTTGCAGCACCCTTAACTATTTTTGCAGCGCCCTTAACTATTTTTGCAGTGCCCTTAAATGTTTTTGCAGCGCCCTTAACTGTTTTTGCAGCGCCTATAATGTCTGTTGCAGCGCAACTTTTAAAAGGCAGCTTTGTAATTTGTAATTGTAAAAAAAATCTAACTGATTCCGACGCAGCCGCGGACAGTTAATAATCTAAAAGGATAAAAAGAACCAATCCTAGGGTAGTCATTTAAATGCATAAAATTAACCAATCCTAGGGTAGTCATTTAAGCATAAAATTAACCAATCCTAGGGTAGTCATCTAAGGTAAAACGAAGCAATCCTAGGATAGACACTTCATTTTTCAATTTAGGCTTAAAATGAATTTTCTGTTTATGTGAAGCAACATCTTCACTTAGTTTAGAAAATTTTCATTGGGTGCTTAACAATTGAACCTTTGTTTGCTTTGTCTTCGGTGATAGGCCTATGCTCTCCCCTTAACTGGGTGATCAAAATGCCAAACTCACCTTTTTCTTTTTATGCATTTTATAGCTTTGTTAAAACCTTGTAGAGAGCCTGCTCTTGTGGGAAAAAGTACTCACCCAAGAGGAACGACTCAAGTGGGTTCAAGCCAAAGCCAGCTATTCCACCCCACTCTAAAATTTAAAGCAAAATTGGGGAAACCCTCTTTTGACGGTAGTGTGCATTGATAACCATCCCCAAAGCCTTTGTTCTAAAGGTAGGGAGGTCTCTTGAGGGAGTCTATCATTTGCCGCACCGAACGGAAACCCTTACTACGAACCTAGTGTAGTAACTAACCGAGTCAGTTTCCGAACATTGTTTCAATCATAGTGCAGGGGAGGGAAGAATCTACCCCCAAGATACTCACCATATAACTGCCAAGGATTGTTTGCTCAGGGGATCCGGTATCCACTTCCGTCACTCTGAGTACGCACCTGGAAAAGACAAAAACACGGGCGCCCTTTCGGGGGTGACACGGCTGTGTGAGTCGACGCAGTTCTAAGATGTGGGTTGTTGATTGCTATGATGACCTACTTGAGAACTAAGAGTGAGTCTGTTTGAAGTGCTTGTCATGTGTAAAACCCGTTAAAACACTTTTTGAAAAACATTTTGGTTATACACTTGATGTTTAGCATAGGACTTAAAACAACTGTTTTAAATTTGTTTGATGTGTTTTCACTACATTAATTTAGATAAAGATCATCCAAAACACTCATTATCATATTGATCAATCTCATGTTACGAGATTGGAAATCCACAAAATTTGTAAAGAAATCCGTTTCCAAAAGGATTAAGAAGCCAAAGAAACCCCTCAACCACAAGAAATTATTGAAGAAGCAACGATTCCTATATCAAAGTCAAAAAGTCTTACTCAAATATAGAACTTTTCTTCATAGGTATCATGATTGTGTTAGAGGTCTTTCAGATGATTATGCCATAGAGCCCTTGTATTCACAAGCTTATTTTCAAAGAAGAGCCCTTTCTCAAAGGCATAACCATAGTCAACGCATCTGTTTCAGTTATATTCCCCAACCCGCAATCGAATATTCTACTCATCCAAATCAAATTTTGCAATAGAGAACTTAGAATACATTAGGCATCTATTATAAAATCCATCCTTTTACAAAGCCATGATCAAAATTTCATAAAGTGCAAAACCATCTTTTTCTTGATCTTTTGCTTATATTCCCGCTAACAGGATTTTCATCCTTTCACTTAGGGAACAACACAAGCTATAAGATTAGAAATTTTGTGTAAGTCATAGAATCTTCATTCTATCTTGACTTTCATATATATCACATAAATTGCACTATTTCACTCTTTTGATCAAAAGTGAGTAAAATTTGGACACAAATCTATGCCTGTCTTCACGAGATCTCAAAAACAAATGGAAAAAGACGAGGGAGAAACCACAACTATTAAAATGGGTGACCGAAATGAAAAAGAAGAGGAAACATTTAATCTTGATGATTTAACAGAAGAAAAGCTTCAAGAAGCAGAACAAGATCCCCAATTCCATACTCTTATGGAAAGAATTCTAGAACGTAACAAAGAAAAATATTTTCTTTCATTAGCTAATCAAGGAGCTAAGTTGCCTCACACCTTTGACATAGAAGGGATTAAACAAAATCCTGAAACTCCTCCTAATGACTTTAGTGCTCTTAACCAACAGATAAAAGAATTACAAGGGCAAATAAAGGAAATGCAAGGAGGTACAACAAAGAAATATGTTTTGGAAGACATATCTCCTTATCCATTTGATAGGAGTCTTCAAATGATCTCATTTCCAAAACATTGTGAAATTCCTAAGTATGATAGGTATAATGGAAAAACTGATCCCATTGACCATGTTAGGGATTTTCGAAACATGAGTCTTGAATTCGCCTATGACGATACTTACTTGATGTGATTATTTCCACGAAGTCTAGGTGTACAATCCATGGAGTGGCTTTCAAAAATCACTCCACCTATCAAAACTTTTGAGGAGTTGATAAATCAGTTTATCTCACAATACTCCTACAACATTCAACACCAAATAACAATGCTTGATCTTTGTAAAGTGAAACAAAAAGTAGGAGAACCCTTTACTACATTTTTACAAAGGTGGAGAAGGTTATTTGCACGATATTCTCGTCCTATTCCTGAAAAGGAAAAGATGGATATCTTTATTAATAGCCTTGATCCAGAATTAAGCTATAGGCTTAACCTTCATTGTCCTCATAACTTTGAAAAACTGATTGAAAATGCAATCACCATTGAAGGGGCCTTGGTTAAAAGGGGAGTGATAAAACTTGATAATCCAAGTACATCAAATCAAAACAACAACGATAAAACAAGGTTTTGGAATAGAAACAAAAATGTTGTTAATGATGGTATAGTGGATGCAAATAATTTACGAACAAGACCATCTGTTTTCAATCTATCAAGTGCTCCACGAAACAATCCACAAGGAAATACAATTCAACAAGGAAACAACAATCAACAAGGACAAATTTCCAAGCAAGAGAACATGACCAATCAAAATACCAATCAAAATCGTGGTAATTTCAATAATAATCTTGGTGATACTCAAACATCAAATCCGTCTAGACCTTCGTTCTTTTCAAATCGACGGACTTTTACTGCTTTGGGTCAAACTCTTGAGTTTGCTCTCAAGGAGCTTCTTGATAATAAGGTTATCACCTTACCACCACAAAGAGATTATGAGCCACGAGTTAAACCACCATCATGGAATGACTCGTATTATTGCAATTATCATCGATGTAAAGGTCATAGAACAAACAATTGTCAAGCTTTGAAAAATCTAGTACAAGATTTAATTGACAATGGTACTATTACAATTGAGGGACATCATACCAATGATGATCATCAAGCATTCAAAGATCCTTTTCCAAACTACCAAAAGGGGGAAACATCGGATACCAAAGCCAAAAGTATACATAATATTGAAGACAATATAATCCGTCACATTCACACAGATGATAATCGGATTAATGTTATCAAAATCAAAGGAAAACAAGAATATCAACAGGTTAATGTAACAACAAGAGGTCAAGCAAAGGTTGTTTTAAAAGGAAGTTCATCTAAAACAACTATTTCTTCTCCAACTCAGTATAATCTGGTTGATCAATTGAGAAAAACATCAGCTCAAATATCCATTCTTGAACTTCTTAAAATATCCCCCATACACAAAAATATTTTAGAAGAAGCTCTTGTAAACACAACTGTTGATGCTGATCTAGATGCAAACAAATTTCAAGCCATGGTGGGACATTTATCTTCCCCCACTTGTCTTTCATTTTCCGACAAAGATGATGCCTCTATGACACATCCACATAATTCTTCGCTCTATCTTGAAGTCATGATCCATAAACATCGAATTAGATGTGTCTTAATAGATGGAGGAGCCGGTTTGAATATTTGTACCTTAAAATTAATAAATGCCTTAGGAATTTCAGAAAATGAAATTGATCCACGAAGGAAGATAACCATCAAGGCATATGATGATGAAGAAAGAGCTTCTAAAGGATTAATATTACTACCTATCAAAGTGGGACCTGTTGTGAAGAATACCTTTTGTCAGGTTCTAGATCGAGATCTGTCTTATAATATACTTTTGGGTCGTCCGTGGATCCATGATATGCAAGCAGTACCATCAACATATCATCAATGTATCAAGTTTCCATATGATGGACAAGAAATAACTATACAAGCTGATTACAATAGTACCCAAACTTGTTCAAATCTTAGAGTAACTCAAGATGTCTTTGTGCCACACAATAGAGAAGCTCTTGTCGTTTCTTCTTCCAATTTACAATTCCAATTGCAAGAATTGACAAAGAATCTTGATACTAAGCTGAAGTTTAAAGACAAAGGGGTAGGTGAATATTCACTATCTCTTTCTACTTTACCACCTTCTCCAAGATCACATGGTTTACCAACTTTATCAAATCAAAAGATTGCAACCGCTTCTACATCTCAAGCTTCTATGCCAATCACAAAGTTTGATGGAAAATTCATTAGAGAAAATACCACTGAAGAAGAAGCTGAAGATAGGGACATCCTAAATTGGCTATACAAAGATGAAGATGAATCTCTCTTGCACATTAAGTTGCCTAAAGAACAATATGGTAAGGGGTACGCTATCATGCAAAAGATGGGTTATGAAGGGAATGGTCCTATAGGAAAACGAAGAGAAGGAATTGTGGAACCAATTCAACCTATTTCAAAGCATTCAAGTGATAAAACAAGACTTGGATATGGTAAAGATAAAGAAGAACCTACTTCACAGCAGACATCATTAATTCATGAAGGAGGATCCGTGTCAGATAAATCTCATGAATCAGTTTACCAATTGCAAAATAGTTCAGATACTGATTCTAATGAATATGAATGGGACACCATTTATAATGATGAATTTTGGAGGGATAAACAAGTTGATACTATACATAAATATGCACCTGTTATTATACAAGGAGAAGGCTCAAGGCCTCCACTCGATTATGTTTTACAAAGCGATCATGACTCAAGTGAGGAAGAATCAGATTCTAACGAGATTGATAATCAACAGGAAAATACCATCATAGACCTTGTCTACCATGAGGATGATAACCATATCATGACTTTGACAATTCAAGACCTTACCCAACTTAATGATCCTATGCCCTTAGTTTATCCAGAACTTATAGATTGGGACATTGACGCACCTATCCATATTCCTACATTCAATAATGATGAAGATGTTATAACTTTCCTTTGTTCCTCAAATGAAGAAAACAATTGTTTCATTCAAGAGTCTTATACTCATGAGTTTGACAAGGAGAGTGTCAAGTCTCTTAGCTGCAAAATAAATGAAATAAAAGATGGATCTATTGGTGAAAACCGAAAAATGGCTGTGATAGATCAAAACATGAGAAAAGTAAAGAGCGAATCTGACAGTGAAAACCTTTCTGAGGCACTGAAGGATGAGAAACTTGACACTCTTCCCAAGTATTATCATGAAAGATCTTCTATTTTGATCGAACCAACAAAATCAATCAACATAAGTACAGCAGAGCAGCCAAAAGTTTTGCAAATTGCAGCATCATTAACAGTTGAAGAAGTCCAAAAATTCATGCAATTCTTGAAGGATAATCAAATTAACTTTGCTTGGTCATATGCTGATATGCCAGGGTTAGATCCTAATCTGATAATGCATCATTTATCTATCAAACCTGGGATAAAGCCTGTAAAGCAAAAGCTTAGAAAGATGCATCCACATGTTGCATTATTGGTCAAAGAAGAATTAAAGAAGCTTTTGGATGTTGGATTCATTCAAACTATTGACTATGCAGAATGGATTTCAAACATTGTACCTATTTCAAAGCCAGATGGAAGGATCAGAGTTTGTACAGATTTCAGGGATTTAAATAAAGCATGCCCTAAAGATGATTTTCCTCTGCCCAACATAGACATGATTGTTGACTTAACTGCTGGCCATGCAATGTATTTATTAATGGATGGATTTTCAGGATACAACCAAATAAAAATTGCACCAGAAGATCAAGATAAAACAGCATTCACATGTCCTTGGGGTACTTATTGCTGGAATGTAATGCCATTCGGGTTAAAGAATGCTGGAGCTACTTATCAAAGAGCAATGACAACTATTTTTCATGATATGATGCATACATTCATGGAAGATTATGTTGATGATTTACTTGCAAAATCTCATACACGAGATGAACACCTGGACATCTTGTCAAAAATCTTTATCAGAATGGAGAAATTCAATGTTCGACTAAATCCAAAGAAATGTGTCTTCGGCATCACATCTGGAAACTCCTAGGGTACATTGTTTCAGAAAAGGGTATAGAAGTTGATCCAGAAAAGGTACAAGCTATAATGGACATGCCTCCACCATGAAATATCAGTCAATTAAGATCCTTGCAAGGAAGATTACAGTCCATTAGAAGGTTTATAGCTCAACTGGCAGACAAAAGCTTGCCATTTACACATTTATTGCATAAAAATGTTCCATTTAAATGGGATGATAAATGTGAAGCAGCATTCAATCAGATCAAGCAATATCTTACGCATTCACCAGTTTTAATTCCACCTATTCCAAGAGAGCCACTCATACTCTATATTTCAGCAACAGAAGTATCTTTGGGTTCATTGCTAGCACAAGAAGACTCTACAGGTAAAGAAAGGGCCATATATTATATCAGTAGAACCTTAACAAGACATGAGTTAAACTACAATTTCATTGAAAAAGCTTGTCTTGCAGTAGTGTTTGCTTCTCAAAAGTGGCGACATTATATGTTGGCTCATAACAGTCAAGCTGATAACAAAGATTGATCCATTGAAATACCTATTAAGCAGAGCTACTTTAACAGGAAGACTTGCAAAATGGGTAATGATCTTAAGTGAGTTTGATATTCACTATGTAGATCGAAAAGCTATTAAAGGACAGGTCATTGCAGATCAGTTGACTGAAGCTCCTTTACAAGAAGACAATCCAATGCACATTGAGTTTCCTGATGCAGATGTCTTTACAGCAACAATTCAGAGACCGTGGGCATTGTACTTTGATGGATCTTATACACAATATGGCTCGGGGCAGGGATTCTTTTTGTTACACCTGAAGGACATACCATCTCACGATCATATCGGTTGATGTTTCCTTGCACAAATAACATAGTAGAATATGAGGCATTACTCATATGATTGAAGATAGCTTTGGAATGGCAAATTATAGAGCTGGAAGTTTATGGTGATTCACAACTTGTCATTAATAAAATTAATGATGATTATCAAACTAAAGATGATAAGTTGCTACCATATAAGAACATGGTGGATGATTATAAAAAATATTTTGTGTCAATCAAGTTTTCACAAATATCAAGGATTGACAATAAAGCTGCAGATGCAATGGCTACCATTGCTTCTTTATTACAAATATCAGAAGATCAAACCAAGTATGAATTCTTGGTGGAACAATTGTTTTCTCCTGCATATGATAATCCTGAAACCCAAGTTATATGTCATTTGACTGGTTCAGATTCACCATTATATGGCAAGACTTATACCTATTTGAAAGATAACATCTTGCCTTCAGATTTATCCCACAACCAAAAATGGAATTTCATTCGTCAATCATCCTGTTATACCTTAATTGCCAATATCCTTTATCAATGTGGTCTTGATGGTACACTCCTTAGATGTCTTGAATGCAACGAATCTGAAAAAGCCTTACAAGAGGTTCACGGTGGTATTTGTGGAACTCATTCGAGTGGTTTGACCTTAGCCAAGAAACTTGTCAGAATGGGATACTATTGGCCTACCATGGAGCAAGATTCTTTTACTTTTGTCAAGAAGTGTTCTAAATGCCAGATCCACGGGAATCTTATTCATGCACCTGCACAAGAACTGCAACCTTTCATTTCGACATGTCCTTTTTCTCAGTGGGGATTAGATCTTGTTGGTAAAATAAATCCTTCATCATCAAATGGTCATAAATTTATCATTACAGCTACTGAGTATTTTACAAAATGGATTGAAGCTGTTCCTCTAACAATAGTGACTGGTAAACAGATATCTTCATTTATCCTGAATTACATTATTTGTAGATATGGAATTCCTAATTCTATTGTTACGGATAATGGAAGACCTTTTAAGAATCAAGATGTTGATGAACTTTGTGAAAGATTTCATATCCAACATAGGTTCTCTACACCTTATTATCCATAGGGTAATGGTCAAGCAGAAGCTTCTAACAAAACCATTTTGAAGATATTGAAGAAGACAGTAAATGATGCTGGACGTGATTGGCATGTTCAACTCAACCCAGCTTTGTGGGCATATAGAACCAGTGTTCGCACACCAACAGGAGCCACACCATATGCTTTAGTCTATGGAGCAGAAGCAATTTTACCATTAGAAGTTGAAATACCTTCGCTTAGGGTTTCACTTAAGGGATTGATAAGTGATGAAGACTACAGGGTTTCTCGTCTCCAAGAGCTTGAACTGTTAGATGAAAGACGCCAACATGCAGCTGATCACTTGAAAGGTTATCAACAAGTCATGTCTCGTAGTTATAACCACAGAGTTAAACCACGGGCATTTCAAGTGGGTGACTTAGTTTTGAGAGAAAATCCACGTAATCAGCAAGACAGAGAAAAGAAAGGCAAATTTGAACCTAATTGGCTTGGTCCATTTGTTATCGTAGCAGCATACGGTTCTGGAGCATATCAGTTATCCACATCAGAGGGGGACCTGTTTGAAGAGCCAATCAATAGTATTCATCTCAAGAAGTTCTATGTCTAAAAAAAGTCCTGAAAAAATCAAAAAAATCATAAAAAGTCCTGAAAAAATCAAAAAAATCATAAAAAAGTCCTGAAAAAAAAATAAAAATAAAAATTCAGAAAAATCTTGAAAAAGTGCAATAAAAATAAGTGGTGAAAACTTGGCAAACAAGCGCTACTTGTGATAAAAATGGGTTCCTCCATTTATTAGTTTATGTCTTTCGACATCATCCATCCATGTCAATCATCTGTATATATCTTTCATTATCCATATCATGTAGTGGGAATCTTTAGGTTTCATCATGGCTTGATGAATTTGTACATATCTTTTATCTTTAGGTTGTGTTTACACTGGGGGCAAAACGCAAAAACATACAAGAGAGGGGCAACGAGCTTTCAGAATATTCCAAAACAGACATAAAACAGTTTGACAAAACAAAACAAACATTGTCGTATCAAATCGATCACAAACATATTCATGCCAATGAAAATCGAAACAACATGATCCAAACAACTATTGAAGTGAGAATATCAATAATGATAACTAAAACTTGGATGATCTTAATCTGAATAAATGTTTGAAATACTTTAAGCAAGAATGGAATGGTTGTTTGATTTTCTATCATATCTCTGGAGCAATTCGATGATGTACTGAACTAGAAAAGCAAGGAAGGAGTATGATTTTTCTTTGTCTGCTGTTTGCGAGGAAATCATTAGTACTATGCAAATTGGTCGCGAGACATGCTCTACTATGTATCATGGATGACATTTCGGAATTTGCATGGGAAAAGGATTAACTCTTGTCTGTTTATGCAAGCAATACTCAGGTCATCTCGGTTCAATTATACCTAGATGCTTGTATTAACTTGCTATATTAAAAATCATGAAAGCAATACTCAGGACATCACTGGTGCTAACATACCCTTTGATGCTTGTATTAACTTTCAACATTTCAAAGCTCTATGATGATACAAAAAGCATGTATAAGCTCTCCAAATGGCAATATTGTATGAATGTCCTGCATGGTTAGTATAGATTGCATTCATGTTAGAATCTGCATTTTGCATTTATAGATTTCTAAAAAGCTGGCAAAGAATCAAATGTTTATATCTTTTCAAATACATGACTGAGTATATTTTGACATTCATAAAAACATCATTTCATACATTTTTGCATTAGAAAATCATAAAAAGCATACATTGCATACATCGTTACCATATACATTCATTCATCAAATAAATTTCATCTCATACAATCATGTATATAAATATCATAAATCATGAAACCATCATATAGTACACATCATATATCATGTAAAATCATCGCTGCATTTCATATATCTCAAAAATGAATGTCAAAATGTACAAGGATGTCAACTACAAGAGATATAATATCATCAAAAATGTGATCATCTCACGGTGAATACAAAATGTCTCAACAGAATATCCTAAAGGAATCATATACAATGCACTAGGTAGAGCTATCCTCTGATGGAGCTGGCCTAGGACCTGTACAACCTGCCCCTGATGGACCTATATCACCTGCCCCTGATGGACCTGCTCCGCCTGTCCTTGGTGGCCCTCTAGGAGGTAATGGTTGTGTCACACCCCTGCTAGTAGTACAAGAGCGACCATGAGTAGACCGTGACTGAGTGTAGCTCTCTCTCTGCTCAGGTGGAACTGAATCATGATATCTAGTCCGATAGAACTCTGCCTCTCATGTGGCTCTGGTAACCTCCCTCATCATGTCACCTGGCAAAGTGCTACCTGCTACTCTCTGTAGGCTATCTGCTAAGGCAATGGCCTGCTCACCCCGTTGTCTAGCTGCGTCTCTCTCAGCAGTAATCGAAGTCACCTAACCCTGCAACTGTGAAATCAAGGCCTGTGCCTGTGATAGCTGAGCCTGTAAACTCTGTACGGTACTTTGCAGAGATGATATCTGACCTGCTACTGTCAGATCTACGGAAGGGGATGGGTCAGTGTGCCTCATCCGTGGTCCACCTCTGCCTCCTCTACCTCCTCTGCCAACTCTCCTACCGCCTCTCCTGCCATCTCTATCTCCACCACTATCATCACCACCATCATCTCCATCTGAGTCATCATCTCCACTACTCTCCTCATCATCACTGTCCTCTGAGTCATCATCTCCTGACTCCGAGTCCCTCTGTCGATGTCTCTAAGCAATAATAGATGCAACAGCCTCATCAAGATCAAACATACGTGGTGGTGGATGCTCTAAGACATACTATACATACTCTAGTGTCGCCCTTGCATCAAGAACATCCACCCGGTAATCCCACATCTGTGCTCCTAAACTGGTGAACTCTGCCACCGCTGCATCATAAGAGATCCATGGGCCCCACACTGCAAGCTCTGGCTGTCGCCGCGCATAAATAGCTGAACCAACAGGCATACCCTGAATCCGACCAAACTGTCGCAATACTCGCCTAGCAAGAAATCTCTCCAGGATCCATGTAGTCTGTCCAATCAAAAATCTGGAAGTGCATACAAAAGGCATCTCCCTCGCATCCTCTGGCCATGGCTCACAATCCAAATATGGCCTCCAGCATACTGTATCCAAACTATCTAAAAGTCGCTGCCAATACACTAGTTTGCCCAGTCTAGGCTGAGCAATGATATGTGCATATCTCCATCTATATGCTCGACCAGCTGGTCAATGTCCTCGGGTCAATGGACGTAAAACTGCAAAATGCTCCCATGCCCATATCTGTAGTAATGAGCACCCAACAGCAAAACTACGGCCTCTACCATATACGATATGATGTAGCTCGTCATATAGGTGGGCTAGCATACATGTACCCCATGCATACCGTGTCCCCTGCATCACCATACTCTCCAAAACACAACCCCATCCGATCGCAAACCCCTTCGACCTATGGTCGGGGCACAACACACCTCCAATGAATCCTGCAAGTACAGCTGGTAGCGGTGGATAGGTATCTGTAATCTCACCCCATGGGATGAAGTATCCGGCAATCTAATCATTTCTGAATATCTGTCTCAAGGAAAGAGTACCTCCAACCTCTCGTCTGTCAAAAACAACTATCTCTCCCATCACTGGGATCCGTAAGATGCGATATACGTCCTCGGGGGTCACTGTAATCTCGCCTGTCGGTAAATGAAAAGTGTTGGTGTCGCTATGCCACCGCTCTGCAAGTGCTGTCAATAGGGCCCTGTTGAGGCGAACCTCGGGCATATCAAGTAATGAAGTCAAGCCGCAAGCATCAATCACATCTCTATCTGACTGTAACAAATGCGGAATCAATGACCATGTGCTCGGGAAAGTCTCTCGTAACTGCAGGACACCTAGTCTCTCCTGTTCATATACATCATCAAAACAACATCAATATCAAATAATTCTAACGTATCAATCCAAAATTGAATATCAAACTATTTGTTTTTCATTATCATTATGAAATGCGAATAATATCAAAATCATGTTTGTTTTTAACAACCTTAGAAGCAAACGAATCAATCCAACTATTTGTTTTTCATCATCATGGAATGCAAATAATCAACATCAAGTTTCTTTCTAACAACTTTAGGAGAAAACTTATCCATCCTATTTGTTTTTAACAACTTTAAAAGCAAATTTATCAGCTACTATTTGTTCTCCAACAACTTGGGAAACAAATTTATCATTTGGAACAACATAAAATCAAAGGCGCTACAAAATTGATTAAATGCGCTATACAATTCATCATGAGCGCTATAGAATCAATTGCGCTACAAAACATATTAATAGCGCTACAAAATCTATCATATGCACTATGAAATATTTTGCGCTACAAAATTCGTCAATAGCGCTGCAATAAATCTCAAGTGCGCTAGGAAATCATATGCGCTACGAAAATAATCATATGCGCTACGAAATCTATCACAGGCGCTACGATATCAATTGCGCTATGAAACATGTTAAGTGCGCTACGATACACCTTAACGGTGCTACAATATTAAATGCGCTATGAAAATTATTGTATGCGCTACGAAAAACGTTAAGAGCGCTAAAACTCAATTTTTTGAATTTAAACATTAAAAACGTGCGCAAAAACAAAATTTTTGAGAGACAGGGATTTACGGGACACATACCAGAGATCCGTAGTGTGCTAGTCGCTGATGACGTCGGATACGCTCGAAACAGTGCAGGTGAACTGGAAGTGCCATGATTATCAACTCAGAGCTCAATATTTGCAAATTTTACTAGGTTAAAATTGAAAATGACATGGAAAATGACATTTTTAACCTATATAATGGTAAAATTGGGGCATTTTTATCATATTTTCACATCGCAGGGGCAATTTCTTCATCAAATTTTCATTTCATATCTTTTCAGGTCAATTTCTTCAAATCATTAGTTTCGAACGATGAATCGACATCTTCAAAATCATAAAAATCGAAAAAAATTTAAAAATCATAAAAAAATAAAAAAAATCACGAAAACTCAAAATTTTATCGATTCATCGTTCGCGGGGGCATATACATATCATTATTTCGACAGTCAACATCTGGGGAAAATTTCAAAATTCTTTGAAGCAATGCGTAAAACACATCACTTCAAAGAGGGGCAAAATGTATACACCTTAAAATGGTCACATCATATTGTCTGGTAATTAATTAAATATTTTTAATATTTAATTAAAATCTTCGAATTCTATCTGCGTATAAATAAATATAAATAATTTATTTATATTTCTTCATTCTTTCATTTCGATTAAATAAATAAGTTTATTTAATCATCTTTTCATATTCATTTCTTAATTAATTAAATAAACATTACGATTTATTTATATTAATTATCAATAATCTTTGTTTGAATATCTTATTCAAATAAAGATTAAAATATTATTCTTCTTCTAAATATCATTTACAATTAAATATTCCAAAATATTTAATTATTTCCTCTAATCCAATTTAGATATTCATTCTTAAAATCATTTCAAAATTCCTCTAATTCGATTCAAAAATCTATTCATAATTAAATATTTCCAAAAATATTTAATTAAATCTTTTAAATATTTCAAATTCTTCTAAAGTCACATCATAATTAAATATTACAAAATATTTAATTAAATCTTCCATAGTTTTCAAAAATCAAAAATCAAATGCAATAAATTAAATAAATTTATTTTAATTTATTTAATTTGGGATTTATCTTCAACTCCCGGGAAGCAAACGGTTGAAACAGAAAATTAAATTTCTTTGTTTCTGTGCAGGCTTGTTCCCATGGGTTGAAGACAGGAATCCATCCTTCTCTCCAACCTCTCAACCTCCCCCATTTTCTTCTCAACCTCTCCATCTCTCACCATTCAAACTTACCAGACAATCTCACAGCGTAGATTCTTGCCAGCCGGGATGGAGCCTGCAAAAAATCTATAAATACAGCTGCCGGGAGCTCCAAATCATATAGAAGTTTTAAGCAAGTAAATTATAGGCAAATTTCATAGCATTCATACTTTCATAGCATAGAATCATAGCATAATATAGCATAGAATCATAGCAATAGCAGTATAGAATCATGATACATTTCATTCACAGCCCCTGTGCATAATCCACAGCCCCTGTCCATATCCGTATTAGCAATTCTATTCCATCAGCATATAGAATAGTAGTTTTCATTTGTATACTCGTTCTACAGCAGCCATTTGGAGAAGCTTACATCAAATCTAAGAGCAGCAACTTCAAATTCCTGTAGATAGAGGAAAATGGGACGGCTCTGAAGAATACTGGTTTGCTTAATTTTAGTTAGTTTTCTTTAGATTAAAGTTTCATTTGGTGTTTTTGTTTTCAATTAGATTAACCATTAATAAACATTACACAAGTTGAACATTAAGACTCAATGTTTATGTATGATTTATAAAATATATTGTATTCTTGAATTAACTTTTAATAATGAGAGATGAAATATTAAATTAAATGGAATAGGCTATTGCTCTGTAACTTTTGGCGGACTCTAAGGGTTTCATCATTGGTTTTGTGGGGTAGATTCGGCTCTTCCCCACGTAGGTAATCCCCCTCCGCTCCCCTCGATATTTGGGTGCATTTCTTGTCTTCCTTTTGGCCGGATTCTTGTGTTATTTTCTTGCTCGTATGCTTTATTTTGTGGTTCTTCTCTAGTGTCTTCTCTGGCCTGAAGGTCGCCAGTGCATGGAGTTTTTTTCTCATGGAGGGGGATTCTTCCCCCTCGATTTCTGATGGTGGCACTTTGGAAGATGGTCGAGGCCATAATGCACCTATTGCCCCCAAGTCTTTTTGTGATGTTGTGGCCTTTGACACTAAAGTTTTTTCAGAGAAGGAAAAGTTTATTTTTGATTTTGTAAGTACTGAGGAGGAGTCTTTGGCCAATGATAGGCTGGAAGGTAAGTTCCCTCCTAACACCACTGTTATTGCTCCTAATCTTGATATGCTCAATCATATTAACTGTGTAAGGGGTAGGCTATCTGGGGTTGCAATTTTTTTTGTTGTAGTCGACCCTAGCAACCTCCCTACTAGGAAATTCTTGATAACCAGTTCAACTCTATTTGGAATAAAAAACTCAATGTGGAAATTACCCTCTATAGAATGATACAGAGAGGCTTGTTTTTAATTTATCTTAAGAATCATGAAATGCAATCTAAAGTGTTGAAGAAGCCATACTAGAGCATAGGGAAAACGGTGTTCAGAGCCCTGCCATGGATGTTGGGTGCTAATTGAGATGATATTTTAGCCCTCTCGAGCCCAAGATGGATCTTAATAAAAACCATTCCTCAGGACATGTGGACACTAGTTCCGCAACTCTTGGAACCGTTTGGTAATGTGCTCTAAATCGAGAGGCCTAGGGTTACATCACCCGACATGAATGCCAGAGTTCTCCTTTCACTAAATCTGAGGATTGACCTACCGAAAAATATTGGCTTAAAAATTGAGAATGAATTCTATCTTTGTCCCATGGAATTCCTTGGTGGTCTAGGGGCCTACTATCTTTGTCATAAAGAGGGGCATCTAAGAAAGAATTTCTTGCTTGTGAAGGGCACATTTGGCACCACCAAAAGTGGAATCCCAAGTGTTAGTCAGGATGACAGGCCCATGGTTGCATCTTCTGCTAACCCTCGCTCTAGCTTCTTGTCTACCTGTGTTGTTTTCCCTAACTCTTCCCCCTTGGCTATGTCCTCTGCTAACCCTCCTCATCGGTCCCCTTCTCTTGAGACTTCCCCTTCCCATTCCCCTACGTCTAGTGAGCCTCCCTTCCCCTCATCCTCCATCAATAGATTGAGTGGTGAGGGGCCTACCCTAGGCTGTGTGGTGCAGTTGGTTGGTGTTGACCCCGCTCCCCTATCAACCCCCTCACCTCCCCATGTCTCGGTCACCCCGCCCTTTGCTCCTGTGTTGGCTTCTAATTCTTCTGCTGAAATTTTCGTTTTTATTAAAAATAATGCTCAACAATTAGTTTTAGAGGATTTAAGAAAGAAAGGTGAAATGCTCAAAAATAATAATAAAGTTGAAGTAATTAGAACATTTTTCAATGAGTTTTTGGTTGATCAAGAAACTATTATTCCCAATTCTGGGGAAACTATGCATGATTCTTCTCAAGTTGTTCCTGCAGAGGTTCATTCCTCTAGAGATGGAAAGCCTTCTAGCAAAGGCACTCTTGAGATAAATAAAGTGGTGCTTCCCAGCGATGGTGAAATTACTAACTCTCCACCATTGGAGGAATCACTTGAATCCCTTGCTAATATGGTAAGAAAATGGTCTGTAGATAAAACTATCCATTCCAAAGGATCTAAAGATACCCCCAGTTTAACTAAAGAACCTACAAGTGATATCAACAAGGCTAATAATGAGGAACTCCCTAAAATTTTGGATGCTTCCACTAGTAAGGCTAAAATTTGTCTCATGTCTAATAAAGTCAGCAGTAAGGAGATGGACTTGGAAAAAGACAAGGATGTCACTCCCCCTTCCAATGAGCCCAGGAAAAGAGGGCGAAAAAAAGGATCTAAGCTTGCAATCAAAAAAGCCAGTGTAGGAGTCACTAAGGGAAAGAGTAAAAATACTAGCATTGTGTCGGCCATCCCCTCCCCCAAAAGGTTGGAGAGTGAAGAGATTGCTATAAAATTCTTTGAGATGCTCAAGAGTACCAAAGAGCCCATCCCTTCCAATGGTGCTAATGATAATTAATTGTGCTTCATGGAATGTTAGGGGTTTAGAATCCCCAAACAAGAAATACATGGTGAGGAGAATTCTAAATCTGGATCATAACAAAGATTTTGTGCTCCTCCAAGAAACAAAGGCAGTTGGGTTCTCTCTTGAGACCAACTTGAAATTCATATGGGGAAAATCTACCTCCTTCTCCTCTCAACATGAATGGGGAAGAGGTGGCACTACCATTCTAATGGCTAATAAGTGGAAACCCTTCCTAACTAATTTAGGTATTTCTCCTTGTAACAGGGTCATCTAGGCCACCTTCCAAAGGGGAGACTCTAAATTTTGGGTTTGTTCATTTTATGCACCTAATGACTATATTGGGAGGATTGAGTTGTGGAATTGGTTAGCCAATCTCCCCGAGGTCCCATGTCTTATAGGTGGAAATTTCAACATGATTTAGAGCCAGGAAGACAAGATAGGTGGTATCAACATGGAATGGAAAGGCAGTGAAAAACATTATTGGTCCAGGCTGAGAAATAAACTCAACATCCAAGACCCATTGGAGGACATGAAGAAGGAAAGTAATAGTGTTTGGTTCACATGGTGCAATGCAAAAAATGGTGGTAATAGGATCTACTACAAGCTAGATAGATTTTATGCCAATAGATACTTTTTCAGTTTTGAACCCCTTAAGGATGGCAATATGGTGTTGGTGTATCCTTATACTCTATCTGATCATCACTCTATCCAGGCCAAGATTTTCCTCAATAATGGTGTCAAAATCTATCGTAAAAGTAGGGATAATTTCATTCTAAACTCTTCTCTTCTAAAAGACCAAGACTGCATTGAGGGCATTAGCACCCTGAGGGGGATAAACAACTAGATGTTTAGAGATGCTAGCCCTATTGTGAGGTGGAATCAGAATGTGAAATCATGGAGGATCATTTTTCAGACCATTGGTTAGAAGAGAGCCATGGATAGGAGGGAGGAGAACCTCCTCCAGGATACCCTCCTTGCTATTGAAATGAGTATCAAATAATCCCCTGAGGATGAAAAGTTGAATGATGCTCTCAATCAAGCCAAGAGCTCTCTTAGGAGGCTACAAGCTTCTAAAATTTAGGGCCTAAACGTTAGGACCAAACTCAACTGGCTAAATCATGGAAATAACGGTTCAAAATTCTTTTTCAACTACATTAAAGAGAAAGGCTTGAAGGAGTAGATTGACCAGATTTGTGTTAATGGTGTTACCATCTCCAATCAAGATGATATCCTATTCCAATTCTCCCTCTTTTACCAAGAGCTTTTCAAATAAGAAGACAATGGGAGAAAATGTGTTGATGTTAGAAATCTAATCAAAGGTCTTATCCCCTCTAAGCTATCCAAGGAAGACTACACCCTTCTTTTTTCATGTATCTCTAAAGAAGAAATCAAGAGAGCCATCACCTCCATGAGCAATGACAAATCACCAGGTGTGGATGGGCTCCTAGTTAAGTTCTACAAAGTCTTCATTGATTGGATTTATGATGATCTTCACCAAGTCTACTTGGAAGCCTTCTCCAAAGGCTCGTTGGGTACATGTATCAATTAGGGGCTCATCAAACTATTACCCAAAGATGGAGAAAAAACTTTGATAAGGAACTGGAGGCCTATCACCTTGTTAAACATCTCATATAAGGTTTTTGCTAAGGTGCTTGCATTGAGGCTAACCAAAATTCTCCCAAAGCTCATTAACTCTACCCAAATTGGTTTCATTAAGGGGAGATACATTCTTGAGAATATTTTGACCAATTGGGAAGCTCTACATTGGGCTAAGTTCTCACAGCAAAATGTTTCCACTCTCCTTCTATATTTTGAGAAGGCATACGATGGAGTAGAGTGGTCATTTCTTAAGATGGCCCTTGAAGCCTTTGGTTTCCCACTAGACTTTTCTAATATGATTGGAACTCTTTTGAAAGATGCAAATGCTCAAATTGAAGTAAATGGATCTAGATCCAAGGTGTTCTAGTTGGAAAGATCCATCAGGAAAGGATGCCCCATAGCATCTGCTTTGTTTGTAATTGTGTCAGATGCCTTGCACTATTTGTTAAGAGACAATTGCTTCTCCCCTAATGTTAAAGGGATGGTGCTCCCCAATAACAATGAGCTCTTGAATATCTAGTTTGTTGATGACACCTCTATTTTTATAGAATTGGAGGAATGGAATATTTCAAACCTTATGATTAAGTTTGATATTTGTTGCCTTGCCTCTGGTGCAAAGATCTCAAAGTCTAAATCCATTATGCTAAGGTGGCAAGAAGCCCCCCTGCTTAGCTGCACAAGTTTTATTTCCAATGGGGAGGGCCTCACAAATAGGTAAGATACCTGGGGATCCCCTTCTCTATCTCCCCCAACCTCAAAGAAATGTGGCTTTGGTTAAAAGGAAATTTTGAAAAGAAACTAGATAGCTGGAACAAGCACTACCTCTCTTTGGCTCGTAGGGTTCAATTTTTCCAAAAGATCTTCTCCTCTTACACTCTTTACTTTGCTTCAGTATGGTTTTTCAGTAGTTACCAAGTGTATGAAGTTCAAAAGAAGGTCAGAGGTTTCCTCTGGTCAAATGGTAAAGGAAAAAAGAAGGTCCACTCTATTAAATGGGATTGGTGTTGCCCAGAAAAAGAAAATGGTGGTTTGAATCTAAAAGACCTCAAGAAGCATGGTATCGCTTTGGCTTCCAAGTGTATTTTCAAATCCCTTGAGGGCAAGGAGCCTTGGAAAGTTCTGGCTAGAAATAATATATCTCTTGCGGTCCCCAAGTTAGCCAAATCATGGAAGGATCTTCCTTTTAGTGATCTTCTAATTACCAAACAACCGATATTGCCTGCAGGTTCATTAGTTTTTAGGAGTATCTGGAGAGCTTGGGAGTTGGTGAGAGGAAACTTTTCCTGCCCTCCTTTAACAGGTTTTAGTATCAGTCTTCTCCGCCCTGATTGGTCCATTTGGTGGAACCTTGAGCACAATGGGAAACCCCTTGCTTTATTGCAAGGCTGCTCAGCTAAAAAATGGCACCAAGCTAGGATTCAAACCTTTTGTAGCATTATAAAGGATAGGTCCCTGGTTAGTTGGGACCAATTAAAGGAGGACTTCAAACTTCCCCCCTCCAACTTCAGCACTTACTCTATACTAAAAGAAGCTTGCAAAGACTAGCTACCAATGCTTAGCAGTGATAACTAGCTTGACAGGCCTCTTCAGATCTTGTGGAAGGTTAGTCTCCCTCTTCATGAAGTGAAAGCCAAACATTTGTATAAAGAGCTATTACAATCTGAAACTCCAATTGATCATCTGAACAAGGCCTAGAAGACCAACCTTGACAACAAGGAGTGGTGTAGAGACTTTTGCTTGCTATGGAATAAAGGCTTAGATGCCAAGAAAACTTTCTTTAGGTGGCTTATGATGTTACAAAGAGTTCCCTTCAAAATGAAGAATTATGACATTGAAATTTGTAGCTTGTGCAAGGTTCTTGAATCCATGCATCATATCTTTTTTTACTGTCTGCTAATGAAATTTGGAATATTTTTTTTAGTGACATTGGAATTTGGGATTCAAATGGTAAGGTTAATTGGAAATTAATTCTGATAGGAATGAATAATAAATTGAATAATTATTTTTTATCTTTTTTGGTTTACTCTCACATCTGAAATTTTGTGGTCTATTTGGAGGGAAAGAAATTAGGACAAGTACAGTGGGGTTTGGAGGGTGCTTACAGAGTCTAACAAAAGACTCACCTATCTTAATATTTCCTTGTAGGTGGTTGTATCTTTGGAGACCATATTTGGACTCTCTTGGTAGTAGGGGAAGTGCAACTTGTCTTTCTTCCTACAAGCTCTAGAGACATTCAAAAAGGAGATTAAAGAACAAAGGAATGATGAGGAAGTTTTCCAAGAGGAGAATGCACTTGGGCAACACACAAATCAAAACCTAGATCAGGAGGTGGTCTTCTCCAATGATAAACTGATTGTGATCAACACCCTTGTTGAGTGGGGCTCAAAGGAGGATGGCAGTGGCAGTAGATGCACAGGAGCTGAAGAATAGCTTTTATGCTATGCAGACCAATATGCATTATCTCCTTTAGTGCAAAAATTTGTATGATGTAAACTTTGTACTAATATGTATCATTGTTTGAAGTTGTAATCAGATGTATGTTAAGTTGTAATCTTTTTATAGTTAGTGTTGCAAGCAAAATTTGTCATTTTTAATCCTTCTCTGAAGCTTTGAAAAGCTTTATATAGCTATAATATGTTGTCTCCACTATTATTAATACAAAAAATTAAAGGGAATAAACAAAAATAGTATATCTAAACACTAAATTAACTAGTAATTAATAAATAACTAAAAACTAATTTAAAAGACTCATAATTTTACTACTACTTTAATTTAAATAAAAATGGAACAAATTCACAGAAGGCTTCAACATAATGGTTTTCGGAAGGATGACGGGCATCGCCAGGAGATCACAGGTAACGCAAGTCATAGGTAGGCGCAAGGATGGAGCTATGAAAATCACCAACAATACTATTGTCCTCCTCCTTACAAGCGGAGAAATTTTTCTACCACAAATCATGGTCAAAGGATGGGTGTGAACGCATTTCCTATGAGGGAGCACTGAGGTGGTAAGGGAGGTCACAATTCCAACCAAGAGAGAGAGTGATCAGGTGAAGGTGAAAGATTATTTCCTGACAAGAATGGGGGCTCTAGAAAAAATGGGGAACCCTAGGCGGAGAAGGCAATAAACCAAGGGCAGGGCATACTCAAGTTGTTGCGATCCCATCGCAAATTTCGAATTCATCTATGGAGTGTTTGAAGGATTGTGCCCTAATTGTGAAGTGGAGTAGAAAAGGGGTGACAAAGGACCAAATATGACAATGGTGGATGAACAAATTTAAAGATAAAGTAAGTCTTTGTTCTCTGACTTTGAATTACTTTTTGGTTAAGTGATTCAATTCAAATTTGAAATATAAAATCCTATATGGGGAGCCCTTGTTTTTCAAAAATCATGGCGGTTATTGTATGGAATGGGTCACAAATTTTGATCCAGTTGAGCATAGCATCAAATCAGCACCCATTTGGGTGCATCTAGAGGGTTTTTCGATATAATACTAGAGTGGTGATTCCCTAATGGCTATCGAGGGTGCTTTAGGGCCCTTCCTTAGAGCAAATGAAAATATCTTAAATGGGAAGTCAGTTGCAAAACCTAGAATTGTGGTAATGGCAGATTTGAAAGATGGAATTGTGGAGGAAGTGGTCTTAATGACAGAAAACAGACAATGGTGCTAGAAGGTGGTTGTAGAACACACAATGGATGATTGTAAGTTTTTATCAAAAAAGAAGATGGTGGCTAGGGGGTCAAAGAATGAACAAGGAAGTCCTAGCCCCTAGAATATAGGATCCTCGAAAGGGAAAATCCCCCCCAACAGGTAGGTGGAGAACATGAAAGGGAAAGATATGGGGATGGGTATGAATTGTAAAGGGAAAAAACCCCTAATTGAATCTAAGCCAATGAAGATATATAAAAGGAGGAAAATATCACCACAAAAGGAAGTGATTGCAATAAATCAAGCGGAAACAAAGGTAGAAGTAGAAACAACAAATGCCCTCATGGTTGTGGAATCGTAACCGAAAGATGAGATTGAGTTGGAGGAAACCATGGACCCCATTCTAGAGGAGGAGATTAATGAAAGATTAATGAGAATCACTTTGGAAGTTGAAGGTGATTGGCAGGGAAAGGATGAATTTTTGCTGGTATATCCTCTGGATGGCACATATGAGGAAATGAAGGACATACTAAGTGGTAATCTATTGAAGGAAGATCATCTGATGTTGCTTGATGCTATTATTGAATTAGAGGATGAACAAGAGGAACTAGAGAAATGTGGTGCCCTAGGTATTCAATAGTAGACTGCAAAGAAATTGAAACTAGATTGTGGGAAAAAGAAGACTCAAGGAAGAAAGTCACACCAAGTGTTGAGGGCTCTAGATGGTGATATAGTCGGTTAGGCAAAGATAATAATTATTCTAAGGTAAAGGGAGGCCCCCTTCTTGGGTCACCATGAGGCTCATATTTTGGAATGTTAGGGGCATGAATGCCCCTAACAAGTAGCGTTTGGTCAAGTGAAGAATGGCCTTGACCAAAGTAGACATTTTCTTAATACAAGAGACAAAGATGAACAATGCTAACTTAGACACATTTAGGAAGAAAACAAGAGGCTGAAGTGGTGTTAGGACACATGCAAATGGTGCTTCCTGGGGCATTGCATTATTTTGGAAGGCAAACACTGTGCAACTAGAAACATTGGTTGAGGGTGTGAATTGGCAAGGTTGTCGATTACAGAGCATTCACTCAAAACTATCCTTTAGACTAGTAAATCTCTATGGGTTGAACTCATACATTAAAAAGCGTACTCTATGGAAAGAAATTGAAACTTTTTTAAAGCTGCACCAAGGGGAGAATTTTATTATTGTTGGAGATTTTAATGTAATATTGGTTGGGGGTGATAAGTTTGGAGGTGTTCAAAAAGAGAATCAGTCTCAACAGGATTTGGTGATTGGGTGACTAGGAATCAGCTCTTTAACATTGAGTTTAGACATGGAACATATACATGGACTAATAGGTGTTTGGGTTATTGTTTGATAGTGGAAAATCTTGATAGACTCATATTCAATGGTCATCTTGACAATTTTCCTTTCCTTTGGGAGGCCAACAGTGTCCCCCATGTTGTCTTTGATCATTTTCCAATACAACTAGATATTAGTGAAGATAGAAGTTTGCTCAGATCTTCGTTCAAATTTGAAAACATCTAGCTCAAGGATCCAGGCTTTGTAGATTTATTCGAAGGCTAGTGGAAAGGATTTCAAGTTAGTGGATCCAAAATGTTCTACTTGATTACAAAATTGAAATGGTTGAAGAAGCTAGAAGAGTGGATTTGGGAGCATTTCAAAAATATCTTTGATATGAAGGAAACCATCGAAGAGGATATTTAGATGTTGGAAGAGGAGATAATTCAGGATGGAATGAATTAGTAGAGCTACCTCAAAGAAAAAGAGTTGATGGGGAAATATGAAGAAGTACTAGCTAAAGAGGAGGTCTTCTGGAGACAGAAATCCATAGAAGTTTGACTCAAAGAATGATATAGGAACACGATATTTTTCATAATAGATCCAAGTTGCACCAAAGTGTGAATAAAATTACCAGCATCAAGCGTGCAGACGGCTTAGTGGTGGAAGATCCTAAACAAGTGGTTGAGGCCATAGTTAAGTTCTTTAGAAATTTGTTAAATAATGAAGAGGGGAAAAATCTGAAATACAGTTGGAAATGCTCAAGAACATCCCGAAGGTTGTCACAAAGGCTCAAAATAAGATGCTAAATGAGAAATTCTCAAAGGAAGAAATAAGGGCGGCCCTCTTCAAGCTGCACTCAGACAAGGCCTCAAGGCTAGATGGGCTTCCTATTAGGTTTTTTTAGAAATTTTGGATTTTTCTAGGAGATTAAATGGTTGAGACCATTGAAGGATCTTGGAATTTTGGTCTTCTACTCAAAGAAGTGAACAATACCTTCATAGAATTGGTCCCCAAGAAGGAGGCCTCAAATTTGTTGGATGACTATAGACCGATTTCTCTTTGTAATATGATATACAAGGTGATGAAAAGGGCTATGGAGAAAAAATTAAAACTAATCCTTTTGGATGTGATAGCAGAAGAATAGATTGGTTTCATTCCTCCAAGATCAATTCTTGCTAGAATAATTGTTGGACAAGAAACCTGTTGGAATTGTGTGCCTCAATCTCACAGGCTGAAACCTCTAAGTAAACATGGTCGCTGTGACTGTTGAGATGTCTGGCCGATTTTCCTCTAATCTTAATTTTTCATCTTGTCGGTGTGACTTCTGGAATCTCTCAACGATCGGCATAACCTGAGCCTTCGGCGTAACTTGGATAGTCGGAATGAGTCTTAGCACCGGGAGAAGTCTTGCTGATGGAACTATCTTATCGATAGTCATTGTGACTCTGGCCGATGGTGTTTAGTCAGAGAGACTCTTGGAGAGGGATGTTATCAGTGTGACTTGTTGTGTTTGATGTAACCCTCTACCAAGTGGGTTGGTCTAGCCAACAGGTTATTCTTATCAAATGTCGAGGAGATTCTGGGCGACAAGTGGTTTCGGCGAGAGGTGTGACCTTGGAGACTCTTGGCGATGGATGATTGTCTAGCCAATGGTATGGTCTATTGTCGGTATGACTCCTAGTGAAGGATGGACTCGAGGTGACTTGGAACCTGCAGGGTGACTCTTAGCGACAGCCTAAGTCTTGCCGACGGATGTTCATATTGGTATGACTTGAGGGCTCGTTATGACTCATAGCAACTAGTGATTGTCTAGGTGATGGGTTTGTTGAGGATATTAGTGAAAGGTCTTACCGATCTTACCAATAGAGTAAGTCTCGCCGATGGGAGTGTTGATGTCGATGTGACTTTTGAACTCATTTTGATCTCCTGCCGATAGCGATGGATGTGTAATCGGTCTTGTGGCATTGGGGAGACACGGCTAGTGTCTCACCGACATGTGACATAGTTTGAATGCCTTGACTGAATGACTATCCTATGTGGTTTGTCTTCGACCAATCAGAGAAGCAGAATGGGAACTGCTAGCAATTGGACTATTGCGGCCATTCCTGTGAGGAAGATCAACAGACCATGAATGACATGGATATACTCTGTAATCAAAGATGATGATCGGTTTGGTGAATAGTGGTTTGAATGGGTCGGTGTGTGATCAGTGTGTATGAATTTAATTCAGAGAGCATTGTAACTGAAATGTTTTGTACAAGGTTGATCAAGGAATTATGTTATTTTAAATTGACATCAGAAAGATAAGTCTGATCTTTGTATGTAATTTCCATTACTGTAATACAAAGAGGTTTTTCTTGGTGTGGTTAGTTTTTCTCTTGTAAGGGTTTTCCCACGTAAATCTAGTGTTCATCTGTGTATGTTCATTTCTCTATTTCAGTTATTTCTTTCAAGTGTATGTTAATTGGACTATAATTGAAAATTTAAAGTCACCTCTGCATTCTTCCCTGAGGTTTTGATGTTAGGAGAGTTAGTTCCGCACCTTAGCTTTCCTTACAAAACCATCCACTCGATTCAGTATTCTAGCCAAGCCAGTATGCTAATCAAGCTATATATAAGAAATGCATATGACATGCTGGATTGGAGATTTTTACTTAAATTCATGGAGGCTTTCAGATTTAACAAAAGGTGGCTTGATTGGGTGTTCAATTACATTTCTATGCCAAGGTTTTTAGTACTCTTGAATGGAACACTTGAAAGCTTCTTTGAAATGCCTAGGGGCTTGCACCAAGGAGATCCCATCTCTCCATTTCTATATATTTTGATGGATAAAGCCTTAGGTCGAGAAATTTCCTCAAGTGTCAACTCAGGTCTAATCAAAGGAATTATGGTGATAAGTAATTTTTAGGTGATTTCACATCAGCAATTTGTTGATGATACCATGTTAATGGGCATAGCCAAAAGAAAGGAAGCCTATAATCTGAACATGATCTTGAATAAATATTCCTTTTCCTCAGGACAGGTTGTGAATAGAAACAAATCTGAAATATTTTTCTTCAATATTGCAACATGGAAAGAACAGGAGATCCTTAGGGTTTTGAACTTTAGGAAAGGTGAGTTGCCTTGTACTTATCTTGGGCTTCCTCTAGCAAAAGGGTTGAGGACCATGACCCTTTTGGACCCCCGCTAGGGGTAAGATTAGACTCTTGGAAAATTAAATGGCTAATATGGGTAGGAAAAATTACAATGGTGAAGTCGGTATTGTTAGTGCTTCCTATTTATCTCATGTCAATGATGGCTTTACTAGCTAGCGTTGATGCTGCTTTGACAAAGAAAACCAAAAAAAAAAATTGGCAGGGTAATGATGAGAAGAGCAAGGTTGCTCGAATTGCATGGGATAAATTGTGTCAAACAAAGAAGGATGGTGGCCTCAGACTCAAACACGTGAACTTGCAAAATAAGTCCTTTAGTGCAAAATTGGTTTGGCAGATGCACTGCAAGCCTAAGAATAAATGGGCCAAAATTTTGCAGCTCAAGTATTTAGATGAAGATGGTGATAAGGACATTTTGAACACTACTCACCCACCCTCGGGCTCTCAGATATGGAACTTTATGTAGAAGTGCAAAAGAATTGTTTGTGAACACCTGACTTGGGACATCTGCAATGGGATAAAATCTAGGTTTTGGGAGGACTCATGGGTAGGATACATGAGCCTTGACAGTTTGATAGAAGTGAATGTGGTAAATACTACACTTATGTGTTGTTGGGGTGTGCTAGTCAAAGACTATATGGTGGCAGATGGTGAAAACAAAGGATGGATACAAGATTCTCTACAATCAGAGGCATGCAGTTCTGGAAAAGCTACCAGTACACCTATGTTGGAATGGCATGTGCCTCCCCAAGGCGGGAACATTCATCTAGGCTACAATCTAGAAGAAGATACTTACTTCGAATAGATTTTGGAAGATGGGATTTTAGGGACCCTCCAAAAGTGTACTATGTGAAAGTGCTGAGGAGACTTGTGATCATCTTTTCCTAACTTGCACATATGCTCAGGAGTGTTGGAAATGATTGTGGGCCAAATTGGTATTTTCTAGTGCTTTTCCAAATGATTTGTGCGGTATGTTTCATTCTTGGTCAATGCTCAAAAATACTTTAGTATTTTGTAGTGTGTGGACTATAATCCCATCTATCATCTTGTGGGAGCTATGGAAGGAAAGGAATAGGAGACTCTTTCAGGAAAAATGTATGGATGCTCCCTCTCTCTTCAACAATATTAAAGCAGTCCTAGTGGAGACATTAAATGCTAAACTTGCATATAAAGTGGTGAATGACAAGCAATTTTCAGAGTGGGATGTCAGGTTGCGGGTTGCTTGGCCTTTGCTCTGTGTTCCCCTTAGGCTGGGAGAGGGGGCTCCGAGTCTAAATTGAAAAGAGAAAGGTAATTTTTTCTCCTCCTCTGATGAGCTGGTATAAACTAAATTTTGACGATGCTTCCAAGGGAAATCTTGGACCATCTAGAGTTGGTTGTATTATAAAGGATTGGAATGGAAAGGTGGTCTTGTCCTCGGTGAAAAAGCTATCCAAGGGCACAAACAATGAAGCTAAATTTCTGGTTGTCATCCACAAGATATCCTTGTGCAAAAACTTGGAATTAAGGCAGGTTGCCATTGAAGGATACTTTGTGATCATAGTCAACACCATCAAACGAGGGGTCATGCCAAATTGGAAGTTACATGCGTTGCTAGACAAGGTGTTAAATTTGTTGCGACACCTTGAGCTATTTACCATAAACCATATTTACAAAGAAGGGAATATGGAGGTTGATGCATTAGCAAACGAAGGGGCTAATGGAGTGTAGTTTTGGTGACCATGTTCCATTGGGTCCTATAGTCTATGCCCAGATGGCTAGATTCGGCACATGGTATGATGGGTGTAAATGAGCGAAGTGATAGCGTGAAGTATGATCATGTTGTCATCAATGAGATTAATAGCCTACAATGTGCCTTGTGAAATAAAGAATGTTGGATGAAATAATCTTGACTCCCCCTATTTTAAAGCATGCGGAGATGAATTTCACCATCAATTATGGACTTGGGGTGATGTGTGGTTGATGTTTCGTACCACAAGCGGGTTAACGAATATGGCTTTCCTTCGATATTTTTATACAATCCACCAAAGATAGATATTCAATTGCAAATTTTGTGCAACACTTAGTGTGATTTGAGCTTGCAGTTACAGGGAATTAAATGGATGATACGTGCGTATTAATTGCACTTCTCTCAAGTAAAAATGCAACAAGGAACTCGACATCTTAAACCATAGTGACAATGGATACTCCTGTAAGACTCAGTTGCTCAAAGAAGCAATCGATGTTCTTGGGTTTCATAATAGATAACAAGTTGAAGGTCTACTTAGTGAAAGACATATTCACACTGGAGGTGGTGAGAATGGTGCTCGGAAAAGAATTCCCCTTCTGCTCCAACAGGCATTGAGCAAACTCAAACATTTCATCTTGATTTCTAGCAACATTGCTAGATGTGGAGATACCTAAGGTTCATTTCTTGTTACACCTAAGGCTTGTGTTCAAGGCTTCCATCCTTCTAGAAAACCTAGATATTTTCAATGTGGCAGAATTGGGTGTTGGGATTCCCTGGCCCGATAACATTGATAAAATGTTTTGCCTAGGCATCAACGTGGAGAGGCAGCCATTTATACTCAACTTGGATGGTCCTGGTTTGGTTCGACACATGCATTAGGAGAGGATTGGTTACAACTTCCTGTGTCAACATCTCAAGGTGCTTGAGGTCAAAGATTTACAGTGGTATAGAGACTTTTCTATGTTGGTGGAGGGGAAGTTCTACAATGATGGAAATTAATGTATGGATATCCTGGTCCTGCCTTTTGTCTTCGCCTGTTGGTTTTTCTATATTCCTCATGGGTTGTTGTGGTTTTTGTATCTATGTTTTAGGGTTTATAAATTCTAGTCTCTTTGCCCCTGAATTTTGGGCTTGGACACAATGTAAAATATTTTTGATATCAATATATTACATGCAACTTCGGTTGCATCTTACGAATCAAATAAATAAATAATTTCAAGCTAACTTTTGATACTTTAAATATGAGTCTCCTCAACTATTTTCCATTTTTTCTTGAAGATTATTTTCATATGAAATGTTATTTCTCGATTTCTTCCATTTGATTGTTGTTTTTAATTGAAAACGGTTTACATACATATTACACACATTTATATACATGGGCTCACATAGTAAACAATTTCAAACACCCATTTTAACACTTGCTAATATATTGGATATCCTATATGGAATCTACTTAGGGGGAGTGGGGGCTCTCCCTAATAAGGGAGAATAAAAGTATCACAACATCCAAATGTAAATCTCCATATATCACAATGCATCACCAATGCAACCACATCCAAATGTAAATATCTATATAAAGTCTCCACATATGACAATGCATCGCCAACATAGCCACATCCACCCCTTTTCTCTCCAACACAAAATTAAATATGGGATACTCAAATCCCTACAAATAAACATGGGTACTCATACCTTGAAAGAAAATGTCCCTTAGAGGGAGACACGCCCACTCAACCCCTTCCACATGGAGGACCAAATCAACCTCTTCTCAATAGGAGATCAACTCCCCTACTAAACCACACAAAGAAAAGAGCACATGAAACATTAAATCATAATTTCCCAAAACAAACCCCCAAAAATCTCAAAGAACACTCACATTTAATTGACCAGAAAGGTAAATATCCTACCTCAAAATAGCACAATACCACTAATGGATGAACTTTGGTTGAAGATCTCCTTCCTTAAGCCTTATCCTTCCTCCCTCTTTTCCTTCTTCACACTCCTCTCTCTCTCCTCAAAATAACTCACGCAAAATAACAAGATCGCAAAAAGGAAAAATGAACCAACTCTCTCCACTCTATATGAAAGAAGAATATTAAAGAAGAGAAAGGAGTAACTTCCTTCAAAAACTAATTCAACTACATAAGTACTTCCTATTTTCGCCACTTTTGAAAGTGGGGCATAAAGGAGGGTCATAACACCCTTTATAAGTATTAAATGATAAATAAAAAAATTCCTAACCCACATATTCAATACCTACGCAACTTTCTCAATCATAAAATACAATTTAAACCATTTAAAATTGCTTAAAATCATAAAATTTAAATTTGCTCAAGAAATAACGCAAAAGAACATTAATTAAATTTTCACATTAGCACATAACACCAACACATATTTCACAACATGGGCCAAAAATACTTTAGTACTCCATACGAGTCTGGGTATGTTGTTACACAAAGAAGACACAAAATTTGCTAGATAACCTTGACATCCATTGGCACAAAAATTTACCTATTCACTCAACATGAAGTGTCAGTCCATAACCCATATAATAATAATAGCCAAAGAAAATATTAAATTAACTCTTCGAAAACAAATATTATTTTTTAAATTCCTAATCTAAAATAATCATATAGGATATCACATAAAAATAATTTTTAAGTCAATAACCATCACAAGCAACATCAAATCTTGTCTCCATAATAACACCTACTTGCACATCCACATTATGTAATCATCTAATAACAATTCCATCTAATAAAAATAAAATTCATCATCTCAACAACCTCTATCAACATAATATAATTCATCTGATAAACATATCAACACTACCACTAACAATAATCAACATATAACCAATAACCCATCATAAATGAACATCTAAATCAACACATGTGTACATAATCAATGGAAGGAACTCATTTGATTATCATAGAGAAATCACAACTACTAGTTTGATAAAATTAGATAGTTAACCATATCCAATAACAACCAAGCATATGAACATTTTTGATGTATAGGAACAACCATTACTCATAAAACTCATGTAAAATTTCCAAACATAGAAGCACATAAAATATTCGACAAGAAATATCAAAGGTGAGGGTATGCATGATCACTTGATAATAATCCTTTAATTATCCCATGTGTTTAACAACACTACTTCATTAAAAGAAAACTTCAAGTCAAACTAAATCCAGACCTTACACTCCCCCCCCCTTAGATTCAACTTCCTCCTAGAAGTCGTAGGGTAGGGAAATTTTAACCATATTCATACACACTACTTCATTTAAGATGGATTTCAAGTATGTTAACAATAAATTTTCTTTTACTAAATAGTGACTTAAGAAAACATTCAATAGCAACCTAAGAGAGTTAGTTTTATCTACATTATACTCAAACAAATATAATCAGTAAAGCATGTGGGGGTTGGATTCACATTACTTTCCATATTAATTCTATTTTTATTAAAGATCACATTACACATATATTTCCAAATGTGGATTTCACATCAATCATCATTAATTACATAGTTCTATACAAAATTCCACAATAGCATGCTTATCGAGTTCTTAAAACAAGTCACATCTCAAGAAAACACTCACTACCTTTTATTACATCAATTTCATCATTAATTCACAAGTAAATTCCACATCTCAAAATTGGTTTACACCAAACATGCTATCAACACAACACTGACATACCACAAGGTTCATGGAATGGGATTTATGAGGATGAATGATTCCAAATGCCACTAAATAGTTATATGCCTTATCACTATGATCTGAAATACCATGTAGTTGTAAATTCATTATCATCACTGGGTAACTATAGAATCATGATAATATTAGGAAAGATGGTATCAAGGCCCCCTCCATACATTTCCTAGTACCTTTCCCTTGTTTATGTAAGGGGTTAGCCTCCAAGAAGTAAGGTACACAAAGAATCATGCATAAGAACTAGGGGAAAATGGATTACGGCCATCCCATATTAGTCCCATTTGTAGCCCCATCCTCACAATATAAATTCCCCAACGCATCTACACCCCCATACGACCTACCAGGGATCCCTCCTAGAAATGGAAGTTTACAAAATTTCACATTACACCACACATGTCAGTAGTACAAAATATTAGAAGGCCTCAAAACTAAGAAAAGTAAAAATCAAGATTCTAAAATTACAATAAAAGTCTCATAAGAGAAGTAAGAATAATCGAAATAACAAAAAGGAACATCTTAACTCCAATCAAAACCATTTAAATCACCTTAAGTCCTTGAGGCAAAAAAGGGCCATTACAAAATTAACACAAGCTAAAATAATTCAAAATCTCAATACTATTGCCATACATTATTGAAAGTATAAAGAATCATAATGAGTAAAGAAATTAACAATAGTACACATTCTTTCAAAATTTACACTTTGCATCCACTATGTGACTTATCTAAGCCACTCAAGGCATGGGGGGTAATGGTGGTCTCAACCATAAAATATCCACATAGTAACCAAGCATAGTCCCACACAATCCAAGACATGCCAACCAATATATCCATAAACCACATATATATGAAGTATCTTGCATAGAAATTTATATATATCTTCCAATATAGTTTAATCTCACTCAAGGAGAACATTATTCACCCTCACAAAACTTCTATCACAATCACTATCAATTGTCACTTGGATAATACATTCAAAGTAATGTTATAATGTTACCCTATTAGAAGCCTTGAATTTTGTTACTCTATATTATTTTTTGTAAATATTTAATAACACTTTTTATTCTTCTCACTCTTTTTCCAATATTGCTTATGACACATGTCTTGATAAACTTTTACCCTTATGCAAATAGAACAATAGTGACATCTCAAATCCATGAACTGCATTCAACATTCATGCCTCTGAATATCCAATATTTATAGCCTAAGTAGAAAATTATCCAAATTTTGGCACACAAGGTCCATCCTCAACCCATAGGATAGCAAATCTCAAGGGAAAAAGTCTTGCACTATGGACCAACTAATGTGGTCCTAAAAGTGGGGGAGTAGATCCAACTCAATGTTCCAAGGGAACTCATAATCTTCCAACATCAAGACCTCACAATTAGTCCTTTGTCTAGCTTAGGGACAACATAAAGAAAAAAATCACAATGTTCCTATGAATAAATTTTTCCCTCAACCCAAAGTACACTAGTGGACCCTTCTCCAATTAGAGTGGTTGACACTACGGGAAATTCCAACATGGACAAGAATAAACAATTATCAACAATATTCTATCCATATTAAATTTGTATCAAACAAAAAAATTACAAGGGTACATATAGATAGATCATCACAAATGTCCATGAAACCCTCATCCCAACTTGGATACCCAAATTCACATCAAACAAAAATTTTACAAGGGTACATATAGATAGATCATCACAGTTGTCCACGAAACCCTCATCCCAAGTTGGATACCCTGTATCTCAAACTTGAGTCACAAACACAAAATTCACTAACCTCTTCCATAAAACATAACTCTTTATACTTTTTTAAGTCTATTTAATCTCTATTGACAATACTTATTAAGCCAAAACAAATCTTAATTTATGAGAAAGTTTTGTTTACAAATCAAGATACATGATACTCTTATAGTTCTATTTCACTAAATTTAATCATTATTACTATTAATGGTAAAGAAAACATAGAATTCCAAGTCTAAGTTTTGTTTCTTTACACTATTATATTTTCAATTTCCTACTTGTATCTTGAAGTTTATCATAAATGTTTTTCATTCCATTTGGAAATCTAAGTTCAAATTTGAAAACATCTAATCTTCTTTACTAACAAACTCTTCACTTTTCAAACTATTAAAGCATACTATAATCAAACAAGTAAATGAGTTAAAGAGTTTAAACCATAATTGAAATTTATAATTTTCAACAATCATCGGTTACCAATTATTTAAAGTTTCATCCACAAAAAAGAGATCAAAGATTTGAGACAATTAGACTTCAATCCATAACCAAAAGGTTGCACTTTTTGAAAAACAACTTAACTAAGTAAATTTTAGTAAATAAATTTAATGTGACAATAATTTGAAATGCTATTAAATCACTTGGAGAAATATAACTAATGATTCATCACTTTTCTTATCTTCGAACTTTAACATATTTTGATCTCCTTATTTACTCTTGTTGACATTAATTTATTTTCCTACTAGAAGAAACATGTTTGCACTTTTAAACAATCATCTTTTATAGACTCTTACTACCCTATTTTTAACCCCTTCACTTAACTAATAAATTTTAATTTAGACACCAACATGTCCCAATAAAATACCACTTATCTCTAAGGAAAACAACTTAATAATTACCAAAGTCTAGACATTTTTTAGCCCTAATTTTCATATTTATAAAGAGGGCCCTCTTTGTTAAAAATTAAATATTAACATTCATCAACATTTTGAAGACAAGAGGAAATTCAACTTCAGTTTGCCTTGACATCAACTGACTTAACCTAAGGAAATTACTTCTTAGCAAAACAAAAAATAAGATATTCATGGGCCTTAAGATACCATATAAACAAAAAAAACTATATTAAAAAGGATAGAGATTAAATTCTAACATCGATCTATATTATGAAAGAAAAAGAAATTATACATAATATACATAGGTAAGTTAAAATACATTGAAGCAACTTATAATTCAATAATTCACCCAAGGAACAAAATCATTCACTTAACAGGACTAGCATCTATTCATGGGCTAAAGTCAAGTACCAAAAAAAAAATCCTCATTAATTTAATATAAAAAAAATCTAGGTGTTTTAACTAATATTACTTGTGTTCAAGGTTTACCCATCCATAACTATAATCAATCAAGAATTTAACCAAAGAGAAAGACATTGGGAAACAACCATTTAGATATAACATACATTACAGTATCGGTTCTTCACTTAAGATTATTACTACGATTATCTTTTGAAAGGGAATCATTTTCTATGTTTCCATGAATCTAGAAAGAGTATGAAAAGAATGATCTCATCATACAATTTTTAAAAACAATGATCCTAGAGGACTCCTTTTGGTTAACCAAAACTACGTTCTCATAGCATAGATAGTAATAAAAATAATAATTTAGAAAATCACATTGTACTTCAACCTAAACTTGATAGGAATCTATAATGTTCAATATCATAGGAAGACCTAAGTTTATAATGTTAATAATCTTATAAATCAGATTTTCACTCTAAAAATCTTTATAAAATATATTTTAATTAATCAACTAAGATTAAAGTTTTGTTTCTTCACCTAAGATTAATAAAATTAAAATTAAAATTCCTAGAAGGGACAATTTGCACTCAAATTTATTTACTCGTGACTTATCACCTTCTTCCTAACCATCCTATAAGACTCACAAATCCTACAACACTTTAATCAATGCATGCCCTTTTCAAATGAAAAATTGAATAACCACTTAATACAACCCAAAGTTCCTAGTGTTGGAACCTCATTGTGATACCAAATTTCATGCCTTGAATTTTTCCACAATCTAAACCCCCAGTTTTAACCAAGACATAACAAGAAAACATGCCCTACACACCTATGATGACATCAAGTTAACGATTCCATCATAAGCATTTTGTACAATGAATGGGAGTGGAATGGTGACAAACTGGTCTAGGGTTAACTTTAATATTACCTTTAACTAAGGGAAACTATTTAGTCTAAAAGAAAGAAACGTTAAAAGAGATAAATATATTTAATTGTTTATGTACAATGTTTAGTTTCATAACCCGAGAAAATAACATGAACATATTGATCCTAATGTCTCATACGTCATTTTATATATCAGACTATGACATTACTTGTAAAATTCAAAATTTGTACCAATTCTAAGATCTAATTTGAACAATATATTCTCATCCCAACCATTGATATTTTTTTATATCAAAACATATTTAAACAATTTTAAATCAAGTCTAATTTTGAATTTTAGTTTTGTTTAGTTTCCTGATAATTTAAAAATAGATAAAATATGCATCAAACTCCTATCTCGTTCTCATGACTACTACATTACTTTACAATTTTGAGTTAAGCATTAAGACTCAATGTTTATGAATGATTTATAAAATATATTAAGTATCCATGAATTAACTTTTAAGGAGATATGAATTATTAAATTAAAGGGAATAAAAGAATCAGTATATCTAAACATTAAATTAACTAAGTAAATAATAAACAACTAAAAACTAATTCCAAACTAACTTTTGATACCTTAAATATGAGTCTCCTCAACTATTTTCCATTTGCTCTTGAACATTGTTTTTCATATGAAATGTTATTTCTTGATTTCCTCTATTTGATTGTTGTTTTCAAGTGAAAATATTTTACATACATATTACACACATTTACATACACAAGCTCACATAGTAAACATTTTCAAACACCCTTTTTAACACTTGCTAACACATTAGATATCCTATATGGAATCCACTTAGGGGGAGTGGGGGCTCTGCCTAATAAGGGATAATAAAAGTATCACAATGCATCACCAATGCAAACACATCCAAATGTAAATCTCCATATCAAGTCTTCACATATCACAATGCATCACCAACACAATCACATTCACCCCTTTTCCCCCCAACACAAAATCAAATATGGGATACTCATATCCCTACATATAAACATGGGTACTTATACCTTAAAAGAAAATGTCCCTTAGAGGGAGTCACGGCCACTCGGCCCCTTAAAATGGAGGACCAAATCAATCTCTTTGAAGAGGAGGTCAACTCCCCTCCTAAACCACACAAAGAAAAGAACACATGAAGCATTAAAACACAATTTCCCAAAACAAAACCCCAAAAATAACAAAGAAAAAACACATCACAAACACTCACATTTAATCAACCAGAAAGGTAAATATCATACCTCAAAATAGCACCATCCCACTAATCAATGAACCTTGGTTGAAGATCTCCTTCCTCAAGCCTTCTCCTTCCTCCATATTTTCCTCCTTCATACTCCTCTCTCTCTCCTTGAAAGAACTCGAGCAAAATAACAAGATCACAAAAATGCAAAATGAAGCAACTCTCTCCACTCTATGGAAGAAGAGTTTTAAAGAAGGGGAAGGGGTAACTTCCTTCCAAAATTAGCTCAACTACATAACTACTTCCCACTTTCATTACTTTTGAAAGGGGGCATAAAGGAGGGTCATAACACCCTTTATAAGTATTAAATGATAAAAACAAACTCCTAAACCCATATACCCCATACCTAAGAAACTTTCTCAACCATAAAATACAACTTAAACCATTTAAAATTGCTTCAAATCACAAAAGTTAAAACTCACTCAAGAAATAACTCAAAAGAACAGTAATTAAATTTTCACATTAGCACATACCACCAACAACACATATTTCATAACATGGGCCAAAAAGACCTTAGTACTCCATACGAGTCTAGGTCTATTGTTACACAAAGAAGACACAAAAGTGGCTAGATAACCCTGGCAACATCTATTGGCACAAAAATTCACCTATTCACTCAACATGAAGTGACAATTCATAACCTGTATAATAATAGCCGAAGAAACTATTAAATTAACACTTTGAAAATAAATATTATTTTTTAAAATTCCTTATCTAAAATAATCTAGGAAATTGCATAGATATGATTTTTAAATCAATAACCATCACAACTGATATCAAATCTCATCTCCATAATAGCACGTACTCACAAATCCATATTATGCAATCATCTAATAATAATAAAATATATTATATCAATAACCCCTATAAACATAATGGTCCATCTGATAAACATACTAACACTACCACTAACAATAATCAACATATAACCAATCACCCATCATAAATGAACATCTAGATCAACACATACATAATCGACGAAAGGAACTCATTTAGTTATCACAGAGAAATCACAACAACTATTAGTTTGATAAAATTAGTTAGTTAACCATATCCAATAACAACCAAGCATATGAAAATTATTGATGTATAGGAACAACCATCACTCATAAAAGTCAAGTACAATGTCCAAACATAGAAGCACATTTAACATTCAACAAGAAACATCGAAGACATATAGAATGAATAAGATCAAGAAAAGGTGGGGTCTGACAAATTATGATCATTTTCTAGTACTAGATAGATATTTATTACCATATCCAAATAAAGCACATTTCTACACAATTGGCAACATTTTATAAAACTATCTATGTAGATCACTTTTATGTAACAATTGGAATCTCTTACCCTTATCTTCTCTATGAAATTTTTCTAATATAGTTGCTTTTTAAATAAATTATAGTTGATTCCTATTTTAAAATATGTAGCAAATGCTACTCAATGCATGCTTTTTTTGTTTATTGGGCTTTTAATGGAGTGCTCATTGCAAGAAGGGTTGAAGAATAATTTGTTGTTTGAAATAGATCTAGTAGGTTGTGTGCACATCAAAATGGGGGAAAAATATAATAATGAGAATTACATATATGCATGCCTTTCTCACTTATGTTTTGGGTCCACTTTGATTAAAAACTATGTAAAAAAATGTAAATACTTAGGTTACAAGTAGCATATTCTTACATAAATTTGGGCCATGCATCACACATATTGATTACAATCTTCATTGATATCAAGAATTATATTCCTAATTTCTAGATCTATTATTCACCACCATAGATCACATATGCACGTGTAAACTTGACCAAATGCACTTCCTCAGTCATGGATCTAAACATTCACATTTTACTATTGAAAAATCAAATTTAAATATTTCCAACCATTTCACTAGTTGTTGTAAGCCAACCCAACACACATTTTTTTATTTGTGGGCTTGGTTGTTTTCATTTTGATAGAAGCAAGATTGAAAGGGCCTAAACCCTTATACAAAAGAACAACCAACCAAAAAAAAAATAAGCACCATGAGATATGGTACAAACCATACAACCCAACAAGGTGAATCGACGAGATACAATCATAGCCAAGTTGCCACACACAATAATAACCAAAAAAATAGCATTGACCCCCAAGGCCCCTCTTAAGCAATGCTAGACTTTACTGTATTCAAACACACACCTATCACTCTAGAATGAAATTGCGAGATAAATTTACGGACATTTTTTGGCCTTTGTACAATAATTCATAAATCTTGCCATCCAAGTCCTTAGAACAAGGAGAAGCAAGGATAAATCCTCCCCAAAGGACCCATCATTATGTGAATAGGGAATAATGGAATGGCTTAGTGTAGTGGCCAAACAATGAACTTCCACCACATGAGTAAATTGAAGCTTAATCAAAGTTGAAGGCACTAGTTGGAGCGAATGGTGTAGTAGGGGCACCATGTCAAAGACACATCAAGTGCATGAGAACTAAAATCTTGAGAAGAGACATCATCCTGAGAGGTGCCATCAACCTAGAGGTTTAAGGCATGACTAGTCAAGCGATCTTTGTTGGTATTCTTCTAACACATTGTTGTGCCCTTGCATCACAAGAGTGGAAAACCAAAATTTAGGTGGTTGGTGAAAAAAAATTGTTTGCATCTAAAGAGGAGCCCCTCATATTCATGCAATTAAGTCCAAAGCCTATCCTTCATCATCAAAACAGCATCCCCATGGAGACTTTGATATATCAATGTGCACGAAAATGCAAGTGAAAGTAGAGTACTCCTTGTAAGAAATGATGAGAGTCAACCTTCAAGAAGCATCCAATAGAATTGTGTATAGACTCATAGTAAGAATCCTCCCAAATTTGGAGAGGCGGATTCAAAAAGTGAACCCACGAAAGTCTTGACATTTAGAAATTTGAAAAGAGGGCTTGGTTGTTATATTTGAAGAGATTCATTTGAAAATCACTTAAGACTAGGTAAAAATACAAATTTGTGTCACGCTTTCAACCAACAAAATGTTTTAAATGAAATTGTTTTCCCCCAAACTATTTCAAGAAAAATAGGTTTACCAATAACCATGTGGCACCTTCATGGTGGAATGAGTTTTGAGTAAAACTCTTTCACCCAAAACTACCACATGTAGACATATTTTAACTTCAAAGTACATAGAAGGTTAACTTTGAATGCAAGGGTTCATGTGAAAGAGTTTTAGCTGGAAGTATTTCACCCAAAACAATTTGTATAACAACCTATGTGGCAACTTAACCTCTCCTTTAGAGAAAATTTAATAAAAACTCAACTGCAACACTAAAGTTTTCACACCAATGGTATTTAAATATAATTATGTAAAGCTTAGAGTCTATATATATATACATTAGTTTTATTATGTTTTTATTACAAATTATTATAATCAAACATGAGGCTGATTGGAAATATTTAAAAATTAAAAACATATGATACAGTAGAGGAGAATAAGATGTTTTTTTTTTAAATGATAAAATAAGAAAGAAAGAAAAAAATTGGCATCTAGTGAAAACTATAACCTTTCGATTAAGTTTGTAAAAAATTATTAAAAAATAAAGTCATTGATAATTAGTTTTTTTTCATGCACTCAATTTTCAAGTTAGCTATGTGAGATCTCACTTGAAAGTTGATGATTCTACTTCATACATAGGGCACTCCACATTTGCTCACATTCTGATGCAAGAGCATCCCGGGAAAACATGCAATCAACATCACACAAAAACATTTTCAGCTTTATTCAGTTTCTGTTGATTCAGTTTTGGTTGTTGTTCTTTGTTGACAGGCAAAAACTAATGCGACTTTGGAAGTGGCAAACGCATTCAATAAGAAAATAACAAGTCTTGACACTGGCAACATTTGTAAAGTATCATTGAAAGTGAAATCTAGCTTTAATTGTAGTGTGTGGCATTTGTTTGATTTAATATTTGCAGACAAAAGAGAGTGATATGGAATTTGAAAACAAAATAATACTTGACAATTTTTAAATGCCAAACTCAAAACACATTTTTGTAGAAATAAATGAAGATAGAATGAGGCAGATTTGGCAGGCCACGCTTATGGAAGATAGAATTTTAAAAGAATAAAAAAATAAAGAAAGAAGATCAAGAAATGCCACAAGAAGATGAAAAGCTACACAACGGGGGAAAGGCACAAAATGAAGTTTAAAATGAACAGAGAAAAAGGAGAGGCTATGAAGGTGAGAAGGGCAACGGATGAAAAGGAGAAGCAGTTGAGAAGGAGGGCTATCATTTCAGTGGCTTCTTAAATTAAAACATGAGATATAATTTGAAGTTTTTGTGTAGGAAATAAGAGAAATAGGGAAGAGATTGCGTGGAGATTGGGAGGTTAGAGAAAACCATGGACAGGTCGCATGATGAGGTGGATTGAGCCTGATGGGAGAGGAGTTGGAACATTTAAATGAAAATTATGGTGTAGACTAAGGAGAGTCGTACTGACCAAGAGCAAGAGGTAAGTTGCAAGGTAGAAGTTAAGAGAACGAAGGGACTGCAAACCAGTATTTAGTTGAGATAAAAAGGAGGAGAATGCAGGTTAAGAGAGTTGTCAGGGCAAGGAGATGAAAAAAAAAAAACATAATTAAATTGGATGGAGTGGATTGAAATTGTATGTCAGTGGAATAGGAGTGCAACTAGTTTTGTGGTGTAATTGAAATTGTATCATTCAAATTGTTAACTTGGTGAAAGGAATGTGTGATTGAACTAAAATTATATGTCTGTAGTATAAAATTAAATTGTCACCATTATTTTATGTAATTTTGAGTTGAGTTTAATTGACAAATGTAATTATCGAATTGAGTGGAATCGGATTTAGAGTTTTGTTTTTGTTTGCATCAAATGATATCAGAGCTAGAGGTTTTGAGTGCATAAGTAGATCGTCAAACGTGAGGAAGCTTATGCCAAGACCAGTAGGTAGAGTGGAGGAAAGGAGGCGGTAGAGGAGAGCTCGTGTGAGATCTAATGCAGGTAGGAGGATTCCTAAACAGTGAGAAAGCTTGAAGCCGCTAAAATATTAAGAGTGTGATGTGTATTGCAAATTGAGGTGATATTGCCACAAATGAAGATGGGATGGGTCATGAGGAGACCCCTGAGAATATTGTTCTGGAAACAATATTGGGAGAAAGTATAAAATTAAAAGTTTGAGAAGATGGGAAAGATAGTCCATGAGGAAGTAAGGAAGATTTAGACCAGGGTAGAGGTACTAGAAAAGAAAATCCAAAAGAAGAGGGATCTCTTGAAAGATGACAATGAAAAGAAGAGTAGAAGAAATGAGTGTTGTAGCCCAAGAGGGAAGGAAAAAAAAGTGAGAGTATCCCCCTACAGATGTACATGAAGGAGATGAAGGAAAGTGAAGAAATAAACAGCGAAGAGAAAATAGTGACAAAGAATGAAGATGCAGTTGATATTGCAGCGATAAAGCTTCAAGATGTTGCAATAGATGATGAGGGAAAAATTGCAATAGCGAAAGAAGAGGTAAATTTGAATTTTATTGAATTTAGTAATGAGGAAGTTGAGTTGAAATTTCATATTTTTAAGGTGAATAATGAGTTAGTACAAGTAGATAGAAAGAGAGATCATGCAAATATAGATTGGTGTATGGATAAGTATCCTCATATAGAAGTTGTACAAGATGTTGCAGGTGACACTTGGTGGAGGTGGTCAATTAGTGGTGGAAAGGATTCCATGAATGAGAAGTGGAGAGGAGGAATAATTTGGCAGAGGAGGGAAGGACAAGGTGGATGTGAATTCATGAGAGGAGAGAAAAATACAGGAGGAAAACAAAATTAAAAAACCCTCGACACAAAAAAACATTAATAGCCAAAAGGCACAAAATCAAGTTTATCATGAACAGAGAAAAATGAGAGGTTGCAAAGGGGATAAGGGAAGCAAATGAAAAGGAGAAGCAGTCGAGGAGGACTTCCATTTTAATGGCTTCTTAAATTCAAACATGAGATATAGTTTGAATCTTTTGCATAGGAAATAAGAGAAGCAAGGAAGAGGTTGTGTAGAGATTGGGAGGTCGAAGAAAACCATGGACAAGCTACAGGATGAGGTGGGTTGAGCTTGATGGGAGAGTTGGAATATTTAAATGCAAATTATGATGTGCAGACTAAGGGGAGTCATGCAGACCAAGAGTAAGAGGTAAGCTGCAAGGTAGAAGAGAACAAAGGGACTACGCCATGACATATGGCAATTTAAAATTTAAAATGCAATTGGCAATTGCATAGAATAGTAAAGGTTAGAGAGGGCAGATTGGTGAAAGTGAAGGAGCCACCTAGATGAAAGGAAAAAGACCACGCTAGTTTTAAAGATGATGGAACTTCAAAGTTTTGTTCTCTATGTTCTATTTTTATCCTGCCTTATGTCTCTAGTCATCTATGGTGTTTGGGAAAAGCCTAAGGTTGGGGTTTTACCTGTGTCTTCATGTAAAACCCTAATGTTCATCCTACGCCTTAGGTGGGATCTATTTGGCCGTTACTTTTTGGGAGGGTTTTAAAACAACTTAAGCCCCATCACTTTGTCTAGGTCAGGCCCCTTTTTGTTTTATCATTTTAATTCCTTTGCTTGACTTTATTTTCCTAAGTCTTGGTTGGTCCCGTGTTCCCTTGTTAAAAACTTATGCCATTGTTTGTCGTCGGCCTAGTGATGTCCCCTTATTCCTTTAATAAATGTTTTATTTTGCAGAGGAACAAATTCACATGATCGTAGATCAATCATCGTTTGATCTCAGTCGTTCCCTGCCATCTCGTGATGATCCCACCACACTATTTTGGTTGATCGCAATATCACAGGCGAGCACCATGTGTCTCATCCGGTGAAGCCGAAGGGATGATAAAATACTTTGATACATCTTTAATACATTATGCAGTGGGTTACTAAAGCAGTTATGAGATACACGTGTTTCAAATCAACGAAGATGTTATAATCTCAATAGGAAAGATGCTCGATGGTTAATGACAAAGCTAGCGACTGTGTTGGATGAACTAGATTGTCAATGGTTGAGATCCACGGTTTCCCGCCATCACGTGATCAGAAGTTGCAAGGTCTTTATTGATTGAGATATCACGAGCGGGCGCCACGTGGATTTCCTTAGCAACACGTAGTATGGCGGGCCCCTTATTGCTATGATGGAGATTGTGTCAGTTTTTCAATGATCTAACCAAAGTGAAGGATCAACGGCTAATATTTGAATCTGCATCAAATGTGATTGGATCCATTGGCACAGCGTGCGAGTAAGCTTTAATGGAGGACATGACATCTACTGCCATGGTTTGATCAAAATAAAGTAATTATTCTTCTACTTTTGGTGTCATAAAGCGTTTAAACATCTTTGCGGAGCAGTCTCAAGGCCAAGGACGAAGTTACGAGTTATTGCAGCAAAGATTTGGATTCCTACAAACACAAAGCCATGAGTTGATCTCTATATCTCCTGGTTATTCTAGATTTGAATTTGGGGAAAATTTGTTGTGTGCTTGTCATAGGGCTTGTTGAAAATTGTTTTAGGGCTATAGGTTTTTTGAATTGTAGGAAATTGCAAGGTTCTATTTTGTAATTCCATATTTTTTGTTTAGCCCTAGATTGTTTGAAGTTTGAAATTGCAAGAAATCCCTAGTTTACTCAAGATAGCACCGACAAAGCAGCACTTTGGCCAGATTGATTACTTAAGTAGAAACCTATATGATGATTTTCTGGATCAATTGCCATTGTCAACGAATGATAGGAAGAAGGGGTTGGTTTTGATGCGAGGAAAAACTCTAAGGGAGGGATTAGTGTATAATTGTTCCAACATAGCCAATGCTAGGGTTCTTCTTACTAGTCTAGAGATGTTCAGATTGTGGTTTGGACAAAGGAATTTGCCTCACCCCTTTTCTAATGGTTGGATGTATGATATGGGGAAACTGGTGGTACCAAATGTGTTCCTTGATATAGATTTTCTTAGGGCAGTGGCTACACGATATGACTCTGTCACACGGGTGATTCGAGATAATGATGGAAAGGTTTTGTTAAGCATCAATAGAGAGGAATTTCGATAGGTTTTTTATTTGAGTGAGCCTAGTATGTTCTTGGTTCCTATTGATCATGAGGAGATGAAATACGAATATGGGAGGTTGAAATCACTTTTCAGAGCTAAGTTGCTCCCACCTCATTTGGCTAGGGTAGGGGGCTCAAAATTCTATATTAGCCCTAATGACCAAGAACCTTTCAAATTGAATTGCTTTGCTTGGCCACCTTTTACTCATTGTGCCATATTTTGAGTTTTAACCCTAACATAATGATGCCTATTGCTTACATGTTCATGGGGGTGCAAATACAACACCCTAATTTCTCAGTGATTTATGATTTTGCTTCTTGGTTGGTCCAAAAGACTGCTGAAAGAGAGGAGGCTGAAAAGAAAAGCCTAATGGAGAAGTACAATGTCATAATTGGGGAATATAGCAAGATGCAACAAAGGAATGTTGAGCTGCAGACTGAGGTGGAAAGGTTAAAGAACAAGCAGATTGGGGAGACGTCAAGTGCTCCAGGGATCAGAACATTGCCTTCCACATTAGGGTCAGTGCCTCCTACTTCTATTGTTTCTACACCAGGGTCTCCTAGCCAAACTCCTTCCCTCAGCCCTGCTTTAGAGCTAATTGATGAAGAAATGGAATACTTTGTTGATCCTTCAAAGAAGTAGCTAATGCAAAAAATTGCAAAGTTACAGGCATCCTTGAAGGTGAGTGAGGAGGGAATAGTTTTAAAGCAAAGGGAAGTTGTAAATGTTGTATTGAGGCACTTAAATGAGAAAGCTGATGACAGGTTGTCATCTGTGTATTCTTTCTATTCTTTATTATTAAGTGCAATAAGGAATATTGATAGGGATCAGGAGGTAGTGGTACCATTAATTGAAAATTGGATCCCTAGAGCCAATGATCTAGATATAATGTATAAAGCATCAAGGTTTGATATAAATAATAGGCCCCAATCATTAAGGCCTACTCAGGTGTTAGTTAAGTCATTGCAAGGTTTTCAGACCTTACCAGATGACTTGAGTAGGAAGATCAGAGAATTGGTGAAGAACTTTGATGATTGGAGCAACACATTGCTACCTCACATAATTAATGAGCAAGGAAATATCAGGTCACTCCAACAATGGCAGAATTGGGCAAATGAAGTCATCAATGATCAAATTAGATTAATTTGTGATGACTTAGATTATGATTTATTGGTGAGTTGTATGGACAAAATCATTAGCACCAGTTCATTCTTAGAGTCTTTTAAAAGAGAAGCAAATCAAGTGGCAGTTAAGTATACACCTTATAGTGTCAAGGTGAATGAGGTAATCAATTTTGATTGGCCAACTGATAAGGAATACCAGAAGTGGGTAAATATATATTTAACTGAGGAGTAAAAAGGAGTAGGTTGTTAACGGTTGACAAATCAGCTGTTGCAGTTACAAAAAATTCCAGTTTTGTTTTTGGTGACAGTCTTGGTGCGGAATTCTTGAAGTTTTTGATTGTTGCATCAACCATTCTCAGCTGGCACGTTGAACACAAGGATTCTATGAGAAATTGTTGTAACAAATTTTTAGAATGTTACAAAGCGGTCCAATTGGTTGGTGACGCGTGTGCTTTCTGGCCCAATGCTTATTTGCTCCTTTTCCATAAGAAGGATTTCAAGGCCAGAAGTACGGGTTAGCAAGTGAGATATTTTTTGGTTGAGTCTAGGTGAAGTGTAGAGAAAATTGTAAAGTTCGATGGTTTTAGGGAAATGCAATTTAGGTTTTGAGTCATTTTGTAGTAGGTTTTGAATTCATGAGGATTTGATGTTTTATGACAGTACTGGCATTTGAATTGAAATGATTAATTCAAAGTCATGTCTCTCGATTGTACATGCATATCTGAATTTTGAATAAGATGATCAAGGGTTATCTTGTTCATCTCACTGTTGTGGTGTGTATGATTCTTGTTTTAGCTTTAACTCAAAGAATTAATTAAAATACTTGAATGGGGATTGTAGGTCAATATGTTCTATATGAGGATTTGATAAGTAGTATTGGGTTAGAATACATGTTGATGAGATTGTAAAACAATGTTATCAAGGATCTTATATGTTATGTGTTAAATTTGTCATAAACCCTTAGATGCTTATGAATTTGACTCCCCCAATGAATATATGGCACTGATCTAAGTTGTACTTATTCATACGGTTCAGTATTTGTTTGTCTTTACCTAGAGGTTGCTACAAATTGCAAATCAATGACTATTTTGTATTGAGAAATGTGTTGTAGTTATCTCATGCTCCAAATAGTTGATATTATTGATGAACAGCCAATTTTATTCAGTATTATCCTATTATGTTGAGCTATTAAATGAGATTATTTGTTGTTGTTAATGTTGTTTATGATAATGGTGGAGAGGTTGTAAACGCATTAAGGGATCACCCTCCCAGGTCTTGTAGAGCCCAAAGTGTAGGAGGTCTTTAAAATCCTCGTCAGTTGGTCCAGGTCCTTCGAGCTTCCCTTGATTGGAATTGGCAATTCCATAGGTAGATTAGAAGACCAACCTGGTTACAATAAAAACAACCAACAAAAGACAAGTGCAAAGAGATTAAGGGACTGACAGGAGTGATTGGGAAAAGATACAAGTTGCAAAAAAAAGTGCAGATCATATGGAAAGGAGAGGACATGCCAAACTTGATAATGGTAGCTAGAGGAATATTTAACCACACAGGTCTATGCACAGAATAAACCAAAAAGAGGAGGTGGCGCATAGAGGGAGATATGAATTAAGTATTAAATTCCAGGTAGTATGGAAGGTAAGTAATAAGGGTGCACACCAGTATTTAGTGGAGAAAGGGCAGCGAAGAACAAAGATGAAAAAAGGGGGAGGAGAATGCAGGTTAAGAGAGTTGCCAAGGTAGGGAGATTGAAATTGTATGTCAGTGGAATAGGAGTGCAACTAGTTTTGTGGTGTAATTGAATTTGCATCATTCAACTTGTTAACTTGGTGAAAGGAATGTGCGATTGAACTAAAATTATGTTTGTGGTATAAAATGAAATTGTCGCCATTATTTTGTGTAATTTTGAGTTCAGTTTAATTGACAAATATAATTGTCAAATTGAGTGGAATTAGAGAAAAAGTTTTGTTTTCGTTTGCATCACATTCTAATGGATATTGACATATCCAAGCCTCTCCACAAAGATGTGGTTTTGATGTTTTGGGACAAGCCTTGGACTTAACCTCTTGATTATGAGGGCCTCCCTTCAGATGTCGATAGATCTAGCTATGAATTGTCCTCTCTCGTTTCACAAGGGCTTTGCTACATGGTGGAAGGATGCTAATGAAGACCACTTAATTATCAATGCTCTTGATTCTTTGTTGGATAACTCCTAAGATGATGACGAGTCTCTTGCCTCTAGTGCGGCTCTAATACCCTTAGACCCTGTTATGGAACCTCCTGCCCTCCCTCTGCTAATCAACTTTCCCTTGGCCTCAAACCATCCTCGTTTTTCTTATCGTGTTGATGCGCTCCCTGCGAGGGAATCCCCCCTTATTCACATTGTCTTACACATGTGGATGGTCCCTTGCAGCTCTCTATGGGGATTTCTCCTCATCTTTTCTATTGTAATGTGAATCGAGGAGGACTTCCATTTTAATGGCTTCTTAAATTCAAACATGAGATATAGTTTGAATCTTTTGCATAGGAAATAAGAGAAGCAAGGAAGAGGTTGTGTAGAGATTGGGAGGTCGAAGAAAACCATGGACATAGGTGGGATGAGGTGGGTTGAGCTTGATGGGAGAGTTGGAATATTTAAATGCAATTATGATGTGCAGACTAAGGGGAGTCATGCAGACCAAGAGTAAGAGGTAAGCTGCAAGGTAGAAGAGAACAAAGGGACTACGCCATGAAGGTATGGCAATTTAAAATTTAAAATGCAATTTCTAATTCAAGTTTTTGTTCAAGGGTCTCGACCCTTTCAAAATATTTCCTTACCTTATTCAAAAACAAGTATATCTCTAAGTTCTAAATAAAGATTTCCATATGAAAATTAGAGTTACATATCTATACATTAAATTTTTGTAATTCTAACATTTATTTGAATATTTCAATTCCAATAATTCAACAATCAATCCTAATTATTTTATCTAACCTAATTATAATTTAATTAAACACATTTATTTGGTTAGTCTAGATAATTTATATAAAGCATATTTGTTTTCTTTAGAATTACGAAGGATCACAATGCAGGCCAAAAATGATAATATATAACAATGTTCGTCTTACATTCGTGTCTCTGCCTCCAAGTTTAATTCAATGATTCAGCATGAACTACAACACAAATGAATAAATATATAACATTGAAACTATAATTTTATGGTAACATTGGAACTATCAATTGATGGCAGAATACATGCCTATCTTAAATCCCATAATTGTATTTTCTTATCAGATCTTTTATTTTAATCAACTTAAGCATTATTGAGAATTTATATATTTATCTCGTACCTGGCCAACATATCTTCCAATGTGATTTTTTGTTTTTCGTTTTTTTTTTCGCCCCAAGCGAATCATCTTTTGGTTATATAGTCCATATTGACAACCATAACTTCCGATGCAAACACCTTAAAAAAATATCAGATTTTGCTTATCTAGTATCTCTTGACAATGCTGCCTTCCTTAACCAAAACCAAATATATATATATTTTTTTATTTTTTAAGCACCTTAAATTGTTATCAGCTTTTAGTTTATAATCCCTGCGACCTCTCACTTCATACTACTTTTGACATCTGCAGATTCCCGAATTGTTGGCTATTCATTTTTTTTTTCCTTTAATGACACTCAACAGTTACTTCTTATCATGCATTTCATATGATTTGATATGTTAATTGGTTTAGAGTAGGTACATCGAAACCAACTACACCAGTGCAGTCATAGAAGCCTCTCTGGGTGAACTAACTGTTTAATTTTTCAGTATGCAATATAGAGTTGGGTATGGAGTATTCCCCAAACTATTGCAATTGGGTACGGTATTACTTTTATCCATGGTTACTATATTTCAAGTTGCCTCAGGTGCCCCTGAATCTGATCTGATTCCCAAGTTGCCAGGCCAAACACAAGATGTTAGCTTCAAACAGTATAGTGGGTATATCACCACAGATAAAGTAAATGGGAGGGCCTTGTTTTATTACTTTGTAGAGGCAGAGAAAAATCCTACATCTAGCCCATTGACCCTCTGGTTTAATGGAGGTAAGAACAATTAATTTGTTTCTATATAGATACATCTATGTACTTGTTGGTGTTAGTGTTTGCTAAGGTTACTAAGGTTAGATGGTATTAAATTAGTCCAATTATTGCAGGACCAGGATGCTCATCACTTGGTTTTGGGGCATTCATGGAGCATGGTCCTTTCAAGCCCATTAGTGGAGGCCTTTTGGAGCAAAATCAATACTCTTGGAATAAAGGTAATATTCATTAAGTTGTGCCATAGCTAGCAAGGTCTGGCTTGCTCAAAAGCTTGGTTATGAGGTTGAAATTCAGAAGTACAAAATTTGAACAATGTAGAAGATTTGGAGGATTCTCATAAGCTAAATTTATGTCTGGGCTTTTGTCAGTGACATTGAAAAACGTTTGCCTTTACCTTTTATTCTACTTGCAAGGATCTTGTAGCTGATATATAAATATTTTGTTGGCAGAATCAAACATGCTGTATGTAGAGAGTCCTGTTGGAGTGGGATTCTCATATTCCAATACTAGATCAGACTATAACTCCAATGATACACTATCTGGTATTTTGTGCTGTGCCCCGTGCATTTGATTTAAAGTTATTATAGTATATGTTTTGAGTGCATACTTAGCAGCATGATAGATCTGGATTACGACAAATCACTGAGGTGTATGATGTTACAGCTCAAGACAATTTGGCTTTCCTTGTTAATTGGTTGGAGAAATTCCCCGAACTTAAGGATGTAGATTTTTACTTAGCAGGAGAGAGCTTTGCAGGTATGCCCCTATCTTCTTTTTGTTTCTGTCCAAGCATTTTGAGAGCATTCCCTTACTAATCACCTCTAATGTTTTTAATAAGCAAATAGATTATTATATATCATCCTTTACAATTAAATGACTGGTCTATCAATGACCCGTCAGTAGTCATTCACAAGAATCCATCACCTGTGAACTTGAATTGTTCACATGGCACTCATTGCATCCATGGCCCATCTCTTATGAGTAGTGCATCACAAGAACCGATCACTCACGATCTTCAATAATTCACTTGGCACTTGTAGAAAAGGTTACACATGCAGTGTTCTTAAGAATCTATGAATCTATAGAACTATCGATCTGGTTTGTTTCAATGATACCTACACCCATTCACGAGAATACTGCGCACATAACCTGATGCAATGATTGTCAACTGGATCACTCCAACTCATAACAGATAATTTATCTTAAATCGCTACTAATGAAAGATGGATAAATGAAGGAAATGATATCAAATAGGCATGAATGATTTTTTTAATTTTATATTATTACTGCAGGACACTACGTACCCCTATTGGCAACCCTTGTGGTGGATTACAATAAAAGGCCAAACATCACACCCATCAAGCTAAAAGCAATACTTGTATGTCTGATTTTACATAATCATTTCAGAATTTAAGTGTCTTCTTAAACAAAATTTTGCTTAATGTTTATGTTAACCATATGCATCCAATTTTATGTATAACCCTTAATCAAGTGACATCGTGGACTCTAAATTGATGTTTGCAGGTAGGAAATCCCCTTCTGGATTTAGAGATAAGTGTCAACAATGGAGAATACTTGTGGTCACATGGTTTGATATCAGATAGCTCATACTTCATGGATCAAACTGTGTGTAACAACTCGAGACATTTGAATGAATACTACAGAGATGATTGGTCACAAGCTTGTAATGACGTGAACAACAATATAACAGCTGATATAGGAGATGCAGTGGATATACATGATGTCACATTAGGTGTATGTTTATCTGACATTCCATCACAGGCAATACCATCAAGAAAACAAGGGAAGATTCATACCATGGTAATCTCTTTGAACAACCTTTTTCCCTCCTTTAAACTCGAAAACAACCTTGCAGTCCATCTTATTGAATCAATAGGTAAATAATCTGGCGAGCCCAAATACAATTTGCCTTGGAGTAGATGAGAATAGATAGATATGATGTCATAAATAATCTACTTGCTCATAACCTAATTAGTTGCATTATAACCATGCCTTCCACAAAATAAGTCATTACATCATTGCATCTTAATACTAGATCATGGCAAATCATACAACTTTTTAACCAACTAAATATAAATATATATAGCACTACTGTAACCAATTAGAGTATGGAAATATGGGCATCACCTTAATATAGTCCATCACTTATAAGAGTATGAAAATATGTGCATCACTACCATACATCGTCCATCATTAACTAGAGAATAGGAACATGGGCATCACTGAGATCAATATCATACTAAGCTAAGCATCTAAAGGTTGTTGATTGAGCACTTTCCTGAAATCGATTGGGTGCCCTTGGCTTTCTTCACCTGTCAATCAAGTGCCTAAAGTTCCTTAAGTCACTTTGCCTAAAAACAACCTCAATCAAACATATAGCCTCAGCAATTTGTGTATAGAGATTCTCAATCCCTTTCAATTTTGAATTTAAAATATAACTGGTTACTTAATTAGCCAAGTGCAAGATATGTTGCAGCATAGACAATAAATATTCCCCTTTTTAAAATTTATTACCACTTCCTCTTATTCTCTTTACTTTTTACAGTTACAAACCCTCAATTGTAATCATATGTATATATTGTATTAAAGTGACTCCAATGGATATAGATGAATATATATGGAATACGATTTCAATCTGGCAAAGATCAAAATTAAATAATTGCGTAATATATCTTTTGCTAGACACTGCTATTTTTATCTCACTTTACTTGGCTACTATTTCTCATCAGAGTTTGCAGAAAATAAATGAAATTGATCTCTGCATTGGAGACAAGATATCGACTTATCTAAATAGTCGGGAGGTGCAGAAAGTACTTCATGCCAATACAACTAACCTGCCTTATCCTTGGGATTTCTGTTTGGGGTACATCACTTGCATTCCCAAATCTCTTGCAATTCAAATGTTTTTCGTAAGACAATATTATTGCATCTTAAAATTGATTCCATTAATTTAACGGCACAATCACAAATTCTAATTAGTGCCATAAAAGTTCCCATGACAAAATAGTTATTTATAGTGAAATAAGATTGATAAAATGGTTATTCAATTTGAAATAAAACAGAATGGAGGGTGGTTTAACTTGTTTTAGTACAAAGTGGCGTGTTTTAACTTAGATTCTTGTATATTCTTGTAATTGAATGGGAATTTAAATATATCTACAAATATTTCTCAAATAACGTAATCTGCAATATACATACTTAAATTGCTTTCAAACATACAATTTGTTTCAGACATTTTTAATTATTACTAATTCTGCTTTAATGGTGCTTGTAATTGTAATCATTATGACACAAAAAAGCCAATGTAGTTCAGAATCTTAAATATAGGTCAGTTAAATTGTGTTTTTTGCAATAATTATATATTTATTAATTATTCTTGCAATTTTTTATTTATACCTTTTCCTAACCTTCACTTCTGACAAAATAGCATTAGGTTTAAATAAGGCTCCACCTTGTAGATAAGTGTTTATCCACCTCACTAAACTACACCATCATAGCATCCACCCTCCCCCAATCCCCACCACACAATATATAAGATATCAAGATATATCAATTCACTTCTAACAAAATAGCATTGGGTTTAAATAAGGCTCCACCTTGTAGATAAGTGTTTATCCACCTCACTAAACAAAAAGTGTTTTATCCACCTCGCAAAACCGCACCATCATAGCATCCACCCTCCCCCAAATCCCACCACACGATATATAAGATATCAAGATATATCAATTCACTTCTGACAAAATGGCATTAGGTTTAAATAAGGCTCCACCTTGTAGATAAGTGTTTATCCACCTCACTAAACAAAAAATGTTTTATCCACCTCACAAAACCGCACCATCATAGCATCCACCCTCCCCCAATTCCCACCACACGATACGTCCCTATATTATATTAAAATTTTCAGTACATCTATTAAAAACACCATATCAAACTTGAATTATTTTATTTACTTCAGAACTATTTAAGAATTATTTTGATTTCATTTATTTTGGTTCAGTTTTATTTGAAGAGCTATTTCATTTACATTGAGTTTATTTATAGTTTTGATTTTTTTTAAATGTCAGCTGTAATATGGTTTTTGTTATGCTATTCTAGAATGCTTTTTGGTGAGATAATAATAATTAAATTAATATTATTGTTTATAAATAATATATAAATATTGCATTTAAAATATATCTTTTACATTATGTTGTATTTAGCTGTCACTTATCTAATTGTGGTCAAAGACTACACCTTACATTATGAAAATTTTAACTCTTAAATAGGTTAATTGGTTAATGGATTACTCCACCACATTACTTGTGCTCTTGTAACCATGGTACTTGTGTTTAAAAATAGTTATTGTAGTAGTATTTTTTCCTGGTCTATAAAAGATGGGAATTGATTTTTCGCTCGAAGTATGTTCCATTTTGTGATAGAAAGCCCTTTTACCAAATTATAAATGGTTCATCTTGTTTCAAATCACATAATCTTTGTATGTATATACACTCTCTATCAAGTTTTATACTCCATATCAAGAAATTCATATTGATTAATGTTATTTTAAATCTCAGGCCACTTTTCTATCAAGAAAACAACATGGCAAATGACATAAGGCCAGTGCTTGCTAAGCTTCTAGAGGGTGGTCTTACCATTTTTCTATACAGGTGAAATTATTCATTAATGCCTGAAACATTCTAGGAATTGTAATATTTGTATTTATTAAACAAATTATTAATTTTACAGTGGAGATCAAGACGCAGTGGTGCCACTTACAAGCACAAGAACCATTGTTGACAATCTGGCTGAGGAATTGAAACTATTCAAACTCCTCAGGTACAGTCCATGGTATGATCGAAAACAGGTAAGCTATATCAGCAGTACTTAGATCAAGAACCAAGGAATAAATCTTCCTTGATCAATAAATAAGAAATATACTAAAAACTTCATTGATTGAAACAGGTTGCAGGATGGACTCAAGCATATGGGCGACCAATAAATGGCAAGAACCAGACCATTCTCATCTATGGAACTGTGCGGGGAGCATCGCATACTGTTCCATACACATCTCCATCAGAGGCACTCACTTTGTTCAGAGCTTTACTTAAAGGGTTGCCTTTACCTAACAATTAGCATATCAATGCTAATGTGCCTATCAAATCTTGGAACTACTAAAAATATTGCAATTACCAAAGCAAGCTCATCCATTAAATATTAGAATCAAAAATTTCAATTTTCATACACATCAAAATATTGAATAAGCTGGGTATTTACCATTACATGAAATTATAATGAAAAAAACCAGTTTCTAAGGCTCCATATTTTTTTGGTCCAGACCTCCTGATGATTAATTGAAACCATGTAATTCTTGCAGTTCTGTTTTGCAAGTTAACATAGTTTTCTGTTCGTCTACAGAAGTATGATTAATTTGTCCTTTTTTCCCAGTTTTTAACTCTACATTTACCTGGTTGTCAACTTGGCCCTCATCAACTGACACTGGTATAAATAGACACACCCGCATTATAAAAAACTTGGTCAATCTCATAAGGTTTTTGATTTTATGATGAATAATTTGAACATAATTGGTCAACCCATGACAAAGTGACTCATTGGATATGGATAAGGATATGGATATGAATCCTTTTATAGTCCATGATACTGGGCGATCTGTTTTTTAGTCTACAGATGATTTATTATATGGGACTGCCCCTTACTCCATGCAGGAGGCACCTAACCGTGCTACAAACGAGGCATGCATACCCTACCCCCTGCAGGATTTGAACTTGTGACCTCTCTTTCAAGAGTACAAGTTCTCCACCATTGAAAACAAAAGATGTTTACAAGTTCTGAATTGATCCAATTTCAAAGTGGCAAATTAATTGGAATGAAATAGGCAAAACAAGTGTGGAAACAACACATTACACCACGTCCAAATGTTTTGTGGTTAAAATCATAATTCAAAGATTTAGACTTGGCACAGATTGAGCAGCTTAAAATTTTGACTCAGACTTGGAACTCGGACAAAAAGAAAAACGTAAGTACACAAGAAAAAAAAAAAAAAGTCCTAATCCATTTAGAGAACACATAAGTCTATTTTAATCATCACTTTGTCATAATTCAAAGATTACATATCATATGACCCTCAAACCAATAAATTATGTCGTCATTACATGACTTGGAATTTTTTACAGTACTTGGCAGACTCAGCACAAGTCATGTCAACTCACATTTTTCTGGATGATTCACAAGTCACGCCAAGTTTTCCATCTATGGTTAAAATCTTAAAGGGGAAATACAAACTCTAGCAGAAAAAGAATAAAAAAATGTTATGTATTCATGTACCAGTTGTGTTGACAATGTCTAAACAATGGTATTTCTCATTCATGGAGCTTCGAAACTTTGTCAGCATGCTCTGCAGCAAAAAAATCTGCTATTCCATATTGATCTGCCTAAAATGGACCACAAGAACCCCCAAACCACTAAACATATTTATCTAACATCTTGACTCACATCTTGTTTTTCAAACGCCGCATCTCAATCACTGTTGGAGACAATTGAATTCTCATGTCTGGTTTTGCCCCTTCACCTCCTTGTTTTGCATGCTACAAAGACATCTTGTGGGCAAATAACATAATCCACAAATTGTTCCACTGTTGATCTGCAAAAATATGGCGAACTCCGAGAATAGTCCTCTAATGTTCAACAACTTCACCATTGCTTTTTCTCATTGCTTGGTCAAGTCCTTATCATTTTGCCTCAATTAAATGGGATAGTTCTTGATGATGCTTCTTACCTAGTCACTCTTTTAGCTGCTATTCTACCTATTGATGTATTTTCCTTATCCTCTCAATAAATTTTGATTCCATAATTCCTTTCAAAGTGGCTACTTTACCACCTTGTTGCACATGGACCACATTGAATGATGCAGGAGGCTTTGAAACCCAAGTCCTCCATATCTTCTCGATGTACCAATAATCAGTTACATTGAAAGGATGGATCTCTTCAACATTTTGTCTTAATTTCTCCACATTGGTTCAAAATTTACCTAAGATCCTTGTATTCCCATTCAAAATGATTGATTTAAGCAACACTAGGTGCAGCCAAAGAATAGTGAAGAACTTCTTGATAGTTTCTTGGCCCAAAGATTACTTTCTTGTATGGGATAAGTTTTTGGATTGTATATCTCAAAATCAATAAATCACTACATGCAAGTAGCTATTACCTTGTGTCATGGACAACTGACCTACCAAAATCTACAGAGAGACTCCCACAGTGAGCTTGGCACCAATAACTATTGAACTATTGGAGTACATCATCCCTTGTGTCATGGACAAACCCCACTTGCCATAACCATAAAGATTACCTTTTACAAGGTTTTAAATTTTAGAAAACACCTTTCAAAATCAATCAACCACTACATACGAGTTGCTCTTACCTTGTTTTATGGGCAACCCACCTACCAAATTAATAGTGACACTCTCATATTGAGTTTGGGGCCACAACCCCAAATTCCTATTGCGTGGCTAACTTGTGCTACACAAATCTTTTGCCAATACATATTGCTACTAATTAGCAATCATCTTTCCAACCCTCATTTGTGTTATTTGGACAACATAGGCCTCTATCACAAGCTAAAACTCTTTCTTCTTATGGCGCACAAAGCTTGTTCAACTTGTCCAATTAGTATTTATTTTCCTTTATTCATGTTTTTTCAAACCTTACAACTGTTGATAGATATTCCCAAAAATTAACCATCTTTTGCATACACCTCACTGGGTGAATGGTTCAAGCTGTGTTATGGGGTTTATGGCTGAAACATTTGACATAAGCAAAGACCTGAAAGAATATTTGCTACATTGTTGGCAGTGCCTTCCTTACAGTTTATCATCACATGGAATAATTACAGAAACTATACTCATTTGAACTGTCTTGCTTGCTGCAATTTATTTCATGCATGCAAATAAATTTTAAAAGGTTGGTACACAACAATTTCCTTTCCCCATCACATAGTGCTTCTATTTCTCCACACACTTGAACCAGTGCACATAAATCCTCATCATATGTCAGGTAATTTAGAACCATAAACAATTTATAACAGAACCACACAGGATTTTCATTGACACTGCTACCATGGTCCAGATTCTGGGTGATATATGGTGGGAAAAACACTCTAAATTGTTAGAATCTACATGTGTTATATGAGGAAGCAATATTAGATGACTCAGAAATGATAAATAACATTAAGGATAAAGGGAATATAATAGAACTGGAACAGAAATCTTAATTATTCTGTGCATTCCATACAAAGAATACTATTGAGGGAGATGTATGGATGTCTTGTCTTCCAATAGCTTCATCTATCTTCTGATATTTGATGCTAACTATCGAAATAAAAATATATGCATAAAACTACAAAGCAAAGTTGCATGGACACGGATACGGATACAAATAAGGATATGGTATTGGATATGGATACAAGCATGTTTTTAAGACCCCCAATATGGATACGGCTAGATACGAAATTCATAAAAAACGCACATATATTTAACACAATTTTCTAAGTTATAATAAGAGAGTTTCATTACTTTAAAAGCAAATAAATAAATTTAAATATTAATAACTTAGTAAAGAATAAATAATTAAATAGATATGAGTAAATTTTATTTATATTTAAAAAATAAATTTTAATTTTGTAAAAATATCTAACATTTAAACAACATAAAAATTAAGACACCAAAAAAATTAGTAGAGTTGCACTGCAAGAAGACCCAGAAAAATGATTCACTGAAATAGAAAAACATTTCATTTGTCTTCCTCATTTGGTGTAGGTTTTGTTTATACAAGAAGAGAAATTGCAGGATTGAAGTTTTTTAAGATTAAGTTTAGGAGGATTCACATCATATTTTTTTAAAATCAAATTACATTGTATCTGGCACAACTGGAAAATCAGAGTTTTTTGGGCATGGGTGTGTACAGTATCCAACGTGTATCAGTGCCGTGTCGTATCTGTATCCATATCAGATACGGGGATCTGCGCACCTGGGGAGGGGCTGGGGCGTATCTGGCTACTCTGCTACAAAGCTCTTGTTAGATCCTAGCTTTGCAGGCCTCAAAATTTTCAGATTTAACTGAGGTTTTCACCTGGGTTGTAGTGGCTTTGTGTTAGCCCACTTTTCATAACCTATCTAAGATATTATGATTAGTTTTCCCTTTGTCAAAAATTTGCCTAAGGGTGCCCTGTGCATTCATCATATGTTTAAGTCTGCAAAAAATCTAAAATATTCTAAGTGTGGGGTGTGTTTGGGTCATTTCCTTAAGTTTTTCGAAGTTGTGACAGTTTCAGACTTGTAGGATTGCCCATCCCAGTATGCCATCCCAGCCATCTCTGCCTTCCCAAGTCTGGTTGTTAGACTATTGGCCTCCCCCTTATCTGCATTCCTTCCATCCACATGAAACCTCAATACTTTGCATTAAGTTCCTATTGGTGCTGGAGTTGCAGCCATCCGCTGACCAGTGTATCATTTCCTTGAGGCCCCCCCAACTTTGAAATCCCAGCAACTTGCCTAAAATCCTTTCCTGTACCAAAGTTTCAGGCTTGTGTTTATCCAAATATTGATTTCCCGGCATCCCTTAGTTACAATCCCCAAAAGTTACCACTAAGTACTTAAGTCTTTCATTTGCTCCAGACTTTCGGACTTCATTATCCCGCCATGCCTTTCACTCATTCTTGCCGGTTTGTTGGAGTTTCCTTTACCCAAGTACCCTTCACATGCCATTCCCAACCTTAACCTCTCAGTCCTCCATCGTAAAAAGTTTCTAAGTCTTTCAGATTGGAGCTTCGGGCCATCCCTTATCCAAGTACCTTGTTTGGATATCCCTTGACTCTCAACTCCCGACTCAATATTTCTCACCATGTACTCTATCGAAGTCAAAGTTGCAACCTTTCCCTTTACCTAGATACTTGTATCCTATCATGCCCAATTCTTGAACCCCATCAATTCCTTCATTCACTTTCCTTGAGTCGAACTTTCACCCATCCCTTCACCATGGTTCTCTTTCTTGTGCATCTCCAAAACTCCATCACTCAATAATTTCTCTTATACCTTTTGTCGAAGTTAAATGTGCAAGCTTCCCTTCAAAGTGGGCACCAAGTATGAGTCATCTTTGAACCTCAATCCTCGGCATTCCGACACTCTCTTATCTCATTGAGACTGTTTGTTTGAACTTCCCTCCATCTACATGACTTCCTCACGACCCCCAATCCCCGATGCTATGACTTCCTAACTGGCATGAGTTATAAGGCATTCCCAACCCCTAGCCCCTAATAGTGCAAAACTCCCATATTTTTCTTTGTACAATCCCACATACCCCCTACACATGCCAAAATTCATTTATGACCTGATTTGATGCAGTGACCACCTAAAAAGGGTTTTCCCAGCCAGACAACACTGTTCATCATTTTAGCATGGATTTGCAAATAATTTTCAACAATAATGAAGAAAACCACACAAGACACCATTAATGAGCCAATATGGCCCTCCAACCACAAATCAAATCTGAAGGTTCCCAAAAATCATTGTTTATGCTGGATAGGACAGATTCAAAGGAGAAAACGATTGGCTGCCATGCCTTAATTTATCACAACTGTTGAAAAGTGTATAGCCCAAACACTCATGCCATTCTCAAGCTGCTCTTTAGCAGATTTTGTGAGCCCCTTTCCACCCTGTATACACAGATCTTTAGGCCATTATTGATCAGCATTATGACAAATCACGGGAGGATCGATTTTTCATGGCTACAAATGCATCTTCAAGCCTCAAGAGAACAATTTCAGCACACAAGTATTGGATTTGATGACATCGAAGACATGGGTGTTGTCTACAAATTCAGTGTAGCCATATCTTCTCTTTCACAACTGCATTCCCTAGTTGTAGATCTATCTTTGGGTTTGCATTTCTCTTGTAAAGGGTTGGTCTTTGTTCATATTTTTGGACAAGCCATAGATTCTCTTTGTGCAATTGTATATGAATGTAACCAGTTTTGAGATTGTATGACATTTGTTATGGCTTTGTAAACTGATTCAGAAAACCAATATAAGACATAACTTCTATTTCATTTTTGCATTTTGTCTCCATAATTATTTAAGAGTTTTAGGGTATTCAAGGAGTCCTTCAGTTCACATTTGTTGTTCTTTGTATTGATTCATGTTAGTTTGCATCTAAGGGATGTTGTTAAATTGTTTTTCTTTTGTGTAATAGTGTGCCAAGGCGAAAATCTTTTACAATTGATATGTGGAACTTTTAAATTAGTCATGGAATATTAAGTAGAAGTGCATCTTTAGGATAGATGGGCATTTGAGGGTTCAAGCCCTATAAAGCAGAGCCAAGTATATTAAACTCATCTAAGACTCGGAGTTTACTCTGTCATTTACGGTTTCATTCAAATTTGACTCAATGTTGAAGAAGTAGGCACCGGTTTGATATGATGTAGGCTGCCATTCACACCATTTAAAATCAATAAACATATTTTACTTTTGAATAAATTGTTTACAGTTTTGTATGTTCTGCAATTATGCACAATCCATTATTTTGAATCTTTGTTAAAAATTATATATTGATTGACAAATCATTAGAGGATTGTTGCATAATCTATGTTACTACGTTAATGATGCTGTAAGCAAATACTGATGAATACATCTGTAGGGATCAATGACCAATTTTTATCTCAAGTTACATAATTTTAACCTAGTTGTCTCAAGTAGGAGATATTTGATTTGTAAATGTAAGCAATCCTCGACAAAGAACAAGTATCAAAGCTAAATACAGAGTCTCTTTGTGTGTGGTTTTTTTTTAGTTTTTCTATCTGTTTCATCTTTAAAAGATACCCAGTCGAGCTTCGCAGGGCTAAAAGTGTAGAAGAGGGTCATATTCGTCTTCCATGCTTGACAAAGTTTGGTCACCTTGCCCACGTACTTGTTAGAGCAATAGGGTGAGGGGTTAGTACAGAAAAGAACATGAACAGCTCCAAAAGGCAAATGTCCATTATAAAAGACAAAATTGTTGCTCCCATTCACCTCCCAACCATTAGCCAGAGTTGTGTCCAAATGAAATAGTCTAAGAGCAAAGGTACCAACACCATCAAAATTTGGCATCAACACGTGTTATTCAATGATTGGAGGTATCTCAATCCCTAACAAGTCTATTGACAAAGACCATGTAAGGTTTCGGTAAGCACTAGGATGGCCCCATGTCTAACAGATGATTGTGCAATACCACAAAGCATAAAACATGAGCTGGTGATACCAATGGCTTTTGGTGATATTGCTGGAAATGCATTTTGAAAATCTACCCACAACACCCCATTGTATGTCCTAATGCCACTATTTAAATCTCAAAAGAGAGCTACAAGCCATGTAAAGCCAAACATGTAAAATTATTGATTCTATGGCTCAATCACGATGACTCGCCACTTGATGTAAGAGTGTCTAATGGAGTTGCAACTTTGGATAAGAGATGATAAACTTTCCAACATTTTGGGGTACACCCATAAAGCGCCTTCAATGAATTTGGTAGGTCTAAGACACCTGAGAATAGCGTAAATCTTTATTGTGTGTAACTTTTATTCCAAAGACAACATATACATACAAATGATTGTCTTGCAAGTTCGTATTTCTTCTGATTGAGAAACAACTGGTGCTTCTTCAAAAACTAATATACTTGATATATAAGATGCATGTGCTTCTCCATGCTTGTCATATATATGATTGTCATCCAAGCATACTCACACCAACTGTTGAAGCACAACATTCAAATATACAATTCTAATCCAAGTGCACTCACATAAACTGGTGAAGCACAGCATTCATCAATCTAGTGTACTTTGAGCATTGCACAACCCAATAGTCGAGCAAGCTATCAAGTCTAACTTTCAAGTATATGCCAAGTTCCAAATGGTCTAGCAAATCATCCATTTGTGGAAGAGGGTGCCTATTCTTTAATATCTTGTTGAGAGCTCTATAGTCTCTTTGAATTTTGGGTGCATACTCCAAGTAGCATCTCTCTATGGCGTTAAATCATAGGTGAACTACACAAGGTACTCGGATGAATTGCAACTTTGTCCAACAAGTCTCACAATAACTACTACATTTTTTTCAAACTCCAAAACTGATTGTCTATATGACTCAAAGTAAGGCGATTGAGATTTGGGCAGTGAATCGAACCCATGCTCCACCTCTCTTTTTGGATGAAACCCCTAAATTATTGCAACACATCTTTCTTTAATAGAAAAAGTTATAAACTAATATATTAAAAAGTGTTGAAAATTTTTAAAATATTAAAACCTTAACAACAATCCAAGATATTATTCTAGGAAGTGTTAGATTTCAACTTCCAAGTGTGAAAATACACAAAAAAAATCTTAAATCAAGAACCATCTAACTCTACCAGATTTCATTTTAGTACCAGCCTGCAGTGTGTATTTATCTTCAATCCAACATTCATAGTATTCAAGAGCTTTTAGCAGGGCACTTCTCAAAGATATTGAACACTGTTTCTTTTGAATCCATGTCTACCTATTTGTGATAGTTCCTCTTTGAGCTTCCTAGTCCTCTTGGGGGGATTACTTTGGAAATGATTTGGTGTTCGCCTTTGTTTTTTATCAGAGGATTTGGGATAGAGAATCAAGCATTCAAAACTAGACCAACACTTCTGCTTTACTTTTAAGTTCTCGATCTGGTTATTGATTTTGAAGCATTGATTATTGATTTGTGAAGCATTTGATTAGAGTTGGTGGTGCAGACCTAGCTAGGGGGTTTTATTACAAACTGCACAATCTACCAGTCCTAAATTCAAATCAACACCTTTCAATACAATTTGGAAGCAAAAACTGAACGACAATATTTTATTTAACTTTTTGTAGCTTATTATATTCAACAAAGTGCTCCAGGAAATTGAAATCCTTTGGATAATAATCTATTCACTTGCTAAATGCCTCAACAACAACTAACATTCCTCACACACATATATCTGCACTATAATCCTGTTCACTGGTTTTCTTTCCTGTCCTGTAGCTTTACGGTGTAACCATTGGTTTTTAACATTTTTTGCATGCTCTGTTCTTCCGCCTATCTATTAATCCTTCAAGCTATTCACTTGTTTTCTACTCTTCCTTTTGGACATGTTCTGTCATTCGTTCTACCTCTTTTTTTCATTGTTCATCTAAAAAAATTACCATCTTCTTCTTCTTGCATAATCCTTCTCCTTCCCATGTTTCATTCCTATCGCCTATGCCCTTGGAATGCCTCTATGCAGCCATCTACAGCAAAACAATCTTCAATCTCTACCAATGACCAATCATTTTCATCCTATAGGGTTTTCCCATGCATCTGGTAGCAAGGCACAGCCACCAGATATTTAAATGGTCAAGAAACAAAGATAAAACCCCACAACCAAAAGATTTGCCAAGAAAATTTTTTGCAGAACAAACCAATCAAGCCAAAGACAGTCTAATGTCATGAAGCAGAAAGGGAGCTGGCAGGTCATGGCTGGGTGAAAAGGCACACTAACTCATCATCAAAAATCAGGAAAGTTCGTTGTTACAAGATTAATAAACTACCACTAAAATCAACAATAAACAAGATGAAGTTGATTTTCTCTGCCAAAGGCAAAAGTAATCAATTTGTCATCCTGTGCCAGTGCTAGATCAACAGAAGACTAAAAGAAACTCCTTTTAAATCGTTAAATACAGCTGGCAGACATTGTCTATAACGGATTTGCATGCACATTAACTTTATTTCTAGACACCTCAGTTGGTATCAAGTGCTGCCTGTAACATGTGGCAGCCTTCAAGTTCTCCATATTCCTGTTGCAACCAAACAAATAGTTGAATGCAAACATTTCGAACAAGAATGAATTACAACTTCTAACACTTTGTAAAAAAAATCTTGCCATAAGCACAAAACAGGTTCCTGTCACCATTCTATAGCAGCCATTTTAATGAAAGACAGATTGGTAGCTGCTAAGATTGAGTCTGAAACAGCACCTTAATGAGTTCTAGACACTATTACATATGATTTGCTGCACATAACAAACTACAACCTTCCTGAAGCATTACTCAAAACAATCAAAAAGCCACAAACAGCAAACGCACAAAACTGAAAATAAACTGGAATCAAAACTTCGTAAATGTTTTTGGTTGTGCAGGATTGAACATTAGTCTGGATGCTTCTCCATCAGTTGGGTGTAAGAAGTTACCTGATTGAATTGGAGCATTTGCTTCTTTAGTTCCAATCTGGAACTAAATGGATTTCGGCAACTCTATTGGCTATTCAAAATGATATCTTCCACTTACTTGTTTTAATATGTGAAAAAGGTCTGGAAAGAATTTTTGGTTTCGAGTGTTTCCCTCTGTGAGCCAAGGTTTCCTTTTGAATGCATATTGCACCTGGGATTTGTCCTCAATCTTTGAGGCTTTACCTTTATGATTGGACACCGGTACTTGTTTAGGAAGGTCAGTTGAATTTTGTTGGAGTTCTTGGGAGGTTGTTGCCTCTAATCTTTGAATAGCTTATCTCAACTTGTGGTTGATGTGCAGGGCAGACACTGGCCAGATGACCATGTTTATTATCAATCCTATATTTAAAGGGGATATTCTCATAAGTTATTGGCTGTTGCCTCTAATCTTTGAGTAGCTTATCTAAACTTGTGGTTGATGTGCAGGGCAGACACTGACCAGATGACCATGTTCATTGTAAATCCTATATTTAAAGGGGATATTCTCATAAGCTATTGGCCGTTACCAATTGGACAACAGTTTTTCGAAATCAATATTGACACAAATCCTTCCATGGTTAAGAACAGCTGGATACTTGCTAAATTCGGATGTCATAATATAATCACCTATTGCTACTACAATTTTTTTGAGGAAAGATTCTTGCCAATATTCACTCGGAAGATAGACACATACTGGAACTATGCTCAGACAATCTGTAAGTTTAGATGGAGACCAATGCTTCACAAATAAAACATAATTTTTTCCAAAAACCTTAGGCCTCCTTGAAAAACCAGACCCTTCCCTTGTTTGGTGGAGAAGATGGCTGTGAAGTATCCCTTTCCCATCATGTGCATATGCACAGATCCTGACGGCTTCCAATTTTCCTGCATCTAGATTTTCAGAGTTTTAGGTTCTGGAAAAGCCCCAATATATATGCAGATAAGGTCCTTTTCCTCAAGCATACAAAGCCCTATTTTTCATTTCAAACATGGAAAATAATACCTTTGGTGCAGATTCCATCCCTAGGCAACAACTAGTTTCATTTTTGGTGGGTGTTACTACGATTTTGGTCATCACCCTTAAATTCGTCACCCCTACTCAAAATTTTGCTAAGACAAGGTCTTTGGCGGTATTTTCCTAAGTTTTTCTAACTTTGGCGGTTGCCGCCCAGGTTATCATAACTCCCTCTTTTGCCACCTTCTCTTTGCAATCAGTTAGAAATGTGGATTCTGGTGGACTTTCTGGAACTGCCTCAATGAGCGACGATAACGTAAAATTAGTGATCAGTTAGAAATGTGTAATTACAGAGCGCCCATATGTAGGAAAATCAACACAAACGAATACCATTGCCAAATACAAAAATGTAATTGAGACATGAAAATAATCAGAAAGAAAAGAACACAAAAATAGCAAAAAATTTATATTGTATTATATATTATATCATTGGTGTTTACAAAATTGGTATTCGCATTACAAAATTGGGGGTTATTAGAATAGCATTTTCAAGTACATAGGGCAAATATTAACACCCGGATTCCCTCCACCACCTCCTGGAGACACTCAATCTGACTAGTGAAAGCAGGTTCTCGTGAGATTGCAAAAATTGGGCAAACAGCCCCATATCATTTCGCACCAGCCCCGTGCGAAGGAGAGTCACTGCTTCTTCTGTAAGCTCGTGTTGGGTTGCGGTTGTAATGCAGATAGCGTCTCCCACGAGTCCGACTCTAGGAAAATGGCTGAGTCCTCCAATGGCCACGTTCACCCTATGCAGGTATTCAAGTCGAACCAAACGTTCTACTGCCCTCACTCCCCAATCACGGCACCCAAAAGTGTGAACTACATAGTAGATGAAACGCTCCAAAAGTTCAGCATTATGCACGTGAACCTAGCTCAGGAATCTCTCTCCCAAGGTATCACACAACACTTCTTCTTCTACCTCGCTCTCGATCATGAAGACCTCCCTCAATTGATCTGACAACAACCTAAAAAAGGGGCTACATTCGACTTCTTCAATCACTATGAAATCATTCATCGAAGCACCATCACCTTGTGCACTCGCCATTTTCAGTATGTCGTTTGGTTGGCTAAATGTGGTTATTTCCAACGAATTTATAGAAATCAAGGGAGGCACATCTGAGCTAGATTTCATTGGGACTTGGCAAATGAAAAGACAATGAGGTGACGTAACTTAAATGCTGATGTGACGAGGATTTATTTAATTTTCCAAGTTTTTTATCCATCTTGACAATTTGCGTGTGTGAGCATGTGTTAATATGAATTAGCCATTTAATTCAGCTCCTGGGAACTGCACCAATTGCAAATATAACCCGCCACGGAGCAATATTTTGAGCAAGAAATGTTTGGGTGACTATCGAAAATCATATTAATGGGAAAATGTAATTATGATTATTCCTAATCATTAATGCGCTTACATCTATGGGCTTCCAAGGTGGGCGATTAGCTGGCAAGAAACTACCGCTCTATTTGGCAACCGTTTCGGTAACCACTAAGATTTGGAAACTGTTTCCCTATATGTTGATTGGAAACAATTCTGTGAGGGTCCGTATTTTCTCGAAGTACACTGTGATGTAATAGGGGAAGAGGAACATTGTTCTAAATTTATTCATGTTTGCAATTACTTTCAATTTGTGAATTGCGAGTTATGAGTATGATGTCTACTATACCAATCTGTTGGTTGTGTGGGTGATGTGAGCATGTTCTCTGTGTGGGATGTCCTCTTGGCATCGTATTCATTTATTGTGATCATAATAATTTTCTGATACTTTTCCCTATCGATCATTGATTATTTTAATCTTTGTGCTTAATGGTTAATGGTCCTTTCAGTCTGTCCGCACCAATTTCATATTTATGAATTAGCATTTGTTTTCCTTTTCTGCTTTCAGGTTAAAAGCATACCTAAATAAATCAAATCACATGAGGGAGCTGTACCTCTAAAATTCAGAGGAAAGTCACAAATGCAATTGTGACCTTTCCAGAGCTGTTAGTGTTGTTGGCCCTCATGCGTCCTGGGCAATAGAGCTGATCTTTTTAATACTATAATAAAGGGCCAATCTGTTCACTAACAGTGGGAAAGAAAGGGATGATAAAATTTCTATGGGCAATGTGCTGAATAAATTGCAGAAAATATTCCTTGCAGATCTGATTTGTATAAAGAGAGATAACAGATCTGAAAAGAGAGTTTTGCCTAAACGAGAGAGTGCTCTATGAGGAATCCATGGCCCCCCAAAAAGAACAGATCCTTGTTCCTATCAGCCTAGGGCCGAATTGGGAGATAATAATAATTACTGGTGAGAGGAGATCACTGGTTTAGAGTTAGAGAGGGCATGGACCAGTCTTGGAGATTCAGACCTGCAGGATGACAGTAGTGTCTTTCCTTAGACAATGCAGCTATTCACTAAAAATTATTTGAGTTCTAATTCCAGCGCTTTGACCATTCTTGCAAGTTTACAACACAATTTTTGAATTGTAGGAACAACTAATTGACTTAGTGACTTTTCTCCTTGATACAACTTAGTTTGGAAGTTTCTGCATCAACTGTTCCATCTTTTTGCATGGATTTCAGACTAGCAACACAAAAATGATAAACCTCTGTAGGGTTTGCTATCATCAACAACATACTCTGCTTGCTTTTCTACCCATTGATGGCAAGTAGTTTTTCATCTTTACAGGGTGTTCAAAAAACACAAATCTATATCACCACAATAAGTATACCATCCAAAATGTCATTCTCATTACAGGCAGTGCATGTAAATCTGATCACAATAAGTATAATTCCTCCTGCAGTAATGATAACCAGATGCCTTAAAGTGGGTCATTCTATGCTCTCTATGCAGAAATCATCTGGTTAAATTCAAAACTCTTTTAAGAATTTTCAAAATGTCATTATGTAACATTATGTCCCCAGTATGAATCCATTAAATTCAAAACTCTTTTAAGAATTTTCAAAATGTCAATGAGAAGACCGCTGCCAGAAGTCTTCTCATATAGACTCACTTAATGTTCCCAAGGAGGAAAATTTCCTAGATTCTTTGCAGCAAAATATTCACATGAATATGGAGTTTTCAACTTTTCTACATGTTTTTAGCAGTCCTGATACAAAATTATCCCTAAAAAAATTGGGACAGAAATTATCACAAAAATTGGACTACATTTAGGCTACTTGACAATAAAACCCTTAAGCCCATGGTCACTAAAAATCTCTCTTTTAAACAGTAACAAGTAAAAGTTATAGGAAAATATATATTTAATGCATTTTCCAAATTAAATATGTTCATTGGACTACCAGAAACATTAATGTTGGAGCCATAGCCCCCTCCATGATGCACTGAGTACCATGAGCTACTTAACACCCAATTTAATTGCAATGCACAATGCATGCCCACAGAGGTGAAGATGATAATGGACATATAGCAGGACTTCTGTGCCAAAAGAAACCAATGGGCTGTATATCAATTCACTGTTGATGTTGCTTGCCAAATGCCTTGTTTCCATTTGTTTTCTGTGCATAAAATATGATCAGAAATCGTGCAATAATGAAGTCTTAGCTCACCACAAGAAAAGGATGGTTATCTACATCCTCATTTGGTAATGTATAAAAATCTTGACAACATCTTGAGTAAAGACAAGATTTGGAATTGTTGATATACAAATTTACATAATCACATCAATCAACAAAAGAAGGGCATAATTAGAATATTGTCAGAAACAAATTACTAGTGAGAATAGAACACATAGCAAAGAAAAATAAGAGAGAATATGAAGGCAAAATCAAATGACTGGATTAAGCATTTCCTGTTTTGCATGTTAACAGCTAAACCCTGTGAATTGGGAATGTGTTTATATACATATTAGGTCAACAAAGAATAATGTCAGTCAGAGGTGGAAGAGAACTTAGTGCAAGTTCAAAAAAAAGTTAGCATGTCATATTATACAGAATTGCAATGTATGTAAATATGAAAAACTACTCCCTTGAAGACCTAAGTCAGTCATTTGATTCCATATTTACAGATCAATGAAAGTGAGTACACAAAAGAATAATTATTTTGCATGTTAAACCCTGTGAATTGGGAATGCGTTTATATACATATTACGTCAACAAAGAATAATGTCAGTCAGTGGTGGAGGAGAACTTAGTACAGGATCAAAAGAAAGTTAACATGTCATATTATATAGAGTTGCAAGGTATGTAAATCTGAAAAACTACTCCCTTGAAGACCTAAGTCAGACATTTGATTCCATATTTACAGATCAATGAAAGTGAGTACACAAAAGAATATATTATGAATACACTCACTGGAAAACTGAATTAAAGATATTTTAGAACAAAATGTACTTTCTGAAATCCAAACTTCAATTAAGAGACTGAAATTATTCAGCCATCTAGTAGCAGGGGCATAGAGGCAAAGGGAAAAAGGAAAACTTCCCTCGGATCAATAAACACAACAAAAGAATTTGGAATATTCAGAACCCAAACCTTCAACGGCTTTCTCCCTTCACAAGAGTTGCATGATTTTCCATCTGTCCTTGACAATTTGAAAATACCAGCTACATTGATATGCACAATACAAGGAAAACAGGTGCCATTCAGTGCCTCCATTTAAATTATCTGCATCTAACAGGCAACCAAGAAGGATTTTATTTCTGTGAATCAAGGTTTCCAGGTGTTCCTGCATCTAAAAATTTTTCCTCCTCAGTGGTGCCATCAACCTCCAAGCCAGCTCTTGGTCCTATACCTGATGTTCTAGAGGAGCTTGGGTGCACAGGAACTGGTCTCTGTTCATTTATTGGAACAGAACTGCCAGTTCTAGCTATTTCTGACACAGGCAACGCAGGTACTGAGCCTGAGGCATTGGAAACTTGAACTTCCTGAGCAGATCCACCAACAGAGGTCGCCACAGCTGATGGTTGTGAATTCTGAGCAGGGCCTGGAGATGTGGATGAAGCCTTTTTGCTTGTAGAATTTGCTGCAGGCTGTGAAACAGAATTTGTTTGCTGCTGCTGACTTTTTTGTGGTGGAGATTTTGGTCGAAGACTTTCTATCTCAGGTGAGGTTCCAACAAGGTGAGGTGCGTCAGGAGGTGGATTACGGCCAGCTCCACCTTGCCAAACTTTCCCATCTTTATCTAAAAAGTTCTTGATGTAGCCCTGAAAGAGGATTGCAACTTCGTTACATGTGAGAACTTTGAGAAAACACTTTTCCACATAATATGCATACAACACAATCATGAGAGGCTTTCATCACAGCTTCCAATCACAGAAGTAAATAAACAAATTGATCTTATATAGTGCACATGATTCATAATATTCATTAGTTAAAACCCAGAGTCTGTTTAGACAATAATTCATAAAGTCCCAGAATGTCAGGACACCACCCATTCCCATGCAAGATTAAAGTAGCATATAAGAATACAGCTGAATATAGTAAACATATACCATCTAAATAATTTACAGATATGCCAAAAATGGGAAAGCCTTTTAAATGTGCAATTAGCAATGCCGTTAGACTCTTAGTTGAAAAAAATATTCCAAATTGCACCATAGGATGGGACACATCCAGTATATGTCAAACTATTGTTTCTCTGTCTTTTTACATATATTGCTGTCTGACAAGTGTTATCAAATAACAAATGCAGAACCAAGAAGAGTGAGTGCAACTCTTATTGATTTAATATTGGATCCATGGATGTGTCAAAAGAACCAGATAGATGACAGACCACTAATGGTCGGAATTCAAGATGTATAAAACACCAGTGACGAAGCAAAATATCAATGAAAGAGACTAGAGAAGCAAGAGCTCACCGTGAGTAGAGGAAGAAGCAAAGCCTGCTCCCAGGGTACCAACTATGTCTAAGAAGGATATGTGATGCCAACTTCAAGAAAAAAGAAAAAGTCATACTCTAAAGGACTCAAAAAAGCCATGCCAAATTTAAAAGAGTTGTGCCAAATATGAAGATGACTAAAGCAATTGTAGAAAGAAGGTAAGAGAAAGAAATATTAAATGGCCACAGATAAGTTGATAACCAAAAGTAAGTCAACAGGACTCCAAATATATTGTAATTATAATAAAAGTAACAGGGATAACCCAAATTTAGGGAAGTATAATATATGAAAGACAACCGTGAGGATTAGAGGATCAGGAAGTAAGACACTGTCCAGCGGGAGAAAGAAGCAATAAACACACACTAATCAAAGAAAACAACAAGAATGAGCCCAAGACACGTGGAGCAAACCAGATTGGTCACCTACCAGTCATTACAAAAAAGATGAAGAGGAAAAAAGAACAGTCCTCAAAGAAAGGATGGAGAGCAGCAAGGAAGAGTAATAGAACAAAATTTATCGACACAAGAAAATGTTACCAGAGATAGAAAATCGCAAGTAATATTGTGGAACAGCTGCAATTTGGAACAGTTCACTTCATTTCAAACCTACTAGCCATTATGTCCCATTGTAATGTACTGCAATAATCTTATTCCAACCAATTTATTTAGAAAGAAAATTGTTATGATGCACCATATAATGCTGTGCATCATAAACCAAGACCAAGCCATTCCCCATTGAAGAAAGCACCCTTCACCTATCTTATCAGAACATTATTTTTGCACCATTGTCTTCCCTTTGCTATCATCTCTAAATGTCTGTCTTATGTCCACCCATAAGCAAATTAGTATCATCATATCCTTAAATTAGTTCCCCTCCATCTTCCTTATCCATCATAATTATCAGGGTTGGATCATACAAAGTTTGAAGAGAAACATAAATTTGCTAAGGAATCTTGCAGCCAGAAATGCACTTACAAAGTAAAACAGTAAATGCCATAGGAATAATACAATGTAGCTCAAAATCTGATTGACTTGAACATTAAAGTTACCAGAAACATACCTCTGAATTGAAATTTGATGATGAAAGCCCCTTGCCAACCGTAAGCCAACCTGCCCGTATATTATGGTCCTCACCAAAAAGCTCTAAGCGTCGGCGACCAAGGGCAAAGTGTTCAATTATACGATATAGATCCTCAGGCTTTGTAGTTGATCCTAAATTTTGCACAAAAATACATCATTAAAGCTCTACGAAAAAATGCTAGACAAAGAGTAAGAGATAAATAAATTACATACATCAACCAGTTGCATTTCCCCCTTAGACCAAAAGCATCTAAATACATAAAACATTAATTAATAGCTTTTTAAAATTATTGAATGTTTGAAAACAACATTCTAAATGGAAACCATATAAATTTGTGAATGGTCTTAGCCCAAACTCAATCCTATTCCATTCAAGAGCAATTTACTACTGTCTATGGGTGCTTTTATTTTTCAGATGACCATCTCTCTTAGCTTCCAGGTTGGAATTCTGTTCTATGGAATTAGACGCTAAATAAATTTTTATACACATAATTCAATGTTTAGAAATGTATTTATACAACTATTGTGTAAGATGAAAGCAAAAGATGCATAGTTCATTTCATAATAACGAATATCACTAACCTTGAGGCGGTTCTTCTGCAATGATTATATCTGTGTCAATGTTAGCATGAATTATATGCCCATCCGTACTCCGACGAACAGTTCCCTTTATACCCATCAAACAATGCTCCTGCAGTGTTATAAGTCAATATGGCTAAGCCAGAATGTCACTAATGCATTTTTAAGAAAAAACCAAACATCAAAAAAGAGATCACTTGTAAAAAAGTTAATTCCATCAACTAAATGAAGCAAGTTATTTCCAATAGCTAAATGAATAATGCTTTCTATAATTTTCAGAGTCAGTAACTTAAATACAGAAGGCTTCAAGTTACTTACCTTTGAGTGCTGAAATAACGTGTGGGAATCATGACGCAAGCCTGGAGATGGATTTGCCTTGTTTGTCTTGACCCAACAAATATCTTCACATCTCCGAAATCCCCACTAACAATACATAGCAAAAATGTGAAATTCTATTTGTAACTCAAATAGAATTGATGTCTAAAACAGGTATTTACATGAAATGTGTAGTGAAAATATTATTGATATTCATGGTTGTGCGTAAATACAAAGGAGAGAAAAACTCCTTATAAAGGAAATTACAAGATGATGTTTCTAAAACAAAACAATTGTTAACTAAAGAAAACTAAAGCTAAAAAATAGGAAGATGCTAAAACGTGCAGAAGTTACTAAAAACACACTAAGATAACTAAAGCTGAATAAAAGCAAAGATGACCATTAATATTACATTTAATATTTTAATACCCTCCCTTCAGAGTCATCGTACAAACAAAAACTAAGTCTACCCATATTGTGCTAGTCATCAAAATGCATAGTATGCAGACTCCTTCTGCTCAGTATGCTTTGCCACATGAGCACTTTGTTGAGACGCTTCCTGGTTGGATTTCAGCCAACCGCTTTCTGCAATACCTCTGTAAATGACCAATCTTCCCACAATAATGGCAAGTAATAGACTTCTTCGAGCCCTCCTCTGAATCGCCTCTTCCTTTCTGTTGAGTGGACTTGCCTTTGCCAACGTCCTTGGCAATAAATGCTTGTTCAACACTAGGAGACTCACTCTGCTCCCAGACTGTTTCCTCCACTTATCCTGATACAAATGCTTGTTGCATAGTTCATCAAACTTCAAGTCAACATTGGTGGATGTAATGTTGAGCATTTCAATGAAGTGCTCGTAAGAACGTGGCAAACTCTTCAAAGTGATCACCACCATATCCTCCTCTTCCATCTTATGACCAATGGCCTCCAATTGATCGTGAATATTTTTTATTTTCATCAAGTGCTCCTACAAAGACACTTGGTCATCCATCATAATAGAGAAAAGAATATTCTTCAGAAAGAAATCCCTTCCCATGTCTAAGGTCTCGTGAAGATCTTTCAAATGCTCCCAGATCTCCGCAATAGATTTACCAGATGGTATTTTCGGTAACATCTCATCGGCAACATATAATTTAAGAAGCATAACTGCCTCCCTATTACCTCCCTCATACTTGTCCTAATCCTTCCCAGCATAAGTGGGACGAGTTTTTGTACCTAGGACAAGCACATCCAGACACCGGTACTCAAAGATAGTAAGCATCCTCTGCTTCCACATGTGGTAATTCTTTCCATTGAACCCATGCGTACTTTCCAACATAACATTGGACAAAGACACCATCCCTCCCGTTTTCCAAAACACGAAAAAACGAGGTAACACTGTGATCAATTGGCAAAACACTGGACAATCAGCTAGCTCAGTAACAGTAAGATTTTTCAAAAAAACCTTCAAAAACTCTTAAAAGTAAGATTTTTTAGAAATAAATCCTCCAAAAAACATTTGAAGACAGCAAAATTTTTATAGAAAATTTTTCAAAAACTCTTGTAAATTTTTTTAAGAAAAAAATTTCAGAAACTCTTTGCAAATTTTTTTATTTTTCCCAAAAAAATTGTCAAAACTGGCTCATAAATGATAACCCTTCACGCTGCCATGAAGTCAGAAAACAGGTCCACTAAAAATACTCAAAAAACAGCCACAAGATTAGAAAAAATACTCTAGGGATTGCTAGCACGAGTAGGAAACAAAGAAAAGCCATTGTAAACCCTTCAATAGAGATGCAATCGAACCAAAAACCCTGCAGTCGCGCCCAGTGACCAGGAGTCTGCAAATCACGCCTCAGAAAATCTCATTTAAACCACACAACCACACAGGAAAATCGTGTCCGTGATTGCTCAGAAAACTCTAGCACCCAGAAAAGAAACGCAGCTCCAAAAATGCAGAATCGTCTAAGCAAATCATGCCCAAGGAACAAAAAGCAGGTTGCGGCCACGAATGCCCAGATCTTGAGAAAATAAAACGGCGCTCAAGAAGTATGAAACCCTACAAACTGGCGCGAGCAAAATAAGAGATACCCAAGGTTTGAAAAAAGTACAAAGAAGGTCGTGAAAAGCAAGAAATAAATCCTGCGGAGGAGGGCGTGCAAATTAAAAACTCCACCCAGAAGAAGACACGAGAAATGCAACCAGAAATTGCAGAGATCACATCTAGAAGAAACACAAATTTGCACAAAAATTTGGTCACAAATCCCTCAAGAAAGATCACAAAAAGATGCCACGATTTCTTGATAAAACTCTCCACGGATTCGCCTGAGAGAAATCGCGACTTTAGACACAATAATCCACGATTTTTCACTAAAACCTTTTGAATTTTTTGCAAAAACAACGTGATTTCTGAAAAATCTGCAATTTCTTCCCTTGAAAGATCTTTGAAAAAAAATTCAATAAAAAAATTCTTCCTTACAAAAATCTTCACAAAAAAACTTTCAATTTTTTTTTATAAAAAAAAAAAACAAACAGCTAACCAAGTTCAAGCCTGTGCTCTAATACCATGAAAATATTATTGATATTCATGATTGTGTGTAATTACAAAGGAGAGGAAAACTCCTTATAAAGGAAATTACAAGATGATGTTTCTAAAACAAAACAATCGTTAACTGAAGAAAACAAAGCAAAAAGCCTAAAACACAAGGAGATGCTAAAATGTGCAGAAGTTACTAAAAACACACTAAGATTACTAAAGACGAACTCAAGCTGAATACAAGCAAAGATGACCATTAATATTTTAATATGTAGAATATATCAGTTAACCACATGGTTAAAGAAAAACCATTGTCCTGATCTTCAGCCACAGTCATCATAAGTGCACCTAGTGTTGCATAAATCAACAGCTTACAAATTCCAAGACTAATTGAAAACTAATATCCATGACTAAGGAAATATATTTTACGATGTGTTTCAATGAACTTTTCCAGCATTGGAAAGAAACAAAAACAAGTGAAATATTAGTAAAACCAAGATACACACAATCACAAAATCCCTCATCTCTCTTGCGTGATGTGCAGATAATAATTCTGAGTTTAGGACTTGAAATTCCCCAGGTATTTTTCATAGCATAAGCAGTTTTATAATATCTTACTAAATGTTCTTGAAATAAACTTAAGAAACAATTCCAAGAGCAATTTATATGGTATATGTTGTTTCTCAACACCACCCAATCAAAACTTGGAACCCCTGAAAGCACAAGACATCATGTTCTATCCTAGTCACCTTTGGTTCTTTTTTAATATAGTCATTCCTTCATCAGTTCAAGTAAGTCCACCAATAGTGGTTGTTGGTGCATCCCACAATTCTTTTTGTTTTTTGGTTATCCCGAGTTTAAAAGCACAAGTACCCTGCACTTTGCTTTGGTTTGGTGATCACCTTACATACCCACAATGTCAATCCTAACTCAACCAAGCTTCTTCATTTTGTAAGTGTTAAATTGTGATAGTGGGTCCCACTTGCGACTTGACTTAAGTAATTAGGATTATACATTCCACAGATTAAGCCAATTTCACAATAATCTTGTATCTGTCTCCTCCCCATAGTTTTGTAACAAAGGGCTTTGTAATGCGAGGTGCAATGAGAGTGATAAGCTCTCAATCTTAGTGCCTAATCATAATCATAACATCTATTACGTAACTTTTTCTCCAAAATGAAAATAAAGTTATGGATGTACTAAAAGGAGATAGAAAAATAAAGGATAATATGATCCTTTGGTTCAAATCCAGATTAATGAAGAATATTTATGAGATAATTAAAGGCAACCGTTGTGAGAGGGTGTGATGGTTTGAAAACCAACCCTTAAGGCTTATAGAAAACATTAATGTGAGACTTGGAAAAGGAATGGAGATCACTCAAGGAAGAATAAAGTGGTTTGATGAGGCTATGGGCATTGGAGAAGGGGCACACAAGCGTGTCCAACTTAGGGTACAAGGTACACTCAGGATTGTCCTAACCAAGGCTTCGTGCAAGTACGCACACCCTTTTGTGCGAGTAGGCACACACTACATTCTTACATAGGTCCTCCAAAGTGTGCCATAGCAAGAGCCAATACCACTGAAATCTTCCTAAGGTGAGAGTGACTTTTCCAAGTGTTGTGATTCAAAACTTATTCAAAGATTTTTCAATTATAAATGAGATGGAGTTGATTCATTTTAATTATTTTATGATGTTATTTGTTTCTTTTGATCATATTCATATAGTTAGATGCCAATATATATGTTTACTGATGGTGTTCTTAATGTGCTTGAGTCTTAAGCTACTTAACATTAATAAATAAGCATTTTTGTGCATTAGCAACTAAATATACTTTATAATATTTAAATTTCAATAATAACACTAATAAATCAACTCTGATAGATTAATTTATCCAATTTTATACTCAGAGAAAAGTAGCATCACAACATAACTCATCCAAATACAACTTTTCACATTCACATGCCTTATCAAGAAGATCCTTTCTAGCTAGTACTCATTTGCTTATTCATTAAACATTGTTCAGAAAATGGCTTAAAAAAATTTTAATTACAAATTTGCTTTGATATCAATAATTTAGTGTAATGTCTCTTACTGGAATATTAGCTTGCTTTTCAAATATTCAAAAGCAAAACACAAATCCAAGCACTTTCTAATCACCAAGATCCTAATGTGGTGCAAAGTGAGAGTATATGATAGCTGCAATGTGAACAATAAGCAATTTACTTCACTTACTAGTGACAAGCTGCACAATTTACAATTCATGTAGTTGCAACTGAGATAAATTTGTCAATTTTGGCGGCAGGCCTTCAACATCAATGCATACAACTATTCAACTGAATTAAGATTAAGAGAACCTTGGTGGCTGCACCATTCAATCTTCCTTACAAAGCTTATGCAAATATTAGAGAGGGTTCTAGCAGTAATACCTTCTAGAATCCAATGAAACTCACACCGTTGAAACAAAATACAAGTTGGCGCCAATTCCTTCCAGATTGTTTCAAACTGAAAGCTACTACAATTCTTCATTATTCTTGTGGTAAACAGAAAAAAAAATTAAATAGAAAAAATATATGATATCCGGATTAATCATAGATAAAGCCTTCAGTTTTCAGTTGAACCAAAAAAATATTTGCATGGCCAATTTTTGCCATATGAAATCACAACAGTATTTGCTAAATTACTGAAATTGGATTTGAACTGCTGTAATACCATACTAAGCCATTCACCTGCTACATAAATCTCCAAAAGTATATAAGGTGCAGTGCAGACCCCAAAAGTCACAATAGACTTTGAAATGATTAAATTTATAAATACCAACAAATATTGGTTCAGCTTATTCCAATACTGGACCAAAGCACTTGCAATGTACAACAGGTCATACCAAATGTGTACAGTATCTCAAATGCAATGTTAATCCTTCAAAAAAAAAGTGATGCAACAGCCTTCACTAGGCTGCAGTTAGCATTTCCCGCTGGGTACGGCACATCAGGTGAGTTCAATAATAGCTTGAAATTTTCTGTAGACTATGTGCAGCTCACACAAATCCTCCCGATCATTTAGATTTGCTGCTAGCAGCAAATAGCAAATCATAGATACTTTCTCAAATCTGAAAATTATATTATCACTTTACACAATACCAGAAATCTGTAACTCAACCCACCACAGCCATAATCTAGAAACTCCAAACAAACACGCACACACACACACACACACAAAAATCTGGAAAATCACACCAAATTGCAATATTTTCTAAAAATCCCATACAACCAAAATTACTAACACTGAAAATTAAAAATACAATGCAATCAGCTCATCGGTAATCCCTGTATGGAATTTTTACTTTAGACTGAAGGATTTTTGTCCTCAAATACATTTGCAAAAGGGGTTTCGTCCTAGGGAAAAGATGAACACAATGGCTCAAGACAAGGGTTCGATAGATAAAATGACAAATACCTCATAATGAGCCCTTACTCCCTTTTATAAATTCCTGTGGGAATTAAAATAATATTATTTGCTTTTAACCTCCAAAACCTAAATCTTACTTTGATAACTCTGCCCAAAAACAAATAGTGTAACAGTACTAAGAGTTACATAAGGCTTTATATTATGCCCCATTTGGGCAAACTGATCAATAATATTTAAATCATCCTTTACAATGTTTCCTAATAATATTAGGACCAACTCAAATAATTATTTAAATAAATAATTCCCTAACACCACCCGTTAACCTATAGGAAATCAAATAATAGGCTAAGGGACTTGTCAAATGCCTAGGTTTGAAATGGGGACATGACCTTTAATTTTACTTTGTCACAATCTCAATTTAGCATACATATCCAAATTCATAGATTAATCATTCTTTCAAAAGATTTGATTTGGCATAAGCATTTAAATTCCTAGATTAACTTCAATTCAGCAATGTCGATTCAGTACATTGTGCAATTTCATTTCCTAGGGTAGAAGAACTCCTAGTTTAGGTTTCCAACCACTATTGCAGATAGCCTTGGGACACGCACCCTAGCTTGACAAGATAAATCATCTATTAAAGTGAAGGGCTCAACGACATCTCATCACTTTTTGGCATCATTGTCAAGGATCTTAGGTTGTTATTAGGGGGATAGGTAGGAAAGTTTAATCTAGTAGATCTTAGGAAGTAGATTTCCCATAGAAAGAAGTCCTTTCTTTTGCATGGTCAGAAATAGGGATTGTGAAGGTTGAGTCACAAGCAAGAACCCCGACAACATTAAACTACCACCACAAACACCGATAAAGAAGTTTAGTGTGAAGCAAAATTAGGGAAGAAACGGTCATCTAAGTCCGTGGAAGTTTTGCAAGTACCAAACAGTTTTAATCCAAAAGGAGTTGGATAGTATAAATAACAAGAATAAAGCAAAGACCTCCCAAACAATCTAGGAGACCAATCAACCAAGGAATTTTATCCCACAAAACAAGATGGAAAAATAATAATGAAAATGTAGAGAAGATGGTGGAAAGAACATTCACCTACCTGATTACTCTAAACCTAAGTTACAAGTTCGAGTACGTGTGCAGATACAGGTACATGTACCATGGCACAGCAGTTTTTTTCCTTAGGTACAGATGGGAATATATATGTATATGTATATGTATATGTATGTATGTATGTATGTATGTATGTATGTATCATGTCTGTATTGTTGGACTAATCGCCAACATCTCCATTCGAATTCGGGACATGGACTAACCGCCTCTCATGGATCTGTTAATCTATGACGTTTGTATCAGGCGTTAAAAGGTCGATTTTTTGGCACAACGGCAAACATGTTCCAACAAATGGTATCCAAGTTAGGTCATGGGTTTGAACCCCCTCGGTGACACTAAGGGGGGGATTGTTGGACTAATCGCCAGCATCTCGCTTTAGATTCAGGACATGGACTAACCACCTCTGGTGGATCGATTAATCTCTGGCATTTGTATTGGGCATAAAAAGGTTGATCTTTTGGCACAACGACAAATGTGTTCCAACATGTATGTGGTACAAAATTTAAAATTATATAATATAAAACAATGATATTCATAATTTCCAATAAAAAATATTTAAATACTCACATTCATAATTCAATGATTTGTCAAATGTCAATACACAATGAAAATTACAATCAATACGCATGCCATTTTCACAATTTTTTCACTTAAGGGCAAAATTATGTATGCAAGCATTTTTTTTTGTTTATAGCAATGTTCTAAAAATTTACTTTTTTTTTGCTTTTTTTTGGGGAATCCTTGGGTCCCTCTGGGTTCAGCCCAAGTTCACCCAGGATGCCTAGGAGAGACCTGGGAGACCCAAAGAAAAACCAACAAATAACCAAGACCCGAATTGTGCCCACACAGGTACAAGGGGCAAAAAAGAAGAACCGGGTAACTTAGCTCTAAACCCTTACAAGGAAGCCTCAATGAAAACATCTCTCCTTCCATATTGCAATTCCTTTTTGAATTTCAATCCTATGTCAAATATATGACTACAAAACTGATAACCATAAATTCAAGTTATTTCTATTAACACTTAAGGACTCAACCATAAGCTAGTTCATGGGACTTAGTTCAAGATCATAGAACAAAATGGAATCTATGTTTTTGGATAAGTATCAAGATTATTGTAGGGTCAAGGATAGGAAGGAAGAGCTTTTCCGCATGAGTCAAAGAGAGGATGAGACAATGAGGGATTACCTAGACCACTTCCTATTTGTTTTACAACGGTTTGAAGACATTTTCAATCTTGAACTTAGCAAAACAATTTTTTTGAGAGATCTAGAAGAAGAATCCCGACAAACCCTCAACTTACCAAAAAGGGTGATGTAACAAAGCTTATTCTTCCTAACATCTCTAAGTAATGTAGGAATTAATTCAAGACAAAGGGAGTAGCTAGGAAATTTAAGCATGCAGAGACCAACAATGTTATAGGGTAGTTGATGGAGGAAATCACAAACTTAAGAACAAACAATTTGGTCCAACTGAATTCCATGGATGGAATTCAAGCTAAAAATTACTCCAAAACCCCTATCAATTTACTACACTAGGTGTTGACACTAATCCTTGGTATGCAACATGGTCCACCCAACAAGTGCCACAGCCATGAAGATCTTATACTTGGGGACCCCAAGATGGACCAACCAGCCCTAGTCTAATTCCCAATGGCCCAACCAACCACAACAACAACGATTCCCTCCAAATGCTTCAATACAATGGAATTCACAACACAATCAACCTTACCAAGGACCAAGACAATTTCCAAACCTCTATTGCCTATTGTTTATTCTTCCTAACACAAAATCAACCTTAGGTTGAGACAATCAATCACCACAACTTCTTGCCCAACCTATGGCTAATCCCAAAAACAATTGACAAGCTACACTTGTCTATACCATGGATCAAGAAAACATAGCTAGTGTCAACACTATTCATTGTGGAAACATCCAACTACAATCAGGAAAAACTCTATCAAAACCTTCTCCTCCAACCATAGTCACAAGATCACCAACAAAGAGATGACATTTCCCAAAAATAAAATGATTAAAAAAGGATCTAATGCTTCTTCAGATATTTTCCAAATCCCAACTAATACTCCTCCAAAACCACATTCAAAAGCTTGTTCAAAGCCACACTCCAAAGTTCCTCCAGCAAAACCACTCTTTGAATCCTCCCCGGAGCCTCTTTTTGATACTTTTGTGGTGCCTCAATTTAAATCCATTATGAAGAATGCACCATTTCTTAAGAGATTTAGAATAGTAACAACTCCAAAACCATCTTTGGTGCCTATATCTCCTAACGAGTCAACACTCGTCCAAGACCTTAAACAAATGAATATTAAGGTCCCTCTACTACAAGCTATAAAGGAAATTTTGGAGCTCAACCATCTCATCAAACAATTATGCATAAAAACCGTAGGAAGAAGAAAAAGCCCAACACCATACATGTAGACGAGAAATTAGTTGAACTTCTCTTAGGGAAAATCCTCCCACCAAAATACGGTGAACCAGGCAACCCTATGATCACAATTGCTATAGGAGGAACAAAAATTGCAAATGAATTGATTGATCTATTGGTTGATCTAGGGGCCATTATAAATGTCATGTCAATTGAGGTGTTGAAGACACAATCCCTCACTATATTACAGCCCACTAATACCATCCTCCAAATGGTTGATCAATCAATTGCTATTCCAAAGGGAGTGATTAAAGATGTCCCTATTACGATTGAGTCTTTGGAATATCCGGTGGATTTAGGGCAGACCTTGGTTGGCAACTATTGCTACTCTTGTAGACTATAGGTGTAATGTCCCTTCTCAAGGCAAACAAGGAAAAATTAAGCAAAATAATATTTTATTATTTTTGAATTTTGGGGCCTTGGAAAAAATAGAAAAATATTCTTTTTGGCCTAATAATTTTTATTTGGTGTGGAAATGATGGGAAAAGGGTTTAATTGATTTATCATGGAGGCAAAATATTTTATATATTTTTATACAGGCTTGGGCAGCTCCTTTTTGGAGGAATAAGGTGAAAAAATTAAAATTAAAATTAAAAGACAAATTGGCGCCTAAAAGAAAGAATAAAAAAATAAATTAAAAATAATTTTAAATTGCAAAATTGGCGCCCAAATTGAGTCGGCCAGATTGGGAGGCACAAGGAGGATTAATATAAATACAAGGTCATTTGGAGGCATTTAGACATCAACGAATTATCATTGTTTTTCTGATCTGCCCTTTGGTGAATATTCTAAGGACGAAAACCCTTAAGAATATAGGAGGAGTTGGACAAAAACCTGGCTCTTCAATGGAAGACTTCATGACAGAGGTTCACATGCGCTTCAATGGAGATTTTTGATAGTTTCATGCTCAAATTTTGCATCAGCATAGGTGACTAGTTTGGAGGGGCGAATTTGGGCAAGTTGGAAGGTATTCTTCAAATTTTCAAGGGTTGCAAACCCTATAATCAGACCAGCAGGCCAGTGCACCCTTGGGGGTAGGGTTTGAAGTCATTTTTCATCAAATATTTGCATTTCATTTGCATTGGTGTGAGCTGGAGCTATTCGCCCAGCTAGGGTTAGAGTAGGAGATCATTTTCATTGCATAGTTTGGGGTTTCTTCATATCAGTAAACTTCTATATGTTGTTGGGCATGCTTGGAGCCCATTTCATTGTGTAATTGCATGAATAGATAGGTCTGATTTGTAGCAGCAAACTGGACATTTGAATATCAGAATTTTGGCATGTGATGGTGGATGTCTTGGTGATCTAGCGTGTTGGTTTCATACTTGTTCATGATTAAACAAATCTGCTATGGGTTTTGATGCTATTGGGATGTTTGAATGCTGCTGCTAATGCATGTGTAAACTCAGAAATTTTTATCAGCAACTAGGGTTTGAGCAGAAGTTAAAAATCAGAAAATTAGGGCATCATTTTGTATTGCAAAAATCAGAAAAAAATTGCATACATATTGGTTGGGATATTTCAATCGGTCAGCAAGTGTGCCTTTACCCTTGTCTATCCCCCAAATGGCTCAATCTCCAGCATGTTAGTTTTTAGATCAGAAATGCAATAAGCAGAAAACACAACTCAGAGACAATGAACACAATATTTTACCCTGGGAAAACCCTCCTACTTGAGGGAGAAAAACCCAGCAAAAATGATCTCTTATATATATATATCAAATGGATAAGTGCAGAACCTGCATACAGAATCAGGCCTTAGACAAGGCTGAGTCTAATACAATAAATAGGTACACTTCTCCTTGAAGCTAATCACAAATGATGATACTTCCTTTAAGAAAATCTGATCTGCTGCTGCAAGGAGGCAAACTGCTGCTAGAGGTGCGAATTGGAGTGATTGAATTGCTTGTCAAATGAGAGGACATCATCCTCTTTATATACAAGGCTAGGCAGCTTCCGCTCTAGGGCCAACCTAGAACAAATATAGTTTTATAAATAAAACAGAAGGCCAACCTGCCTCGAACAAGAATATATTAAGGAGAAAATATCTCCCACTGCTACAACACTAACACTCCCTCTTAGCTAGGGAGGTATTTTCCAGATATCCTCGTGATGGAGTCTCTCAACATGACGCCCACAATGGCTACACCCATTTGTGGAAAACCACATCTCAGTCTCGAAGATGTCCAAGAGTTCATCACGGAGTCTCTCAACGTGATGTCCACAATGGCTACTCCCATTTGTGGAAAGAAACACATTGTCATGGAGTCTCTCAACATGACGTCCACAATGGCTACTCCCATGTGTGGAAAGAAACACATCTCAATCTCAGAGATGTACAAGGGTTCATCACAGAGTCTCTCAACGTGATGTTGTCATGGAGTCTCTCAACATGATGTCCACAATGGCTACTCCCATGTGTGGAAAGAAACACATCTCAGTCTCAAAGATGTACAAGGGCTTTCACCTCATATTTCTCTGTCTCAAAGAAATACACACTACAAGGGCTTTCACCTCATATTTCTTCGTCTCATAGAAATATACATTACAACAAATCTTCATGATGATGTGACTCCCCCTGAAGCTCCAAGTACTTGAATCAACCTCCTGATCTTCTCGTCCAAGATTATCTGCAATGCTTTGCCTTAGAGGAACAGTTTCCAACGCACACCTCTGGCACTACAGACTTGCGAGAGTTTAGGACTGTCCTTCTCAACCTCATCCCAGATCATCCTATTCTGAATAGGTTTGCGGAGCTACCAATGTCAAATCCAGATTGACTGTCTTGTGCAATTTTGTTCTCTGCAGCTAAAGAGGTCTTCCAAGGACTTTAGCACCGACCTTGCAATACAGCGACCCACTTAGCTAACACCTTCACTTATTCTCAGTGAGTTACTCTAGTTCCTTGAGACATAGGACTTCATTTTGTTGAACACCGAACTCCCTCTTGATCCCTGCCTCCATTGACTGATCTTTAGAGCCTTAAATCCTCTTCCTAGACATGATCTCAACTCGTGCCTGGAATTTAACTCCCTCTGAATGGCAGGAGTGTAATCGAGGGATGAATCCATATACATAGGAGCCTCCTACTCCTCACTGACTAATCTTCAAGAATCGTCACCTCAAATAATGAGGTCTTCAATATATCTTCAAATAATCCAACATCCTTTTGCTCCTCAATCCATCCTGCATTTTAAAGAGATTAATAATAGTTCATGAAATCAAACTACCCCTAATACAAATGAAGCATGTAGCAAATATCATTAGATAGAACAATTGAAGAAATAATAGAACTTATCTTTGTCGATTCTGATATATCTTTCTTTCGTCTTCACTCAATTTCTGCTATAGCACTACAGATTACAAAGACAATCTGCTCAACTCAGATTTCTCAGGCACATTATGCAGCCAATCATATTCAATATAGAACCAGGCCTCTCACTGAATCAAGGCACCATCAAGCCTCTCACTCATAAATCTTCACAACTAGCATGAATGGTATCTCCAAAAGGTTTCATGCCAGCAATCACCACTCAAAAGAAACCACGACCTCCCCTCTGGAATATGAATTGGAACCTTCCAAGAACTATTGTAGTAATAAATCAAGTTACAGAATGGCATAAACTGCTTTAGTTTGTTGAATTTAACCTCACAGATCATACGCCATGAACTGAGTTAAGAATACAATGCCACAAACAACCTCGAACCCTACAATTTAATCATTGTCCTCAATGAAGAATGTCTTCTCCAAACTACAGAATCATTAGCAATGAAACAGGTGTAGGTTTCAAATGGGACACATGGCTAGCAAGGAAAATTGCATCTCAACTTAAAGAGGAATATCGACCAGTTATGAAGCACATAAATTGCATTATACAGTCATAACTTGCATCGCCCAGCTCATCATTATTTAATTCCAAACTCAGGCGGCTAACAAAAAAAAGTTTACTCGCCTAGCTTATGGCATTCACATTGCCCAATCAAATCAGTATTTAGTTGGAGTCTTCGACCTGTAATATTCTCATGCCCAGCAAAGTAAATTTCACACCCAGCTCAAATAAGACTGCGCCAGCAGATAGAAACAATAACGCCTAGCATATAATTTAATTGCGCTAACCTATAGAAGCAACAATCTTCAATAAGTCATCTCAAATGCCTTTATTACTTCGGTGGCACAAGGAATATGCCCAGCAACAACATACACACACCCAGCAAGAAGAAAAACTCACCTTCTTTCCATCACATACGCCCAAATAGATAGAGTTAAATATTAATGAACATACCATACTTATGCACTTCACTCGAAAAACTTCATTCTGCATTAAGACAAAATTTGAACCCCACAAGGCGCCCAATCTTTCCTAAAATTCTTTCAACTCCAAAATTCATAAATTTGTTTTGTTCACAATTTCAAAATACGGGGTTCCCAGGTCTGATTATGCTAAGACTGATGGCGCCTAGGTATATGCAACACAAACCCCGAATAATGATCAACTCTGGAATTTCTCAATCTCAGCATCCTCATACCCTGCAAACTTTGCTTAGTCAAATCTGATTGGATTTCCCAAACCCGCTCTAATACCATGTTAGTTTTTAGATCAGAAATGCAATAAGCAGAAAACACAACTCAAAGACAATGAACACAATATTTTACCCTGGGAAAACCCTCCTACTTGAGGGAGAAAAACCCAGCAAAAATGATCTCTTATATATATATCAAATGGATAAGTGCAAAACCTGCATGCAGAATCAGGCCTTAGACAAGGCTAAGTCTAATACAATGAATAGAGATACACTTCTCCTTGAAGCGAATCGCAAATGATGACACTTCCTTTAAGAAAATTTGATCTGCTGCTGCAAGGAGGCGAACTGTTGCTAGAGGTGCGAATTGGAGTGATTGAATTGCTTGTCAAATGAGAGGACATCATCCTCTTTATATACAAGGCTAGGTGGCTTCAACTCTAGGGCTGACCTAGAACAAATATAGTTTTATTTGTAAGACAGAAGGCCAACCTGCCTTGAACAAGAATATATTAAGGAGAAAATATATCTCGCCGCTACAACACTAACACAACAAAATTTATGTCAATCAAATATCTCTATACTCACCTACTAATTAAAGATATTCCTATTATAATTGAGTCTTGGGAATATTTGGTAGATTTTTTGATATTTCAATCACGTACCCCCAACAAAAGTTACCCCTTGATACTAGACAAGCCCTAGTTGGCAATTCTTGCTACTCCATAAACTATAGGTCGGCAAGTATGACCATCTCCAACAAAATTAATGTCAAGCAAATATCTCTATACCCCTTGCAAAACCTTCACAAAACCCGGATAAATAACTATTGGTCAACAAACCAGACAATAAAGGAAATACAAAAAATATAGATTCTCTAGCTATGGTCACTACAAAAGAGCATGCAAAAGAACCTAAGGATGATCTTAGATTATTTGTATGGTGATGAGGAATATGAGGACATTCAATCACTCATACAACACAGCATTGTTAACATTGCTCAAGATAACTACAAAGAATTCCTAGCAACCTTTTCACTATCCCTTAGATAATGTTATCTTGAGAGGTGCAAAGACATAACTACCTTCAGCGTACATTGCCCCATTATTGCGCTTTAAACACTTTAAACTGAGAGTAAACCATTTTCTTCAATCCATCTAGGAGCAATACACATCATGGTTCTTCTAGGAAAAACGATAAATATAAACAATTGGCTATCATATCAGCAAAAGCTCAAACTATTCCACATCCTAATTTTCTATATGAAAGCTTTTGCCTAGGAATACGAGGACATGAAAGGAATCCACCCAAATATATGTAGGATTCATTTATCCTATTTCAAACAACCAATGGTATCACCACTGGTTTGTTGTCCCTAAAAAGAGCGATAAATAACAAAATTGTGAGGATTATAGGAAACTCAACAAGGAAAATTGCAAAGATTACTTTCCCTTATCATTCAATGATTAGGTCCTAGATAACCTAGCTGGGAAGAAATGCTTTTATTTCCTTGATGGATTCAACAAATATAAGTAGATTTGGGTAGCTCCAGCATCAAGATAACTTAGGGAACCTTTGTTTACAAAGTTCTCCCCTTTAGGTCGTTTGATGCACCAACCACTTTCAAACGAGTTGTATTTTCCATATGGATGAATGTTGAACAAGTGAATGAAAGTATAGAAATGCATATGGAAAATTTTACTATCCATGGCAACACTTTTGATGAAGCCCTTCTATAATTTGAACAAAGTTCTTACCTATTGCGAAAAATATCAGCTGTCCCTAGGCCATGAAAATGCCGAATAATAGTTGAACGAGTGATTGTCTTGGGTCACCACATTTCTGTCAAGGGTATCAAAATGGATCCCAAAATAATCAAGGTCATCACATAACTATCTCCTCCTAAAATGCAAATAGATGTTAGGAGTTTCCTTTGTCATGCAAGATATTATAAACAGTTTATAGAAAATTTCAACAAGATTGGCGTGCCTATATTTTCACATTTCTAAAAAGACCTGAATTTTTATGGCCTAAAGATTGTTAACAATCTTTTGACATGATCAAATAAAAAACAGCCTCTACTCCGGTCCTAAGAGGCCCTAATTGGAGCCTGCCCTTCTACATATACACTATTGCTTCAAACGATGCCAAAGGTGGAGTTTTAGAACAAAATGGCAAAGTAGGAGGAATCTACACAATCTACCATGTCAACAAAAAATTAACAGCTACTAAAGAAAATTTACAAAAACTGAAATAGGGTTCCTTATTGTAGTATATGCTATCAATAAATTCTGCCACTACCTTACAAGATATCAAGGAACAGTTTACATGGATCAGTCAATGATTAAATACCTAATAAACAAGTTTGTAGTGAGTGAAAAAATTATTATATCTTTGTTGCTTTTATAAGAGATAATGTAACAATAATTGACAAACTTGGAAAATCTAATGTTGTTGATTTCATGTCAAGAATACATTCAGCAGGCGAGAACCATGAGCAAATTTAAGATGACATTTCAAACAAGCTATCGTTCATTGTCTCCACACACACCTTCGTTTGCTAAAATGGCTAACTACTTAGCCATAAGGGAGTTTTCACTTTACTACTAAACATAGAAAAATACTTTGTTAAAAATAGTGCAAGAATGTGGAAATGACCTTGTCTTACATAGATGCGTATGAGCGGCTGACATCTACGACATCCTAAGGGCTTGTCATGATCAGCAAACAAGACACTATTCAGCCCAAAGAACAAGACACAAAATCCTTGGTGTTGGATATTACTAGCCCTCCTTGCATAAGGATGTCAAACACTATGTAAGGTTATGTAATCAATGTCAAACTATGGATAAGCCTACCTTTCCAAGAGATGCATCTCCATCCTCAAGTGGTTCTCAAACCAAGTAAGAAATAGGAATTGGCTTTCAATGGGCCGATAGAACTAGCATCACAAGGAAAAGAGTACATTCTTGAATGTACTGATTTTCTCATTAAATGGGCAGAATACAAGCATTGAAGGTTGCCAGAGAAGAACAAGATGTTCATTTCTTGTATGACAGAATATTCTTGATGTTCGGGACACCTAAATCTATTGTTTCAAATCAAGGGCCATTACTCATGTTAATCCGATCTTTCATAAAACAATACCAAATAATGCATAGGAAATTCACCATACTCCAGAAGATAGTGGCAACTAGCCAAAAAGATTGGTCAAGGAAACTAAATGAGGCGATATGAGACTATAAAACTACTTGAAAATCAACCACAGGGTTCACTAATAAATTGTGACTCTCCTTGCATGCCAAGAAACAACAAAAAGGAGTTCCAGCAAATGCCAACTCCTTTTCAACTTTTATGGAGCCTCTTTGTTCACTACTCCGAAGTTCACTTTTATTCTTCACTTCGGAATTCACTTCAGCCTATCGCTTTGCAATTTGCTTTCATTCTTCACTCCAAAGCTCACTTCAGCCTATTGGTCTGAAGTTTACTTTTGATTTATTGCTCCAAAGTTCACTTTAGTCTATCACTCTAAAGCTCACTTTTGTTTTTCACTCCAAACTTTGCTTCAGCCTTATCGCTGTGGAATCCACATAATCCACATAGTCCATCACTCTAAAGTCCACTTTTTGTTCCTTCATGTAAAGCCTTCTTCAGCAATAATTATGGAGCCATCTTTAGCAATAGTAACTCCAAAGTATCCTTCTTGTGATAACTTCGAAATATTTTCAGTGGGAATTCTGGTACCCTATTTAGCAAAAACTTCAAAGTTTCATTTGCAACTATTTTGTCTGAAGCCTTCCTTTCCACTAAAAACTCTCAAGTCAATTTCTTTTGGCAATATCTCCAAAGTCTTCCTTAGGTGATATCTTTGGAGCTTTCTTTCAACCATTTCTCCAAATTTTTCTTTTAGTGATCTCTTTGGAGTCTTCCTTTGGTAGTCTCCTTTAGCCATATCTTTAAAGTCTTCTTTCAGTGACAACTCCAGGGTCTTCTTTTAGTAATATCATTCTTCCAAGTTCCAACAATATCACAAAATTCTATCTCCAACAATAACTCTAGAGCCTTCTTCCTAATGGTACCTCCAAATCCTTCTTTGGTTCATTTCACCACTCTAGAGCCTCTTCCACCTTTCTTCAACAACAAATAAAGAGCTTTTGCCATCAATAATTTATAAGCTTCCTTTCTCTACTCTAGAAAATTCTATCGATTTCATCACCATGATTCTTTGGAGTCGTGCAGATTCTAAATGCCAATATTGACATGACAACTCAAGGACAACCATGAATATGACCAAGTATGTCTTATTTATCTCAAGTTAGTCATAATTTCCATTCTTACAATTATCTCCACTCAACATCCTAACTCTCAACTTGCAACATATCCACACAAAAAAGGTAACCCTAATTGTCAAAACCAATTATTACTTGACATACTTGGAGGTTGGAAAGTAATGGCGAGACATCAAATCATTAAATTCAAATCTTCACATATAATTTTGTGCACACCTACATTGTAAGTTGCATATACAATAATAATCATTGTTCCACAAGGATGTGTACCCCCCCAAAACCAATCATTTCTAGGATAGGGGCATTTTGAAGATGTGAGGACATGGGAGAAATGTCCCTCCAGAAATGTTCCTCCACTATCCCACCATTGCCACCATGTACCCAAGGACATCTCCCTCAAATACAATATATTTTTGAGACATCCCTTTGTTTTGGAGACACCGTCAAGATTCCAAGACATCCCTGAGATGCTTAGAGAACTCCTAGACACCTCCCAACCGCACCAAAGACTCCCAAGTATCCCCCACAACAAACCAATCAAAAGTCCATTTTAAAAATAAAATAAAATAAAATTCATGTCACAAACCCTAACCCTAATGGTCAATGGGCTCCACCCACACCCCAAGCAATCACAAAAAACTTATAAATAGGCTTCTAAGCCTCATTAGTCATTCCAAATCACTCCCAAGTTTTAACAAAAAGGTTTAAAGTTGCAACAAAAAGCTTGCATGAGTGAGAAAGATTTCATGTGAGAGCAGTAGGAAGAGTGAAAGCCAAAGCAAGAGCAAGTGTGAAGTATTCATCAATCAATTGTTGAGTCAACACATTCTTCAAGCCTCAAGATAAGCTTTCGCCCTTCGTGGAAAAAAAAAAAAATTTGAAATTTAATAATTTCAATTGACTAATTTAGTAACTAATTCAGGCCCTAGGGGTTTACATTGTTACAATTCAAATTTTAATTTTATAAATGATCCACATAAAAAATTAAATTTTATAACAGCAATATTTAAGTACCTAAATTTATTTGTTAAATTATTTAAAAATGTTTTTTTGCAATTTTGCATAAATATTTAATTAAAAAATTAAAATTAAATTTACAAGTCAAATTAGGATTTCATCTTTTCTGTATCCTCTACTTTTGCACTTCATACGACCTAAAGTAATAAAAGCAAAAACAAAACCCTTGTTTGATGAAGGTTGAAGAACAAGGATTCATATTTTTGTGTATCCTTGGCTTTTGCACTTCATGTGACCTGAACTAAGAAAAATAAAAAGAAAAGCCTTATACCTCGAACCCATGCATAATTTATTATTTAATGACCTTATGACATGTGGTAATCATAAATTTTGTTTCTTGTGATGTCACTATGAGTTCTACATCAGGATAAAATGAGTGATTAAGAGGTTAAAAAGAGCCTATTGGGGGGGATTCAATCAAAGACTCTTGAGTATATGTGGGGGGCAAGGCAACTATTTCTACTAATAGTGCACATTTTAGTGGCCCATCCAAATTATTAGAGGATTTTGCCAAGGGTCCCTTTGATAAGCATTTGCCTTTAAAACAATTTGCAACTAGATTGCCAATAACAAGCACTAAGCCATGGAGAAATCATATTTGTCAACTTGAATTTCAAGGCAACATCACAAGAGTTAATGCATACCTTCTTTATGTCACAAGAAAAGGCGTAGAAGTATGTAAGGGATTGTCCCTTGAAAATAGAATTGAAATATACAGATTGTGGGTTTATGCTAATGACCAAAGTATTGTGCCTACTACTTTGCCATTAGGGCTCCTACTCCAACTAATACTATCCTAGATCCACAAGTTTCAGCTCATTCAACTTCTACTTTTCCATCTAGTTCAGGGGCAGCCACAATAAAGCCTAAGGGGAAACATAGAATGACGACTAGTGATGTTGCAAACATGGTTGTAGAGTTATTCAATGTGCAATATAGGGATGAGACAAATGATGCCATTAGAAAATTCTTCTTTGCCAATGGCATTCCACTCCATGTATTCAATGTGCGATATAGGGATGAGACAAATGATGCCATTAGAAAATTCTTCTTTGCCAATGGCATTCCACTCCATGTGGCTCGCTCTCATTATTATAAAGAGGTTGTGGCAAAAATAATTAGAACAAGACCATCATATGTGCCACTAGGGAAGACAAAATTGATGACAACAAAATATATTGATATTTGGCATTTTCATTGTTCATTTGATGCAATATAAAATATGTTTAAGCATTTCAAAGTTTCATAGTTTTCCCTTGTATATTTTTTTACAGCCATTTTTTCTAAGTACTATATATATTTGTGCTGCCAACCCCTCGCCATCCCCAAATCTAGGCCCTTGGTCCCCCCATCCCTAAGACTCATACATGTCATCCCTTGTATCCATTCTCACCACCACCTCACACTCTAAAGTTTCCCATATCACCTTACCTTGCATATAATATTTTCATCATTCTCTTCACCCTTGTCAAACCATAACTCAGAACCCCTCATCTAGTCAATTCTCCAATGTGCATTGTTCTCAAGTTCATTACCTTGCCACATATAGCACAAAAACAAGCAATGCGATAGAAACAAAATGCAAGTCCAAATTTTGTCAAATCATTACTAGAGAACAAGGAAATAGCTTAAATTTTCAGAGAAATCAGCTAGTTGAATTTCCTCTACAAGTTTGAAGGATACAATGACGATATCACAAAGGAGTTCGTCCAAAACTTCAATAATTCCATTCCACAATCCATAGCAAGATAATTAAGGTTAATCTAGCCACCTTTGCTACTATTTTAGAGTTGTTTGCTGAAGGAGGAGACATTTTTATACTAGGCTCACTTCATATAATGAAATGATTAGAGTCTTTCACAAGGAGGGAGAATCCATGCCTCAATTAGTGGTGGCACAAAAAGTAGGGCAAAGCAAATGGGATAAACATGGACAGTCTTATGGAACCATGGCAGGCCACAATTTTGTGGATCATGAAATATTCCAAATGCAAAAGCTAATATGGAATGGCTATTGGCCCTACCATGTAAATATTGAACCACCTCAAGCATGGTGCAGAGATGGAAGAATTGAAGCTGACCCTACCTAGGTACATCCTTGCCTCACTAAAAACAATGGTTGACAAACATAACAAGGGGTGGGACCTCTAAAGAAACACAATCTCATCCAAGTGATTTGCAAAAATCACTTTCTACAAAGGCCAAATAGAGAGCAAAAATGACATTTTTTTAGGAAAACAAAAGAAACAAAAATCAATATTAGAGTCATCAACAACAACCACCCCAAGTATTACCCCAAAGTAGCCAATTTTAAAAGGCTAAGCTTCCAAAGAGCCAACTAGGGGCACAGAAGAATCCTTTCAACCAAAAAACCCACCTCCTATAGAGCCACTAGTAGAGAAGCCATTAGAAGAGAGGAGGCAGTCGCCCTCTAAAGCTCAAGTAGGCAAAATTGATGTCATTATTTCAGAGTATGATGAGGAAACAAGGCAGCCAAAAACAACAAAGAAAAGTGCCCTCCACTCCAGAGAAAGAGAAGGCATCAAACTAAATTGCCACCTTCTATTGTCTCCAGAGAAGAAGCAACTATTGAAGCCATCTAGAACTTGACACCATCAAGTCCTCTTGAGGATGTCTTCGAAGAAATTCATATTCTTGAGGTTGGCTTGCGAGATTCCATCTCCTCATAAAAGCAGCCTAGAAAGAGAAGAGGTTCGTCTCCAACCTCCTGAGAGCCCTCTATATTGAAGCTCAATGAAAAGAAAAGCACCCCTATAGGCATTTGCGTAGGCTCAAGAGCTAGAACCCCTACAAAAAATCAAGAGATACTCCAAGTATTAGCTCTTTCCAAGGTTTATTAAAGTATTTATTGTAAAATTTAATGGTCATCTTAGCTTTTAGTAACTTTTATTTCTGCTTTAGTTTGACACCATCAAGTCCTCTTGAGGATGTCTTCGAAGAAATTCATATTCTTGAGGTTGGCTTGCGAGATTCCATCTCCTCATAAAAGCAGCCTAGAAAGAGAAGAGGTTTGTCTCCAACCTCCCGAGAGCCCTCTATATTGAAGCTCAATGAAAAGAAAAGCACCCCTATAGGCATTTACGTAGGCTCAAGAGCTAGAACCCCTACAAAAAATCAAGAGATACTCCAAGTATTAGCTCTTTCCAAGGTTTATTAAAGTATTTATTGTAAAATTTAATGGTCATCTTAGCTTTTAGTAACTTTTATTTCTGCTTTAGTTTGTTTTAGCATCTTTCAGTTATTTGCTTTAGTTTGCTTTCGTTAACGATTGTTTATTTTTAGAAATACCATCCTGTAATTCTTTATATACGGAGTATTCCTCTCCTTTGTAAATAATGAATATCAAATATCAATTGTCATTTCATGGTATCAAACATAGCAATAAAAATCTTTTGGGGAAAAAATCGGCAAACCAAAAGTTCAAGATTTTTTGAAAAAATCGGATTTTTTTTAAAATGTAAAAAATTGTAGAATAAGAGACAAAAACTATTTTGTTTTAATTGAAAGGCATTTCCATAGCAATAGAGTTATAGAGAGCAAATAAAATAGAGAGTTTAACTAATGAATCATAGAAAATAGATTACATTGCATTCCACATCTTTCAAAGCATTAGTTCACAATGCACAATTGATAGATGACAAAATTTCAATTACAATATAGTTTGTACAAAGAACCTATAAACTGAGTACAAAGTTTCAAAAAATCAAAAGTAGCCAATGACTCTTGCTAGTTGCTACTGTAAATAGAGCAAAGAGGGATGCAGGTCTTGATGATGAAGCTCCTGGAGCTTTGCCTCTCCTAAGTCGTTCAGTCAAATGAGTATCAAAGTTGGACTCCACTAGGATCTCAAAATCCTTGGCCTCACGCAATTCATCACCAGCAATCCACTCAATGTCTGGATCAAAAATTGTCTCAAAGAAATGTGGTCTCGTGGTGATGGAATGCCATGACAATCAATAGCAACAACATTTCTTTGAGGCAATTTTTCAACTAGTTCACTGCCTTGTCTATGCTACCACATTTTTCATACATGTCTACCAAAGCATTTTATCAAACAGTTCACTGCCTTGGCTGCTATGGCTAAAAGCCTAAAACAAGTGTTTTCGAACAAGCTATGGTCTCATGGTTTTTTTTTTTTTCGTGCGAAAATCAGCATGATTTTATTCACAATTTTTTGCAGGTTTTAAACACATTTTTTTGGCAATTTTGCAGTTTGAAATGGGTAAAAATCATTGACCAAAAGGTCAAAGATGTTTTTCAAAAAATTGGGGAAAAAATCGTCCAGCCTGCAGATTTTTTATAAATCGGGATTAATTAGGTTTTTTTCCAAATCTCTGTTAATATGGTATCAAAGCTTAGGCTCAATCTTTTTTGGAGAAATTTTTAGCAATTAAAATTTGTGTTTTCCTAAGAATTTTTAAATTCTTAGATGTTTTTGTTCAGTTTTTTCAAAAAATTTGAATGCTAATGGTTAACCTGGAAAATTGAAAAATTATTCTGGAAGGTTTTTGACAGATTTTTTATTAAATTCGTGGAGAAGTTTTCTAGCCGATTTTTTTTAAGATAAAAATTGAGGTTTACTAGAAAAAAAAAATTTAAGTTTTTTTTCAAGCAGATTCTTGAAGGATTTTTTGCAGAGATTTTTGTGAGCCTTTATCCGAATATTTTCAAAGGTTTTTTAGAAGAGTCGTTGGTTTTCTACAATGAAAATCGCAGATTCTTTAAGCTTCAAATCGCGGGTTTCTGAATTACAAAACAATGCATTTTTCTGAAAATTGTGTCTGTTACAATGTCGTTTTTTGGCATGTGATTTTTTCCTATACTTGAGGCCACAACCTGTTGTCTTTTCACACCATTTTTTGCAGATTCGACCTGCCTGGGCATTTTCCTGCATTATTTTGGAGTGATTTTTCTAAAAATCGCGCATCTGAGCCGTTTGATATTTCGTGGGATTTTTGGTTCTTGCTTGTGGCAGGATTTTACCGCACACTTGTTCGTGGGTTTTTGAAGATTTTTGCGCAACCTTTTTTGTGCGACATGTTTTCTGGAGGCGATTAGGGTTTTCTTGAGCATGGATTTCTGAAAATCGTGGCTCCTTTTTTATGGGATTTTGCATTCTCTACTCGCAATTTGTTTAGGCATTTGTTCTTTGGAAACTATTGACAATTTCTAAAGTTTTCATGGGTGTTGCTCAGAATCGAAATTTTCTGAAGGTTTTGCAGAATTTTTTTTGGCTTGGTGTTTTGACGTTTTTTTGGAAAAACGTGCTCTTATGACCAGTTTTCCAAAATTTTGTAGGTCTGAAATTTTTGAAGAGTTTTTTTGGAAACTTTTTATTGAAAAAAAATTCACTCTTTGCTGAAAAAACTTTGTGCCAAAATATTTCTAAAGATTTGAAGAGTTTTTGGAAAAAAATCTATAAACTTTTTTGATCACAAAAGTTTTTGAAGGGTTTTTTTTTTTTATTGAAAAAATCTTGCATTTTCTAAGTTTTTGAAGGTTTTTCTAAAAGAATCTTGCATTTTTTTACCCTATTTTTAGACGATTTTAAAAGAAATTGTAGCAATTGTGCCAGTTGATTGTTTAGGGTTTCATACCAACTGATCACAAACTTTACCTCATTTTTCGTGCTTTTGGAAAACAGGAGGGATGGTTGCTTTGACCAACGTAATGTTGGAAAGTACCCAAAGGTACAATGGAAAGAATTACGACACGTGGAAGCAGAGGATGCTTACCATCTTTGCGTATTGATGTCTAAATGCACTTGTTCTAGGTACAGAAGTTTGTCCCACAATTGCAGAGAAGGATCAGGACAAGTATGGAAGTAACAGGGAGGCAATTATGCTTCTAAAATTATCTGTCATAGATGAGATGTTACCAGAAATACCATCTATTAAGTGTGTTGCGAAGATCTGGAAGCATTTGAAAGATCTCCATGAGACCTTAGACAAGGGCACGGCTTTATTCTTGAAGAATATGTTGTTTTCCATTATGATGGATGATAAAGTGTCTTTGCAAGGTCATCTCACGAAGATCAAAGACATTTATGATCAATTGGAGGCTATTTATCACAAGATGGAAGAAAAGGATATAGTGGTCATTACGCTGGAAAGCTTGCCACGATCCTTAGAGCACTTCATTGAAACGCTCAACATTACATCCACCAATGTTGACTTGAAGTTTGATGAGCTGTGCAACAAGCTCTTGCAGCAAGATAGGTGGAGGAAGCAGTTTGGGAGCAGCAGTGAGTCTTCCACTATTGAGCAAGCATTTACTGCCAAAGGTGGCAAAGGCATGTCCACTCAGTAGAAAGGACGAGGAAATTCGGAGGAGAGCTCCAAGAAGTCTATTACTTTCCATTACTGTGGGAAGATTGGTCAAATTTAGAAGTATTGCATAGAGCGGGCTAATTTAGAAGCAAACTTTTAGTCAACTTAGTTAGCTTTTAGTAACTTTTGTTTCTACTTTAGTTTGTTTTAGCATCTTTCAATTATTTGCTTTAGTTTCCTTTAGTTTGCTTTAATTTGCTTTAGTTAACAATTGTTCCTTCTTTTTAGAAACATCGTCCTGTAATTCTTTATATAAGGAATATTCCTATCCTTTGTAAATAATGAATACCGAATATCAATTAGTTTGCTTTAGCTAATGATTGTTTCTTTTTAGAAACATCGTCTTGTGATATTTTATATAAGGAGTATTCCTCTCCTTTGTAAATAATGAATATTGAATACCAATTAGTTTGCTTTAGTTAATGATTGTTTCTTTTTAGAAACATCGTCCTGTAATTCTTTATATAAGGAGTATTCCTCTCCTTTGTAAATAATGAATATCAAATATCGAATGTTATTTCAAGGCTGAACTTCTTATTTCTCAGCAAAAAGAAGAAATTGATAAATTAAGGTAATTACTTACTGAGAGGGACACCATCATTCTTTCCTTGCAAAAAAAGTTTGAAAATAAATAATCTGAAATTTTGTTGAAAAATGAAAATGAATCAAATAAAATTGAGGCACACACCACAAATTTGGTGAGTGCCCTTACTGTTATCAATGAGAAAATTCAACAAGAGCAGATTAAATTAACTGCAGCAAATATAATTTCAGATTTGGAAGAAGAATTAAGAGAATGGTCGACCTCCCCTGCAAAGAGGACAAGATGATCCAAACTGACCCCCTTAGCTTTGAATATCCCAATGTAAATATTCCCCAAATTTTACAAACATAGATAGCCCAATGCCATTTTCCAGAGTATGAAAATATAAGGTTAAGGCACAATGAGCAATTTTGGCATATAAAGAAAAGACATAGCGCCCAACACCAAAAAGTGGCTTTTCAAAGAACCCCAGAGTTGACCTCAAGATAGACCACATAGACAGCTCCGAATTTTTAGTCAGAAGGCTTAGCTCCGAGAGTTGTGACCTTGGACTTTGCAGAAATAGAGGATAACCTCAAAGAACACAAGCAACCGCCAATCATAGGATAACAGGCAGTAGTGATTGAGCAATTTTACTAGCTCCAAAATGATAAGGAATCCTTGTTTCACATGCAATTAATCAATCAAAGGATTAACTGCCAACATGCAGCCGCAACCAAAGGAGACATGATGATAAATGCAGTCCACCATTGAAGAATCATGCTCCACCTTCCGAAACATATCCGCAAATTGTTCATCATGTGGAAACCACTTTTTAATGTTCAGTTATTATTTAAAGCTTTAGAGTCCAAGTAGAATTAAAGCATCATAATGTGATTAGCTAGACTGTAGGAGTATTGGAGTATTTTTAGGAGTCTTCTTATGGGGATTCGGCAAAGATTCCTAAATAAACAAGCTTGTCGAAGAAATTAGAAAAATTCAGTAAAATTTGATGACTACAATATTGAATATAGTATATGTAATCTTTTCTTTCAATAAAATAATTCAATATGGGTTTGCAATCTTTGATATGTTTGTAGCACAAAAGAGTGTCTGAGTATTGAATGTATTAGTTAACAGAAATCTCATTCCTCCAAAGGAGCAAGGACCGCTCACCTAGGGGAAAGGAGACAGAAATGGTATTTTGGAATTAATGTAGTTTTCTTTGCAGTCAGTAGTTTTATTTTGCAATTGTTGTTTTTCTGTAGTTCATGTTGTTGTCTGTAATCATCCTACAAGTGTGTTAACTGTTGTAGTCTTCTCGAAAGAGTTTTCCAACTTGTACACATTTTGCTTATTCATAAAATGTTGTTCAAAACATGGTTTAAAACAAAAATCTAAAAATTTAAAAAAAAAACAAAAGAAATCCAAATTCAATTCAATATCAAAAATTTAGTTTTACCTTGCTGCAATCTCAATTTACCATAAGAATTCAAATTCATAGATTAACTTTTCTTTCAGCAATTTTGATTTGTTATTAGCATTTAAATTCATCGATCAAATTCAATTCAGCAATGTTGATTCAGTACATGTGTGCAATTTCATTTCCTAGGGTATGAGCACTCCTAGTTTAAGATTCCAACCCCTATTGCAAATGGCCTTAGGACACTGCCCTAATTTGACAAGATAAATCATCTATTAAAATGGAGGGTTCAACAACACCCCATTAATCATCATCAAAAATTGCATGTTCCTTGGGAAGAGTAGCATTGGCTTTTGCGTAGCAACCAACCGAATCTACTCCAGATCTAGCCGAAATTAAAAAAGACATCATTCAAGTGTAGAGTCTTGTCTCATGAGAAAATGGCAATGGAACAAGCAGAGCCCTTGGTCAAAACAGACACACTTGCCAAGCAACCTCAAATCATTGATCTAGAAGACATGAGTACAAAAGACTAAGTCAAGCAAAAGAGGAAAAGACACTAGAGAAAGAACTTTGCCATGTGCAAGGAGGAGATTACAGTCTTGAATCTTGATCCACACGTTTCTTCTAGCAAAGAGATGAATATTGGAATGATTTCACAATTCACCCACCATCCCCTTTCCCTCTAGACTGTTGAAGGATGGTGCCATGCCAGCAAGCATCTTTATTTCATAAAGATGGAAGGTTACACCTCAAGCTCAAACAATAACTTCAATGCCTCTCAATGATTCTCTTTTGTCTATAGGTTTGGGTACTCCATGCACCTTGGTGCCACCACAAAAACTCAACCCCTAGCCTAACCCTTGCTTCATGAAATTGACAAGGATGTCAATCGACTAGAATGTTAGTCATGGATGACCCTCTAATCAAGCTTAGATATGACAAATGAACCACGAGTCTGAGGAGGATGTCTACAAAGCATGTTTGTCATGAAGCTCAAATAATGTTAATCTAAAAAGATGAGGATCCACTCAAATTCTCTAGGTCAATTCAAGTAAGTAAGACCTGATCTAGCTAAAGACTAAACTGATACTTTGAGAAAGGAAAACGAGGAGCTCCACAAGAATATCATGATTTCTTTCCCGAACAGGCTTATAAAGGATGTAAGTAATAGCCTCACAAATTTGTTCAGCCTTTTACTTGAATTGCAAGCTCTTTTGGATCAAGCTTTAGAGATCCAGGTGAATATCCTCATGCAGGAAAAAGATGCAACTGGAGTCAAAACAAAGTTGGATTTCGTTCTATTCACTTACAATCCACACTGCAATTCCTTACCCAGGTAATGAGCAAACAAAATTTCTCAGCCTCACTCTCAAGGTTAGAAGGTATTGCAAGGCAACTGGTAGCTTCACTCAAATCTTACAGGACCATGCACAGGTCATCTGATTTTCCCCATTGGAGCTTGAGGTAATGCAAGTGTGAGTGGGGCAACAGTCATTAATATTCCACAAATAGAGGCCGATTTCACTATTTGTCAGCATGCTACCACTGGAAATGTGAGGATAGTTTGAGATAGTCATCAAGGGTTTCTATTTTATTCATGACAACAGCTATAAAAAAAAATGGGGGTAAATCTAGAGTTTCTTAAAAATATCCATCTCTAGAGGTAATCTTTATGCCTTTATTTATGTGCCAAAAATGCTCTTGTTAACATAAAATTTGACATCTTTTAGATAAACAAAATGCTTCTATTTCAGAGCATAGATCTGTTAATCACCGTCATCAAACATTATTTAAGGATGTAATACTTTTTTATTAAGTTATTGAAGTCCTTGCAGTAGCAACGCTTTCATTTTAATGTGTCAACTACGAGTTTGTCTTTACAGTTGCTTGTTATTTATTAATGCAAGCACCACAAACAAGTAGTTGTTCATTAAAGTTTAAATCTTCCATTTACTTGTTCTCTGAAGATCATGAGATGCATGTTGGATCTACATACATTTAAAACCATCTGGTAGTTACATGAATGAAAAGATTGTCTTGAACTATCTACATTAGTTAGGCCTGTCCACGTAATAATGGTTAGTAAACCTTAATCTTTTAAAAATATCCGGCATTTTTGAAGACCTAAGATAATTAAGATATTCAAATTTGACTGGCTTATAAACATATTTGAAAACTCAGAACATTTTTGGCATGTAAAGACGATTCATATAAAGATTCCAAGGGTAAAATAGAATATCATTTTTTTTATGTTGAGACGAAGCATCCTATAGTCCTACGTTGAACTCCATTGAAAATGAATTACATGAGTTGGGGAGTCTGGGGGCAAATCATGCAGTGTGAAAGACTTCAGCTTCTGCTAAATCATATAAAATTTTGGTCAAAAGAGATCAAATTTAAGGAATATGAGAACTTTCAAGATATTTTCAGGAGATTTAAAACTTAAGGAGAAAATTGTCTGCAGTTTTTTGAAGCCATATAAAAATACCTTTTTGAGACAAAGGCGTCCCTGTTCAAGTCCCACACCATCACCAACCCAAAGAAAAATGAATGACGGAGTATCTGCAATTGCCTGCAATTTTGATAAGTTCAATAACTAGCCTACAAACTTCAAAAAAGAATTGGATAACAAGCAAAAAAGCATAATCTTGATTATTTACAATTATAACAAATTGAATTTATTGAAGATGAGCAATTCGAAGATAAAAAAGTGTCCTTTAAATGAACTGATGACCAATGCATTTTACAATGACAGTTGACAGAATCAATGTCCAGGTCACCAGTGTTGCAAGGACAGCTATTGCAGAATTTGCAAAGCAGTAAATAACCAAATAGAACACTTGTACATTGTGATAATAATCGTGAGCACTGAGTAGACTGAAAATAAAGGGTAAACAAGAATATTATGATCACACTACCATTAATAGCAAAGGGTACAATTTTGGTTGAACTTCCTGAAAATAACACCTAAATAGAAGGATCTTAAACACTATATGTTAAGACATTTCCAGGTCCACAATACTGAAAATGTTTTAAAAACTGCCTCTGCATAGATTGAACATCTCTATCTTAAAAAAGTCTGGTTGAAGCTCCTAATACCTAAATGCAAGGATCTTATACAGTATAGAAAATGTTCAAATAATATCTTTCGGTAAGTTGACCATCAGTATTTTATCAGTGGACCAGACGCCTTGGCCAGAGTATATATCCACCTTACACTTCAAATGAGAACTGTCAGTAGGTGCTTCAAGCTTGTTTCAGACTGTATTACATAAAATCAACATAGAAGTGTTTCTTAATAGAATAAAAAAAAAAAGTTATAATATCATACCTCTATCTTAATATTCTGAATTTCTTCAAATGTCCAGTACTCCATATGATCCCCAACACCAGGAGCCCTATGTACATATTCCTCCCAGGGTGGATCAACCAGGATGACATCAAACTTTGTTCCAAACAATTCAGGAGAAAGTATGGTTTCACGCAAATCACATTTCAGATACATAGGAGGGCAAGCGCTTTTTGCAACAATTTCATCTTTCTTCTGGATTAGCTCCCTCAGTTTAGGATAGTCTTCAACCACATTTGTGAGTTCTAGTTCTCTGATAAAATTCTGGGGTCGCATGCCTGTATCAACAAAATTTTGTGAATAATCATTTTGCTCACCCCTTGAAGGAGCTTTACCAGGAGGCCCTGTAATCCTCGGAGGAACTCTTCCCACATTTGCCTTTTCATTAACCATACCTCGACCCATTGGATTAACACTCCCATATCCTGCCCCTGACATATTTGGAGAGGCACCTCTAACAGGCCCAGGCTGATTAAAATATACGCCTTGATTTGGACCAGGTCCCATATTTGGCACAAATCTTGGACCAGAAGGGCCTGGTGGGGGGACTGGAGATAAACCAGGAGGAACAGCTAACATATTCATCTCACCACCACCACGACCCCCACCCCAGACCATGTGACCTGCTGCATAGGGAGGAGGCAGAAATCCACCAGGACCCATGGGAGGACCAGGAGCAGGACCCATGCCTGGACCCATTGCTTGTAAGGCCCCAGGGGGCAATCCAAGAGGACCAAATGGGGGGCCCATGGCTGGAACACCAGGTCCAGGGCCCGGACCCATCATGGGCAAGGGAATCCCACCCCGTTGTGTATCCCTTCCTTGAACCCTGCCCCGTCCTCTTCCACCTCGTCCACCCTTCCCTCCTTGCTGCATCATCCGTGTGAAGGAACCAGACCCTTGGTTGCTTCCAAAAGAAGACTGTCCTCCATTGCCCATTTGGCCTGCTCCACGACCACGGTTGTTCAAAGATCCCTTATGTCCTCTACCTCTTCCACCATGCATGTTTGATCCATCTGGAGTAATCCTTCCTGGATTCATGCCAAAATTTTGATCAAGGCCTGGAGGAGCATCATCATCGTACCGTTCACGTGAATCAATGCCAGCAGCATAAACATCGCCCATCCTTCCTCTATCATCTGGAGGAAATCCCCAGTCACCCTCTCCTATAAAATCAGAAGGGCCCCCTGCATCATTTCTTCTACTTGAACCAAATGCGGATCCAGAGTCACCTCTCCCATAATCAAGAGAACCAGCTCTTCGATCCAAAACATCATTGCTACTGCCAAAACTTTGTACACTTTTAACGCCTTCCAGCCTCCCCCTGTCCTTTCTATCTGTGACTACCCTTTGTATTTTCTCTCTTTCCAATCTTTCCCTTTCACGTCCATGAAATTCCCAATCCCTTTCAAAATCATAATCCCCTTCTTCGCCCTTGAGATCCTTATCATGTCTATCATAATATCGACTTTTCCTGTGATCTTTGGAGCCTTCCCAATCTCTTGATCTTTCCATCCAATCAGAATCCTTGTCTCTAGGCCTGTCCTCTCGATATGCATCTCGTTCTCTGTCCTTTCCTTTCAGACTGATGCTTCTCTCTGTGTCCGAATCACCTCTGTCATCAGAAAACTCTCTATCAAATTCCTCAGAATCTCGGCGAGCTCTTTTTCTACCTTCAGGACTCCAAGACCTTTTCATGTGCCTTACTCCCCTTCCACTCCGCCCCCGACCAGATCGGCCTCTATCTTCTATGTCTTCCCAACCCATGTCTCTTTTTTCCTTAATTCTTCCTCTCTCAACATGCTCATCCTCGTTATCTTGCATATCCCAGCTTTCCGCCTCATCCCATCTACCATGTCCATACTCCCTGAAGTTCTTATGCCTTTCACTTTTCTCTTCCTGCACCTTGAAGGATTGCCTTTGACCTCCAGACTTGTCCCAGCTCTCAAAATCTTCGGCCATGCTGTCAAATGTATCTCGAATTCTACGTTGCTGCTTATCATCCAACTTATCCACATTGATTGCCTTGTTTGCATCTTCATCATCTGCATGTATTTCTAACCTACCCTTACCCTTAGGCCTCCTTTCAGCTTCTTCTGTCCTCCTTTCATCCCGGTCACTTGCTCTTGCAGGTTTCCCTTCATTGTGGAATGTCAATGCTTCTCCAAACCTGCTCTTGCTTTTTGATGGAAAATCGCTTGTTTCATTGTCCCTCTCTCTCCCACCTCCAAGTTTATCCCTACCCCTACCTACCCTCCTATCACCCTTATCTAAATCCATTTCTTCATTAACAACCTTCGGGGTAGACCTTGAGTAATCTGCTTCATCCCATCTCCTTCCATTGTCTTCTTTTTCATATTTGCTGCTGCCTTTGCCTCCTTGACCCTTCTCTTTTCCACTTCCTTTCCTTTCTGTATACCTTGCAGTATCATCTGAACCTTGTCTAGCAATCCCCCTTTCTTGTGGTGCATTCTCAGCGTCATTTTCCCTATAGAAATCACTAGTTTTGCCTCTGTTTCTGCTTTGAGATGTTTCATACCCAGATGCTGCTTTCACTGCAGTAGTTTCTGTTTTTCCAGCTCTGATAGTTCCAGTGGCCTTCCTTGCCTGATTTCTGTCATAATCAGTAAAAGGGTGCTGTCTAGATCTATCATCCTCCGGTTTGGCTCCAGCATTCTCTTCCTTCATTTTTCTTGTTGCATCCTGGTAACCACTACTAGATTTCTTGTCCAATTTATCCCTGTCACGTTTATTATCTGCATTACTGCCCCTGGTCCCATAATCATCTGATCTAGGGCCAATCACACCTTTGTCATCATACTCGTCCTCTTCGCCACTTCCTGCCCTTCCTGAGCTGGCTGTAACCAATTTCTTTTTGCCACTGCCACTCTTCCTCCTGCTTCCTGTCTGCTGCCAATCCTCAGAATATTCATCAGGATTGCCCCGTTTCCTAGACTTGCTCGACCGATGCCTATCCCTTCGGCGCTCAGATACATCCCAGTCCTCATCCTCCCCATCCCTATCCCGATCCCGCGGTGACTCCGGGCTCTCCACAGTAGAGCGCCGCTTTTCATAGTGGCGGGTGCTGGACTCAGAGATGTCCATCACACCAAAGTCCCCTGGAAAAAAGATAGAAAACAGTACTTCTCAAATACTTCAAGTCTGATTATATCTGCAGATTCAAGAAAGAATTTCAACAAATTTATTTACCCGGAAATAGGTTAACATCCAAGGATATCAAGCTTGGGGTTTACCCAAATATTTTCAGTGTCATGTAATTTGCAAAACTCAAGCAAAAACTAGAATAAATGTATTCCACTTTAAAAAGTATAAGGCTAACTGACTTAGGGTGAATCCAAATATTTTCAGTGTCATAGATTTTGCAAACATGAGTAAATAAAATATAACAAATTCAATCCCCTGGAAAAACGATAGCAGACTTGGGGTTTCTCCAAGGTTTTACTTTTCAGTGTCGACATAATTTAAGGTTTAGGCAAACAAGGGCAACAAACCCTTGCAAAAAGTACAGAAGTCTGGGGGTTTCCTCCAAAAAAAATCACTATTGTAAGATTTACAAATCTAAGTACAAAAAAGGAGAACATAATTTATCCTGCCGTAAAGACACGGCAAACTTAGGGTTGCTCCCAAAAAAATCATTGACATGGAATTTACAGATTTAAGAAATCAATGGAAAATATTGTTTGCCTGTGTAAAATGACGGCAGTCTTGAGGTTTCTCCAAATATTTTCAATCTCGAGGGATTCCAAACACAAGAAAAATAAATAATACCAGACAGCACAAAGTTATTCCCTTGGTGCAGTACGGTACATTTAGGGTTTCTAAAAGACAGAGAACTAGAAACTTTAAGCAACATATATAACAAATTTAAATTGCGGAAATAGATACGGTTTCTTCAAAATTATGTATTCTTAATGGATTTGCAGATTTATGCACGACGATAAAAAAATGATAATCGTGAGATTTCTTCAATTATTAAAATTGTATAGAGAATTCCAGAGTTTAGAAATGAATATAACTAAGTTAATTCCCTCCAAATTGATGTCACAATAAGAATTTCCGCCCAACAAAATAATTTTTTATAGGCAGTGTCCTTTGCAGGCTATGGAAATACTAAAACAAATTCATTTTCCTGTAAAATGATAGCAAAACTAGGGTTTAATCAACAAAAAAACTGGTGTCTTGAAGTTTTCTGTTTCATGCGATAAGATAAACAAGTTTATTTCCCTGATGGACAGAAAAATGAGGGTTTCTACTGAGATTTTCAGTGAAAATAATTCAAATTCAAGAAGATATAAAACAAGTTTTCATACAAGCTTCTCAAACTACGCAAGGAAAATATATACAATGTGTTTATACTGACCTAAGGCTTTCGACGGTGTTACGTTGGCGATTCCATGGCTGCTATCAGATTTTGTCAAGTTAGAAAATTTAGGTGTTTCTTTATGCAGCTCAGGTGGACGAGAATTAGTCGGCTTTCCAGAAACATTTAAACGCCCTCGGCTTCTTCCATATGACTACGGAATGGAACGCCGAGATATATGTTTATTGATGTGTTTTTTTTTATTACTTTATTTCACATAAGTTATACTACCAATCGCACCTTGGTGTGCAATGGGTACAACGAAGAAGTGTGGAAGGTCAATTAGGGAATTTTTTTGTCTATTTTTTGCATACATTTGTCTAGTATACATGAGATCAATTGGTAGGCCATTTAGAAAATGTTGTTGTTTGTGCAACAGAGGTCTCAATGGAAAAGTGATAGCTTCAAATCAACTATGCATCTGCTTATAGGGATCCAAACACAACTAAAACAAAACCTTTGAATCAAGAAGATAATAAGGCTCCATTACCAATAGGCTCATGTTATTTTTGCAATAGGGAGAGAGGGAGAGAGAGGGAGATAGAGATAGAGAGGAAGTTAGAGATAGAGATGATGGAAATGGAGATGGAGAAGGATATGGAGAGAAGGAGAGGAAGAGATAAAGAGAGAGGGCAAAGAGATAGATAGAGATGGAAGAGATAAATATATAAAGAGGGAGAGAGGGATAAAATGAGAGAGGGAGAGATAGAAATATAAAGATAGAGATAAGAAGTGATATGTAGAGGGGTAGAGAGAGGGGAAGATATAGGGGTAGAGAGAGATGGATGTATAATGAGATAGAGATAGAGGGTGATATGTAAGAATTTAAATATGGAGAGATAGAGACAAAGATAGAGAGGGAGAGGGAGAGGGAGAGGGAGAGGGAGAGGGAGAGGGAGAAACAAGGAGTGTGTAGATATGGAGAGAGATA